>CP142452.1:89230000-89830000 GCA_038049695.1 Cinnamomum chago | reverse complement strand
AAGAACTCACATCCCACTATTAACGCCTCAGTTCACATATAAACTTTTTTCCTACAACAACTAATTTGAGAATGGCTCTTTACGTGAGTGGTAAGGGGAGACAGTTCTCACATGGCTGTTTAAAGTTCGAACCTTGTGTATGCCATCTCTTTCCATATATGCGGATGCCTTTCCCACTTGTGTAGGCTTTATCTTGGAACCACAATAACTAATTCATCAAGCAATTAGTTTTTTTTTATTGAAATTAAAAACTCCAAAGAAGTAATAATTATCATCATACGGTAAAATATTAAAGAATTCATGGGGCCCAACGCCTACTCCAGAAAATCACAACTATTAGATATCTCTCAAAGCTCATAATAGGAGGTAGCACCAGCCACGTGTCATAGACTTTCCTGTTGTAGTATGGGTACAGAATCCGAATTGAATAGAAGATCCTCTAATTCTACTATTGTTACCTTTAGTGACCATTTCCATCTCCTTTCTTTTCCATGAATTGGAATCTCTCGGAAATAAAAGTAGTTGAAGTCGAAGAAAGAGATATTGAGATAGAGTTCCAAAGTATTTTGGAAGCGATAACTTAATTGAAGTGAAGGATGTGTGTCCACCGTATTCATGTACGATGAGTAGGAATCAACAGCACACAGCTATCATGCATACGAGAGTAAACAATTGACCGCTTTAATTTTGTTATTTAAGGATAAAAAAACTCATCCGGAATAAAATGATATAAATGTCATTTAGAGAAATTCGAGCCACCCTCGGTGGGACCCATCAGACCAGAGGTAGGCCCAAGAAATCTGGGTCCCACACCACATTAACCCAGACGAACCGACGAAGTGCCACGCAGTGAATTCAATTTCAATCACTTCCCATCAAACCTCTATTCACGTCCGGAGAGCGAGCAGCCGAGCAGAAGCTCTCTGTCCATCTACTCCAATCACAGGTTTCTTCTTCTTCTTCTCTCTCAACCTCTCGACTTTATTGTCTATGAAATCTCCCTTTCCCTCTACAAAACAACTTCTTCGTTTTTCCCCTAACTGGAAACGATATTTCGATTAACCTAATACAACTCGGTCCGATCACTTCAAAATTCCGTTCCATGAATCGTTTGATTAAAACAGATTCGAGTAAACTTAGATCAAATCATATTATCAAGGCTTTGTTTGGGGTCATAGCCATAGAGGGAGGCTTTATGAATTATGATGCTTCCCCTTTTGCATGGGGATATTAACGCGGCAGATAAGAAGGAAAACTGTATTCAATTGGTTTCAGATTCCTGTGCTGATTCAAACTTCTAAAACTCTGTCGAGAGTGGATGATAATGAGATATATGAGTGACCCAAGTAGTGATTTAGAGTACATGCACTTGTTGTAGGATATAGCTGACGGTTTAGGACATTCAACTTTGTTGCCCATTTAGGAGTGTTTTGTGTGTGGAAAGCTTACCACTTTTTGAACAAATGACATTTAAATGCTCTTTCATTTTGGCTCGACGAGAATTATTTGCAGGGGAATACTTCGCACAAAAAAGAAGGCGCGAGGTTTTAGCTGGCTTGGAAAGGTTGTTATCACTAAATTGGATGGCTTTAGTATCCTGATTTAGCTATGAAACTGTGTTGCTGTTATTGTAAGAGGTCATAGTAGGGGCCGCACTGGACTCCATGTCAATGAAAATGCATCTGCCTGGTTTTTGCTTAGCTTCTACTGTTTTTACATCGTTAGTATCTATTACTAAATAGGACCTTTCTTTTCAGCCAATGACAAATTTATAGAACCTCCGAGATCTGCTTCACTCATTTTACTATGAGTGTAGTTCATGTGTGTACTCATGATTATAGTATTCGGTTCATGTTGGTATTGTTCCTGGTTGTAACTTTAATATTTTATTTTTCTATTGTTATGGGATAAAGCTTCTTCCTGGTTGTAACTTTAATATTTTATTTTTCTATTGTTACGGGATAAGGCTTCGGTGATGATTATTATTATGCAGCATGTTAATATTTGTATTATTATTATTTTTTTGCTAGGATATTAACGTCAGGATGGGAGTGACACAAAATAATACAGACATGGAAGAGGGAACATTGGAGATTGGCATGGGTATGTTGTGATCTATATTCAAGCTTCTTTGTAATTTCATATATTGCATCAAAGGTCCAATCATTGTTGTGGTGGTTCTATAGTATTACAACTGTCCTATTTTTGACCTCCAACCTTTATATATATATATTTCTTATTCTCTCTCTCCTTTTTTTTTTTTTTTTTTTGTTTTTTGAAAAATGTGGTTCGTGGAAGAAAGTTTCATGTTCTTTTTCCCTATTATTTTAAAACAATTTGGCTTCGTTTTGATATTCCTAAATCCTAACCAAATATAATATGCCCATTCTTGGACTTCATCAAGAAAGCCAAAACTTTTCCTGTACACTAAAGACATCCAGAATAACTTATCAGTTACTGAATCCTTTTTGTGCATATTACAGAGTATAGGACTGTTTCTGGAGTTGCGGGACCACTGGTTATCTTGGAAAAAGTTAAGGTATGCCTTTGTTTCCTCCTTCAGTTAAAATTTGTTATTATGCTGTTCTTTTATCAAATGGTGGTTCAGGAAATATATGTTCATGCATGTTACTGGTGTTCTGGTTCAGGGTCCTAGATATCAGGAGATTGTTAATATACGACTGGGAGATGGTACAACTCGACGTGGTCAGGTCCTAGAAGTTGATGGAGAGAAGGCAGTTGTGCAGGTTGTTGTCATCCTTTGGAACCCTTTTGTTGCAGTCGACACATGCTCATACTTCCATATAAATTTTGCAATTCCAATTTTTAACTCATTTAAAGGATGTATAGTTGCAAATTGCAAGGGGCTGGATTTTGCCATTTTTTTGGTTTGCACATTTTCTGATGAATTTCAGCTTTTGGCAGAGACCAAACTTTCTAGAAATCGAGAAACTCCCTTATTGGATTCTAAATTTTTATTAAAACATGTTATTTGAAATCCTAACTTCTTCTCTTCCAAATTCCAATTCCATACATTAATTTCACTTGCTGCCAAACAGGAAAAAAAAAAAGGATTTTTCACATGTTCCTGGCTTTTGGAATTCTGGAATTTCTGCAAAATCTAAATCCAAGCATATTTGTTACCAAATGGTTCCATATGTCTAACATGCTGAATATTCTTGCATGGGCTTGTATTGATGCCTTTTGTGCTCTTCTCATTGTATTTTTTTACTCATCAGGTCCTAGTACTTCCAAGCATCCTGAGTGCTTCGAATCAAGTATCTTAAGCGTCAGTGGTTCAAAAAGGCCATCCCTTATGATTTTTTGGCATCCATTTTATTTACATTGATTTCAGCATTGACACCGATTTTCCCCTTGTTTGCTAAAAAGAGGTTTTTTATTTTTGAAATATAAATGAGTTTAAGACAAAGACCATTCATGGCATTCATAATAGGCATAATCCCTCAAACTTTCTAGGGCATACTTTTTATATATGAAGAGACGTCACAAGGGTATGGGCTCTGCGTTGGATATGGCTGTGCCACCATGTTTTCATTTTTGATGGAAAACATGTTAGGATCATGCATAGTGATTCATGTCACTGCCTTCCCCCACCATGTCTTTTGTTGTTGATGCGTTCATGTGATTCCATCATTTTTGGTGGGCCCCACCATGATTGAATCATTTCGTGGGCACTGTTGGCATCTGTCCCCATGATTCTGTCAATGGTTGAGGTTATTGTGATTTGATAATTTGTGTAGGTTCCAAAATTTTGTCGCATCTTAGGTTGGACCAGTGTTTTTCCATCAGCCCCGTTGTAATGCCATACTTCATTCATTTGGGTGGACCCAACCCTTATTACTAGTATTATGTGTTGGGGGCAGTGTGGTGCAGTGCCCCCAGTGTCCATGGTCTCAAAAGTGGCCAATTTGGGACTGCCCATGTGGGGGGCCAAATGGATTTCCTAAAGCCTGTAATTGCTTCAACTGGATGACCCATTCTATGGAAAATCTAAGGGCCCATCCGATGGACAGTTAAGGTCATTTAAGGCAGGGTTTACATATTTGGCGGACGTTACATTGAATCCCCTTTGGATTGTTAATATGCAACCATATCTATACTATTAAATCACCATTGAAAAAAAAAAAAAACATTGCTGCCTCTCAATGTGCATTGCGACATTGCGTATGCTTGCTAACCTTTTAAGTTTCTATTTTTATTTTTTTCAGTTGTAATCATTGTTAGTCAAGAAACCATTTCAAGTGAATGAATTTTTGTGTTCACCTGTGTATATTGTTGATATATTATATTTCTTTGCCAGGTTTTTGAAGGAACGTCAGGAATTGACAACAAATATACAACTGTGCAGTTCACTGGGGAGGTGCTACGCTCCCTTCCCACCATTTTTCCCTGAATATTTCTCTTTTCCTCTTTTCAATTTTAAATCAATATGCTTTTTCTCCCTTTCTTGGATGGAATTGTTAGAAGTTAACACAATCAGATTCTTAAGTACATGCCGTGAAGCCAAAACTTCCTGGCTGTATAAGCTACTTCCTCTGGAATTTTGATAGAGAATTAGTATGAGAAAATGAATTACATTTATAAATTATGAGAAGACTTGAAGATAATATAACAGAGGAAAATAAGCTTGACATGAAGGAAAATACGGTAAAAAGATCTTCAACTATTTGCTTTGCTTTTAGAACTTCCTCAACAATTTCCATCATGGTGTAAATTGCAATTGGAAGACTTCAAAAAGTGGTTGCATGTAGCATGACTAAGAGAATAATTTGTTGATATATTCACCAGATGTTTAATATGCAAGCCACTCTGTGTAGCATCACAGACACATGAGAATGGGCCCACTTATGATGCTCGGATACTTCAAAATAGGTAACGTATCGTGTTGTATGGTATCCAATTCTTCACTTTTTGTGTAAAATCTATGTCTATGCCATGTCCATTGACAATTTGATGAACACAGAACCTTGAAAGCAATGGTTTTGAATACAATACTGAGAATGTATTGTCGTGTCCTTCATTGGAGAGCATTCATCACTATATAAAGGTTTTACATGCCTCAATCAAGGCTTAAAGTTTAGGAAACTAGCTAATTACATCAATTGCTATTCTAAGTTAGGAAACTAGCTAATCAATAAAATATGTACAGCAGTATATCCATTGACCCAATCAATCCCACCTTCAGATTTTTCCATCTCAATCGATGAGTCAAAAAAAATGAATTGAACAGCGATAAGGACCAGCAATAGTCAAGAGAAACTATAGGAAACCCTTTCCAGTGGGTAGAAAACAATTTCCAACCAAACCAGAAGAGACAGCCAAAAAACAGACAAAAAATCACCCAAAAATAGCCCCAGACGACCTTGAAATTGACTCAAAAACCACTCTGTGGGCCCCACGATTGGTGCTGGTCAAAGATCAGAGGACAGATCTGAAAAGTTCCTCTGTTCTGTCTTCTACTGGAACCAGAATGATCTGCTTCTACTAAAAATCCAAGAATCTGGATGGCCTTGATGAAAACAATATGAAGTTTCTTGAAAACTTTGAGAAGGAGAGAAACACCAACCTGGATGTGTAAAAAAATTCTGGAAAAATCACCTAGAGTCTTAGAAAAACCAGGCGACCAAAGCTGTATGAATTTCTGGAAAGGTTTGTGATGATCCGGGATGGGCCACTTTGAAGATGAGGATGCTGCAGGGTGTATCAGGGGCTGAGACAGATCCTTGATCTGTTTTCCTTGCACGAGAGATGTATTCTACTATGATCTTAATGCTGTGTAAGACAGAAGAACAGATTTCCTTGAACCATGCTCTGATACCATAACAATTTGATGAACACAGAACCTTGAAAGCAATGGTTTTGAATACAATACTGAGAATGTATTGTCGTGTCCTTCATTGGAGAGCATTCATCACTATATAAAGGTTTTACATGCCTCAATCAAGGCTTAAAGTTTAGGAAACTAGCTAATTACATCAATTGCTATTCTAAGTTAGGAAACTAGCTAATCAATAAAATATGTACAACAGTATATCCATTGACCCAATCAATCCCACGTGAGATATATGTGACAGCAGTGAATCTTCACATGGGCCGTGGGCCTGATTTCTCATGGGCCGTGGGCCTGATTAACATCCATGACGTGTCCTATGCCAGATTTGGGCATCATAGGGGTCCATTATGTTTTTCAGCTTTGGTTGGGTGGTTCCCATTGTTATTCCATCATTTGGACGGGTGGGGCATGCTGTGCTTTTCATCATTAGGGTGGCCTCCTGTGATTGCATCATTGAATCCCATAGCAATTTATTTACGGGGCGGTGGGATCCACCTTGAATCCATCATCTAGGTGGTTGGGTTACCATATTATTCGTCATTAAATTGGTTTTTGGTGATTTTATCATTAGGTGGGTTGGCTCCATTGTGGTTCCATCACAAGGATGTCGGGCCTCTATGACTTCATCTTTAGGTGGGTGGGCTCACGTTGATTTCATCATAGTGGAGGGCCCCATTGTTATTCTTCATTAGTTGGGAGGGCTTGCTATGATTCCATTACTTGGGTGGGTGGACCCACCATGGGGGGAAGTATCAAATAGAAGGAAAGATGCTCGCTTTGGCCCCATTACCACTTTTTTTATTCAGGTTGGCTAATGTCAAGGAAGCATTCGTAATCAATTAATTAGCAGAACGGTACTTTTGTAATTCTTAGCATCGTATGGTGTGTAGTTGATGTAAATATCCCTTCTTTAATAGAGGTCTGTAATGAAAAAATTACAAGAATCACAAATTTTAACTTTAACTGGTAGGCATGAATGAATGCATTTTGTGCTTGCTTGTTGGGCCTGGGATGTGTTTTAAACATTTCTTTCCAATTTCATTTCCCAAACATTACTTCATGTGTTCTTATTTGTTTTGTTGGTAAGGTAGGCGGTGCCACGGTACGGTGGTAGCCTTGTTAAAATATGATTGTTGAATGCTTGAGGAGGACCTTAGACATTCTAACTCTGACCTGTAAGTTGTGAATGCTTGTAATGGGTGAGCCTGGATGTTTGATGCTGATCTTGAAGATCCCTATTGGGTTCCCAAATTTGACCAGTGAATTTCAAATAAACAATTAGAGTTCATGTGCTTATTTTTGCTCAAACCCTTGGTTTAATTTTTCTTTTCTTATTTAGCATCCATTTTTTATTTGGAAATTATTCCTATTTGTTATAACTTTTTTATTAGAATAATTTTAAGAGTCTTTCTAAAAAAAATAAAAATTTAATAGTCCAAGTTAAGTTTGGAAAGGTTCATTTGCTATTTAGTTTCCTAGTCATGTTAGGAAGTCTTCTAATAGCAAGTTGCTATCCTAGAATCCAATGAAGATTGGCTGGATATTTATTGTTGCACTTAAAAGTCTTAATACAAGTGGCAAGCACCAAGTGGATAGATATGTAATTCTTGACTAATAATACTATGCGATAATTTGGATGATTTTTTTTGTTATTTATTTTGGGTTAAGATTCCTTCTTTGGTGGTGTGATTCCTTGTCCTCTTGGTGTGACTCTGAGGAACCCTTAGGTGGTAATCCGATGCATATCCATGTGCGGTTGAAGCATGAAGTGCAACTCAAATGGTCCAGACTGCATCAAATAATTCTTAGTGGTGTCATAGCTAACATGGTGAAGTCATTCTATGAGGCAGCCTTTTGAATGAGGTCTCCGACTTTACTTTTGTAATACCAAACCTGACCTGTGAGAGGTATGGGTCAGGTTGGGTTTCATATTGTTGATTTTTTATGTAACAAAATAACAACATTCTCTATCATGTTGAATGTGTGGCTCAAGCTTGTAACCTTATGTTCAGGTAAAGTACCTGCTGCCAGTTCTGCCATAATTTTGCTGAAAATACTTCTAAAATATATACAAAGTATGTACCAGGGCAGGGCGGGTCAAGCGCACCAAAACCTGAATCCGCCTGAACCCTATTTGGGTTAGATTCTGAAAATCCATACATGCCCTGAACCTGATAGACCCACTACCAAACCCGCCCCTGATAGGAGAGTGTTAGGGCAAGTCGCCTGTTTTAACCCGACCCATTGTGATCCCTAAATGAGTTGTGGGAGACCTTGCAGGTTCACTCATTAGAATGATGGAAGTACCCACTTTATCTTATTAAATTATTGTAGCCAAATGTTGATCAACCTTATCGGTAGACATTTTTTCTCTATTATCTATTATATGGCCATGCCATGGTTAAACACAAGTTAGATTTCTATTGCTAGTCTTTCACAAATTAAGAATGTGTAGCAAGTAGCAACTCATTTACTGCATTTGTGGCGTATACTTACACTTATCCAGATTGTATAAATCACTGGACAGACCGTAGGTTATTAGTCACATGAATTGGCCATCGCTAACTTCCACTCGCTGAATTTGGACTGCTGTTTTTTTTTTTTTGGTAACTGTCCAGTTGATGTACATGGATTGGATTTATCTGACAACTGGGTTTTTAAGCTCTAATAATTCCACAATTGTGTCTGCAACTTGGATGACCTAGATCGGGGTAGATGTGCCTTCTGTGTGATGAATGAGTTGCCATTAGACAAGAGCTCGTTGCATAGTTGGATAGTGTTTTTTTTCTCACAATCACGTGGTTGGAGTCATGTTACCAATCATAGAAGAAAAGGCAAAGAATGAGTTGCCACTAAGTTCCATTTTGTGCAAGGCCAACATAGTAGTAACAATAAATATTTCTGTTATCTTTGATAGTTGTATTTTTACAATAAACACAACATTTTTCTTAATGATGGTCGATCTTAGATTTTATAGTTAATAACATACCATAAGGCCATTAAGGCTAATCTCAAATATCCATCCTCATTGTCTTTCTAGCCTCTAGGGATATTGAAAAGGAAAGCATTTCTCTTTAACTGCATTTCTGTTTAACTTTCTTACTTAGCCCTTCTTTGATTTGCAGGTTTTGAAGACTCCTGTCTCGATGGATATGCTAGGGCGAATTTTCAATGGATCAGGGAAACCTATTGATAATGGCCCACCTATATTGCCTGAGGCTTACTTGGATATTTCAGGTAGGTAACGTCAGATGTGCGGATTTTTTCAATTAGTATTCACTCTTTAAACCTTGTCACAAATGGTCTCTCTGCTTTTGTAAAATCGAATGAATTTGATGCAGGAAGTTCTATCAATCCTAGCGAGAGAACATATCCTGAAGAGATGATTCAGACAGGGATATCTACAATTGATGTCATGAACTCCATTGCTCGTGGTCAGAAGATTCCTCTCTTCTCTGCTGCCGGTCTTCCTCATAATGAGATAGCTGCTCAGATTTGTCGTCAGGCTGGTCTTGTAAAACGACTGGAAAAGACTGGAAATCTCATGGAGGTCTATAGTAAACATTGATTTTCTTAGCAAGTTTTTAGCACTGTAGACAATTGTACTTGGTGTAATGTGTCTGAGGTGCATGCTTTTAGTTGTGCTTCCCAGCCCAATTTGGCCTGATGCTAGATGGCAGTGTGCAAAGGAGGTGAAAATAACATTAGTTGGATCCCCTCCACAACCCCCCACCCCCAAACACCCAAAAAAAAAAAAAAAAAAAACAAACAAACAAACAAAAAACAAAAAACATTAGTTTGATTTCCAATTTCCGCCATTCTACCCAAAACCTATCCTGAGTGTTTTAGCAACTAACCCCGACTTTATTTAATGGTATAAAAGGATTATGCCTTGCTAGAAGACCTTTATGATAATAAGATGTGCAATGGCAGTAATTTAAGTCTTTAATTTTTGTTAGTGATCTTAAGGGGAAGTTTGACATTTTCATATCACTTACAGAGGAAAGTGGCGGGGTCGCAAAGAGGTGAACAGTAGAAGATATTGGGCAAGGGAGTATGGCCAACGGCGAATGCCATCAAATTTTCCCATGTGGTGGGATTTACTTTCACATGGGAGAGGATGAGAAACTATTTACCTTCAAAGGTGGGAAAGTTGATGGCATCTTCCATATTTTTATCATTTACAGATCAATGCCATTTACCCATGTAAACCATGGGAAAATGACAAACATCCCCCCAGTATCTTTTATTTTCATTCCAACTCATTGAACTGTTTTTTATTTTCATCTAGCACCTCTGTCTTTCTTTTCAGCATGTTCGCAAGCCCACTAACGGAATGGTGGATTCTCTAGCTAAGCTAGGAGCCAATTGTTTAGCTAGTTTAAGTGCTTTTGTTGTGTAGTTTTAGTTTTCGTTGGCGTCCGGTATATATCTCTTATACTGGTGCACCCATGTTAGGTGTCTTAGATTAAGCTTGGTTCTATTATCTTTTCATCTTAATGTATTTCATTGTGTTAATCAGAATAAAAAAAATATAAGAAATTTTGAGTCAATAAAAATCAAATAACAGTGGTAGAACTTTCCCTTATAGCAAGAAGGGAAATAAAGGGGGAATAAATCGTTCCTTGCCAACTTCATAATTGTATAATTAGAATAATACCAAAACTTTTCTTCTTCTTCTTCTTCTTTGGAATGGTAGCTGAGTTTTGTTACTAGCAGCGCATCGATACCATTTACAAGAATTACATGGCTACCAGCAAAACCATTGCCAACAAAAGGAAGCAGACAACGAAAGAAAACGTGGATGGCTAAAAACTGAACACAAAGAAAGCCATTTAGAGTAACCCATAAACTTCGAGGCGAAAACCCTGCAGCGAAACGGTCTGCCACCAAATCAAAACTCATTGTCACATGCACAAGGTGGCTTCAAATCATTAGCTAAATCAATCACCACCTCCACCACATCTACAATATCTCAAGGAGCTCGATACACCTAAGACGCCCACCTGCTGGTACATAATGAATATCCTTCACCAAAAATGTGTTGAAGATTCAAACCATGAGCTTCACGAAGTCCCATTCTCATTGCTTCCATTTCCGCCTTAATGGAACAATAGCCAACCGGGCCCAAGAATGAGAGAATGATAGATTCCACACTATCTCGAATGGGCCTTCTATACCAGCTGGTTGCTGATTACCAATAGCACTCCCATTGAAATTAAGCTTAACAGGGCCTTTCTTTGTTTTTTTTTTTTTTTTTTTGTGTGTGGGGGACATTGGGACTCCCCCACCAAAACTTTTCTTCCGGCTTTATTTCTTGGAATATGTAATAGTCTGAGGTAATTATGGGTTGAGTTGTAGAAACTATGAAATGATTTGATGAGATGAGAAGCCTGGTATCCTTTTTCTTGGATCTTATTTTTCTAGAGTTGATGCTATAACGAATAAAATTGATCACAATGGACACTTTGCAATCTTTTTTCTGAGGATTTCTTTAATGATTGACAAGATATTTGTAAATATATATGGAAGGTATACAAGATATTTGCACCTTTTCTCACATTTGTGAAAAATGTTTTCCCTTGTGGATAAGGAGCATAGTTCACGAAGATGAAATCCATTCCAAGGTACCAGTTTTAGATTGGACCGATGATGATGTTTCTAAGTATCCCTTGACCAATTGACTTTCCAAAGTACGAACTTCAACAAATCCTCAAGCCTTCCCTAAATACCTTGATTTTTATGCATGGTTTTAAAAATTGGTTGAGCCTGTCTTCCCCAAGAGTATGCTTTCTAATTGATTCCTATAGAAAAGGCCCTATAACGCCTCCTTATTTTCCTGTTGGAAGAAGCCTTTTCAACTTTGGAGGTTTCTAGGGATCTTTTACTCTGACATTAGAAGATTAAAACTGCATTTTGTGGGAGATCTAAGAATTTGAGAATTAAATGCACTATTATTTGTCAGATTTAGTGTAAAACTGATGGGGACATTATGCCTAATTCCCCCAATTCCTTCAAGGTCTACCAGAGGAGGAAGCGTAGGGTGGCAGATAAAGCTATGATGTGGATGGATGATGTGTATCATGACGTTGCTCGCCAAGATGTAATAAATCCACCGTTGGATTACCACTACGATGATATCCGACGGTTGGATTCTAGCGGATCCATCATTTGAAGGAGAGAAGCCCCCATGTGTGCAATCACATAGAAGGCCCCACTTTGGGAAGTGCCACATGGGTTGAAATAAGAGGGTTTCAAAGTTTAGAGGGGTCCAAGTTATTTAAAAGAGTCTTAGTAGTATAAAAGGGGCCCATGTTTTTTGTTATAAACATAAGTAATAAAGAAGAGGGGAACCCACAACTTAAGTAATCTTGGCCAAAAATAAGGAGGACACCGATGCCCGGCTGGATGCCTTTCTGCAACAGTCACAAGCCCAAACCGAGGAACTCAAGACTCGTCTTGAGCACATTGAGAGGACCCAACACGGTGATATGGTACATCACCGTAATCGTAATAGGAACCATGAGAGGAACCGGGGTAATGAGCGCAACGATGATTCTGACCTCGAATCCGAGGCTCGGTATGACCGTAGGGCTCGTGGTAGAGGACGGAATGCTGATGAGCAGGCCATGAAAAGTGTTAAGATAGAAGCCCCAACTTTTGATGGTCGCATTGACCCGAGAGCCTATTCCGATTGGGAATTGGACACGGACCACTACTTTGAGTGGTATGACATGTCTGAGGAGAGGAGAATTCGATTTGCCAAAATGAAACTGGTAAGTCAAGCCCGGTTGTATTGGTCGAACGTTGAGCATAGGTTACATCAGCGTCGAGAGGAGCCCATTGGTACATGGAATGAGATGAAGGAGCACTTGCGGGTTAAATACCTACCCCGGTCTTACCATGATAGACTTTTAGATCAAAGGTCTAACCTCCGACAGGGTAGTATGTCTGTGACTGACTACATCAATAAGTTCGAGGAACTTAACCTTCGATGTAGGATCCAAGAAGACCTTTCTGCTAGAATTTTCAAATTTAGGACGGGTCTTCGTCAAGAATTTCAGCGGAAACTAATCACTGTCAAAACAACTAGCCTAGAGGAAATTTACGAAGTAGTGCAAAACTTTGAGTTTGCCATGAAAAGTAAACAAGCTAGGCGTAGTGATTACCGCGGAGCAGATTCTAAGCCTTACTCTTTGAGCGGTAAATCAAATTTTGGTGGTCAACCTCCTAAGACTCCCGCGAATTTACCGCCTGCCATCAAGGATAATAAAGGCAAAGGAATCGTTGGTGACAACTCTAAATGGAGCAATTCAGTTACATGTCACCGTTGTCACGGATTTGGGCATATCGCCCGTGATTGCCCCACCCGAAACCTTTGCATTGAGGATGTGGAGGGTGAAAGTGATCCAACAATAGATGACTACATCCCAGATTTTGTTCATAGTGATGATGATTGTGATGACCCGAGGATCGGGTATCCTTTCTTAGATTTGCCCCCTCATGTCATGGAGATAAAAATGCACTGAGCAAAACGGAAGGTGATCCACCTCGTGTGATAGTAGTGAGATGTGCATTGACCCTCCAAGAAAATAAGGACTGGCGTAGGACTTCCATCTTTCATACCTACGTCAAATGCAATGATAAGAGCTGTAAGGTCATCATCAACAGTGGAAGTTGTACCAATGTAGTTTCTGCCAATAATTTGTCTCGTTTAGGCTTAACCCCAGTTCCCCATCCCAAGCCTTATCGTGTGTCATGGGTAGATTCTACATCTATTCCTGTCACTCAGCGTTGCTTGGTCCCAATTAACATGTCCACTTATCAGGATCAGTTGTGGTGTGATGTGGTCCCCATGGATGTGGGACATATTATCTTAGGGAGACCTTGGATCTACGATTTGAATGTCACCAACTTTGGACGTATTGACATCTGCGTCTTTAATTTCAAAGATAAAAAGGTGAAGTTGCATCCATTACCCCCTAAAGATAAAATTGGCAAGAAGGAGAATGATGAGAAAGCCAACACTAGTGCCTCAAGTTCTAAGACCAAAGGCTTGCATATTTTGAGTGCTAGTGAGTTCCAGGCTGATTTGGAAGAAAGGACTAGCAAAGGCTCTAAGGAAGACCTCATTGTTTATGCCGTAGTGACTATGGAAGTTTCTAAAGAGCCACCTACTAGTATTCCACATGAGGTGGAACTTCTTTTCCGGGAGTTTCAGGATGTCTTTCGTGACGAGTTACCAAATGAACTCCCACCCATGCGTGACATCCAACACGCAATTGACCTTGTCCCAGGAGCGACACTGCCTAATCTGCCTCATTACCGAATGAACCCATCGGAACATGCAGAAATGAAGAGGCAAGTGGATGGACTCCTCAACAAGGGCTTCATTAGGGAGAGCCTAAGCCCTTGTGCCGTTCCCGCACTTTTGACTCCAAAGAAAGATGGAACTTGGAGGATGTGCGTGGACAGTCGAGCGATCAATAAGATCACTGTCAAGTATCGGTTTCCGATATCCAGGTTAGACGATATGCTTGACATGATGGCTGGTGCCACTATCTTTTCTAAGATAGTTCTTACGAGTGACTACCATCAGATTCAAATTCGTCCTGGGGACGAGTGGAAAACCGCCTTTAAGACAAAGGACAGGTTGTACGACTGGCTAGTGATGCCATTCAGGTTGTCCAATGCGCCAAGTACCTTCATGCGCATCATGACACAAGATTGAGGCCATTCATTGGAAAATTCTTAGTAGTTTACTTCGATGGCATTCTCATCTATAGTAGTACTAAGGAACAACATCTCAACCACTTGTCGCAAGTTTGCGGTACTTTACGAAAGGAACAACTGTACGCAAACCTTAAGAAATGCACATTCATGGCAGATTGTGTGGTATTCTTAGGTTTCGTAGCCTCTGCGGCAGGAATGTCCGCTGATCAGGAAAAGGTGCGTGCGATTGTTGAATGGAAGACTCCATCCAACATTCATGAGGTACGTAGTTTCCATGGTCTAGCCACGTTTTATCGTCGTTTTATCAAGGGTTCAGTACCATCATGGCTCCAATTACAAATTGTATGAAAAATGGAGAGTTTAATTGGAGCTCAGCTGCTACAAAAGGCTTTCAGGAAATCAAAATCAGAATGACAGGATCTCCCGTCATGCGATTACCTGACTTTTCTAAGGTTTTTGAAGTAACCCACGACGCATCTGGAGTTGGAATAGGAGGTAATCTGAGTCAGGAAGGACACCCCGTTGCTTATTTCAGTGAGAAACTGAATGAGGCTAAACGAAAGAAATATTCCAACTACGAAAGAGAATTCTATGCAATAGTTCAGTCGTTGAAACATTGGCGACATTACCTGTTACCGCAAGAGTTTGTTTTGTACTCGGATCATGAGGCATTACGGTACTTGAATTCCCAATCCAAGCTAAAAGGGGAACATGCGAAATGGGTCGAACTATTGCAAGAGTACATTTTCGTTTTGAAACACAAGGCAGGATTGGAGAACAAACCCGCTGATGCGTTGAGTCGCAGAGTAAATTTAATCCACTCCATGAATGTGGAAGTCACTGGGTTTGATCGTTTGAGAGGAGATTATCCATCATGCCCAGACTTCGGGGACTTGTTTGCATCTCTTTCTGATAATCCTCTGCGGAGCATTGATCGGTTTACATTGAAAGATGGCTATATCTTTCGAAGAAATCAAATTTGCGTTCCCTGCACATCATGAGAGAATTTTTGATCTGGGAGCTCCACGCGAGTGAAGTGGGCGGTCACTTTGGTCATGACAAGACCATTCTTCTTGTCGAGGACCGTTTCTTTTGGCCCAGTCTCAAGCGAGACGTCGCCCGCACCATTGAACGCTGTCGCACTTGCCAACTGGCAAAACAACACAAACAGAACACGGGGTTGTACACTCCATTGCCAGTGCCTCACGCACCATGGCAAGATATTAGTATGGATTTTGTGCTTGGGCTTTCCAAGACAAATAAACAGCATGACTCCATACTGGTGGTCGTGGACCGCTTCTCTAAGATGGCCCACTTTGTTCCTTGCTCCAAGACATCAGATGCTTCGCATGTTGCGAAAATTTTCATGGAGCGCATTGTTAGCCTACATGGTGTTCCCAAAACCATCATGTCTAACCGAGATGTTAAGTTTACCAGTTACTTTTGGAAGACACTGGAAAATCTTGGGCACAAAACTGCAATTCTCATCTGCGTACCATCCACAGACTGATGGTCAGACAGAGGTAGTCAACCGAAGTCTGGGGAATCTTTTGAGATGTTTAGTTGGTGAGCATATCAGATCATGGGAGTCTGTCCTACCAGTCGCAGAGTTTGCATACAACAGTTCAATTAATAGATCCATAGGCATGAGTCCTTTTGAAGCAGTAACTGGGTACAAACCTAGGATGCATGTAGATCTCATTCCCGTGTCCTCCATTCATCGTCCATTTGAGTCAGCCGATGCATTCATTCAACGCATTCATTCATTGCATAATGAGATCAGACGGCAAATTAACTTGCAAAATGATAGTTATAAAATCTCTGTTGATTCACATCGTCGGTTCATTGAATTTCAAGTGGGTGATGATGTCATGGTCCGCATAAGACCAGAGCGGTTCCCACAAGGAATTGCCAAGAAATTACAGGCCCGCAGTACTGGCCCGTTCAAAGTTTTGAAAAGGTTGGGTCCTAATGCATATGTCTTAGAACTTCCACTTGATATGGGTATTAGTGCTACCTTCAATGTGGAGGACCTGGTTCCTTTTCGGGGTCCTCCCATGTGTCCAAATAACCCAACTTCTACCCCTTCACCCAACCGTGTGGACCATCTTTTTTAGCCCACTACTTTCCACAACCGTTTCCCACAACCAACCCCACCTCCACCACCTAAAGCTCAATGAATGGACATTGTGGAAGATATATTAGATGATCAGTTGGTCTCCACCAGACAGGGAGGCATCCAGAAATTCCTTGTCAAGTGGAAAGACAGATCGCAGCTTGACAGCACATGGATCACACGTGATGAGTTGTAGCGTCTCAATCCGGACCTCCTGGAGCGGTATGATAGTTTTATCTCACCGGATGTGAGATTTTCTCAGCTGAGGGGAATTGATGGGGACATCATGCCTAATTCCCCCAATTCCTTCAAGGTCTACTAGAGGAGGAAGCGCAGGGTGGCGGATAAAGCTATGATGTGGATGGATGATGTGTATCATGACGTTGCTCGCTAAGATGTCATAAATCCACCGTTGGATTACCACTATGATGATATCCGATGGTTGGATTTTAGCGGATCCATCATTTGAAGAAGAGAAGCACCCATGTGTGCAATCACATAAAAGGCCCCACTTTGGGAAGTGCCACCTGGGTTGAAATAAGAGGGTTTCAAAGTTTAGAGGGGTCCAAGTTATTTAAAAGAGTCTTAGTAGTCAAAAAGGAGCCCGTGTTTTTTGTTATAAACATAAGTAATAAAGAAGAGGGGGACCCACAACTTAAGCAATAGGGGTTTAGTTCTTGGAATGCGTGCATATACTCCTTATGCACGAATTTCAATGCATCTTGCGCAAGTCCTTTTTTATTTTCTTATTTTCTTTTGTTTCTTTTAATTGTGATGATGTCATCATCTCATTAGGGTATTTTAAAAGACTGTCATTGTATTCCTATTGGTTATGTTATGCTTTGGATATTGAATGAAAGGAGATTTCTTCTTCCACCTTGGATCTCTAGAGCCTACCTTCTCTTGAGAATCTTTGTAAAACCTCCGGATTGGAGTTTGGTGAGAGCCCAATAAAGGTATCTTCTATCTCTTTCACTTTTCTATTCCAAGAGCTTTATGGATCTTTGTCAACTAAACCTAAATCAGATCTAGAACCTTCTTCTCACCACAAATCTTCAAACTTCAGATCTGGACCTTTACTGTCATAAGCCTTTTTTTTTTAATCTGAAAATTATCAGATCTGAAATGTTATCGAAACTGAACCTTTTGTAGATCTGAACTTCATTAGATCAGGACTTTATAGCAATAAACCTCACATTTAAATCATTGGAAATACATCAGTAGCCCTAAGCAACTTGGAAGTTCTATCTTTCATTAAGATCCTCCCATTTTCTTGCTAAAAGGGATTTACTGTGGAATCTGTGAGATCACCTTGGACTTCTGATTTATTATTTACTTGATATCCAATGTTCCTGTTTTAATTGGCATGCTTATAACTTGATTTTAATTGTTAATTCAGATCTGATCTCATCATATTAGGGTAGATCTCCTATTGTCCTGCATCAAAAACACATGGCAACATCTACTCATATTGAAGCAGCGCAGGGAACGAAGGAGCAATTGATGCGGCGCTGGGGAGAAGGAGGATAGCCAACGGGCTAAACTCCAAGCCAATGGCATAGGGATAGGGATCTATGGGATCGAAAATGTCTTGGTCTCACACAACAGACAAATAACCAGGAGAAGAAATTTTAATAATCAATGCCTTGTCCCTAAAGAGGGATTACAATCCTTTATATAGATTCAACTCTAAAGTCTAACCTATTCTTGGAAACAACTCTAATTAAAATAAGCACTAAATCAAATAAGAGAAACTTTCTAATTAATCTCCCAATTATTCGTAAAATTCAGCTAATACTAAAATAGATACTCTTGCACGATTTGAAGATCTTTTTATGGGCTTGGGCCCAATGGACTGCCAGACCAAGGATCTGGCCTGCATCACATACTTAATTTCATTGTCACTAAAACATGATGAGTCTCAAAACTCTATATTTATAGGACATTATTTTTCATATTTTAAGATTTTAATCATATTTTTGAAAGTTTTTGGGCTCTAGGGTGCGACTTAGTTGAGTTGACTGGACTTGAGGGAGACCAAGTTTCTTCCCGAGTCCAATTTCTAAAACCTTGCTTCTATCAGCATTACCTTACCTCATGAGACAGGCGTTATCTATCACGAGACAGGTGTTATCTAACTATCATCTCTTATTATGCTGCTGATACAACATTATCTTGAATTTCTTCTTGAGGAACTATTAAAGTTAGTTTCAAGAACTCCATAGCGGCTTGTACCATGATGAAATTCATATTTCTTCCTCTGATGAAATTCATATTTCTTCCTCTCTTCTCTGCAATTGATGCTTGCTGATTCCTCATTAAATCTATGGCGCCTTCCCTCTTTAAGTTATTAGAACTGAAGCCAATTTGATAACACAGAACATGCAGATATTTCTGGGATTTATCTTAATACTTAACAGTGTGGTTTGTTCTTTTTCATTGGTTTCAAACTGAAGCCCATTTGATAACACAGAACATGCAGATATTTCTGGGATTTATCTTAATACTTAACAGTGTAGTTTGTTCTTTTTCATTGGTTTCAATCCTTTAGTAATGTTATATTGAAATTATTACTGACATGTCTCTTTTGTTATGATTTGCCAGGAAGAAGAGGACAATTTTGCTATTGTATTTGCAGCCATGGGGGTAAACATGGAGACTGCACAGTTTTTCAAACGTGATTTTGAAGAGAATGGTTCAATGGAGAGAGTGACCCTCTTCCTAAATCTGGTATCTTGATTAAAGTTAACTGACCAATGTTTGGTATTGCTGTATATGATAACCATGATCCTTGGCAAATGACAGTGTGTTAGTGCGGTTGACATGGTTCTGGTACTGATACTTCTATGGTATGTTTTTTTCATAGGCCAATGATCCCACTATTGAGCGCATTATCACTCCTCGAATTGCACTTACCACTGCAGAATATTTAGCTTATGAATGTGGGAAGCATGTCTTAGTCATATTGACAGATATGAGCTCATATGCAGATGCACTTCGTGAGGTAACCATTCTATTGTGTTTGTGTGCATTATCTTGTTTTGATTATTTTTATTTTGTTGTATTCAGTGACTCCAATAGACCTGGGTCCTAGCTCCGAACCCCACTCGAAATATAAATGTGTTAAATATTGCATATGTTTGAGAGTTTGACTTGAACCCACAAACTTATGTTTACAATACCTAGCTCCAACCATGGCACATGCACCTGTCCAGTCCATTATCATAATAATAAATATTAATGTGATATTTTATTAATAAATAATTTATATATTTCATGGTATTTATATATCACTTGGGTACAACGAGTATTTGAGTATATACACTCAACTGCAACTGGATCCAGAACTGATTATCAATTGTGTACAAAATTAGGTAATTGGATATCCATAGACATCCCTACTGTGGGGTGCATTAAAAGGAGGATCATCTGATAAATATATCTCTTGGTTTTAAGGGCTCCAAAGTTTGACAATTTGTAGTTTGTTTGATGAAGTGACTGCTTTTGTATTTTTTGTGTAACGCCCAATTCCGGATACCGAGAAAATCGTCGGAATACCCGAAGTTGGCGCGCTACTTCCCGGAAAATCCGAGAACTTCCAAGATCGTAGGTCCGTAGTGAGGTTCAATTTAAAACTTTTGGACGACGTACTAACAATAGTTAAATTGCGGAAGCATAAGAAGGAAAGCGGAAGCAATGAGTATCAATATATGCATTAAATAAGAGCTGAACAGTAGTCTGGTTTAAAGGTATCAGTTGTTAAGGACAAAAGTTAATTACATAATTCATAACTACCCGGCTCACTACAAAATTCTCTCATAAGCCCAAAACAAAGTAAGACTCTCAAAGCCCTGGCCCTGGCTTTCCACCCTCCGGCTCGACATCTGGGTCGGCCGGGCCCCAAACATAATATCCGACGACAGGCGCCTCTACAAGCGCAAGCGCGTCCTCCGCATACTCTGGGTCAAAGCCTAAGCACCAAAGATGGGTCAGATCTAAAGATCTGGCAAGTCACAGTATACAAGTAACATAGGATATATATATATATCAGAGTAGAGACAAGCATATAGTAAAAGAATATCAATAAACATGATCTAGGCAGTTGAGCAAGATAAACATAAGGAATCAGGATAAATATAACATCTAGTCTAAAACAATGTGGCACATTCACATGAGCTGGATACCGCGGGATATTATGCCGCGGCCCTCCCATACTGAACACAGTTGCGGCGGGGAATCTCACCAGTGCTAGGGATTACTAACCCCGCAAATCACTCATCAGTCTCACCACACTCATCACTCGGGGAGACTGGATTCGGTATCACACCGTCCGTCTACAAACATAGCTCATCATGATAGCTCACTCATCACTCATAATAGCTCCTACCGGGGATGTTCAGTCCACAGGCTGAGCTTAAGTCAACCGAGTGAATGTCTATGCCGACTCAAAGAAACTCTAAGGGTCTGTGTCTGGCTAGGCTTTGCCTTGCGTGAACAAGGTCCTAACCAAGTCTCTAAGAGGTTCATATATCAATAGTCCATGGATTACAATCCAAGTCCAAGCCCACTCGTTGGATCCATACCAAGGCCCATCAAACACATGGCCTGGTCTAAATCAGTCCAAACGAGGCAACATATCCATTTCTATTGATAACGGTTCATTATCATCCATCATGAGTTATAAGTCATTTACAATACCCCTCTCCAATTCTAAGGGTACAATAGATCCATACTTAGGCCCAAAAAGAGCCCGCCTAGCCACAGACACGGGTCAGTGCACTCCTATTCACACCATCGGGTCACCTATAAGATATCCTAGGTTCAGGTCCTTCATTTTTGTTTGATTAACAGTTAATAGCTATACTAAGGATTTAAGAGTGACAATAATAAAAAAGGTGAAGTGTGAACTTCAATATGAGAATCAATAGGGAAATGCAATAGTCCAATCCTAGGTAATGGACCACATTCAGGTCCAGGCCCATCTTAGGTAATTTGATCCCTAAATGAAGTCTCAGATGCCAAGGGATACTGTGTTTGGTGCTCCTGATGTTACGGGCATCATTGACAACGTTTATGGATCGAATCATCTTAGATTAAACAACCAAAACCCTACTTTATGGTCCCCACGAGTCAAGGTTGAGCCACACCGTTGACTCGGACTTGGCATATCAATAAATGTCCATTTGGATGGTCAATGGGCCCCACAAATGATCAAAACTTCAAAATGTTGAAAACTGGAAAATCACTGAAACTCAGTGTGCTCGGTCGACCTGGCACAGGGCCCGGTCAACCGGGTACACTGGGGGTTGACTCCCAGGTCGACCTGGTGCAGTGTGCTCGGTCGACCGACTGGCCTGGTCGGTCGACCGGGCATACTGAAATCCCAAGAAGATGATGTCCCAGCTCTCAGACATTTCTACTGAAATTCCTGTGTGCTCGGTCGACCCGGAGCAGGGCTCGGTTGACCTGGCACACTGGATTTCTGGATCTGAGGAAAAATGCATCTCCCAGCTATTTCCTGCAAAAACAGTGTGCTCGGTTGACCTGGCACAATGCTCGGTCGACCGGGCACACTGAACTTTCAGTCTGCAGAAAATTAACTGAGACAGGGTTTTCTCCCAGTTTCAGTGTGCTCGGTCGACCGAGCTGCAGGCCGGTCGACCGGGCACACGCAGAACTGGGGAAAACCCAGTTTTCAAGGTTTCATCATTTTCAACCCATTTTTCCACCAAAACACCTCTAATCCTTCCCAAACATCACCAAACCAACATAAAACATAGAAACACTCCAATGCACCTCCATCCAACACCAAATAGGCCCATTGATCTTCCAAATGGGGTGAAACCCATCCATCAATGCCAAGAAAATCCATCTACTCTAAGCTCATAGGTACTTCTAGCATATAAACATTAACTGAATGGAAATACAAAATCAAGGAAATGAAACCACATATATTCTATGCTAAATCAGTATATTGTACTTGCCTTTGAGAATTGAGAGATTGTAGAGAGAGAAGAGAAGAAAGAGTGAGCCAATCCAATGAAGAAGATGATATAGCAACTCCTAGGTATTCTCCCAGCACAAGAACAACCCAGCACTTAGTTCTAGGGGAGAAATGAGAGAGAGGAAGAAGAAGAAATGAGAGTGAATAGTTGCTAGGGTTGCCTTGGGAATAGTGCTGAATTTATAGGGTTTGGGGGTTTGGCTAAGGACCATAATGCCCTTTAGGTTTGTATGGGATTAGGGTTAGGGTTAGGGGCATTTAGGTCTTTAGGTGAGAAGGTTCTAGAAGTGCCTTTTTGCGGATACCCCCCTATAGTTAACTCTAATTCCTAGCTAGGGCCTCCCCTCACTAACTAACCCTAGAAATTGCAAAAGACCCCAAAAATCCTATTACTAACACAACTAGACTAATCTAACTCAAACTTAGGAAAATATATCTAATTACCCTTACTAACCCACTAATTAGCATAATTAGCTAGTAATTAATATTAAATAGCAATTAAATATCAAATTGAGGGCCCACAAGGGGTGGGGCCTCACATTTTGCATGATCAATCCAATGAGTAAAATCCAGACGAGGGTTATGAGTGAGAGAGAGAGAGAGGGGGGGGGGGGAAGGGAACAGTAAGGGGTTGGATTTATTATATTGGGCCCACATACTACACCACCTTAATTACTGTGTACATATTTATGTATTTATTTTTGGAAAGTTGGCTGAACCTTGTAAGAAAAAAAAACTCTTTCTTGGGTTGAATGAGGCTGCCTATATGGTCATTGGTGAGTGTGATATGGGATAGGTGATGCTGTCCATCACTTCAGGGACATCCAAAATCTTTATTGGCCAAGGAAACTGTTGGTTAACATTATCGCTGATAAAAAAAAAAAGAAAGGTTGACATTATCCAATTGTGTAAGTTTTGGCCAGCTTCAATCCACTGCAGGCCCTTTCTATGTCTACACTAGTTTTCTTAGGTGTCTCTAAAGATGTCAAATGGGCTGGGTAGTCAACGGACTGCGGCTCGGCATGGCACAGCCTGTGGGCCGAGGTCTCATGCCCGTTGGCACGACTGCGGCACAGCCCGCCAGAGGCACGGCACGGCACACTAGGCGGCACGACACGAAGCCAATGGCACGAAAGGTACGACATGCATGGCATGCCCGGCACAACTTAGGCATGGCATGAACGGGTCGAGCTCCCTGGCCATCCGTGCCGAGCCGGGAGTTGGTCCAGGATTTACATCTCTAGGTTTCTCCCACAAATAAGTTCTGTGAATTATGTACTTTGGAAATGATGGTTTTGTAGTTATCTTTTATTTGATATGCATTTTATGTTTAATATCTGTT
Source organism: Cinnamomum chago (assembly GCA_038049695.1). Classification (NCBI taxonomy): domain Eukaryota; kingdom Viridiplantae; phylum Streptophyta; class Magnoliopsida; order Laurales; family Lauraceae; genus Cinnamomum; species Cinnamomum chago. The sequence continues at coordinate 89,805,951 of CP142452.1, read as the reverse complement.
AGACTTGGAACAATATATGTCTACACTTTATCTAGCTTTATGTTGATTACATGTTTTTAAAATCTTTAATGGGCTGAGGTTAGGGCATTATATTAATAATAATAATAATAATTATTATTATTATTATTATTTTGTAACTCCGAGTTTACCAAATTGGTAAATTCTCAGACATTTTATACCATTCTTAATTTTCCTTTTCTTCTGAAAAGATATAAATGTACAGAAATTTCCATTAGGTGCATCTGTCATAGTTTGTTTGGTTGTAGGTATCTGCTGCTCGAGAGGAAGTACCAGGTAGACGTGGTTATCCTGGTTATATGTATACTGATCTTGCAACAATATATGAACGTGCTGGACGTATTGAGGGACGAAAGGGATCCATCACGCAGATCCCAATTTTAACTATGCCCAATGATGGTAATTATTACATCCTCGTAATTGCCACGTATATGGTTTAATCATGCTCTTTTTTCCCCTTACATTGCTTGTGTACTGCATAACTGGCTTTCTTGTATGGATCAGATATCACACATCCCACTCCAGATCTTACGGGTTACATTACTGAGGGGCAAATTTATATTGATAGGCAGCTCCAAAATCGACAGGTATGGTTATAAACCATATGATGATGATGCATCATCATCATCAAAGTCTTGTCCCACTTATGTTGGGGGTCAGCTACATGAATTTTGTTTCTCCATTCTGATCTATCCTGAGCCAAATCCTCAGATAGGTTGACGCACAATGCTGTTTTCTCAGAATTCATGTTTGAATTGTTACAATTTTTTTTTTTTTTTTGCTGGCCGTCAACGGTCAACCTACCTAGCACAGCCCTCCTTTCTTCGGACCAGCAGTAAAACCTGGCGAAGTTTATAAAGCATATGGTCTTGCATATTTTTATTAGAATTAGATCTTGGAAGACAACAATCAAGAGTAATTTCATGCACTGCTTTGTTTGATACCCTTTGGTTCCATGAGATTCTATAAAACTAATTATGGTTTGATTCACATACTATTTTACAATTGTTATGCATAGAGTTTATTGTTGAAGGTTCTATCTTTTGCTTTTACAGATATATCCACCAATCAATGTCCTCCCATCTCTTTCACGATTGATGAAGGTATTGTATCATGTATAGCTAATTCTAGAATTGAAGCCATACATGTAGAGTTATGAATTATAAATAAAGATGCCAATGGCTTTCATTAAGAATTTGTGTTTCCATTGCAGAGTGCTATTGGTGAGGGAATGACTCGTCGTGATCATGCTGATGTTTCTAACCAGGTAGGACAGTTGGAAGTGTATATCTAGTTCTTGTGCACAGACTAATCATTTTTATAGTGATAGTAAAATTTTCTATATTGTTATTTTCTAATGTCCAGCTATATGCGAATTATGCAATTGGGAAAGATGTTCAGGCTATGAAAGCTGTGGTTGGAGAAGAAGCTCTCTCTTCGGAGGATATGGTCTCTCTCTCTCTCTCTCTCTCTCTCTCTCTCTCTCTCTCTCTCACACACACACACACACGACTCATGCATATGCACAATGTTATAAATTGGTATGGTTGGCCAAATGATTCGTTGTTCTGGTCCAACTTGGTTTCTACTTTGGACATCGTTGAATCCAATGACAGTGACCTAGCTCTACTAGAAAGAAGAGAATCTGGTTAATGTTGATAGGCTATCAGGAGCTAAGATCATCTTTTAGTGTGCAGTGGAAATTTTGGAGAATTTGAGTTTTCTCCCATAAACCCTGAGGATAGAGTTGTATAACTCACCTCCAATATCTTCTTTTGTTTCTTGAAGTAAAAGGAGCGTTTGGTGCATGCTTAGCTTCTTGGGTTTGTCTTCTCTTCTAAGAGTTTATTCTTTTTGCACCCCAAGTTTGCACCTCATATGAAACCCAGAACTTGGTTTCTATCTTTTGGAATTAGATTCTGATTCGATTTAAGGAATGCTGCTGACTTTCAATGAGGAGCTCGCTTTAGCCGTGCTCTGATGGATGATCATGCTGCAGTTAACATGAGATTTGAGTATCTTACTCATTAGTTGAATTGGTGTTATACGTTGGATACCATGATGGTGATGATGCTTTAGATGAAGATTAAGACCCTACCATGATTGCGCTGCTCATATGAACTGAGATTTGGAGGGCTAAAGCCACACCATTCTTTAGTGATCACGGGAGTTTGTCTCCATAAATAAAGTGGAAATCCTTGAGTTCAATGGGCATTTGCAGCCAATGGCTTCATCAATTGGCTAAAAGTCTTTGATATTTTCCAGGAAAAAAGGAAAGAAATACCTAAAGTCAAGAAATGAAATTGGTTGCCATGTGCTTATGGTATCAACTTCCTAGTCAAAGAAAAAAGGTGTGAGATCCTTAAGAAGTTAAGGGGGTAATTTCTTTTAATGGACCAAGTTTAGACCTTATTCGAAAGGTTTTAAAGTTAATGCCAAGGAGGTAAAAGTATGCATGGGTACATTGAAGAATTTCACCAATTCACATTCATAATGGTTTGATGGAAAGTGAAGTAGAAATGGTTCTTCATTACACCATTGACCTTAAATTACCAAATTAATGATCAAATAACCTTAAACAGTGTCTAGACGATGACCCACACTTATCAATTTGCACTAAGTTGAAGTATTGAGAGTTTTGAGTCGGAAGCATCATTTGAATTTATTTGTGAGGTGAATCTCGCTATAGCAGTGGTATAGTTGGATGCATGGGTAAACATAGTACTTTACATTTGATGCAGAGACACGAGGCTTGGAAGATCCAAGGAGGCCCCACGACCTAGACACTCGGACCATCAAGTGTTTGGCAAAACCCAAAAAAGTTTTTCGTTTTGTACAAGACCCCTTCCCCTATTTGGTCTAATGGCTTGGTGGAGCAGAATGTCTATTTTTTGTTATTTTTGTCAAGTGTCCTAGTCTAGATGTTCTAGCTAGGTATTATTTTTAAGTCAAGATCTTAGCAGAGCTAGAAGTTTTACCTATAATTTAATTATTTCTATCTTTGTAACTGTACTAAGTCAATTAAGTTAGAATGGAAGTTTGCTTTTATTTTAGGACTTGTTGGTCTCATATGTCTGGTTAGGAGGATTGGTCCTGTCTTGAGTCCAAAGGCACAATGCCTTTGAATATATGTAATACATGACACTTTCAGATACTACAATATTCAATTCAGATACTGAACTATTCAACTCTATATTGCTCGTGCTATCTTTATTGTTTTGATGCAGACTTAATGACTCACCATTGGTGAAGGCTACAGTGGAGTCGCTAGGTCAGGACTCCTAGGCCCATTATCCTGTTGAAGTGAAACTGAAGTGCCATTTTTGGAGGCCAAGACTGTATCATTTGTTGGAAGTCCTAATTTTGTGGATGTAACTTGCACCGTCCATTGTTACAACAACAATACCTTGCTGATTGAATGGCTTTAACTTTGGATTGTTAGGACATGATTCTTCTAATCCAAATTGTAAATTTACAAATCTACTTGAGAATTTAGTAGATGCACAAGAAGATGAAAATGGGCTTTGTGACATTGAAGGCGATCCAATCTAATGATGGTTTGCAATTGCTGTGACGAAGAGGAAATTATGAAACATGATCAAGGAGAAAGCCACGTGATTTGTCAAAGCATGTTTTCCTGTGTGATTGTTCCTATGCATTAGGAAGACCTTGGCAGCATGACTGCGGCACCATCCATCATGGAGATAATTATACTCATCACTTCTTGGAAGGATAATTTGAAATTGAAAGTACTTACTAGTTGCATGAAGAAGAAACTATTCGTAAATCGTTAGAGGGCATTATTTTAATTCTAATGGTTGGCTTTGTTGAAGAATCTTGATAGGTTGGACTTGTTTCTTTGTTTGTAGCTGACGAGAAAGGGGCTTCAAATTTGGTTCCAACACCACAGATGTCATTCCAAGTTCGACTCAAGTAGCATACTGGATGATTCCCAATGGGGATGAACTTCAAAGAGAGATCTCATAGCCGCTAAGAAAAGGCGCAATAAGAAAAATCATGAGTCTATGTGTTCTCTGCTTTACTCTCACCAAAGAAAGATGATTTTTTGCACCTATATTGATTGTTGTCCCACAAAAAATCACAGCCAAATGCCCTTTAACCCCCTTTTGAACAAAAGTGTAGAGAGCTGATGTGCTTGCTATAATGGTTGATGCTTTTGCATCTTTTGAGGTAAGTTTACAAAGTGCATTGTTGAAATTTGAGTTGGGGATGGCAAATGGGTTGGGGTTGACTTTGGTGTCTGTGGATTGAAGCTTGGCCCATACCGACCCGTTTTAAAATGGGTCAAACAAACTCAACTACGCCTGATGCGGTTCAACCTCACCCGATCCACATTACCTGCTAGATGAAAGAAGATGAAGAAGAGGATATTCCCCAAAATGCCATCACTACACCTCAGAATACCTTGCCCATAAATCAGTCAGCAGCCATCCAATTCCTATTGCATCATTAAAAGAAAAGAAAGAATGAAGAGAAGAAGTACATGAATCATACAGCAGGAGGCATTGGAGTTGCAATTACCATTAATGAACCTGAATTAATTTTCTAATTAAAGATTTCGTGCTAATGCAAAAAAGGAAAGAGAGACGGCACTCAAATTGGGTCTCCCACATTTCAAATTTTTTATTAGAAGCACATTTCGTATTTCTATGCCCAGAAATATGTACAATAGATCTCAGAAGGAGGCTGGAGAAATACATGCAAATATCTCTGCTACATGCCTCTGGATTACCTTAGACTAGAGAGAGAAGAAGAAGAACAGAGCTTTTGCTACTTAAAGGTAGGAGGGAGGGGGAGAGATGTCTTGGGCATCGGAAGAGGGTAGGATGGAGGTGGGTATCAAGGATGAGGTGAGCACTGTCACATCCAGATCTCTAGGATTTCGATCCTTAGGTGAGCACTGCCACATCCAGATCTCTAGGATTTGATTCTTCATAGGAAGCCTTGGCATGATGCAAGAAGATAATGTGGATTTCAAGGAGCTTTAGGTGGGTTAGGGTTTGGGTGGTGTTGGAGAATGAGGACTTTAATTTTAAGAGGGCATACGGGTTAAAATGGGTTGTGCAGGTCAACTCTAAGCTGACCTGTTTTTCTGCGTGTTAAGGCCGACCTCACCCATGACCGACCTGTATAGGATTCGGGCCGCTCAAATCTTGCTACACCCTAATCTGAGTTTTTATTTTTTATTCCGGGGTGGGGTGGGCGGAATGGATTCAGAATTCCAAAATGTGTCATGAAGGGCTGCTTGACAGTTGATCATGCTTGTTAGGAGTCCCACAAGCTCCTAGCATTTTTATGCAATTGATGAACTAGGTCTTTATGGATTTTACTGGAATTTAGGAATTTCTTGGTGGTTCACTTTGATGATGTTCTTTTATATGGTGCTTATGTGGAAGATCATCTTAGTTTTTACTGTTTGTAATGGGTCTTGACGACTTTTAAAGTACGCCTGTATGTGACTTTAAGAGAGTGCAGTTTCATGGCCAAAAGTTGTAATTCTTGGCAATTATAAAGATATCACAAGGTAAAAGCAATGCTCCAATGGACAACACCAAAAAAGGTTCATGACTTGTGAAGTTTCCATGATTTTGCATCATTCTATTACCAATTCATCTAAAATAGCGGTTAATTGATCTCATTGAGTGAAGAAATTTCATCAATTATGGACAAATGAATCAAAATCAAGCTTTCATTTGGTGAGCAAAAGTTGTCACGTTGGCATGGATGCTATACCAAGCCAGTTGTATAAATGGGAAGCTGAATGATGCAAGGTGGCAATACTGTCCATGTGATGTGGAGTTCTAGAATATCTTTCTTGCACTCAGATAATGGAGACTAATCAAATTCCAAGGCAACTCATCTTATTCTCTGATCTTGAAGCCTCAAAGCATATCAATAGGCAGGGTAAGCTTAACCACAGGCATGCTAATTAGGAGTCTTTTTGTTTAGCAATTCACTTTTGTGTTGCTACGTATCACGTAATGCTGGAAATAAGGATGCTAATGCACTCAACAAGCAGAACAAGGAATCTGAAGTAGTAGTAGAATTGTTGCCTAATTTCTCATTCGTAAGTGTTCTACACTTCTACTATATACGTTCTTTGCATTTCAGAAGCCTTTGTTTTCCATTTTCATTTTCCTTTTAGTTTTGGTGGCTGCCTTGTTGGCAGAGATTGCCCTAATGGCAGAGAGAACCTGGACTATAGAGAGTGTACATGGCCAACAATAGACTGGGTGCCTTGAGTGAATTGAGAAATGTCAAGTTCCAATTGAAATTGACGGGCAACATTGCCTTGTTGATAGATCTTCTTAAGATAATCCCACATTTCCCTGGCAGTTTTGCAAGGTCGGAGGTTGAGGATAAAATGGGGCTCAACCGAGCCTAACAACCAGGTTTTGATTTTAGCATCCTTAGTTTTCCAAGCTAAAATCTTTTTGTCATCTTTTGCCGGTATAAGTTCAGATCCATCAATATATGACCAGAGTTCCTTGCCTTCTAAGTAAATTTGAAATTGGAAGGCCCAGGAGGTATAATTGTTTCCATCAAATCTAATCATTTTAATGTTAGATATTTTCATGATGAGCAGACAGAGAGAAAAAAAACTTCACACCGGAATGAACAAGAACAGAGAACAGCCGACCAGAAAAAAATTCTCACAGTTGCTATATTGAGAAGAAAATGCAATTTTCTCCAACAGCAGAAACACGACCACAGTGCAGATATCACACAGCACAGTACTGTAGCATAAAAAATAGCCAGAACAAAAAAAACTCACAACAGAGTGCAAGTCGTCCCTGTCGTTCAGTGGGTAGATTCCCACGTGTTCCCCAACAACTGATCAATGGCCAGATCAAAGGGTGGGGATGGAAGGGTGGACTATTTTCGCACCTAATGGAAGTGGTCCCAGACAGAACCAACAGGAATCTAAAATTCTGGACGGCTGAGATGAAAACAAGTTGATAAAACTGAATTTCCACAAAAAATAGTAGAAGGCCTACCTCTGATGATCCATAAATCTTGAAAAAATGTCCAGAAATAAGAAGAGACCCAGGCGACCAAGATGAGCTACTTCTGCTGATATGAGGTTGATGATCGCAGGTGGGCCACGGCTGATCGGAGATGATCAGGGATGATCACAGACTATCAGGTGGCAGAAAATGTCTTCCAGTGAAGAATATGTGTTTGATAATGAAGAAGATGCACAAATAGAGAAGGTGCAATCGAAACAGTGCACAGATCTGCACTAAAACTGACTGACGACCACTCTGTCAGTATGATTCCATAAACGGAAGCCCCACCAGATCATCATAGGACAGATCAGAGGTCGGGGATGAAGGCACAACAAATTTTCGCAAGTGAGGGAAGAAGATTCAGCCAAAAATCACCAAGATCCTTGATTTTAGACGGCCGAGATGAAATCAGATCGAGAAATCTGACGTACCAGAAATTGCGATGGAAAACCTACTTCTGATGGGAAATAAATTCCTGAAAAATCACCATAAATACAGGCAATTCCAGTCGACCAACATGGTCTGGTTCCGCTGAGTTGATGAAGAAGATCTCAGGTGGGTCACACCGGATGGGAGATGATCTGGGATGATCTAGGATGATCCAGACGTGGAAGATGCCTTTAATGATCTAGATATCAAGGCTCTGATACCATATCATTTAGAGAGATGGAAAGAATTCTGAAGAGATGTGCTGAATGCAGTGATCTTCTTAGTCGACTGTTCTTCTCATTATAAAGGGGATGAAATCCCTGATTACATGTAAGTATCACTAATCAGATCCTAAAAAACTGTTTTACAAACTAAGAAGCTTTGACTAAGTAATATATGAAGTCTGGGCCCAGAATGGGCCTGGGCTTGCTTGGGCTTGGTTTGACAGACTATAGAGAGTGTACATGGCCAATAACTCCCTTCACCCACAAAGGCTCAAACGTGTGCTCTCGCCCCTCAGACGGGAGGATTTTCACATCCTTAGCCACTTTACATACTGTATTCCATCAACTACATAACATAAAGTGGGGTTTGGTTAATTGATAATTTGACGAGCACTTTATGACTTGGACAGATCTTCTATAGACCTTCATTTCTCATGGTTCCATTTCACATAAAAGATGAGTTCTGGGTTAAGGTCTCTGGGTTTTGATAAGTAAATTTGGTTAGGTGAGCTGACCCATATACTTCGACTACACTGTGCACTCACCATTCAATTTTCCATTGCATACGTGTATTCAATTTCTTTCTCATAGCTTTGCTAACCAGTGGCTGTCACACCCTTGGAACTACAGCTCTACCTCGAGTTCCTTGACAAGTTTGAGAGGAAGTTTGTTAGCCAGGGAGCTTATGACACCCGTAACATCTTCCAGTCGCTTGATCTGGCATGGACACTTCTACGTATCTTCCCTCGTGAGCTTCTCCATCGCATTCCGGCAAAGACCTTGAATGAGTTTTACAATAGAGATACCGCCAACTGATGCGGGCATGCTTTTCCTCGTGACTTTTTTTTTTTTTTTCCACATCATCAAAACCAGATGTGAATAATGGGCGGGTAATGTTCAAGCCCCAAGACTCAGATGTTCTTCTAGGCATTCTAGCCATCAAGTCTGCTCCTTTCCCCCACCCCTAATTTTGAATACTGTATCAGGCTCTTGTAATATGTCATGTTTTTGTCGTGTGTTGCCCTATTAGGGCTCGAAAGTGATGCTTAGAATTTCTCTATTTGAGCATGTATTGTAATTATTGGAAACACTTAGGATTGCCTGGAATCTCTGTTTGAGCTTGTTTGTGGTTATTGGATCTGTAGTTGAGGAATAATAAGTTTTTTTAATGATATGGTTTTTCCTCGCTAAGAGATCTTTTCTGATAAGGTGTGTTGATCCTCTCCAAGTGATGTGCCACCATTAGACATCTACATGTGTTCTGAAAAGATGCGTATTGCATGGTGGGTGGTTGGTGCATTGCATGTTCCTTCTGCCCCTTTCTATTGAAACCCAACTGAGTGGGCCATAAAAAATTTGTACATTTTCTGGGTGATGTGAACCATCCATTCAGTGGCTGTGGTATAAACAGGGGGCAGGCAACATGGCTCAGAATAGTCTGCTAGTATTAGTCCTGTTGTTCCTACTGTGAAGATTGCCTGGCTTCTTTGAACATTTGCTCAGGATAACCATACGCTTGAATCGCATAGTAATCTTAAAACCCCAAAAGCCTTTCCAGAAAATGGAAGGGGAGAAAGCAGGGAGTGTACTCTTACAGGCCCTGAAAACCCCTGCAACCATTTACAGGAGTTGCTGAACAATGAATCTGCTGCTTGCACATACCACAAAGTTACGGGTCCCCTGGACAGTTCTGCTTCTTTGGATTGAAACACTCTAGGTCTTCCTATAGTTTAAAGCACCATATTTAACACACTGCGTGAGTTTGATTTAAAAAAAAGATCAATGGTCCATGCGTGGAGGACGAAGGACAGTGTAGTCTTACTCCTGTTAACCTCTCGGATTGTAAAGGAAAGGAAACCACTATCAAGTATCAATGTGCTGCCTGCACACATGGACCGAATGTAATGGTTTTCTTAGAGCCTTCTTTCCTATAAACCACCATCATCAACATCACCCTAAAATCGACCATGTAGCTATAGAAAACCACTTTCAGGCCGAAAGCTATTCCTTTGGGACACCTCCCTTTCAATGGTGTGACTCATGCTTCTTTCTAATTCTACCTCAATTCCGTTTTCATGTCTACAGCTTCGTTTGTCATTTTCTCCCTTGGCACTTTTCTAACCACCCACTGAACCACTTCTCTGCATTCAGGATGATGATTGTTGCCTTTCTATTTTCTATTGGAGCCAGGGTTTTCTGAGTTTCTTTCTATGGGTCACATTAGAAGATTTATCTAGAGGCCCAACGTGATAATTAGTCAGGTCTCTGTACTATTTGGTCAGGGGAATGCTTAAAAAAAAAAAAAAAAACTGCATCAGTGGAACCCATGACTGGATGGATCCCCAAAATCAATATTCCTAATTCAACAGGGTGAAGCAAGACTTGGGATCTGGGCACTTAAGTGGGCGACAGATATTGAAGCCACAATACCCAAATCCAGTTCCACTAATGCTCCAACTAGTGGGAAATTTGTGAGGCTACTCACTGGAGGTGCAATTTTATATAGAACTTAAATTGTTCATATAGTAAATGCCGTCCTATTTCATTGCCTGTGATCAAGCGGGTACGACCATTCTGGGAGTAAAATTTTATCATAATTCACAAAAAAGAAATGCTGATTAGATGATTAGATTAAAAAAAAGAATTTTTTTTAAAAAAGGTATAAAATTTTTGGTTCATTTTCAAAAAAAAGTATACGTGATATGAATATTTCAAAACTAAATAAATAAATAAAATTCCCACAAGTCTTTGAATCTAAGTCCTCTTTGTAAAAAACTTCTAAGGAACGACAAAAATACCGTAATGTCAAATTTTTAAAGTTTCTATGTAATAAATTATTTAAGAGAAATGATCTAGTCTAACCCAAATGACCTTCAGGGGCCTACTTTAGCAAATCAAAATGGTTGGCATTGGGAGAGGAAGAAGGTTAATAAAAGACAAAAAACTTGTCATAAGAAAGTGTATTTTTTTTTTTTTTATAGTGTGTGATCCATCCGAATCCTGCGAGAAAGAAATACGTGGATCCTGCGTGGATGGATAAAAAACCAGACAAGGAAAAGTGGAAAAAGTAGGAATTTTTTAAGAAACACGTAGGAGTCTGTGCCGGTCTGGTAGGAAGTTTTCTTTCCTCCACACTCGCATTAAAATCCGTTTCTGTGGAGGGACATATAGACTTGTGTGTGAGAGAGAGGGAGAGATGCTGGATGGCAAGGCAGTAATTGAAGAAACGGACATGCCATGGAGAATGCAGGTCCAGGCCATGAGCTCTGCCTCTCAAGCTCTCGATCTCTATGATGTCTACGACTGCAGATGCATCGCTGCCCACATCAAAAAGGTTGGTTTGATATCTCCTCTCTTGTTTTTCTTCATACCCAAATGACACCCAACCTCTCTCTCTCTCCCCCTTCATATTTATGCTTATCATTGGCTTCTATGAGAGCAGGAATTCGACAAGCTATATGGGTCTGGATGGCAATGCGTTGTGGGCTCTGATTTCGGTTGCTTCTTCACACATTCCCAAGGAACTTTCATCTATTTCTGCCTTGAGTCCCTCAAATTCCTCATCTTCAGAGGGGCTGCTTCTGCATTTTAATATTGTCTTCATATTCTGTCCCTGTCAAAGACCCATTTCTCTGGATCTTCTACTTGGGTTTTGATCATTGATGACTGAATAGAAAAAGCATTTCTCAAGTCTCATCAGTATATGTACTGTAGAGCTTTTGTAATGCTAGATCTTACAGAGCCCCTTTTGTTACAGAGTCCCTTTGTTTTTAAGGCTCATGTATATATGTGTTATAAATACATCAGAACAGTATCACTACTTAGAGGTTCATCTAGATTTCTGGGCAATGTTTTATGGACACATTCACCCCTTCCTTGGAATTGAGAATGGAGAACTCTTTCATGCCTAAGCTTTCATATTTCCTTTTGACTTACGCTAGGCAGCCTCTTGTATTGTATAAGAAGATGGAATAGATGGATGGCTTTCATCAACGAGTCAGTCTCTTTCCTTTTCTTTTTTCTTTCCAAGGAGGGTGTCTGGCACTTTCGGCGGGACTAATTCCTGCGGGCTAATGGGAACAGGTAAATCCCATATAGCCCCAATGTGGTAGCGCAGTTTAGAACCCTCAATCTCCAAAAGAAAATGGTGGTCTTGGGCCAATTGCGCTACCCCTCAGGGTTAAATGCGTCCCACTAATGGATCTGATTTAGCCAGAATTTTGAGAGGCTTGATTGGTTATGCTGGCAAACTCGATCATCTGTGCAAAGCATAGGTCTCAAGTAAATTAGGCGGGCACAAACATCGCTTTGACTCAGTTCTGAATTCAGACTCACCCTGTATACTCAGATAAATCACATAGTTGGGTCAGTCAAATGGCTCGTCCAGACTCACCAGAGTTACTCGGCTTGCTGACCTTCCTAGTCGAACAAAATTGTTGAGTTATTAAACTAATGCTCTGATCGTCATTTTCAGTAACCAATAAAGAATGCAAAGTGGTCAGTGATCCTCTTCCATGAATAAATGGCTGTCCACATCCAAACAGGTCTTGTCAGGTGCAAATGCAATACATGGGTCTCTTTTATTTTACTTTTAACCTGGGCATAATTATTGTTGCCCACTTGCCCCCCTTGTCATCAAAGCCTTTTTTTAATTTAAGGTTTAATGAGATATACGTTTTACTCTGCCTGTGTTCACTGAAACTGTGAACAACTTCTAATGAAATCTTCTGTTATCTCAGCCAGTATTCGATAGTATTTTAGATGGGTAAAAATGTCCTAGTCCTAGAAACAGATTACATAAAATCATGTTTTGCACAAACAGGTCATGCAAGTAAAAATATGAAGTGGAAGGTTACTCTAGTTTTGTTGATGTGTACCATACGAAAAAGGTAAAGAAAGAAAGAGATAGCATTATCTGTAAGTGAAATGGAGAATATGGCCTAAACAGATTTGATTGACGTCATCAAATTCATATAGCCGACCCCACTTAAGGGGAAAAGGCTTGGTTTGGTTTGGAATAGAACATTTGACTGAAAAGGTTGTCAAGCTCGGGAGCATTAATACCAGCCAGATCAAGATGGTCATCCATAAAAGAACAAATTTCAAGGGAATTAATTTTTGAACACATAGGGAAGCAGTAATGTTCTCCAGGTCCTTCAATGCAAAAGGCTTGCAACAAATTAGTCCCTGTTACATACTTTGTGTAATAGTGTTCTTAAATTTAATGTGAATGATACGACGAACGAATGTTCAAACCATGAAAATAGATCATGTCCTATCAGAGGGGGGATTGAATAATTTGTTAGGCTGGGCAGCCAATTGAGATGAGCAGCGGTTGCATGTTTCTTTCAATGGAAATGAGATGAATTAAGTTCCAATCTTGGAGTACAGCTCTACCACTCTCAGATCTACAATTGAGGTAAGCATATATGTAACCTAAAAGGGAAATTGGCACAGAAGAAATGTTGAGTGTATTACTTCCTTATCATGTTTCTATGAATGAAAAGCTTTGTATTTTTTTTTCAGGCAAAATAAAACAAAGGGATGAGACAAGTAGCTCCAATTATTCAGGGCCAAGGGGTGTTCATGATGGGACCGGCCTGAGCCCAGCCCACTTTGGCCCAGGCTTGGGACTCATGTCCTAGAAGATGTGCCTGGCTTGGGCTTTTTGTTTAGCCCGTTTAATAGATGGGCCGGGCTTCGGCTTAGTGGTAGAGAGCCCAAGCTTGACCCAAATATAAAACAAATTATAAGGGAGTGGCAAAGGGGAAATCAAGCCCATGATCTCTCATACAAGTTGATATGACCAGACCAGTTGAGCTGCAGACTAAGACATAATAATAATAATAATTTTTTTTACTCTATAACTCTAACTTGAGCCAGACACTTCTGGCCCAACTTGGGCTTGGACCGGGCTCGGGCCTTCATCAGCCTGGCCCATGAATACTCCTCTATCAGGGCCTCATAACACATTCAAGTCATTTAATTAGTTTGGGTAAAATCAACCCTAGCTTTAAGAGTATCAAATAAGAGAGAGAGAGAGAGAGAGAGAGAGAGAGAGAGAGAGAGAGAGAGAGAGAGAGAGAGAGAAAGTTTAAATTCTTTAAATTATTCTCAATTATTCTCTTTTATGTGAAAACCACTGATCGTTTCAAGGTGTACCCCTTATTTGAGGTGGGTTCCATAAATACAAGCAGGGCTTCAGACTTGTACCTAGATGGCATTTTTGAAATGCCCCAACCCAGGGGCCAGGGCATATCTTGTGAGGAACGCTGCATGGGCTTCTGAAACTACTAGTTGGTGCCAAAGGCACATGGAAAAGACCAGTTGTTTCTGGCTACCTACTTCTAAGCCCTGCATGATACAGTCTCCAGCATAAATCTAGTTGATTAGGCTAAACAGAGCGCACACTTAGTGGAGAACATTACATGGACAATTGAGAAGGCAAATGGGAACCAGGAGTTAAGAATGGAAGCACTTGCTCCAAAATATTTGATGTTCTATTTTAGCAACTGAAAAACAGTGTCAGCAAATGAAGACAGTTCCAATTTCAATCTCAGTTAAAAATGCTGAGAATAACTCAGATTGACAAACATTTCACATGAAGAACAAAGGCCCACCCTCCTACAGGATTGTTACCAAGTTGTGTTTCAGGAGTGGGTGGATCAACATAAATGCCTGAAGTTAAAACTTCACCATGCAAAGAGAACCTGACTAGGGTCGCAAGGGTGGAGTGAGAAAATTTTCCTTTTAATATAGGGGACCATTATGGGAAAACTATCTTAAGGGACCCCACTATGCAAAACTATGAACAGGATTTTCGAAAAACTTGTCGGATGATTCTTGCTAGGTTCCAAGTTCATTTTGAACAGAGAGATAACTATTTTCGTTTTTTTTTTTTCAATAATGACAAGGTAACAGAAACTAGCTACATCCATCAACATTAGATATACCAGGCAGAGGTCAATGATGGCAGGGGAAAGGGATGAGTAAACCTGGAAAAGTTCCCTTTCCATTCTTCTTATAGAATTGCAGGTACAATTTGATTTAAATAACTCTAGTTTCACAGGACACATGCCAAAAGAACAACCGAACTCTATTTTCCAAAGCAGTGCAAGAATGGTACAATCTGGCATGATCAGCATTTACATACTAAAACAAAAACAAAAAGACAAAAAACAGAAAAAACAAAAAAAAGGCCAGAGAATATATGGGAAGAATATCTATGCCCTCCACCTACAGAAATACAGTCCTCCAGGAACATGGGAAAAAAGATTGAAGAAATGCTTACTCTGATTATACAAAGGATCTAACGGGCACCATAACCTGCAGGGGCAGAGATATGACCACATGCATTCACCCGCCAGCTGATAAAATAAGAGAATATAACCTACATGGTTTATTGCGAAGTTGCACCCATGATTTTCGTTGGACACCCAATTGCCAGATAGCAAGCAATAGTGTGGCACTAGGAACTTAGGAACTTCCATGTGATCTGACTGATGATACAGATTGAGCCGAGATGGAAGCAGTTGGGCTGTTAAGATCTCGATCCCCATTGATTACTTTACCTTTTCCACTCAATCTATTTATGGCTTCTACAGAGACATCAGCAAACCAGTCATCTTCCGGCAACGCACTGCCAACAAGTTAGATTTTCAGCAATTATGTGGAAAATCAAAGATTAAGATAGTCATCGATTTCGTTTAATTAGAATATGCTGCCAGAATGAAAATATAGAAAATAACACATCCATCCAAAAACCATCGCCTATAATAGATACAAAATGCAAGACGTCTCTCCATCCAGAACAATTTCATGAATCAGAAATTTTTTGAGAATGAAACACGTGTAATTACATCTCAGAATGTTGGATGCAGTGCAACGAGCAGATCCCAGTTTTTCAAAAAAAAAAAAAAGAAGGGAAAGAAAAGAAGAAGATGAAGAAATAACCTTGTTTGACGCATGAATGGAATAAGGCTTCAATGATGATGATGAAAAAAAAAAAAAACTTTCTTTCATACATAATATGACTCAAACCCACAATCTAGTGATTGCGACAATAAGCACTATTAAACTATGCTCTATTCTTTGATGAAAGAAACTTGGCGCCAGAAATTCTTGATTTGTAAACATCAGTGTGTGTGTGTGTGAGAGAGACTTACTCATGGTTGTAGTAACACGGGGGTAGGAGGGAAATTAAAAGTGTCCCAGCTTATGATAGAAAATTTGCTCAAGAAGAATATGAAGAGTGATCTTGCAACAGCTAAGAATGCAATGATGAGATATGGTCAATTTCAAATATTATAGCCAAAGGATATAATGGGAGTAAGATATGCAGACAAAAGGATGGTGCATATGTATCGTTTTAAAATACTAAAAGAAGCTGCATATGCCAAAATAGCTGCAGCAGTATTGAACCCAGTAAGATCAATTCCAAAACAGCAAGTCAAATCGCAGCAGTTCTTTATCATAATTAACAAAATTGTCACCAAAAGAATTAGTTCCATACACATTAGAGATGCTACAAAACATTCCCATGGTATCTAATGAATCGCAACTCCCACAGTCCCACCCATCTACAGGCATATATGATCATACATACTCGCCATTGTGCATATTAAACCCACATTCATGAGCCAACCATTGTGCAACTCATTTGACATTATGTATTCATAGATATATGGATATATATAATATGTACTGAGAAACCCATGTTAAAGCTTTCCACATTTATTTCTTTGTTAAACAGCTTTCCACATTTGATGTCACAAAACGATAGTATCCACTTTTTTAATAAACTCATTTGGCCAATTACAGTTGGGGAAATAGAAGAGCTTAACTGAACAAGTTCTCACCCGTCAACATTTTCTTTCTTTCTTTCTTTTTTTTTTTTTTTTTTAATGTGTGTGCGCGCATGCTAAGAGTAATCTTTTGTCCAGTGCTACTTATGCAATGAAATATGGAATAATGAAATGGTATTGACAAGTCTGATAAAAGGCATACAGCAAAAAACTCCTTGTTAGCCAACTTCCATACATACATGAAGCAGTTTTGTTATACTTTAGCGCACAAAGTGCCATATACTAGCTCACCTGTTAGGATCCATTCCAGTTGCAGCAAAGGCAGCCATAGCTCTAGATATGATGTCTTTAATAACTTGATGCAAATGACGAGATAAATAACGGCCTTGGGATGAAAAATGAATCACAAACTGCATATCCAAATAGAACTGCACAAGAATCAAACAAGTAAATAGAATGTCATATTTCTCCATATCCAGATAGAGCCTTTACAAAGACCAATCAAGTAAATAAATTATCATGTTTGTGCAATAATATGGGGAGTGCACTTTTATTTTCTTAAATATGATTATACACATAATATACCTGCTGAAGGCCAAGGGGTCCCAAAGTCCTTGCTCCCTCCTCAATATCATCCCAAAAGCTTTGGTCATCTGAAAGCCATAAGATGACGGTCTCTGTGAGTCTCATCAATAGCAAAGTGGCAAACCGTTCCCTGCCTACAAACATATCTGCAGCAATGCTTGCCATCCTGTCCAGTTTCATGAAAAGATCCTGAATAGCAATAGCAATGGCTATGAGCCATGAGAACTTAAAAGCATTGTTCCAGAATAGCATGAAGTGGAAACTCACATGACTATAAAGCAAAAAGAATTTACTGAAGTCCAAAGGATAAAAATGAAGAATATTTGAACAATTCATATCTTACGACACTGCACTGTCAAACAGAAGTTTGATGATGTACAAAATTTACATTGTCAAATACAGATGGTTTTAGCATAAAAGTTGAGCGGGCATTTGTATGATGCCAGTGGGGGATGTGCTTACTTCATTGGACAAATAAATGGATCACTGAGAAAATTCAAGCAAAAGGGAGATATGGATATGCTGCTATGGAGTTCCCCTTGCATGCCTAGGTGAGCAAGTTTTCAAAGCGCTGGGGCAAAGAGCCGAGGAGGCTATAGAGGTGGACAGATGTACGACCAGTAAACTTTGCCTTGAGTTTGGCAGGGTGTCTATAGAGGTGTCTAGTCACCATAAGATCAACTTGTTAGTCCAGATAGAAGTCTGGGGGAGTCTGTTCCATTCCATGTCGGCATGTCCTACTTCTAGAAGAGGACGGGGAACCACCTAGGATGGGTAGGGGTTATTTTAGAGAGCCTATTACTGATCCAGCTAATCTTGATAGAGATGAGTCGAACTTCTTCCACTCAAGAGTTGGTTTAGTCATCAGATAGCTTTGTTGATGAGGAAGAACTCTGGTGTTCAAAGTTGGCTTGGAAAGGCTTGTAATCATGTGTTATGGTACTTTGTTCATTACATGATGGATTGGGGTTGTGTGTGTGTGGTGGGGTGGGAGGGGATGGGATGGGGCATGGGCATCCTTCAGGGGCTAATCCTAGATCCAAGGCATTGTGGCGTAAAGTAATAACCAAGTTTAAAAAGAATCTCTCCACTTTGAAAAGAAATTACTTATCTCTTGGGGGTTGTATTATGCTAATAAAGACTATAATGAAAAAAATTGCTGGTTTATTTTAAGCCTATGCTCAAGATACCTGTGCTGAAGGCCAAGAAGTTGGAGAGGATTCGATGGAACTTCTAGTGGGAGGGAGCTAAGGAAATAAGGGTCCCCACCTCCTTTAGCATGAGATTGTGAAGCCCTTAAAAAGAAGATGATCAGGGTATCGTCAAGATGTATGAATCATTTGATATGGGCAAAATGGTGGTGGAAGTTCAGTGAGGAGAAGGAAGTCGTATGGAGACATGGGTTGAAATGAGTTTCGTGTGGAGGGAAGGGGCTAAGGTTTGAAGAAGGTGTCAAAGGGAGCTATCTTAAATGACAAGTAGCTCAAATACCAAGATGACATGTAGATTGAAATGAGATGCCAAAATTGAAGGTGCAATCTTCTGCAATGGCTACATCAAGAGAAACATGCATAGCGACTGGCAAAATCTTATCAACACTATCATGCAATATTGAAGATACCATTCAGAAAATAAAATAAAGGTACAATCATCTGCGCGGCTACATCGAGAGAACATGAGAAACATGAACAACATGAAAATGCTCATTTCTCCTTCTATAAACTTCAGTATATCAAATGTGAAGATTTTTAATTTTATCTTCTTATAGGTATCAAATCAATACAACATGAAAATGACAATGACTTGTTACATTATTTAGGAATGCTGAGCTCTAAAATGTGTTATTCTATCTAGAAAGGGAAAATGCGATGTCATTATAATGCAATTTGACCTGATTATTTTCCCAATGAGATATAAAATTCGAGCTTTAATAAACTAATATACCTGAAAGATTGGTGATGGAAACCATTCAGGCTCTTCTACGCTCTCATCCATGACTAGGTACATCTCTGCACTTAAATGGGTATTACCATCTTCCGTGAAAATGAGATCAAGAGCATGTTGTCTACAGAAGCTATCTCGTAGTCCATCAACAGAGCGTTGGATCCGCCTCTTCCATTCTCTTTGATCAGGCTGACGACTTTGTTTGTCTGAAGATCTTCTTTGGGGATCAACCTTTCCATTAGCTGAGTTCAGTGGATAAAGCTTCATGATAGCACGTGGGAGAAGCTCATCTGCTAACAAAGATGCATTTGCTAGCAATCCTAATTGCTGAGCTTCGGTTTCAGCCATCCTAACAATTTTATTGCTTGAACCTTCAAAGTTTCCCTCATCCTCCATTGAACCTGGTAGTGCATTTATCAGCAAGTTTACATAGGAGTTGAATACCTGATACAGACCTTCCAATGTGGGACCACCCAACTGCATACTCAGGAGAGGTCCTACATCCTCAAAGAAGTCCTACAATCACATAAAAAATATGAAGCAAAATTCTTGGAAAACATAATCCTCAGCAAGTAATAATTTCCACACCCTGGTAATACAGTAAGTGCAGCTGCATATGCTTTGGCATTGAGTGGTAGCTAGCTGAATGTATAGAGCATAAATGGGCTCTTCAATGTGTCAATAATTAAAGAATAAGATTTTAGATCAAGAAGACTGCGATCCCAACAAATTATTTGATTTCACAATATGAACAGGCAAACTCAAGGCTATGATGCCCACAGATAGTATGGTTATAGCCATGGATAAAAATATCGGTTTATATGATACACATCAGCTGATAAATCAGCCATATGGATGCCTGCTACAACCGTTATTCTTGACTGCCCTCGTTTGAGACCTAGGGGCTTTGTGACTCCAGGTACAACACTAAACACATGCCAACTTCACAAGTTACATAGCTAAAGTAGAAAATAATTTTTTACCTGAACCATGGAATTGAAACGATGTGCACTGCTTGAAAGTTTAGGTTGGAATGATATTCCACTACCAACAGATGCATTAGAAGATCTAACTGATGAACGTGTTCCAGTAGGAAGATACGTAAGTACCCAATCATCAGCTGCTGCTAGTGCAGTAGTGCTCTCTTCAATTCGTTTTAAATTAGCATGCAATGCTTGCTCAACACTAGGCCTAAAGAGATCCAAAAGGTGAGCAAGTAAATATAATCCACGATCACCCAACAAAGAGCAATGACCTACGGCTATCTGAACACATTCTGCAGCAGCTCTTAAGCCACCAGCAGCAGCTGATGAGGCTAATGCATGCCTCTTTACAAGAACCGCAAAATCCTCTGTTTGTTTGGTACACCACACCACAAGCTCGGAAGAATATGCTGGCTCATCAGCAAAGACAGCTAAAGAATCACTCACAGCTTGAGCAATAGTAGAAAAGACCAGTTGTGAGAGAGCAGCAGTGTAAGCTCCTCCATAGGAGGAACTTGATGGACGGAGATTTTGCATGTTATACTGAAACCTTTGATAATGAGCATTAAGCAACAAAGAGTGTGCACGGGGGCCATCTCCGAGTATTTTAAGAGCTGAAACAGCTGCACGGAGCTCAACACCACGAGTCGAAGGTTGGCAACCTGCTTCAGCAAGCTGATCAGCTAACTTTTGTCTGTGTTCAGCAATAGCAGTTTGTAAAGACGAGAGTGCAGTTGGGCTCAATGATTTAGTTTCTTTTGCTTCAGCAAGGACATGTTCCCCTTCATCGAGGGCGGCCAGAGCTTCCTCTACCCTCCTCTCTGCTAACAAAACATCAAGGATATCAGGAAACTCCACTGCCCATTTCTCTATCTCAGTAGGTTCCCTATCTTCAACACTGGACACGTCATTTTCTGTGAAACCATCAGGACCATTAGACAAGGAATCCACATGAACTCCTTCCACTAAACCATGGATTAAAGCTGCCTGAGTTGATAATAGATTTCGGATAGAAAGAAGCTCGACCTCTAGATCCGATATCTCCTTTGACGTGCTGTTAATGCACAGGAAAGAAGTCGACATATTAATTGAAACAAAAATGACAAGCATAAGAAAAAGAGGGGTGAACCTACCTTCAAATGAAAACAACATCCACAAACATAACCATTAAACTCATGTTAACATTGACTGCCTTGGACATGTTTAAATTTATTTTTGTATGAACAAATACTATTTAGTAGAAAATCAAAGAATGGATATGTAGAACTCATGAAGCCAACTAAAAAAAAAGAGGATAAGCATTAATGATGTCGACGATGACGATGATGAACAGCAACAACAACAATAACGACAAAAGCAAGTGAGCTAAAAAGGTACTACAACAAGTATATTCCCATGTCCGCAAAATATAACGACACTCATGAAAAGTACACTAAAAAGGTTTCTCAACAAGGCAAGCTGGGATGGTTTGGGAGATTTTGAATAGATTGGGTTGGCCCTATTCAAAACTTTAGTTCACCAGGCCCTGACCAATATTTGGTCCATTGACAATTCTAGCCAATAGATGTGTCCAAAATGAAAGTCAGCATTCTAAAGGCCCATTGTGTCAAGTTGACACTAATTCCTTCAATGGCTTCAGTGAAATCTCCTTTTGCATCACCTGAAACAATCTAGAATTTCTTTCCTTATTATCCATGTAACTACAAGTGAAAGCATTTGCCAATGCATTCTCCTACTTTTGTAGAAAGAACTATCTAACAACCTTCTACAACTTTCTGTATTGATTTGCTCAAGAAGAAGAGGAAGAACCTGACTCAATTCATGGCCAAACACTTAAATGAAATTTGCTGATCTTCATGGACGGGAAGAATTGGAGTCACACATAAAGTCAATATTTTAAGCAGTGAATAAAGACATGATGCAAGGAACCTATCCAACCTTCTAAATGAGCTCACATAAAGCAAGTTCAATAAACCCTCTTAAGGGTGGATACCTTCTAGTTCTACCTAAGGTGCTCCCTTCAACTCCTTTAAGATGAACTCTTTCAAAAGCCTCTTTTTTTCACAATTCAAAGCGCTTCTCAAATTAAAGTCCATAAAATGATGAGAACTTTGAATGGCCCTTAACCGAATAAAAATTAATTGATTGACCTTAAAAGATTATGTTGTTACACTCAGTTGACATAAGCTTCTTTATAGTTTCTTTTCCCTCTATTGATAGGAAAGCAACATTTTTCAAAGTCAAAGGAGATGTTATAGGGTTGCCCAAAGACAAGCTTGAAAAATCTGAACAAATAGTAAAGATTATGAAAAAGAGGAAATATATGATCCTAGACATAAGGATATTATAATAATGTTCAAGTTTTTACAAAATAACCAAATTAAAATCCTAATCCTACAATTGACAGCTGCATGTTTGGGTACACAAAAAAGCACAAGAAAATAATATATGAATATATGATAGAATACAACCATTGGTTTTCTAGACATAAAAATCTCAGCTTATTTGGTAACCAAGAAAAGTGAGAGGAAAATTTAGTCTCTTCTGGATATTTTCTCCTACAGCTCCTCCCACTAGAAAAATTCTCTACACGACAAAAACCTTTCAAAATAAAAAAATAAAAAAGCCCTGAGCTTTTGCCCTTGTTGAAGGAGAGTGCACTGGTTAGGACGATAATGATGATGACAGCGATGGCAGTGGTGATAGTGATGGCGGTGGTGGGGGTGATAATCGTGGAAGTGGTAGTGGTGGTGGTGTCGATGATGTTGATAGTGATAACAATCGTGGTGGTGGTGGTAGTGGCAATGACGATGATGGTGATGAAGACAATGATGGTGGTGGTGATTACTCCACTCAACATTACTCCTGCCATCAGATTGATGATGCATACAACATAAAACATATGATTTGAATTTTTTTATATTATTTAATCACATGTTGTAGACGTTATCAATCTTATGGTGGGGCATAAGACCAACTGGAGTGAAACTTTCCTTAATGATAAAACGTGGGAAAGTGAAATTTAGTAGTTTGGAAACAAAGTTGGGCCCATTGATATTGATGGTGGTGATGATGGTGGACAATGACAATGTTGGGGATGATGGTGGTGGCGGCGGCAGTGATGATAAGATGATAATAGTGGGGGTGGTGATGATGATGATAAGATGGTGGTGGTGATGATGGTGTCCCACCTTGTTATAACATTAAGGAAAGCCTTACTCCAATCAAAGTTATTCTCACCATTAGATTGATGACGCATAAAGCGTAAGATTTGAGATTTTTCTTATTTTAATTATGTGTTGTAGACATGATCAATCTTATGATGGGGCATAAGACTCATTAGAGTGAAACTTTCCTTAGTGATTGAAAAATGTGAGAAAGTGAATTTGACTAGTTTGAATTTCAAAAGTGGCATTATCAATGAATTTGAAGAAATGAATTACCTACAAATAAAGTGTTTTGTGAGTCATTAATCAGATTAAGAACCCTACTCTAATCAAGAACTTTAAAATACGTTTTTCATCTTGAAACTTTTTCAACAATTATTATATTATGCAGCAACTACCAACTATGATGCACGGATACTTTAGAATAGGCAACACATCGTGTTGTTTCGTAGCCAATACTTCACTTTTTACATATAAAATCTGAATCCCTCCCATATCCATGGCATATTCCTGTCGTATCCATGTTGTATGTGTGCATCATATACAGCTAAACAACTCAATTTACAAGATATTACATTTTTTTACAATATCGTAATATTACACTATTCTATTCTTTAATATTTTGTTCTTGCAAAATAAATCTATAGATAATTCTGCAGATATCCAAAAGAGCCCTAAAACTAGATGAGTAAGAATGAAACTAACATTTATATCCACATACATGAAAAGGGCACATAAACAAATCGCAATCTGGGACATTTACGGACCATGCCTTATCGGCAGTAGGGCTCATCAGATCAACAGTCCCAATTACCAAACCACTGGCCCACATTCACAAACTTGTAATAATGGTATGCATATTCCCAGGTTCAGGGTCATAGAATTCCTCTATGAACAAGAAATTTTAAGGTCATTTAGACTGGTTACAGTTCCAGTTATCCCATTACATTATTAAACAATTGTATACTCACCGTATAAAAGATGGATAGTTAGAATAAACGCTTGCACGCAGTTCCTCTGCAGAAGCTCTCTTTAGATCTAGAAGATAAGAACATAAGTACTTTATTTCCTGTGAATAAATAAACAATATTGTTATACTCACATATAAACAATTATGAATTTATATGATTAGCAGAAAGGAAACAAATACATGCACCAATCCCCTTTCTGGCACACAGATGAGCTGCCTGCATGGCCTTTAAAACAGACGCACCTTTCCTTTCAGCTATTTGTACCCATCAGCCTAATCCTATCATCTTTGAAATGTATTAGATAAATGAAATGGACGTTTTATTTATGTTACACAGTTACATCATCTTCAATGACTAAGGATAAGATTATCTGAGGGGAAGTCCTATTGATGTTTAGAACTAGGCCAAACAAGAAATACCAGCAAAACTTGAATAATTCCATCTACAAGAGTCTAAAATCCCCCAGCCAAACAGGCTTAAAGGTTAAGAATAGTAAACGTTTTTATTCAAATCATATTACCATTCACAAGAAAAAATGTAGAGTATCATCTAATGATTCACTGTAGTTTTGCTCATAGTGTTTGGTCGATCATTTTAAATATGTTTGATTTGCAGCGGGTTATGCCAAGACATGTTGATGAGTTGTTTTGTTAGTGGAGAGTGGGGTGCAAGTTTGTTCGAGGTAAGATTCTTTGGAAATTAGTTCTATATGCTACTTTTTGGAAGATTTGGTTGGAAAGGAACAATAGAGTTATCCGAAATAAAAGTCATTCAGTGGAGGATGTCGTTGATTCAATTGTTGGGTCAGTGTCAGAGTGGGTGCGCAAGATAAAGGAATTTAATAGTGTTGATTTATTTGATCTTAATTGCTCTTGGGCAGCTATATTCAAGAGGGGCGGGCGACTTAAATCCAAGCAGAAAGCTTCATCGATGAGCCCTCCTATGGGCATTCTTAAATTAAATTTTGATGGGAGCTTTGTTAAATCTCTTAATAAAGGGGGAATTGGAGGTGTTATTTGTGATTGGTTTGGTAAAATTGTTCGAAGTTTTTCAGGGCCAGTGGAGTCTTCGGATGCAAATGAAGCTGAAGTTTTTCTTCTTCTAATTGGTTGTTGCGAGCTGTCTAGGTTGGGAGGAGTTAATGCTATTATTGAGGGTGATTCATTCTCTGCAATTCAATGGGGTTTTTTGGAAAATCTTCTTTTCCTTGGAGATTAGCGGATTAGGTGGAGCAAGTTGATTGGGTGCTCTATTTCATCACATCTTACGGGAGGTAAATTCAGCGGCTGATAATCTTTCAAAAGAGGAAGTTTTCTGCTCCTGTTATTTTTGGTGTTTGATTGTTGCTTTTCTGTTTTAGCTTTGTGTCCGGGTTTTGTTTTTAATATGCAATAAAATCTTTTACTGTAATAAAAAAAAAATGTAGAGTGCATACACATCATATTTTGTATGTACAACACTGTAATCCTATGGATCACAAGCATGCCACACAAATGTCTGTGTCATAGAGAGTCAGATATAACCCTTCCAAGATAGATTGAAGCCTGACAAATTCAAGGAACTTAGAGAAGGGTAAGACCACTAATGACTGTGGTTGAACTAGTGAAAAAATAAATGTCATTGCGTGGAGTGATTGACAGCATGGCCATAAGAGTGGACAAACTGAATGCAAAAGAGGTGACTTGGTAAGGTGGATGGAAGAACCGACCAGCTTAAGTGTACATAACCAACAGTTAGGGCCTGTTTGTTTGTGTGGAATTGATATATAGGAATTTATGGTCAAACAGGCCAATAGAGGATCATATTAAAGAGGTTAAGGGTGAAGGATGTAAGGTAGAGATATAGATGGGACCTTGACTATCCAAGGATTTGAAATACTAGTGGGGATGGCTGGGTATTCATTTCCCATTTCCCCTTGATTCACTTTCCATTAAAGGGGAGATTCTTTGGTAGTCATTTTTGGATATTCACTTTTGCTTCTTCCACTTTTAGAAATATAGATCTTTAAAAATACCTAAGAATTGAAAAGGATAACTCATTCTTTGTAATGGGCCCATAAACTCTGTAGTATAGTTTTTTCCTCCCGCTAGTTTGTGCTCCCATTTTCTTATGTATAATAAATTCAGTTTATGCAAAAAAAAAAAAAAAAAAAAATACACTTGCAATTTCTTTAATCAACTATAGATTATTAAGCACACTCTTGAACACAAATCTATCTCTAAGGGCATGATCGTCTGCTCCAAGATTTGTGGCAGAAGTAAATGTATAAGAGAGTGTAACCCCAAATTGGTACAGGTGTAAATTCAGGTCCAACCAGGAATATTGCTTCAAGTGACATGGTGCAGAATTGCATCAATTCTGCTCCCTTATGGCATTTATTCTATCCTTCCAAGTACCCTGTTCTATAACTATATCTGCAGTGACAGCTCAAGAAAGATTCCTTTTGCTGCAAAGTAATAACAGTTCTCATTTGCGAAGGGCCAATACATTCTGAAAAACGATATCTGAAGAAGATGCAGACCTTTGGTATCCCATGTAACATGGTCCCTTCTTTCAAAGCTTCCCCAAGTGCGCCCCACCGGAATCATAAGTTTGGGATTTTGGGTACACCCAATTTATCCAAAATGCACCATACAAAATCTATACTGGGATGATATATTCACCCACACAATCTTGTTTGTTATTCCAACCAATGTGTTTGTCACGCAGACCAGATTTGCTACTATAGTAACATTCTTCCAAAATATTCAACTTGATGAGGTACATCCAAACGCACACAGGAAATCACGAACAACATAATAATTCCGAAGAATATCACCCAGATCCCAAACAAATCAAACCCCAAATATCAAATTCATCAAATTCTAACGAAACACGCAATTACAATAAAAGAAGAAAAATAGGAGAAATTGAAAGCGACCTTCTCGTTCATGGACTGGCATTTGGATTGTAAGAAGGCATCGGAATCGAATTTGTCGGTCCTGAAGGCCTTGAGCTTCTCCTGGAGCTCGGCGTTCGCATCCTGACCGTTGGCACTGCCCTTGGACGGTGCAGATGGAGCCGACGCCCTCGATCGAGATGACTTAGCTGACGCCATTACAACCTATTGATCTCTACCTCTATCTCTATCTCTTCTGAAATCTTCTTGTATGAGAAGATTCTCGATCTCAGAAAATCTGGAAACCGAAGGAAGAAAGGGAGATTTTCGGTTTCGCTACCTCCTCCTCCAACTCCTCGCGATTTCTCCCAAAGGGGGCATGATCAGGAGATGAGATCAAGGCCGTCGGATCTCTATCAATCTCTCTTTCTGCGTGTATTGGAAGAATAATCTGCTACAGCTAGAAGATGCGGATTTGGGGAGGAGAAGAAGAACAAGGAGAATGAGAAATCTCGGCCGCCATTATTCCAGCTGTATGGGGTCCTGTGTTTGATCTTTTCTTCGTTCGCTGCCTTCAAGAGATACAATAGGAGCCTGGAAAGGCTTCATGTATGAGGACGGGTATAGAGTCCTGGGGCATTGTGCACTTGATCACACATTCACAAATGGACCATGTTTTTGGGACTTAATTGTTTGAGTGAAAATGAAAACAAAGTTTTAAACCATCATCTTGCTTGTAATTTTCGTAAAATAAAGGTAACCGTTAAATTTTATTTTACTTTATTTTTATTTTATTCTGTAACTGATAAATTAAATTGACCTTGGGCATCAGGGATGGCCCCCACCTTATAAATGGACCCACATGAGAGGCATGGAAATGGGTGGATCGGGTCAAAATGGTGACCCGTTGTGACCCACTACTGAAGTGGATATGATTTTCTCGGATTTTGATCAGCCATAGATTTGGGTGTGATTTTTGTGGACTTCGACTCGGACCGGGTTAGGTGAAGGTTCACCACACCTTGTTTTGGATAGTTGTTACTAAGATTTTTATATAAAAGCAGATGTGTAGCTTAGTTGATGGCAGATTTGGCTAAAATAGGCATGAGGTGGGGGAGTTTTAGACATAATGCTAGCATTTTAAAATTAGAACACAAATTTTTTTTTATTTTTGGGTGGTGGTGGGGGTGGGGGACGGGACGGGACAAAACTTCTTTATATTTTGGTATAATCGGTGGACGCTTTTAATTTAGAAAATTTTACTTTTTAAGAAGTGAAAATTTTCTATGAGAAATCTTTCCTCTTTAAATGCTCTTAATACACAGCCCACTTATGAATCTAATGAGGTTTTTTTAATACTTACGTCATTTTCAACGAGATATCATGTGTTTTTCAGGAGTTAAGACT
Source organism: Cinnamomum chago (assembly GCA_038049695.1). Classification (NCBI taxonomy): domain Eukaryota; kingdom Viridiplantae; phylum Streptophyta; class Magnoliopsida; order Laurales; family Lauraceae; genus Cinnamomum; species Cinnamomum chago. Next base: position 89,777,510 of record CP142452.1, on the reverse strand, counting down.
CATGCAAACTAACCAGCATACAAATTGACCTTTATAGAGAGGCATATAAGGTCTATCCAGGGTGGTACCTACTTATTTAAAGCTTCATATTACCGTACAATATCTATGGTGGTATTATTATCTAGGGAAATTTTCAAATAAATCTTTAAGTTTTTACCTTATTTCAAAAAAAACACAAGTTTTAAAACTTTTCTAATTAGTCTTTAAGTTTTTCAATTAAGGACATTCATCAATTTTAAGCTATTTTCCGGCAACTTTTTTCTTCAATTTTCTTATACTACCCAAATTATCCTTTAATGAAATAAAACCCCCATTCACTTACTCTATATTTTATTCATTTTTTTTCACTAGCAGCCTTATAGTGATTGAGGAAAATTAGGTACTTCGGCTAAATATAGTGGCTACCAGAACTATGTCATAGCTTTAAATAAAAATATTCTAGGTATTTTTTAAAAATTGAGAAAAAATACCTTTAAATGACCAAATGTCTTTAATTGAAAATTTCATAGAAAACTTATGAACTAATTTGAAAAGTTTTAAAACTTATGTTTTTTTTTAAATAAGGCAAAAATCTAAGGTCTTATTTGAAAATTTCGCTTATATCTATGGTTGTACTGTTTTGTATTTTATTTATTTATCTCATATGCTAGCTTAAAAATTGCTGGCTCAGCAATAATTGAAGAGCATTTAGTCTATGCCCTCTACAATTTATAAAAGAGATAATGAAGTCCAATGTGTTAAGTAGAGTGGGAATCCAACCCTCTTAATACGGCCCAACTAATGACGTGCATAGGTGTGGTGGTTTTCCGTTGTAGCTCAACTAGTTAAGAACATCTATACTCATAAAAGAGGAAAGAAACTACTTATTTATTTAGGCTTTTGATTGAATCACTCATGTAGCTTGGCAGCCAAGCCCACACATCATCACAATGCCAGCAAGGTGTGATGCAAGAGATGCTACCAAAAGAACCATTACCAACAACGTGATTCATAAAGGTAAAGTACAATCAATGGTGGATAATTGAGGTGACACCAAAAGATGGAAAATAGTAGTATAGTACCACCATTCTATGATTTAAAATCATGATAAACCATGTAAAGGTGAAAGTATAATGGAGCAATGAAAATACTATGGACCTACCAAATAAACAATATCTTTGTACCCCCAACTGAAACGATAATCTCTCATCCCATGGATGCTGAAGAACTTAGTCAAAATAATAATAAATAAATAAATAAAAATAAAAATAAAAAGAGAAAGAAAGAGAATTTGAAGCAGTTTTCTGTCATAGGCCCTTGGCTTTGTAAATGTGGGGCTCATTATGAGATCAGTGAGAGCCGTCGATCTAAAGAGTGACAAGGTAGATGATGGGCCATCTAATTTAGTGATTCTCATGTACATTGAATACTAGAGCCCATTCCATGGGCGGACCTAAGTGTTGTGACCAGAGTGCGGTCGCAACCATGAGGTTCAAAAACTCCTTAAAAAAAACCTTAAGAATTCTATTTTATTATTAGATTTCTTAACTTTAACATTGCTTGCGCCACCCTAATGAAAATATTGAGTCCACCATCGCCCATGCCTAAAACAGATTGGGTGTGGCCATAGCAGCCCGAGTATGACCCTACCTGTCATGACCCACCTAATGACTTATTGAGTTTAATTTTGGACTTAGGTCGAATAAATCACTGTCTCACATTGATCAATGATTCAATGGTGCAAAAGGCAATAATTATGCTTGTGCGCAGGCTGTGAGATTTGTTTCATGTGCGTACTGTAGAAAGCTTTCCTCTGCTTTTCCTGTTTAGTGCGTTGCATGTGGTTGCATTCCTCTGCTCATTCCCACTCTCAGTATAGGCAAAACTTTTCAAGGTAAGCTGGAGGAGGAAAAATTAGCTGCTCTAAATTTTGATATTTGGTGCGGCTACTTTCCATAGCATATCCGATATTGAGGTTCGGAATTTTTTTTCTCATCTATGGAGCTAATTTTCCAAGACTCCACACAAATGTGCCATTATAAATATGAGAAGTTCTTTTTTTTTTTGGGTACTGTCCACAAATGAGATTTTAAAATTAAAAGGCCGAATCCTTAGACGTGCATATAAAACTATGGTAGCAACACCACTCAACCATGGGCGTATTGACATAAATATGAGATGTTTACTGCACTTGTACCTGGGGTATAAGCTTCCCCCGACGAAATTTTTTTTTTTTTCTTTAGTTAATGCTTACAGAAATACAAAGTACTTTTGAAGGAGGGATTGTGCTATTTATTTTGCACTCTTCAATAGCTAATGAAAGTCTTTCAACTCATGGGAAATCCACTTGTTTGGCAACTCTACTAATAGAGTCAAGTAAAATAAAACCCCCATTTCTAAAAAAAAAAAGTCACTTCAAAATTACTTTAATTTAAATTTCCCGCCATATTTTTCAAAAAAGAAGTAAACAAAAAAATCCCCCTTTCTCAAGTAAAAGACACAAAAAAAAAACCCTTATTTTTCAACACAAAAACTAAAAAAAAGATTCCATTACAAATAACCAAAAATAAAATACCATTATAACTCACTTATATTTTATTCTTTCTTCAAAATAATCTTTACTCCATTAAAGTAAAGCCGCCAAACAACATAGCATGAGTAAGAAGGAAAACAAGTAAAGTCACAGAGGTTGAAGTAGGTCTGTAGGTGGAATTGAGCTTTTCACCAATAATAAAAGGAGAAAGGTGTAACATGTAAACGACAAGAGATTAAACAGCATTCTAAAAATGTACATTTCTTAATTTATACAATTACAAGGGAATGAAGGTTGGTATTTGCTAGGGCAGTCGCCCCACCTTATTATAAACTTGAGATCAGGCTAAGGTTGTTGAAGCCTTTACTGAAACCAGAGATGCATGTACAAAAATAATCATATCTTATTAGAATACTTACCTTTAAATAAGACATAATCAATGCTTTGATTCCAAACGGATTAGATTATTAATATATGCATCATGAACAGTGATGAAAGTGATTAGCAATTTCATAAATTCTTTTTTTTCTTTTCCAAATGAAAGTGATTTTGACCGAGGAAATTGGTGTTTGAGATTATGAGTGATAGAGAATTATCTTTATAATCTTTGACCTCCTTTTCCTACTTTCATTTATAATGATGGCAAGAATTTTGGTGGGCGCCTCTAATTTAGATATCTGCTTTTGCGAATTGGTCTCTTTAGGGACCATCTTTTACACATGTGATAGAAAAATGAGATTTATCTATGTAAAGGCCACTTATGTATGTAAATGTTGTACATATGAAACATATTACTATGTTTGTGAAAGTCACTATTTTCACATGAATAAATGAGTACATGCATCCAATGATTTTATATTTATTTAGACTTGTTATGTTTTTTTTTATAAATTTCTCAAAATCCATGAAGAACTAAGATATCAAGTTAAATGTACTGATATTTACCATTAATAAAATAATATTAAATGGTCGATATAATGAATTGGGGGGCCATATAAGTCGAGAAAATTAAATCTATGAGATGGGGATTTTTCACAAATTACTCAAAATCTATGAGAATTTAATATAATCAGCTTCAATATCTTGGGGTTTTTAATTCAATAAAGAGAGTGAACGGTTGAGATTACTAAGAGATCACACGAATGAGAAAAAATACACCGGTTGATGGGCCCCACAAGATCAAAACCAACATGTAAGAAGTGTATGCCACTTTTTTTTGCAAAAGGGGTGTGAATCACTTTCACAGCTGATTTGGCGTAAAACTTTTAGTGTTTTCATACCTAATTTGGACATGTGACATATAAATAATTGCAGACAAACGGGATGATGTGTGATCCTAAGGCTAAACAAAAAATTCGGTATCACCGTAAAATCGAACCGAACCGACCGAACTGAGCGGTTCGGATCGGTTTATAGTAGATCGGTTCGGTTTAACGGTTTGAAAATCATAAAAACCGCTTACATCGGTCGGTTATCGGTTTGAGCCCACGGTGAACCGCTTAAACCGAACCGACCGTATGTAGTAACTTAAGTGGTGTTTTTTTACTATTTTAGCCTTAGGATTTCGTTTTTTACTACTTTTAAAGTTACATTCCACAACTCCATTCTCCCATGAACTCAACCATCAACAATGCCTCAGTGCATCTCTTGTAATCTCTGAAATGCTTTTTGATACTTCATTGCAAATAGAGGGATTACTGTACAGGGTGTTTTCCTTCCATCATAATTTCTACCTCATTTCAATGAAGTTTTTATCAGAAGGCTGCACTCTTGAGAATGCTAGAAAAGTCAGTAGAGCCTAACCTTTTGATGGTTGGTTTTGGTCTCACCTAACCAATGTGTTAAAAAACCTTCATTTCTGAAAAATACAGTGGGTTCTGATACAGATTCCATTTGTGTGTGACTTTTCTTGAGATGAACTATTATTCTATTGTAATTCTAAATGGTATCATGTGGAATGAATGTTTCACCGCAAGCTGGTTATTGGTTTTTTTTTTTTTTTTTTTTTGTGCGCTTGCATTTAGTCCAAACTCTCTTTTTGGAGTAGAATTATTTTTTTTATGCGTTTAGTCCAATCTGGAATGTTGGATTTTTATATTTACACTAATTATTAGAATAAATGCAAAGAACGAAATATTAATATTTTGATTTTTTTAATATTTAATCTTTTAAAAAATAAAATAAAAAATAACGGTTTAACCGATTGAACCGAATCCAGCCGTTTGAGTAAATAAATGCAAATAAATGACCTGGGAAGCCAAAAGCAGAACTCGGCACCTATAATCATATATCAATCAGATGAACCTGCAATAATGATGACAGTAAAGAAAGCTATTCTGGTGGCAGATGAAGGCATCACAAAAAGCAACAGTCAAAACCTCATTAAATACTCATCCCATTTGAATGGTAGGTCTCTAAACAGAGCTAAATACAAAAGTAGTAAACATAAAGTCCATTGCTATGACGACTAGCTGTTCTTCTCATTATAATATTCCACCACAAGGAACAGATAGATGTCTACACTCTACAGGGAAGAAAAGGGGAATTGGACCTCCTGAAACTCCCTTCAAATCTAATCCTTAAAAAATGTAGTTAGGATTGCCTGACAAGATTGCATTTTGGGTACCTGCTAGAGATCAAACGGCACCAAATAATCAATTAGCAGAAACTTAATGAACACCAGGACAAGTAATACCCAAACCAGCAACATAGTGTAATGGTAAGACATACTTCCATTATCAGAGGTCCGGATGTGAGGGCCAGCTTACTGAGGCTTGAAGTTATTAAAAGCATTTCATGAGTCTTCTGCGCAAGGGATTATCTGGTCGTGTTAAAATGGACTTACAGTGTCCTACATTTCATTGAAGTTAAAAAGACTCGAGCTCCTAATTAGTAGTTACTTGAGAAAAAAAAAAAAATTTCCGAAGAACTTTTAAGGGCTCATCTGGGGAAGGTGTTTTCTGCGGAAGCAAGTCTTATTTATGTGGGATTCAATTTTTAATTGTGTCAACCCTTACCCTTCAGGCTTCCATTTTCCGTCAGTATCACACAAACAAGCCCTAAAGAGTAAATCAAACACTACATTTTAGCGATTCTAAAACAGCCAGACAAGCCCTCAAAATGTTATATTGTTTTTTCTTCAATTAAATACAGCTATGTAAATCATAGATACAAAAGAGATATTAAATTAATTATGATAAAAGTTCATAAAATCTTATTAAAGAATGTAAACTTCCTATAGTGTTATAGACAATACATTGAGATAGCTACTCTCCACTTCTATGAGCTAAATGGTAGTTATTCTCCACTTCTATCAGCAAAATGGCATAAAGTTATCCATATAAAATGATTTTACATGGATTCTCATTTTTACATGCTTGAGAACAAGTTTCAGTTAGCCACAAATTCTCAATGAGAATCAATGAATAATTGATCTTCTCAATCAGGAGTAGACCCAAGCGTTAGCACACAGGTGCGGTCGCACCTGTGTGAGGCTTGAGAAACCCCTTGTATAAGAACTTAAAAGATTCAATTTTAGTATTTAACTTTTGCACTGGATCATTGCCCGCACCACCCAAATGAAAATCTTGGATCCTCCATTGTTCTCAATACCTATCCAAATTACTTTTAACAAAACTCAACTCTACAATAATATAAAAAAAAAAAAAAAGAAGAAGGAGAAAATGAAGGCAGTTTGAACCCTCGTGCTTATGTTGAAGGAAGAAGCTTGGTAAGTGGTGCACCTAAAAGGTGGCATATTGGCCTTTACTGTTTTAAGTGTCCTAAACCAATAAAGCCGTGACCGATACTTCTCCCCAAGTGCTAAGACGTCATCACTCGTGTCTGCACCCATGCAACAACATTGTTCAGATGGTTTCTGAGGTTATTTATTTTTTTTATATAGTAAGAAAGATGGTTTATGAGTTGGCTGCATGATCCATGATTGAAGAGCACCATTCCATGGTTTGTCAGTCTAGGTTCATGCCAATTCCAAAACAGTACTGCACAAAACAAGTGAAACAATCATTTTACAATTGATGAAGGCAGTCAACAGCTCCACTTCATGGATATGTTGAGGACAAATCTATTGACATGGCATTGCAACCATGCCGGATTCCAGCATCATACTTCCTTACCTGCAGCCTTGTTAAGTGATCTATGGCCAATGGACAAACTGAGCTAGTCACTTGCCCTTCCAGGTGCAGGAAAAAAAACCCATTCCAGCTTAATTCTATCAAGAGGTCAAGATGGCAAGGAGTTAAAACCCAATTAATCTATCAAATTAATCAGATGCATTTAATCGAACAGACACAGAAACAGACTAATTATAATAACACCAAGTCTTCCACTCCACACAAACTTATTATAATAACAGCACGTCTTCCACTCCTCTCAAATAATATCACCGGTATCACCGAAGAAGCGCCCCACCAACATGGCCAATTACAAATTTACAGTCCAAAATAGGTTTAAAAATGGTACCTTATAAACCATACCATCCCAACCAACTTCATCAACCCCTCCCGATCACACGACTGGAGTTAACAGGGGCTTATTGAGAAAGTAGGCCTCTAAGTTCCCAAGCACAAGGTCTGCCATATCCTTGCGGGTTTCCCATGTGCCAGTTCCAACATGGGGCAAGAGCACCACATTGTCGAGCCCAAACAGTTGCTTGGGTACATTGGGCTCATGTTCGAATACGTCAAGCCCAGCACCACCCATACGACCTTCGAGCAAAGCAGAGACAAGCTCAGGCTCATCAACGAGTGGACCCCTTCCAATGTTCACAAGCACGCCCTTCGGACCCAATGCCTCGATGACTTCGCGGTTGATGATGTGGTGAGTTTCTTCTGTTAGTGGGCATGCTATCACGAGGACCTGACTGTTCGCTGCCAAATCAATGATGTTTGGATAGTATTTGTATTTGGAATCTGGTTTCTCTGATCTTGAGCAGTAACCAATGGGGCAGCTAAATGCTTCAGCCCGCTTGGCAATGGCCAAACCAATCCTGCCCAGCCCCACAATGCCCACAGATTTACCAGTGAACTGAAAGTATACGCCATCAGGGGAAATATAGGAAAGACGAGTTGGCTATGAGCCTCATATTCCAAGATAGTTTTTTCTACAAAAAGATGAAAAAGAAAACAAGAAGCAAAGTTCTTTCCAAATTCCAAGGGAAGGAGAATGCATTTAACTTCAGCGTGCATTTGTAACATATCCTAAAACTACAGTAGGTTTAAGATTTTGACAAATGGATGCATGCCTAATGAACCAGGCAGCCTAGAATTAAAAACACATTAGGTGAAATACTTCTTTTAGGCGAGTGAAAGGCATCCCATCTACTTTGGTCTCTGATTTCAGTGCCACCCCAAACAACAGAACAGGAAATGATACACATCAAAAACTCAAACCAGTATTATTTTGAATTATATCTGAATGCACCTTCATCTAGTTCATTCTTAATATATTCATCGAATGGGCCCACAAATCATGTGAATTGTCATCCCTGAAGATGCCAAGGTGCCCTAGTTGATAGTTCATGAATCTAGTTCCATTGATCTGCTACATGAAAGAAGCACTTTTGACAAATGCAGATTAAAATAAAAAATAAAAAATCTAATGCTGAAACAATTAAGAACCTCTTTGCTGAAAACCTGAAAGTATAATTATGTGCAAGCTTTAGAAACATTCTGCCCAGTTGCCTTTTGAGAGAATAATAGCAGAAATCTTCAAATGCTAAACCCTGTGGTTATCCTCTATAATCCTTCCAACTTAAAAGGATAAAGAACTTTTGCTGCAAGGCATTTTCACCCAACCAAGTTTTCAGCCTTGTTTTATGCTTTAGGTTTCCTAGGTTCTCTTTTTGAGAAGAGTGGTATTTGAATTTTTCAGATTTTGGGGTTTTCTTTAATCTGGAATTTTTAGAAGAACTATAATACATGGATTTGATAAATAGGTTACTACGCTGTGAATAGATTTAATTGGCCGAAGATGTATGATCTTTGGGTCTTTGGAAGATTTTTTATTTGGGTTTTTGGGTCCTTTTTTTTTTTTAACAGAGAAAGGCATGAGTGATGTCTGTGATTTATGGGTTTAAGTATTTGATTAGTTCTTTGATTCCAGAGTTTTAGATTCAGATATTCTTTTTTTTTTTTTTTTTTCATTTCAGTTTGAAGAAGATAATGTATGGTAGTTTGTGCTCAATGTTTGATTAGAACCTGCAAATGGATGGTCAAGAAACAGTTAGCATCCAATCAATAAACTAACTCAAACAATTGCATGGCTAAGATTTTCAGCTGGAGAAAGATAGTCAGAATTACAGACCATCATCACCCAACCAAAATCCTATCTTTCCTCAATAGATACCTTAACAGTGATATAGAATTCATGGAAAGTGAAATTAAATTGAAATCAGCATTCATAAACTACACAAAATTTCCAAAAAACCTCTTCCCCAATGACTCATCAAACCCTAAATTCCAAAATCCTATCAAAACTCAAACTTCCCAATCAAAATATACGAATTCAACAGAAAAAAAATCAAACCTTTGTAGTCAATTGAAACTCCCATTTCTTCCAAAGCCCTTTCCTCACATACCGATCGCATTCGCAGAGCCTCCTCAGCACAGCCAAAACCAATCCGATGGCAGTATCTGCAACGTCTTCCGTAAGCACATCAGGCGTGTTTGTAACCCTAATTCCTTTCTCCCTGCACTTGTCGAGATCGACCTTGTCCAATCCGACACTGAAGCTCGACACGATCTTTAAATTCGGGAGAGCTTCGATCGTCTCGGCGTCTGCACCGATCGGGGCGCTCCCAACGATCGCTTGGATCGAATTCGAGTTCTGTTTGAGGAATTCCACCTTGTTAGAGGATTCCCAGAGGCGGAAGAGCTTGAATCGCTTGGCAAGCTCTTCTTCGAGGTATGAATTCATCTGGTAGTTTAAAAGGACGCCGATGGATTCCATGATTAGGGTTTTTTATTTTGGGAGTGATGGGGGGTTTCTAGGGTTAGGGGATTTGAAACATGGTTCGTTTTTTCTGGTATTAGAAACAGGGGAACATGGCGGGATGGAATTTGCACGTGCTGCGTTGGCTACTTTGGGGAAATTAAGCCGGCTTTGGATTTTACTTTCAAAAGTCTCTACTTTTTGGATCAATAAGAGAAAAGGGTTCGATTGAGGGAAAATATCTAGGGTTTGTCGGGACGCGTTTGTGGAAAATAAATTCCCAACTTGGTAACTCAACCTATTTTCCAAAGGGTCGTCGAACAGAGAGGGAAAGTAATCTCTGGCTGCCAATGACTTTTACCACATACTTTTTACTGCAGGTAACTTTTTTTTTACCTCATAAAATTGAGGTCACATGTGAAGAAGTAAAATTACCGCTTTCTCACTTTACCTCATGCAAAATAAACACAATATTATTTTACCACATACATTATCTCGTATTTATCATTTGTGTGCATTTACTTGACCTTTACTTTATCACACACACTTTACCTTACACTGCCCTGCTAGTTGAACTTTTATGGAGGCCAGCCCCACATATAAAAAATCTAAATTGCTAGAACCAAATGCACTCCTTACAAATTTTCTGATAGTTTCAGACCATATTGCATGGATGGAGGTCCTTCCATTTTAGCATCAAAGATCCCAATCCAAGATGATGAATACTTCTTCTGAGCAAATTGAAAAAACCTTGGGACATCGACCAGACGCGAGCAGGGGTAAAGTGGGGTGGTTGAGATTAAGCAACCAGTGAAATGGGTTTTAGCTTCTTCATTTTTAACACCAATTGGGTTTTGGCCCTTGAGAACACCACATCTGAACTACATGTAATCAGGCAATCATTTCCTGCCCAAATGTAGTGCTGCTCAGTTTTCAGTCACTGCTGTGCTGACAGTGCTGCACTATCATGATTTGGTTATTAACACTTGTAAAATGAGGTTTTGTTCATCTGCAACTTTTATGATGAAGCTTTCTGTCTCAGGAAAAAATAAAGTTACATTGAAAGTTTGTTAATTGGCATAGGACAGTGAATTCAGACTGTAGAAAATCAGTACATTTGGAACATGTTATTGGAAAAAACTTTAATGTGAGGGTCATTTTGTTTCTTTGTAAGTAGCTCCTTATAGTGAGAAAAAATTGAATAGTAGAAGTAAATGTATGCAGCACTTCTCAACTTCTAATGAATTAAAAACACTTCTCAACTTCGAGTACAAGACAAATTCCATTGCCTATCAACATGCCCACACGCACAAACAAAAGAAGAAGTAACAAGAAAACAGGAAAAGAGAGAAAAAAAATGCAGATGACTCTGTAAAAAGACATTTTAAGAAGAAGAAGAAGTTGAAGTACCAAGAAAATTGTAAAAGTGGAAAGAGAATTCAGAAGACTCTGTAAAAAGACATTTCAAAAAAGATTGCCACGAGGAAAGAGGTGACAAATGATGTATCACATTCCGGTCCCGAATCACCCTGGCCTAGGGTAATCCCCTAGGTGTGGCACACGTACTCCCGTGATGTTGTACTTGTCTCAAGCCAAATACAATACACGAAGGAGAGAAAAACAACTTTTTCCACACGTGAGTCAAGCTTACCATACATATCAATAGCAATTAATCATAATGGAAGCTGTAATTCAGACATAAGGTATCATTGTCCATTCAGTCTAAATAGCTATTCAAGTTTGATACAAAAGAATTATACAAGTAGAAACATTACTTTTACAAAAGAGGATGCATAAAATAACCATATACAACACTACCAAAATTAGAAACAAAAGAATAATTGAAGTCTAAGTGTGATCCACACAAAAAGGGATTAGTCACACCCTAATGAGGCTCTCAAAATATATGTTCACGCGCTCCGAAAAGAATTTATAAGCAGGCCCTTGTTCTGGCCACTCCTCTAGTCCTGGAGGTACCTCTTGGGTAACCTCCTATCCCTCCTGGGCCTCCTCAAGATAGGGAGTTGCACTTGCGTCTGTGACACTAAGAATAGCATTATGAATACGACGATTCGGCAAGTATAGGCATTAATAATAAATTACATGATGTAGCAAATTAAATTTATAGACAATTGATTAAAAGATGTTAATATCAAGTAATAACTAGGCAATTGTGCTAAAATTTAATAATTCATGCCTTACGAATCAATGAGGAATAAAACACACTAGTTGGCTACCACATTAAGCTCATCCTCTCAAATACAGAGCGAATCTAGTTGGGATGTCACCAGCGGCCCGGCCAAAGGTTAACTGGCTACCCGGTTATGGAGTTCCGGTGCTCAAGATGATCTACTGCAGTGATATCAAATAACTAAACCAAGTTTAACCCCGTCGGGTATCACGAGGTCGAAGCTCAGTAGTGTCAGACCAATCGAATCGAATAAATACACATATATGAGTAAGATTATTTTTACTTGAGTCGAATCGAATCATTAATGTCTAGAATATTTCACATATAAACTTACTCATCTCGAGTTTCAATTGAACATCGTATACCCATACAAGGATAATGAATAGAAACGAAATAATTTATGCATATAAATCATTCTTTAGATTTTGGAAGTTGAATAGAAATGAATCTCAATATGCACATGCATTGATTAAGAAGAATCAATGGTCATTTACTAGGCTCTCGTCCTTCACATTCTCATACGATGAAGTTTGGAGATCCGGTGTATGGCTATCTTTAATTTGGTGCCACTTTGTATAAGTGTAGTATACCGGTTCTCCAAGCCTCATCCATGACAAGGTGTTAGACAAAGATAAATTTCACATGAGATGATCTTAGCTTAAATGATTTCTCATGTGGTTAATTACCGTTGGTCCGTTGATCTCGTCAAAGGTACCTGTAAACCCCTCGGAGTCCAAGATCCTAATTGGTTTAATAAATATACAAGCTAAGGGGATTCGTCAACTTTAGTGTGCAAAAAGAAGTATTTTTGGTCAAAAGTCCGGGCCCAACACAGAACCACACCTCGCTATAACGAGCTTGTGGCTCGCTCTAGCGAACCCACCTAGAAGGTGGTCTCGCTATAGCGAGGTCCAACCTCGCTATAGCAAGAGGCTCGCCACCCAGAAGGTGACCTTGCTGGCTGTAGCGGTGGACCAACTCCGTTTCCATTTGTGTTGTTTCATAACCCATCAACTGCAATGACATTCCAACATGTAATAATATATGTCACTATCCAACTACCTATTCCACATGCATTTGACTAAAATATTCCACATGCAAATTCCACCCATCTCAAACTCCTGCACAAGCATGAGATAAAATGTTCCCCTGGCATACACATTAACATGTACACCCACATACTTTTACATCAACTGATCACCACCCTTTCCTTCCAATGATCACCTTTACAAATTAAGACCACTAATACCCAAAACTTCAAACCCATATTATAAACATTCTCTAATTATAATTAAAGAGGCTAATCACATTAAAAAGAAAAAATACTAGAATTTGATAATCCAATCAAGGCATAAAATCACATGCATTAATCATTAAAGCTTATACTTGCCTCAAATTAAGCTTTCCAAGCTCCCTCTATACACTTGGCTCAAAAGAAACCAAAACCCCCCAATTTCCAAAACCCCAGACACAAATGCCCATGGGAAAAGAAATGAATATGCATGTATTATCAATTAAGAGTCCCTTGACTCTATTACAACTCAAGACTCTAAACAAAAGTATTTGAAGCTTAACTCTGAACAAGAATTTCGAATTTGAAGAGAATAGGAGATGGTGGAGATGGTTTCTTGCCACTAAGGGAGAGAGGAAGAAGAAAATGATGAAGATGGGTGAGAATGGGTGCACCCTTAGCTTCCAAGACAGATGCCCTCACTCTTGTAGTGATTGAAGAAGAAGAGGAGAAGAGGAATGGAGAAGGAAATGAGTAGATGAAAAGAAATGAAAACGAACGAAGGGAATGGAATACGGTTGGATATATAAGGATAAGGGTGTCCTTTTTGTAAAAAGGCTCACTAAAAATAGCATATCCTCATTTTAAGTCAAATGGGGGCCCAAAAACTCAAAGATAGCTCAAATGAAGTAGGGTTCAATACGAAAATTGACGTGCTCAACAAGATACACGCGATGATGCTAAGATGACATGCATATGATGCAAAATGAGAAAAATTACTAATTATGAAGGGGTCCTTGACTCTAGCTAACCGAGTCAACTCTACACCACTCACCTATCCAAGTTCAAGACTCACTGACTCAGTCTATAAAGACTAATGAGTACTAATTTCGATGATTAACAACTAAGCACAATTAATTAAGCTAAATCCTCATTAATTAGCACTAATTAAATTTAATCTGGGTTGGGGTGTAACATGATGGGTCAAGGGTAGGTATCTACAAGAGACCATCAGTTTTTCCCTCGTATGTTTTGATTGATTTTAATAGGTAAAAGATGGAGAACCATTTTCATATGAATGATAACCATCCTGTTTTAAGATATGGCAATTGGCATGCTCTTATCGACCATGGTTCTACTTCTTTTTTCTCCTCCCCTTTCCTACGAGACTGGAGGGAAAATGCCAAACATTTCCTTAGCAAGTCAACTTTAAATTGATCATCAGGCCTAATTTTGCATAGATGATCTTAACCTTTTTCAGGCCATTGATTAAATGGCTGTGATTAGAGATTTAAATACAAGAAAATATTCACCTATGTCCTATGAGCAGAATGCTTGTGCAGTCCGGCTTTATAGGGCCCACTTGGGTCCAACTTTGATTAGTACAACCCCTTTGATACTCTGGTCATCCCATGATCTAACATTAGGCCCAATTTTACAATTGTTGAACCTACAGTCACCGTTGTATTAAATCTCAAAAGGATCTATGGTTAAGACGCCATTAAACTTTAAAGCTTTAAATCAAGGTCTAGGATAATATTATGGGGTTGATTTTTTGGAAACCACTGTCCATAAGGAGTCCTTTTCATCTGCCCCCCTCCCATTGATAGGTATGCATCTAAGTGGAACCCACGAGCTGGACTGCATTTAATTGATAATAGTAAAATTCATTGATCGGAAAAACTACCAGAAGACACTCCCACATGATTCAGATAAAAATGCTCAACAAACTACCAGAAATGCAGTATACTGCCAAAATGTCCTTGTACAATATTTTGTACAACAGACCACACTTCAATATATACATGTTAAAACAACAAAATACCCTCATATATGTAAATAAAAAAGTACACACCACCATTACCTGTTCAATGAAAATTGGTGATCCTTTTCCAAAGTTTAAACAAAACAAGCTGATACACAACCAAAGCAGTACTTAGCATTAAACCGTAAAGTCTGTGGGATGAAAATCTACAGCAACTTCCTCCATCAGAGCATCTAAAACATGCTTCGCAATTTCATCTACAATTTGATCAGTTTCTTGCGTTGAAAATCCATTCGTCCAACCAAAATCCCAAAGTCCACTCACTAGCACTCCTTTGCCTTTGAAATCTTTGCTTAACATCATGTAAAGACCATCTTTAGGAAGAATATCATCACCAACCTTACTATAACATTTCAAATACTCAAGTCCATCATTCAGTTCCTCCACCAACTGATCGAATGAAATGCTGGTTCGGAAACCCCACACGTGAGCCTGTTGAAGGGGATGGCCCTTACTTCCCATTTGGAGTCCTTTACATGTCATGAGCTCATTTGTGTAGTCCAAGATGAGTTTAGCATTCCCCATTCCAGCCTCAATTCCACTTCCTAGAAAAACCATGTATCGGCAGTTTATTTTAAGATGAAAGAGTTCTACACAACTGAGGATTGATGGGCTGCTTAAAAGCAATTGCTTAAGTTTGACTTTGGCTTCCGTGGTTATGTTAGTTGTAGTTTTGTTATTGGATATCATGTTATTTACTTCTTTAGGCTCAAAATTTATTTGATGTTGGTTGGTCTTTGTCACAACTTCATAATCACTTCCACTGTGTGCTGCAAATGGTTGGGATAACCAGTTGTGTGGTTTATTAAAAGCAATGCAACATTTTTCCTTTTCTTTTCTTTTTTTACAAATATCAGCATAATTCATTGATTGAGAACAGATTAAGAAGATGCATACATACAGATATATCACTATATGCCTGAGCTACTTGTATTGGCATATTCATAGAGAGAAAACAAGTGCATATGCTAAAACTGATGAATACATACATCATTGCCTAAATTTATGCATTAGACCTAAGTAACTTGAGCTCAAATGTCTATGCTTTATTATTGACATATTTATCATTTGGCATGTTCACACCACATGCTGGTCCAGGCTCTGAACATGAAAATGCATCATTCTGGGAAACTCATGGCTGCAGCTAGATCCTTCCCTTTTGGGATAGAATAAAATTTGCAAAAATCTTGGATGAATTTAACTAGTAATAAAATCTCAAAATCTAGAACTTGCAGCCAAAATGGCAATGGGAAAAGAAGTATTGGATGTGTGAAACCCACTGATCTTCTCCTCTTAAGTTCTAATAAAGATTAAAATATCATAAATTTTTAATCCGAGAACACCATAAATACTGTTACATAATCTAGACTGTCAGAAATTCGTTTTGTATGTGACTCCAAATTTTTTTTCGTTCTTTCCTTCTTTTTTTTCTCTCTGATCAGTGATCCCTGATTTTCTCATACTAAGATAAAGCTCATAAACTTCCCTTATATATAATATATGGTTTGAAACTAATAATGGCATTTGTAACTGTTTCATCTAATTAATGTCAGCATTATTTTTTATGTTTTCATCTAACTTCGAGAAGATCAGGCATATATGACTATTACTTGGAAAACCAGATATGATCGAGTCTTTCTCTATGAATTAGAGGAACGAAACTCGTTGGTGTGGCCATTTCCATAAATTGACATGTACAACATTATTCTTACTCACATGCATTTGCATGGGAATTGCAGGTCATTTAAATATTTCCATCAATGGCAATCAAATTTCCATTATGCAAATAAGTAAAATTTAATTTAACAATCTTTGGATAGCTTTGGCCGATGATGTCAAGACACACCATAGATACAGCCGTGCACAGATTTTACCCATAAAATGATGTGTCATATATAATATGATACAGATTCTTAGCTATGCTTAAGTATCATAGGTTCAAACAAAAATTGCATACTATCTGCATATAAATTCATGTGCGCATTTGCATACATAACGCCAACTTCTAGATAATAAAACCATCAGTTTTCAGTTACCAAATTTTGGTTAGTGATTGAATACATCATTACTAAAGAAAAGGTTTTTACCTTTGATTTGAACATCAGGGTCCTGTCCTGTCTGAGTAGAGAGTTGTTCATCAGGCAGAGTGCTTGTTATTGTAGATGTGCATCTATTTTCATGCGCCAGATGAATTTCCTTGTTATCTTTCTCATGTTGTGCGTTCTCAATCTGCTCACAACGTAATGCAGTTATAATCGGAAGCTTACCCTTGAAGTATCATATTAACATACCTGAGGAGATCCTCATCCAGGTCATTTAGGGTGAACCACACAGTGTGGTGACAACCTGAAGTATTCTTTATGGAACAATTTCTGCCATCTGATTGTGGGAAATTTTCTCACATATCAGTTGTTTGATAGCATTCTTCTTATGCGGATGGATTATATTGTGCATTAGAGGAGATTTTCCACTAAAAATAAAGGATGGAGTGACCTAGATAGTTGAAGATGGCCCTTGCCCATTCAAAACACTTGCCTGAATGAAGATGCCTACAACACTGGATGAGCATATTTTTCTCATCAGTGGTTTAGTTTTTCTTTCCCAAGAAGAAAGGCATCTTCATTCTTTTAAAAAACACAATGGTTTGTACAAACTATAGCAATCCATTGCAACAAATGAACATGACTATCCTTTTCAACTCCCACAAATTGATAAAATCAAGCAAGCAAGAAGGCTACCTTGGTTTTTCATGACATCCGTGTAAAATGAAAATATCAGAAAATGGTTTATTCTCCTACTTTGGTCTGAGATAAAAGGAAATAGTTCCTACAGTGTGGCCCTGTTTGGATCATTAGAACTCAGCTAGTTATTACCCTCAGGTTACTTGTAAACGGTTGTTGCTTAGAGTGAACTATTTACTTGCTTCTAACTCTGGTTACCCAAATACAAAAACTTTAGGTTTACAAATTACACATAACTTGAGTCACACGATCCAAACCAGCCCTATACTAATTTTTTTTGTTTCAGTTATGCAAGTTAAAATGCAACAGTAGCTGTAATGTATATTAGTAGTTTACTAGTTTTCAATTCTCAAGATAGAAACGAAGTGTGTGCAATTCAGTGGGGGCCTGAAGTATTAGAAAGATGAAGAGAAACTCACAGTTGAACTTGATTTGGTGCCTTCTCTTGCTGCCTTTGCATTCTTTATGTGGCCTTCTTTTATCCATTTCATAGAATTATGCAATACATGTTGCTTCTTGTGCACCAAATTATGGTTCTGTGTTGCATTCTTTTGAAGAAAATTTGTGTTCTTGACTGGAAACATTCTGTTCCTTGGTCTTCTTGACTTTGTTTCTGTCTCTGGCAACACCTTCTGCACACTGCCTTCTTTATTGTCAGTCTTAATTGCTTCACTTTTCTGATGTTTATGAATCAAATGAGAGGACAATTTGACACTACTAAAATAACAATCTGCAGTCTCCATGATCATGAGTTCCTTGCCTCCCAAAATTTTCAGTACTGGTTTTACATCTGAAGCTCCTTTGTGAATTGAAGTTTCTTTGATCTTCAATCCATTCACTCCTGCCTTTTTGAGTAGCTGTTTTCTGACAGGAACTGGCTGTTTCCAAACTTTAGTTTCTGTTGTCTCCTGTTCCTCTGCTCTCTTCCTTTTGTGCATCTGCTTGGGGATTGGAATTCCTTTTCGAGCTGTAGTTTCCATTATATTCAGTTCCTTTGCACTTGCTCTTTTGATCATCTGCTTGGAATCCAATACTCCCTCCAGATGAAGACCTCTTGTTTCTCTGTTCTTCATGTCCTTCGCACCCAATCTTTTCACTCCCTGTATGGGTTCTGAAAGCTCCCTCTCTAGAACTTTAGTTCTTGTCCTCTTTAGTTCATTTGCTCCCAATCTTTTTATTATCCGTTTGGGGCATGAAACTCCGTCTTTCGACAAAACTATGGTTTTCATATTCTCTGACTCCTTTGCTCCCATTCTTTTTAGTATCTGTAAGGGGTCTGAAAATCCATCTTCCTGATTTAAGCTTTCTGTCCGGGTCTCTTTACGACAGCACAGAACATTCAGAGGTTTGATTATTACAATTGGCGGCATTCCATTATCAAATCTCTCCATGTGAAAATTCCTACCATGTACTTTCGATTTGGAACTCTGTGAAATATGTGGACAATTCCTAACATGGTTACTCTTCAGAAGTCCTTTAAACCGCATGGTGGCAATGATATCCTCTAGCGTCCTTTGCTTCGATTTTGAAGCAATGAATTGTGGTTTCCTCACCCTTGCTATATCAATTGCGAAAACAGGCAAATTTAGATGCAGGCTAGTTTTCTTCGCTTTCTGTTTTTCTGAGGTTTGGACTGATTCTAATGGAATCTCTTCCAGACCCATGAGCTTGGCAATCAAATTTGGACTTTTCACCTTCTGTTGCAGTGTTGCAGAAACAGAGCTGTCTGTTCTCGTACTTTGATCGCAAGCGAATTTCTGAGAGCAACCATTTGGCCGAACCATTGAAGATCGACTTGAGCTTGCAGGCGGTCCATCTGAAAGACAACCAAGTTGGCATTGACCCAAGAAAGCCGAAGGAACTGATAAAAGGTTCTGCCTATAAAGGCCATCTCTGATTGCTTTCTTGACCTCTTCCATGCAATTCCTTGAAGACCCATCAACAGAAAGCCGCGGTTTTTGCAGCCGATTCTCACAATTACTACACCTGAATCTGTTGGAGCTCATTGCTTGACATTCATCTTCTTCATCTTTTCCTACAGTATTCAGATTCTGTTTTTTCTCTGACTGCGCCATGGACTTTGAAGCTTCTTGCAGCTTTCCAAGCATGATCAAGGACTCCTTCAGATCAGAAGCACCTTCCAACGGATCCCTTGCGACGTTTCTTGACTGCCCATCAATACCAGACCTCTTTGACCATGAGTCAAACATCTTATTCATGACTGAGCTCCTCTTCTTCAGATGCTAATGTTCAGGAAATATTTGTGAAGGGATCTTGGAATTTCTCACTTTCCCCCACGCGTACAAACACATGTATGATTCTCCATATGAGACAATGGAGACTCTTTCCAAGTGATCTGTAAAGAACTGATATTGGATTAGGCATATTTCAAATAGAGAAAATCCATTGACGTGGTCAGATACCTCTTACTGCCAAAACACTACAACCCAAAAGAGAATTTCCAGAGCAGTTAGAACATGATATGGAACTAAAGGGCAAATGGGTAGGAAAGCACATAAACTAACCATGTCAGTCTGATTAGAGAACAACAAAAAGAAGGCGGCCATGTGATATCAGTTGCAGCCTTAAAAAAATATTGAACTTTTAAAACATCTTCAAAAGCTTATGTTTTTCAATGAATAAACTTCAATTCTGAGAAATTTCATATTTGAGCAATTGGGTTTTGTCTAAATTCCTTTTTTTTCTTAGGAATATCAATCAATAAGTTTCTGGGTTTTGCAATTGGATGGAAAATCACTTCTTCTAGTTTTCAAGAAATAAAGAGAAGGAGCAGGAGAAGAAACCCAACAGCAAAAGTGTAGGAAATATGTGCCAAACTCACAAGATGAGCTGAAAGACTTTGTGAATTGAAGAGGATGTTCAGCATTTTCATACCATTTACCTTAATTATTAGGATGTTATAATGATTTTTTTTTCCTTTTCCTCTTCCCCCTCTCATCTTGTTAGGATGATTTATAGAAATTGAGGTTTGGGTTGTTTGGCAAATGGATGGATCAACTCACCAAATCATGTGTTCAAATGGACAAGCTTAAAAACTTAATTAACACTATAATTTTTTTTTAACTCAAAACTTTAAGTCTTTATACCTTGTACATTTGTAGACAATGTTAAAATCACTGTCAAACCAAGATTGGTGCTAATTCACAGTGTAGGATGTTTGAATGGATTGGATTAATCAGAGTGAATGTGCAAAAAATTCTTGGTTTTACAAAAAAAAAAAAAAAAAAACTAATAAAATATAAAAAGAAACGAATAAAGAAATATAAGAAGATTAGAGAGGAAGATGATGGTTTAAAAAGAGTCTGAATGTTCATAAGAGATATGCCAAAAGGCCTCCTCATTATGGACTAGGGGAAACCCACAAAATCATCGCCCCCAGATTATCCTAACTCTTAAATTAACAGACTTAAGATCTAGAGGCATCTTAACCAAAGATCTATTTTTAGAGATACGATCCAATGGTCAGTGAAGGTTCAATGATTGTAAGATTAGTTCTATTGCCTTATCATGGGATGATAAGAGCATCCGAGGGACTAAACCGAGTTGTACTGCCGTATCACATGATGAGAAGAGTATCCAATGAACTAAACCGATCATAGGTGGGCCCCAAAGTGTGAATAAAAAGAACATTCTCCCAAACTGACCCAGCTCTTGATTGAAGGGACTTTTAACTTTTATGATCCTTTAACCATAATTCTTTTTTAGGCTAAATCCAATGGCAAGTAAAGGCTTGATTAGCATAAAACGGGGCATGATGAACATCATGGGAGCATATGAGATGCTCTCTCTCTCTCAAGAATTTTATCTTATCACGCACTGCTGGTTCAGTCAGGTAAATCAACAGTTACCTGCCATCTCTTGAAAAAGATCACTCTCATGCAAATTTACAACAGTGGGTCCTAAGAACTACTAATCTCGAAACTACATACTGATCCAATATGTGATTGACAGAGGAGTCAGAAAAACAAACCCCTTTTCCATTTCCTACTATCCCTAACTAATAGAACCTTGGGCAAAAATACCTAACCAATGCAAGTCCACAACTACGGCTGTGTTTCATCACATGGTGTAGAGGGAAAGCAGCATTTTCCACTTTCCACTTTCCCGTAGAAAGAAACAGTGGAAAACCAGCATTATCCACTTTTCCGCAGGAGCAAAGTGCAAAGAACCAGGGATGGAAATAGGTCTCCGATTATCCGAAGGTTCTGACCTATTAAAAATCGAGTCCGGATCCTTATTTAGGCCCTGATAAGTAAATGGGTCCGAATCCAGTTTCACCTTGGTTCTGACCCGTGGACCCGAGACCCGACATTTTACTTCAATTTTCGAAAATCTCTTCTAAAAGATATATTTTTTTAATATTATTTTATACCTAAACTCAGACCCGGATCCACACTCGTCCCATATATGGTTCTGATTCCGAAGCCAAAAAACTTGTTCCAAAATGGTTTCGGGTCCGGATCCAATTCAATTTTCTCCTTAACGGTTTCGGGTCCATCGTAGACCCATACTAGAACTTACTCATTTACAATCCTACGGACAATCGGGATTTTTCCACTTATCCGCGGAAGTGAACTACTTGACACAATTTGACACTTTTCCGCCACTATAGACAGCGGAAAAGCTGAAAACCAATTTATTGTTTTTAAATATCCGGGTCGGGTCGATCCTCACAATGATGTATGAGCATGCAGGATTTTATGTTTAATGCAATAATATAGAAATATAGAATCACAGCAAATGCACGATAAATTTCAGTGATTAGTGACAAAATAGGGTGGGGTCCACCACTGATTAAATCCTACGGTAAAAAATCAATACCATTTGGATTTTTGGGATCGGGTCCTTACATCAGGTGACCCTACTTGGAAAGTGAGTTCTATTATTTAATAAGTATGGGCGGAATGGGCTCTCTCAAAATAAGTACCAAATGGACTCAACACAAAAAAAAAGGACCCAATACATGCCTCCGTTCTTCCATTTCGGCTCAGCATAGGTTATCCCATTGATCCGGTTGTAACTTGACCACTTTCCATATCTAGGATAAGCATATCCAACTTAGCAAAAATGTTTCTCATAGTCAGATCCAGCCCAGTCCTTGCATTGGACTACATTGGACTCTATTTAAGGCTCATGGGCGATAACCATGCCTAATTTCACTAGCCCGATTTTTTAATTGTATAAGTCCCCAAATAATATAATTCAAGCACCTTCTCTTTGTCATTTTATGAATTCTTTATCATTTAATGTAACTATTCAATTTAATTAAAGATAAGCATCAAAAGCAATGTAAATTCTTGAGAGCCCGAAAAAGAATGTTTCAATTGAGGGAGTTTGGGAAAAATAAAATTTTGTTAAGAAAAACAGCTGCATTCTTCCATTTTCGTAAATGATACACAAATTTGTTCTTACTACAAGACAATATAATGGTATTATACTCCGTTTTGATTCTTTTCTATAAAAGGATTATAGTGTTCCAGGTAAACAAATCATTTTTATATTTCCTTTCTATGTATCGGCAGCATTAAATCAATATACTATAGAGACTTTGTTTACTAGTAGAACTCTTTTAGCCCATCCCATGAACATGAGGATGGGATAATGCAGCCAAAACAATAAAGCAAAATACGAAAGTGGTGAGTTCTAATGCGTTTTAAAATTCAAACTAAAAAGAAAATCTGGCATAGGATGGTATAACTTGATCA
Source organism: Cinnamomum chago (assembly GCA_038049695.1). Lineage (NCBI taxonomy): Eukaryota > Viridiplantae > Streptophyta > Magnoliopsida > Laurales > Lauraceae > Cinnamomum > Cinnamomum chago. The sequence goes on along the minus strand of CP142452.1, from coordinate 89,754,333 downwards.
TGTTTAATTCTAAATTCTAGTAAAGAAAATAGGCCCTCGATGAGAATTGACAATACCATAGTTTAGAGACAATTTTTCATTTCCATTGTAGATGGAGCACTCGATTCTTCTTTATTAGAGGGGTGCCTTGCTCTTTCGCAATTTATTTCTTTTTTCAACACGTTGCATTTTTAAGACATGATTAGTTGAAATCCACAAAATATATAGTTATTTTCCATCTATAATCTCTTATAGCCTTATTTGAAGGGATTAGAAAGTTATGAAGAAATGTGCGTCTAAGATCAAATAATCACACGATAAGAAATGCATTTTAAATAAAAGAATGAAAGACTCACAAATGTATATCTAGCAAAAAACATTGCAAAACGCTATGAAGAAATATATAATGTTGACAAAAAAGTGGTGAACTAAAAAGCTATGAAGAAACTCAAGCGGGCACTTAAAAGATGAGTGGAATACAACTTTTATCCCTAAATTTTTAAATGCCCAAATTACTTTTCATTGAAATAAAACTCTCATTCACTTCCTCTTCTCTTCCTTTCCCGGCATCCTCACATCGATTGATGCAAGCCCCCATAGCGATCGGTGGCATATAATAGTTGCCGAAAGCATGCAATGGCTTTAAATGAAATATAATTTGAGTATTTGAAAAAAAGGGGAAAATATCACCTAAAAAACACCTTTAAATAGCCAGATGTCCTTAATTGAAAATTTATTGTAAACTTAAAAACCAACATGAAAAGTTTTGAAACTTGTGTCTTTTTTTGTAATAAGGCAAAAACTTAATCCCTTATTTAAAACTTTCCATTTTTCAATATAATTTTAAACCCAAGGTTGTTGGCCTACCAAACTACTTCTTCTGAATGAAGGCATTGAAGGGTCTATTTTTATATGGTTTTGTCAATTTGTCTTTCCCTAGAGTTCAAAAGGACATTTGAATCGGACGGTGGAGATCTCATCCACGTAATCTGATCAATCTTGACTTAGCTGGAGCTTTTAAGCGCAGCAACATTTGAACACTCAACAGTCCGCCCTTTTATATCCTCCATCTAAAACACACACACACACTTTCTCTCTCTCTCTCTGTCTTCGTGCTTTTGCAGATCTTGTTTTCCTACAAGATCTGCAATGCGCACCCAATTGGTTTCCTCGTTCAGATCTTCGATTCCAGCGTCGAAATCAGCGTTCTTTGGCCGATTCTTATGCACTCGATCATTTGAGGTCTGAGGTTCTTTCCATCGAATTTGAATCTCGTTCGCTTGATCTTTCAATTAGGGCTTCATTGGAGAGGAATATGATTGAAAGTTAGGATCTTTATCTCTAAAACCTAAATTTTGCTGACGAGCTTATTGAAGGCTAGGGTTTTACTGGGTTTTTGATATATTTTCATTTTTGAATGGGAATTTTGAAAATTTTGGCGTGTTAGATTGGATTTGAGTGGAGAAGGGAGCAGAAAAAATTCTATCTGAGATGGTGTATCTTGCGAGAGACATGCTGCATTGATCTTAAACCGTTTTTGAAGTTGTCGGATTTTGATTCCTCTTGGTACGTAGTGAATGCCTGATTTTACTTGGTCAATGACATTGTAGGTAGTTGATTGCAGATCTCAACCTTAATTTCCTCGAGGAAATTGTTTCAGAGAGGATGAGGGGGTAGTGGGGGCTTGGGGTCGAGCATTCCTTTTGATTAGTTCGTGTAGCCTTTTGAGCCCTAGTTTCTGTAAGAGATCTTGCATTGTTTTTTCCCCTCAGCTGGAACCGTCTAGGTGCTTTTGATTTTTGTTTTTTTATTTTTTATTAGTAAACTTCTCGAGAAATGAGTTCTTTCTTGGGTGTTTGGATGCAGTTCTCATTTGATGAGAATGAAAGTTTGTTCTGGGTTGAGTTTGCTTGTCCATAATTAAGTCTTATTCTTTTTAAGGATTTTTTTTTCTTCAGGAGACTTTTGATAGTTTTGGTTTTGTTTGGTTTGTGGGTTCACTTTATGTTTGATGAGAATTATGGTGCCTTAATCAGTAGAGCTGTACTTTTTTTGGGATTTAATTTTAATTAAGGAGATCAATGAATGAAAAAATTTGTTCAAAGTGAAATTTATGTTGCTGTGACACATTGATTTGTATAGACAGGCAAATTTCTTGAGCTTAGGTATTTGAACAGTAATATGTTTAAGGTGACGTTGATGATGTTATGTTTGTTGATTGGAGATAAATGATACGCTGATCAGTACCATATATTTTATGTTTTGTGGGTAGAAGATTTCTTGATGGTATCTGTAGTTCAGTGAAGTTCTCAAACTGTGTGTCCGTGTATAGACAAACACCTGCAGCTTTCATCATTTAACTTTTGTTTAATTCTAAGGAATAATGCAATTTTTGACCTTTGCACTTTGAGAGCATGATGTCTTTACACTGGATACCAGGCCCCACCTCTGTCACCTTTTGTTTATGATTTTGACCGTCTATCAAGAGATTAAAATATTGATGTTTAGACCAATGTGGCAAAGATGCCTATTTTTGTTGATTCATATCATAGTCAACAAAGACTTTCCATTCATATAGAGGATGGTATACTTGAGATGTGTGGTGGTGTCTTACCCTTCAATTCTTCATCTTCCCCTCAATTTAGAGCTTGTCCTCATTTTCAATAGTGAAGCCAGAGTTCTCACCCTACACCAGTCTTTTTTTTTTTTCCTTCCCATCACAAGTTTCTTACCTATAGAGGTTCTTTGCCTGTTGAATGGTTTGGATCACATATGTGTTATACACACACACACACACACATACACATCAATCTATGAAGATTTAAGACATGAAACTAAACATTTTGGGGTTTGATGGGTTAATAAAAAACTCGAACAATTCAGACTAAAAATTTGGTACCCACAAGAGTTGCAAAACAGAGAATGTGATGATGGGTTTTGGGCAGAAATTGTAGTGGCCGCTCTTTCAGGTATGAGGTGTGTAATGGTTTCACAACTGGAGAGGTGTGGAAACTTTAATGTGAAAATGGTCCCATTTACACACCATTTTCACACTAAAATTATTCCTGAGATGCATAAATGAGTGCAAACAGTAGCATTTGTGTGTAAACGTTACATGTGTAACATTACATACATAAATGAGCGCAAACAAACTATGCCTGAGGAGACTTCTATTTGAATAGTGATTGCTTACTATGCGTGATTTCTTGTCTTTGTTGTCTCTTGTATTGCAGTTTTATGTTTTTTTAATGTCTCCTCTTGTTTTTGTTTTAATTTCTTATTTTCGTTTCATTGTTTTTCCCTCACATATGGAATCTCTTATAGCTCTTTAGTGAGGTTGATGATGTTCTGGGGAATCGTGTTTGGAGAGGGCTACCATAGAGTGGGGATTGGCATTCATAACATTATTTCTGGCTAAGGAACAATGGCAAATGAGAAGGCAGTGAACTCTAGGAGAAGCATCAGGCATTCATAACGTTATTTCTGGCTAAGGAACAATGGAAAATGAGAAGGCAGTGAACTCTAGGAGAAGCATCATCATTTCTTCTGCTCTTTCTGATGGGGGTGGCGAGGTTTTTCAGAAACCGCGGCCTTTGCATGGGTAAAACTTGGAAAGTAACCTTGATGCAAGATGATAAACATTAGTAAATAATATTATGTTATTCTGATCAACAATGTTTCTAATCTTGATAATCTTGCTCTGCATGTTTTGAGCATTTTTGCGTGTGATTGCATTTATTAAATCTGCATTTGTTTATCAATATGCCATAAACAAGTCAATAACTCCTATTTAGAGCTTGCTTGGCACCTATGTTCAATCCAATTGCCTCCCCTTGTGAATTGGCATCTCACCTTGAGTTGACATTGATTTGAACTAATATCTACCATTGGATTGAATTGAATCACAAAGAAATGCACACTTCATAACCAATAAATTTTGAGGTTCTCAAGTTATGGTTGTGACTATTTGATTGAGCTGATGTTTTGCTCAGCCCTATTCCACAGTGAGAACTTTCCACCCCCTATTGATGACTGGGGAGAGAGGCTTGTGTGCTACCATCTCAGTTGGATAGGTCTTTGATGATGGTGATAATGTTGTGTGATTTAACCCAATGGCGAATATCACTTTGATCTGAGTGAAGTCTGGATGCATGCCAATTTAGAGGGTAGGGAACGGTGCCTGGTTTGGACTATGGATTCCTGATAGTTGAGTCCCGTAAAGAGATTTACTTGGAGATTTCAGAGACGGGTTGATATAATTATAATATGTGGCACTTCAAAAAAAATTATAATATGTGGGCCTGCAAAAAGATCAAACTCGTGTGTTTGCTTTGAATTTTTTTAACTGCTAGAGAGAGAGAGAGAGAGAGAGAGAGAGAGAGCTTGCAATTGGTCTCAACTGAAAATTTTCTTTTGTTTTTACTTTAAAAAATCTTACATTCTTTTGAAAATTGTTACCATGAAATCAATTAAAGGTAATGCTATCTTCTGTTGAAATTGGGAATATATCAATGGCATACACTTACTCCTTGTTTTCTGTTTTATTCAACTGGATGTAATTTTGGCAACCATAAAATGACAACATTTTTTTGATGGAAAGAATGTTACAACCTTTTTTTTTTAGTAATACTTACCTAGTATGTTGATGATGCTTTGCAGGAGGACAAGTGGCCCTACAAGGCGTTCAACAAAGGGGCAGTGGACAGCTGAAGAGGTAATTGGGTATTTGTGGGTGATGTTTATCAACATAAATTAACATGTTTATCAACATAAATTAACATTAAAATTAGCTACATTAAGAATTCATTCCTCTTTACTGTGCAGCAGTACCTTTTTTTCTATGTTCTTTTTTTGGAGTTATGCTTTCAAATTTCATTTATAAGAGATGCATTAGGTTAATACTAAAAAAAAGAAAAGAAGAAAAAGAAAAGAAAAGAGATGCATCAGGTTCAGATTATTCTACAAGTATTTACGGCCTTTTACTTTCTGTACTGATCATTCGTAGGTGACAGGCACCTGGTTTTTAATAAATTAAAATTTCTAAATGCCTGAATGACGTTTTCTTTGTTAATGTCAATATTTAGCATGAGAGGTTTGGTCAAGTCTCATGAGATTTTTAATAGGTGGCTTAACAGGTGGCATAGCAGCAAAAGCATCATAGTATGGAGACATGAGGATCTGATCTTATCATTGATACACTGTGTACTTATGTTGATTGATAACACAACCCTGCCTTGAATTTTTTGAATCTCAAGGCCTGGAAAATATGTGAGAGGGACCTAAATCATTTCATATGAAAGGAAGCATGAAGATATTTCTGTAAGATGCTATTGGAATCTATCCCAATGATGATGATGTCGTCGGCATAGGCGAAAAATATACTGATGACCTGAGAGGTGTGATGAAGGATCAAGATGGATCAGACTGATTTTGTTGGAAACCGTCAAGCTGGAGAGTTGTTGAAATTTCTCAAACTATGCCCTTGGAGCTTGCTTCAGTCCATAAATAAATCGTCATAAATGACAAACACTATTTCCTAATGAAACAATGATTCCTAGCGGTAGACGCTATAGACTTCTTCTTTGAGATCCCCATGCAGGAATGCGTTTTTCACATCCATTTGAAACAAAGGCACAAGCGCTTAGATGGTATGAACCGCAGTCATTTTAGTAACTAGAGCAAATGTCTCACCATAGTCAATCCCACACTCCTATCATTTGGCAATGGGGGCTACATGCAGAACTTGGCTTTCCACAACATTATGCCACTCCATGTTGACAATATTAGTGCCATTGTCACAGCCCACCCTGTTTTTCATGTATTGAAGTTGATTGTCACTATTTTTGGAAAGCCTTTTATGGCAACGCCATTACCCTTTCTCATGTTACTACTAATCTCTAGGTCGCTGACATCTTCACTAAATCTTTGCCATGGGTTAAGCATCAATTCTTTAATCATAGATTGTTACTAGTTGACTGCAGACTATCATACTTGAGGAGGACCACCACTCACATTAATACACCTGTTGCATGCCATAATGTTTAATACTGTAAACTTATCTATTAGATCAGTTAGTTTCAATTACCCTAATTAAGGGGATTCTTAGGGCTGTAATTAATCCTCAAAGATTTTATATGATAGATATAAATAGGGATGCTCTCACTATCAAGTGTGATCATATATTAGACTTTTAAACTTAATGCATAGGTTTCATGTTCTCCGAAGTAAAAATTTCTATGCTTTATCTACAAAGCCATGCAAGTTGACGGCTCCAACTTTAAGATGGGATAAGTTCCATGGAAGGCAAATCCAGATTTTCTTGGTTTTGATTATTCCAAACTTCTTTTTTAGTTAAAAAAAATGAAGTAGTCTCCCTACAATTCTGCAATGTTCAGCCATTCACTCACTCAGTGACAATTTCTGGGTTTCTTCTTTTTCGTTTTGATTAAAAAAAACCTCATAACTGTATTATAGATTTGTATGGTTTCGACTCTGAAGAAAGTGATCACATGATTTCCTTCCATTTCTTGCATAGTAATTTCTTTGTTATTAGATTAAGTTTTAACTATTATTGGGGTTTGTAGATTATTAATTTTTCCTGAGTACCATGAGTGCCATGATTCCAATTAAGTTTTTAAACCAGTGGATACTCTCTAATTCAAAGCTCATACGACTTAACACCTTTGCTGGTCTAGGTCTCACATCAAAAGGCTTGATTCAATTCCCGAAACAAATAGGAATAATGCATTTCATTAAGTAGTTAAAAAGAAGAGGATACATGCTCTTATAATGACCAAGTGGTTGTTCAAACTTCAAATGCTAGAAGATTAATTAAATGTGACCAAATTTGGGAAACCTCTTCACACAGTTGATTGGATCCTTTCTCTAAATCTTTCCCAATGGGCAATGATAAGCATTACTTTCTATTATTGGACTCTTTAGGCAGTTTGTTCCATTTATCCTAAGGCAACAACTCATTTTAACCAGGGAAAGTAATGTCTCTTCAAATTTTATTGCTTACCAATCTGGTTGTGCAACGGAAAAATTATCCCAAATGGCTGGTCGTCCAAGGGAGGGGCCTACAGTGCTAATTAGCACTTTATTTGGCATGTGCTGATTAATATTTTGAGTGAAGAGGGCCCCACTAAAGCTTGTGCGCAGAGTCTAGCTATGTTGCATGGTTAAGAGGTCTGGTCCTCCTATGGGAGTCTAGCTATGTTGCTTGGTTAAGAGGTCTGGGCCTCCTGTGGACCACAACTAGGTCCATGGTTGCCATGGGCTGATGCAGTTGCACATCTTGCATGACCAATGCCAGTTCTTTTTGCTATTGGAATTTATAGACCTATTCTCTCTCTCTCTCTCTCTCTCTCTCTCACTTGTGTATCTGTTGGGCTACCTTTTCTTGTACAGGATGAATTGTTGAGCACAGCTGTCCACCAATTTAAGGGAAGAAATTGGAAAAAAATAGGTATGTTTATTCATACCTTCCTTGATACTCATTCTTTTGATAGATTTTTCTTGATGAAGTTACAATTAGGCATCAAAATTTTTGTTTTTCATTTTTCTTCCTTTCTTTCATTTTTGGAGGATACTGCATTATCTTGTTTTCCCTGGTATTAGCCTCATCAATGCTTATACTATGCCTTTTTTCTGGAAAGGTAATGATGAATTTTGTCACATGAATGGAAAAGAACGAGGACAGATCAAGATATGGAACAAACATACATCAAAACATAATACCAGAGCCCTTCTCCCAACAACGCCAAAGGCCGGAAGCATTCACGCCTATAATTTACTATTATTTAAAGCCCAAGATATCACCTTAACTTGCACTATAATTGCTACTTCCTGAGCATTTGCAGTCGGAGAAGCTCTTTGATTCCTTTCCAACCAAATTGACCAAAGCACTACTGTTAAATGGAAAACCCATTGTAGATTCCCATGCTTAGTGGGGAATCTGTAACTTCATTGCTCCAACATATTCTTAATAGAAATTAGTAGCACCAAATGGACCCCAAACAAATGAAAAAAATACTCCCGGACCTTCCTTGGAGAGGAACACTAAAGAAACTGGTGTGACACGTGCTTTGCTTGCTGGAGGCATGACATACAACCGTTCGCTAAAACCACCTTATGCTTCCTTTCTTTGAAGATTATCTATCAATCATAAGAATCTTACTTGAAGCAGCTGCCCAGTAGAAAGCCAGCACCATTGGAGCAGCTTTTTAATTTCCACAAGTATTTGCACCAAATAAAACACTTTCCCCTTGGCCCACGCTTATAAAAGATTTGACAGAGAATAAACTTTCAATGCTGGCAATCCAAATGCTATAGTCATTCCCTTAAAAAGGCATATACACCTTTAGCAAAAAAAAAAGAAAAAAGAAGGCACATACACATTGTAAGTAAGAGCTAGAAGTTGAACCTGAGGAATCTCATCATTACATCTGTTACAGCAAGACAAAGTAGTTTACACCACTACGCCACCAGCTCTGTCCACAGCCACCTGACCTGAGGAATCAGCCCTGCACAAGGGACAGTCCCTTCCGCCACAGCCATTTTCCTTGCATGGCAATATTAACCTTTTAAACTGAGGGGTGCCCCACTATGCTAATCAACACTAGATGGAATCACTACAATTTCCTACCTTAGATGTCCTCCACCTTGTGCTGCCATATATAAAGAGGGGATATGGCCCTGCACTTTTTGAACTTTAGGACACTGGTGGAGATATGGGCATCCTATAGTAACTTGACATTTCATATCTGATTTTGCTGCAAAAAATGTACACCATGGAATGAACTTTTTTATTTTTAGGGAATATTAATTTTATTCTTTAGAAAAATTCTAAATTTAATGGAGGTATTACTATTTACATTTCTGAAACATTTTTTTTTTATCTTGAAAAGTAAGAAAATTAATAGACACTTCCATTAGAAAAAGAGAAATTAATAGAAATTAATGCAATAATTGATCAATACTTAGTATACATTATGGTTACCCTAAGTATATACATGTATTTGGTAATGTCCTGTCATGATTTCTGTTCAATGGCCCAACTGTGATTTATTTTGTCCTGCCATGACTAGACAGTCCCACTGTGATGTCCAGTATTAATGAGCTCTATCATGATTAGTAACATTTGATGTCTCTCACATTGCTAATATTAAATGGATCTCAGTCTGCCATTCAACAATATATGGTTCCAATCATTATTACCAAGATTAGAAGGGTACCAGCCACCATGATCACCATATCACTGGGTCCAATCATTATTTCCAACATTATTTGGTACCTTTATTATTCCTAACATTAAATGCTCCTGTAGATTATTACTGTTGGACGGGTCTTCCCGTCGGGGATAGAATTGTGGTTTTTCTTTGGTTTGGGGGGGTGGGTGGCGTTGATGGGGCCACATTTTACTTGAAGCCTCCTTAGAAAAGGAATTTACACAGCACCTACCCCTTCCTGCCCTTGCTCCCCATAGCTTAGCGACTTATGGATCTACTGTGGATGGATCATCCAAAGGAGATGGATTGACGAACTATAGGTTGGATGGTGCTATATTTTATCTGATAGACCCTATTTGGATGAATTCCCTACTTTTATGATACAAACAACAAACCGCTTTCATAGGAGATGCCTGTTACTCAACATCCATTTTTCTCCACTGACTATTACTCAGGAGTACATCTCAAAATGGTGTTTCTCAAAATGGGGTTTCTCTACTGAGAGTTTATTTTATTTTATTTTTTAACTAGTAGGGAATTTCTATTTCTCACTTTCTCCACTACCAAATTACCCCTTATGTTTTTTACATGTTCATTAGCCATATTCATCCTCCTGTCTTCATTATGTCCCATAATTGAACTGAATGTCATTTTCGAGACAGATTTTTGAGTTACTGAAGCTTACTGCACAAGGGAAACTTGGTTCACTGGAAGCTGTTTCCAAAACAGAGACCCAAGTTTTTAGGAACTTTTTTGAATGGTGTTCCCATGAGCCAGGAAAACCACATTTGAAGTTTAAAAGTTGTTTAGCTAATATTGGGATTGCGTTACTGGGTAATTTTAGTGGGTTTTCTTTTTCAAACCTGGTTTTTATTTATTTCTCTTGTACTTCTTATCATTTAGAGAGATGGAAAGAATTCTGAAGAGATGTGCTGAATGCAGTGACCTTCTTGGTCGACTGTTCTTCTCATTATAAAGGGGATGAAATCCCTGATTACATGCAAGTATCACTAATCAGATCCTAAAAAACTGTTTTACAAACTAAAAGGCTTTGACTAAGTAATATATACAGTCTGGGCCCAGAATGGGCCTGGGCTTGCTTGGGCTGGATTGAAGTCCGATGATGCATATGGTGGAGTGGTTATTGTATAAGCAGTGGGAGCTGACGACACGGTGGAAGTACCAGGGCCTGACTGCACATAATTGCGGGAAGTAGAATTGCGATTCTTCTTCCGGCATTCTTCAATAACATGACCAGTTGCCTAACTAGTTTTCGTGACCAGACGTTGTTCTTCCCGCAGAAGCTCCTGAAGACAGTCATCCAAGCTGGGAAGAGAAGCCCTGCTCATTAAGTTAGAGCGAACTGTCTCAAACTCCCGATGAAGTTTCATCAGAAACTGATCCCGATGGCTACTTTGTTGTAAGGGAAGGAGTTCAAGTAGGAGTGCATCAGACACCTTGGCAAACTTAATCTCATCATATTCTGACCACAGTCGTCGAAAACCATTGTAATACTCCTGAATAGACTGGGTGCCTTGAGTGAATTGAGAAATGTCAAGTTCCAATTGAAATTGACGGGCAGCATTGCCTTGTTGATAGATCTTCTTAAGATAATCCCACATTTCCCTGGCAGTTTTGCAAGGGCGGAGGTTGAGGATAAAATGGTGCTCAACCGAGCCTAACAACCAGGTTTTGATTTTAGCATCTTTAGTTTTCCAAGCTAAAATCTTTTTTTCATCTTCTGCCGGTATAAGTTCAGATCCATCAATATATGACCAGAGTTCCTTGCCTTCTAAGTAAATTTGAAATTGGAAGGCCCAGGAGTTATAATTGTTTCCATCAAATCTAATCATTTTAATGTTAGATTTGTCCATGATGAGCAGACAAAAAAAAAACTTCACACCGGAATGAACAAGAACAGAGAACAGCCGGACCAGATAAAACGTCTCACAGTAGCTATATTGAGAAGAAAATGCAATTTTCTCCAGGCAGCAGGCAGATATCACACAGCACAGTACTGTAGCATAAACAATAGCCAGAACAAAAAAAATGCACAACAGAGTGCACGTCGTCCCGTCGTTCAGTGGGTAGATTCCCACGTGTTCCCCAGCAACTGATCAATAGCCAGATCAAAGGGTGGGGATGGAAGGGTGGAATATTTTCGCACCTAATGGAAGTGGTCCCAGCCAGAACCAACAGGAATCCAAAATTCTGGACGGCTGAGATGAAAACAAGTTGATAAAACTGAATTTCCACAAAAAATAGTAGAAGGCCTACCTCTGATGATCCATAAATCTTGAAAAAATGTCCAGAAATAAGAAGAGACCCAGGCGACCAAGATGAGCTGCTTCCGCTGATATGATGTCGATGATCGCAGGTGGGCCACGGCTGATCGGAGATGATCAGAGATGATCACAGACGATCAGGTGGCAGAAAATGTCTTCCAGTGAAGAATATGTGTCTGATAATGAAGAAGATGCACAAATAGAGAAGGTGCAATCGAAACAGTGCACAGATCTGCAGTAAAACTGACTGACGACCATTCTGTCAGTATGATTCCATAAACGGAAGCCCCACCAGATCATCATAGGACAGATCAGAGGTCGGGGATGAAGCCACAGCATATTTTCGCAAGTGAGGGAAGAAGATTCAGCCAAAAATAACCAAGATCCTTGATTTTAGACGGCCGAGATGAAATCAGATTGAGAAATCTGACGAACCAGAAATTGCGATGGAAAACCTACTTCTGATGGGAAATAAATTCCTGAAAAATCACCATAAATACAGGCAATTCCAGTCGACCAACATGGTCTGGTTCCGCTGAGTTGATGAAGAAGATCTCAGGTGGGCCACACCGGATGGGAGTGGATGATCTAGGATGATCTAGATATCAAGGCTCTGATACCATATCATTTAGAGAGATGGAAAGAATTCTGAAGAGATGTGCTGAATGCAGTGACCATCTTGGTCGACTGTTCTTCTCATTATAAAGGGGATGAAATCCCTGATTACATGCAAGTATCACTAATCAGATCCTAAAAAACTGTTTTACAAACTAAAAGGCTTTGACTAAGTAATATATACAGTCTGGGCCCAGAATGGGCCTGGGCTTGCTTGGGCTGGATTGACACTTCTCATCTTCTTCACTGTTGCCTCTTCACTTATCACCCTCAATTTTCTAAGCCTTCATCATTTATTTTATCAAGAAGCCATGTACATTAAATCTGATGATCTTCTTGGTCTGGCAAGAGTTACACTTACATTTTTCAAGTCAGCATCTATATACCTTGAATGTGAATCTTGGTGTTCAATATCTTAATTTTATTTTTGTGCCTTAACAGCTGAATGTTTTAAGGATCGGACAGATGTTCAATGCTTGCACAGATGGCAGAAGGTTTTAAATCCTGAACTTGTGAAGGGACCATGGTCAAAAGAGGTATAATGCATTCTAGTTGTTAAGTAGTTAGTTTGCCGCACCTAAATGCCTAGGCATTTTGGGTATATTGGTTAGCAACTTGAGATGGCATTAGAGCCAACACGTCCTGGATTTGAATCTGCGCAGGGTAAAAAAAGGCCCCATGCCACATCTTGTGCGGGTGTGTGCTTCAAGTCTAGGCGGTGTCTTGCCTGAGGTGGGGTGTTAAGTAGTTAGTTTGCCGCACCTTTAACGCCTATGCATTTTGGGTGTATCGGTTAGTAACTTGAGACTAGTTATAGTTAGTAGCCGCAATCATACTTCCTCATTTGAACTTCTCTATTAGTTAGACTAATTTTGGAAAATTTTCTTGCTATCCATATTCTAATGGAGTTGATTTTACTATATTTTTAACAGGAAGATGATAAAATAGTTGAAATGGTTGGTAAGTATGGGGCAACAAAGTGGTCAACAATTGCACAAGCATTGCCTGGACGCATTGGAAAGCAATGTAGAGAAAGGTATGATTGACATAAGATATTACCCTTGTTCACTTGCTAAAATCTTAAAATTTAAAACATAGTTACTTACATTTTTAACAATTATTTAAATTATTAATTTTTTGTTTTTGTTTTGGGAGGTCTCTACTCCAAGCTTGATTCCTGGGTTTCTCTATCTAATTGGGGCACGTGTAGTTGACACTTGACATTACTCATACATTCGTTTATCCTTGGTGGTTCTTGTGTTTCCTATTTTTCAATTAGGCAAGTACTATTATAGTGGGATGGTAAATGTGACATTCACACATTTGTTTCTCACCTTGGTAAGCATGGTGTAAAGTATATCTGAAGGTGGCAAATACTGAAGCTAATAATTACAGGGGAAAGAGTTCTAGGAGTTTACTTGCCTATTGCTTGTTTATTCCTTTGGAAATTTGAAAAATATAAGAATGAAGAGCCGAAGTATTCGCAAGGCTGAAGTTCTAAATGTCATAAATGACTTTCATGTTAGTCCAAAACAAAAATAGATAAGCATTCTATGGCTTATGTTAGACCCCCACTATCAAATGTTCTAACTGCTTTGTCTTTTTTCTTTTTTTCTTTTTTTTTTGAATGATCTAACTGCTTTGTTGAAAAGGTAGTATGATAACCAATTGTCTGTGATGACGTGAAAACTTCTTTAATGTCAGACATGTTGAATGTTGTTGTGGTCCAGTCGTAGGCTCCATCTGATGAATGTGAGGTTTATGAATTGGGCATCTACCAAAACTTAACCCTCATCGAATTTTAAATGCTGCTAGCCATCCTAAGGCAATGATTGTGAGCTGTTCAGTGCTTACTCAGACCATCCAGTTCATCATGTTATATCAGATGGCTAACAATTATAATATATTAAAGCCGAGGGTTTTGAATTCAATTTTGACCAGATTGCTTTCAATTTTGACTTTTTAATTGTGTTTTTGTAAAAAGGCTAAAAATATATAGGTTATGAGATTTGAGCTCATGAGTTTTGTTTTTGCCTTTTTAAATAATTATCCTCCACTACTTGACACAATACCAATATATAATTATTTAACAAAAAAATGTCAAAAATAGTTAGATGGAGTGGGGACCCTAGCCATGTGGGTCATGCCCGTGCTTAGCACGGGTTGTTATGCTAGTGACTAATGAGATTGATTTTAACAGATGCCCAACCCATGAACCTATATCTGTTGGGGCTTTTTAGACCCCATCAACATGCAATCATCGGCGTGTGAAAGGTTTAAACGAGTGGTGAGGTCGTCAATAGGCAACTGGTTGTCATGCTAGTGTAATTTTTGTTATGCTTTATTTTCTTTTCTAGGAGTCTGGTACCTCAATGACATAAGCTTGAAATTCCCAATGGAAAATTTTCTTGTTTGGGAACAATGTAATCTTTTGTTTTTCTTTTTTCTATTTTTTTATGAATACTTTTGTTATTTCTGGTTTTTCTCAGGTGGCATAATCACCTTAATCCTTCCATAAACAAGCAGGCATGGACTCAAGAAGAGGAGGTGGCTTTGATTCGTGCTCATCAAATTTACGGAAACAAGTGGGCTGAGTTAACAAAATTCTTACCTGGAAGGTAGGTGTTTAAGCTTTCCATTGTCATTTTAAAGTATTTAATAATTTATATAATATTAGTTTATTTGAAATGTCGAATTTAATAGGAAACAAAAGCTTCTTCTTGTGTATTTACTCGCTCTTTTGTTGTTTGCAACCTCAGTCATTTGGTTTTGTTCCCATCTTTTAGGGTCTTAATTACTTTACTGGTTTGTGCTTATGTACTGGAGCTTGTTTCCACATTTCATGCCCTTTGAAGTGAATCAGTTTACACATATGTATCATTTATTTGGGGTTTATAACTGATTATTATTCTACTGTGTGCCCATCAGGACAGACAATGCAATAAAGAATCATTGGAACAGCTCTGTGAAAAAGAAGCTGGATTCATACTTGGCCTCAGGTTTGCTTGCACAGTTTCAAGGCCCACTGCTTGTGGAAAAACCAGACGAATGTATTTCATCTTCATCTGTGAGTAAAGAACATGACAATGGAGATAGTGCTTTGGTGGAAATTGAAGAAATATCAGAATCTAGTCCGGGTTCTGTTTTTCTTGGGTGCTCTCAATCTGATTGTGAAGTGGCTAATACAACTCCAGAACATGAGTGGGAAGAGGTTAACAAGGTAGAGAAAGCTGCTGAAAAAATGATGCAACATTCTCACTCGCTATTGGGTTGTAAAAGGCATTGTGATGCTACAAATGATGCAAGATGCCCAGTCCAAGAAGTAGCTTGTAGTGTGGCTGTCTGTGTAAATGCAACTGATCAAAATTGGTTGAATGCAACTGATCAAAATTTGTTGAATGAGTGTGAAAAATCTGGAAATAAGGCCTGCCAGTTGGACTCATATGGACTGTGTGATGCTACGACTTCACTGGATGTGGTTCATGAATCAGCAGCTTTACTGGAAACATCAAAACATTATACTTTTGTTGCTGGAAAAACCCCTAATCTAGAATATCTTCTTTTACATGATACCATAGAATCCCATGCTCTTCTGGACAGTACGGTTGATGGTGGGTTGGTATCTGGAGGTGATTGTATCGAGAATAAGCTTTCGGAGGCAGGAACCTGTGAAGGCTTTTCTTTGGGAAATAATGTGGAAGGTTCAAATGTCATTGACTTGGATGGATGTGCAGGTTCACTAATATACCATTCTGAAATTCCAGGCTCTGATTGGGCCAACAGATTAGATTCATCTTCACATCTCTATTTTCCTCTTAGATCATCTGATTTGTCGGTAACCTCATGCTCTCAGAATCTGTTCACTGTAGAGTGTCCATCTTTACTTTATCCTGGTGAGGTTAAACCTCTATTTGGAAGTGAGAATACAGGGGTTGGAGACATATCAAGTGGGATTCGAGACTTGGATCTCATTGCATGCTCTTCTGATAGCCTTGGTTACGCAAATGACCTGGTTTGTTCTCCCTGTAGAAATGATAGGGCCCAGGGTTGCATGCCTGTGGATCCAGATGGGGAGAATAATTCTCTGAAATCAATACCTATGGAGATGCTTGGTTCCGTAACATTGGATGCTGTTGGAAGCCCTACTCTCATGGATGGAAGTGCATTTATCCATGTAGAGTCTCCAGATTCTGGATCACTTTTTTATGAGCCTCCTCGGTTTCCAGGCTCGGAAATTCCATTTTTAAGCTGTGATCTTGCACCATCAGGTGGTGAGGCATACAGTCCCCTCGGGATTCGGCAACTGATGATGTCTTCTATGAACTGCTCTGCTCCTTACAGCTTATGGGATTCACCTTCTCATGATGACAGTCCTGATGCCATTCTGAAGAATGCTGCCAGAAGTTTCATGTGTACTCCTTCAATTTTAAAGAAGAGGCAACGTGACCTGTTGTCACCTCTACAAGAAAAAAAAAGTGACAAGAAACCAGGGAAGGAAATAAATCAGGAGTTATTGTCCAAATCCTCTTCTCTAGATAAAAATGATTGCTCTTGCCTAGATATTATTGATGATAATGGAACTTGTAAGGCTTCAGTACCCACTATTGAGGGAATCCTGTCTCCAACACACGTGAAAAATAAATCTGTAGCTTCCTCTAAAGACAAGGAGAATTCGAAACATGGTTCTTGTGATGGGAAAGATAATCAGCGTCTGGATGGCAGGTGTTTTGGCAAATCTGATAGAAGTAACCCTCAGGATGATATGGAGTATGGAGTCCATGGTTTTGATGCAAAAACCATGATTGATTCAGATATCTTAATCCAAACGGTGGGTTTTCTTTGCCTTGTTTTTATATCTTACTAGTGCTGGGAAGTTTAACTGGCAGTTTCATGTATGCAATTATTTGGACCTTTAGTGTGATGTGATTTAATGCCGAATGCTATTCTGGTGCATTTGATCGTTGACTCAAATCTATATAATGCTTCCAGATTTAATTCTTTTTTTTTTTTTTTTATGCTTCTTTCAACTATCAACTGACTGGTATAGCTCATTTTATTGGTGACTCTGTTTTTTCTTGCATTTTATTGCTTCCAGATTTCCTTATGTGTGACTCCATTTGCCTCAAGCACTATTTGTTAGATTTAATCCTCCCCAATGATTGTAGACATACCCAAATTTCACTTCTGATTAGAGCGATGATATTCAGCAGAGGATTGAAACAATACTGCTGAAGTGATTAGATGAGCTAATCATGCATCATTGTTTTGACTTTTAACCAAACAGCGAACAAGCACATTAATCCAATTGTTAGCCTTGAAAAAGGTGGGGCCAACTTTTAACCAACTGTGAACAAGCACATTAATCCAATTGTTAGCCTTGAAAAAGGTGGGGCCTTCCTGAACAAACACCCAATCTTTAGTGTATAGAGAGAGCTCCCTATGTGTCACCTTCAATTCAAGCGCCAGTTTTATTCCTGATGCTATTATTATGTTGACTGTTTCTTTTTTCTTCCTTATCAACTTATACTCAAGAATGAAGTGTTCCTATAACTATTCAACCTTTAGGACTTTGTTACAACTTCTGTGCTTAACCCTCAGTTTTCTTCAATCTATTGGAATATAACAGTGATGTTCTTCCTCAGGTTCCACAGCCTTCTAGGGTTCTCAAGGAACAAAATATGAATGAATTGTTGTTGCTTTCCCCTGGTCGAGATGAATCTTCTTTAAAGAAATCTTTGAATGACCATTCAGAATCTTCTAAAGGAGATCAGTGCTTCTGTGGTTTCCTTTCTTCAAGTGTTGGTAAAAAGAAGCATGCGAGACATTTTGTTTCTCATCCACTACAGGTCACATTTGAGAAGGCTGCGTCATCCACTGATGCTGATATTGAAAACATTAATGCGTAAGATTTTCATACTCATGCTACTACACCATCGTGTTGCCAAGTTATTATGATATATTGCAATGCTGTGATTGCTGACTCAGATAACTGCTTTAAGGCTATTGTCTCAAGCCTAGATTAGGCCTCACACACCCCAACTAGGGAACCTAACAAAACTCAATGAGAAACAACAAAAAGCCATGGGCATCTGACCTTGTTATTACTTATACATGTCCATAAAATTAGAACCCTAAAAACAATAGCAGTTCCTCAAAAGCAACATAATAAACAGACCTGACTGAACTATACCCAAAAAGGGCTAAAAGCCTAAAACTCTAGTGTACGCACTATCTTATCATTTATGTTGGAAAGTTAATTAAATATCCCAATGAACAAGTCTAATTTTGTATTGTTTGGAACATAAAATTATGTCCATTTGAAAAATTCTTACAATGCCACTCTCGAAATGAGGCACAAACTTCCATGGACCCTGGTATCCCACCTCTGTGACCACATGTGGGCTTCATTAGGAGCGATTGAACCTGGCGTGGATCTTGGATCATGTTTTACGGTACAGAAAGTAGAGGCAGATAAGTTTCATGTTCTTTGTGGCTGTGTATCTTTATGAATGCTAAATTTTTCTAGGTCTTTCTTATCTGAGGAAAAAAATTATAAGATAAAAAACTCAGAGCATACTCGTGTGCTTGTGCTGTTAAACTCTGGCAGTTTGTTATTGTTGATTTTATTTACATCCTCTTCTCTACCTTTACTTATATGGTCCATGTAATCATTATCAGGGCTGTAAAAATGCTGGCCGTTCAGCTTTAATGTCTGGTTGTTTTTCTATAACAGATTCGCCAATACCCCTAGCATCAAAAGAGGGATTGAATCTCCTTCAGCATGGAAGTCACCTTGGTTCATGAACTCTTTTCTGCCAGGACAGCGATTTGAAACAGACACGATGTTTGAGGTACCATATAAAGGAATTTCGTGATGCATTGTGCATATGTTATCAGTGCAAAAAATGATTGGGTGATCCATTCCATTGAACATTGGATGCACATGTCCCGTAATTTATACAGATTTGAGGATAGCCTTCAATATTTGGCTCTTTTTTGAGCAGTTGCTTTGTTTCTTCTTAAAATTCTATTTATTAGGTTATTAAATCCCAATACAACATTGACATGTCAAGGATGTTCCCTGTCAGAGTGGGTACATGGATTTTACAATATAAAGTTGAAGTATTTTCATATTTTGAAATATTTGGGTATCCAAATAGGCCTCGGAATGAATGGCTATGATTTTCCATCAGTATGATTTTTCACAACATCACATGTATTACTGAAGCATGGGCAGTTACTGATTGGTTGCATTGGATACCATAGTTCCTCAGGCAAATGCATTGCAGTTTATTTCTCTGCAATTTATGAGGCACATTTGCCTGTTTTTGGATTATGATGCCCAGATACAAATACTGAGACAGATGCGAATACGAGGGTCAAAGATAAGACTCTGCACTTCTAGAAATCTACAAGATGAATATGGAAACGACTGTCCTATTGATAACGTGAAATTTCATATTTTATTGACAGATCCTTATACAAAGTATTAATTTTCTTCTAATATTTCTAAATTAATGAAATTATCATTGTTTACATTCCCTTCGAATAATTGTGTTAAAATTTTAGGAAAACTAATAGACCATATGAAATAATAGTTTCAAACTATTTACAATATAGTGGCATAGTCACTTTGGAAGTGCTGATTTTAGACAGTTCTTTGTATGCCAATGTCATTTCTTCTAATATTCTTATATTTTCAGGACATAGGGTACTTCTTGAGTCCTGGAGACAGAACTTATGATGCCATTGGGCTAATGAGACAGTTAAATGGGCATACTGCTGCTGCACTGGCTGAGGCCCAGGAGGTTCTGGCAAGTGGGAATCCTGAAAGGGAAGCTCCCCAGAAATCATCTGATTGGAACAGTCAGTTTTCAGAAAAAGAACTGGAAAATCTCATTTCTTTGCCTTGTAGTGCTTTGGTATGTTCTCTCTTGCTATTTTGGCCATGGTTACAAGGGCTCCTGATCTTGTGAGATAAAGTGACGGTGCGGCGACTTCTGTGGGGCCTACTTGGGGTGGTTCCATTTCATTGGACCAGGTGGTGTGTAGGTGATCAAATGGATAGGGGATGAATTCTCACCTTTTTCTGATCATTCTAAGACAGTGATTGAGGTGATAATTTAACTGACTTAAACCATTGGTTTCTTCTATGGCCCATCTGACTAGGCTATGGCAATTGGATGGAGGGAAACTTTATTCATTGCATATCCATATGGTAATTTGCACAGTTGCATGTCCAACCACCCCTCCCTTCCCTCCTCCCAAAAAAAAAAAGAATTGGCAATAGCCAATTCAGTTTCCACAAAAAGTATTGCATTGTTACACTAGATCAGAACTATTTTTTAAATTTCGAAAAATATAAATAAATACGTTAACACTTAACGCATACCGATGCCATTGCTTATTTGATGCGGAATAGATCATGATGGATGGTGTAATGAACTAGCTCTTGCCTAAATGGGCCAATTGGACCAAAGGGTCCAAACGCCGAAAGAAGTCAAAACTGAATCTAAAGGGCCAACACATGACCCAACCATACAGTAGGACCGTGGCCTGTGCCCCACTTCTCTTTCTATATTTTCCTATTTCATCCTATCTTTCTTTTTTGAATTCGCAAATCTGTAAGATCCCTATCCTTTCTAATATTCCCACGAACTCACTTTCTTAGAGAAGAATATCTTATGTTGAGATTATCCTTGGACCCTTTCTATAGTTTGTGTAGGAGATTTCTCCTTCCTAAAATCTCATCTTTCTTAAATTCACTAATCCCTAAAATTTCTTTCCCTTCAAAGATTCATTCTAGGAAAATACCTTACGTTAAGGAATTATTTTCCAATGTAGCACTTTATGTCCTTATGTGTGACTAGTATTTAAGATTTGAGGAGTAATGTATGGTTTTAGATTATATAAGCCTACACAATAAATGTGTAAGGTTTGTAGAGAGTAGCTTTTGGAATTGAATTATTAACATATAATAGAGTTAGATGTCCCCTCCATCATTGGGTGATCTTTCTTCTTCATGTAGGGCTTTCTAATCCCTGGTAAGTTGATTACAAGAGATTTGAGTTGATTTCTCCTTATTTGCCGTGCTCTCTCTCTCTCTCTCTCTCTCTCTCTCTCTCTCTCTCTCAATTGCTTACCAAATACAAGCTGTGAAACGACCCTCATTGACTGTTGATCCAAAACATTAATATGCTGGGTCTTCATCATTATTGCACCAATATATTGTTAATACTTTTGATATGGTGATTCCTAAGGTTTTCTCCCGAAAGGTTTGAAAAACCCATATGTATATGAAAATTAGGAAAAAGCGGCCTCACTTTCCTATACTTATGAAACTGTATTTTTTCCCCCGAATTACAGGTGAGTCTAACTCTTAACACACCCCCTCAAGCTGGTGCATAAATTTTAATTATGACTAGTTCGGAAATGCATCTGATTACATTCTTCTTAGAAATGCCTTAATAAGGAAATCTGCTAACTGGTCACCTGTATGCATATACTTCAGCTTGATCTCTTGGTTTTCAGCCTTTTTTTCTAATAAAATGGCTATCACTCTAATGTGTTTTCTACATTCATGGAAGACTGGATTTGTTGCAATCTGCCGTGCTATTGTACTGTCAGCATGTATGACATAGGAGCAAATGGCCTGGATTTTTAATGGATCCTGTGATTGATAAGGTCCTTAATTATTTAGATCAACTTGATCGATCAGATGGCCTTTTGGTTCCATCTCAATTGGGGCCTAATCAAGAAAAGGGGTTTAATCAATCAAATCTCATTGGATGACTTTCGGTTCATCTTTTCCTTTTCAGCCTTTCCAGACAGAGCGTCGCGTTCTTGATTTCAGTGGTTGTGGGACACCAGGCAAAGGCAGGGAGGACAGGAAAGCACCAGAGGTTGGAACTACAGTAGGCTTGTCAAGCCCCTCCTCCTACCTTATGAAAGGTTGCCGTTAACGAAGTTATAGTATTAAAAATACTACAGGAGGTTTCTTGAGTTGAAATTTAAGGTCATTACTAGCTGTCGCGGGGTCAACCCCAAGTTGTTTGCTCTATCTCAGGAATGGTTGCTGTGAGCAAGTTGTGGTGACTGGCACACCCCGCTGATGCAGTCACTGCTGCTCTCTTGAAGGGTTCCCATTAGCTGGCTGTTAAGGTTAAATCAAAGCCAGCTTTTGAAGTCACTTTTACCTGTAAAAATGTTGCATTGGGAGGTCATAACTGGTTGATTCGCTGTTTTGAGCTTGTCAGGCCCCTTTCTAATGTGAGGAGGGTGTCTGATTATAAAAAAAAAAAAAACTATTTCTATGCTGATTGCTGAGACTACATACACATTCAGTCACTTCTTCCGGTTGCGATAATGGTTACCATGAAGCTGCTTTTTTTGGGTCAACCCAATCCAATAGCTGCTTAAGCTCCTCTTCCTCTGGTAGAAGGTTTCCCATTAGAGTTGCGATATAAGCTCCACTTCACCTCTTGCAAAAGCTTCTCCCATTAGCCAGTATCTTTTTCTTATTATTTAAAGTTCACACGCCAATTCAAAGTTGTCCTGAGACTATGATGTGGTTACTAAAACCTTATTTACCATCATCATCATGGAAGCCTTGTCCTTACTATGTTGGGTCAACTACATGAAATTTGTTTCTTGGATACTAAATACGTTTTATATTAATTTTTTTGTCGTTTTCTCTTCCATGTATTGATGAACTCATAGGATGGGTGAGGGTATACTTCAGGAATTCTTATCTTCTGTTTCAGTCACTGAATTCTTTTTAATGTACTGTTATCACCTTGGGTATCAATATACATGTAATTACATTGTTGCTGATCATCTGTGCTGTTGATATTCATTTTGTATTGATAATTTGATTAATCAAATGATTCCGGGAGCAAACTGAAGGGAGTTTAAAAAGACCAGGTTGCTATTTAGTAGGAAATGCAACTATGTCTCTGACTGCTTGGTGAAAGAGAATGCCATAAGATTTTCATGTGAACACAGATCTAAGTTAACATTCAGATCTGATTCGAAGTAATGCAGAATTTCAGCAGAACCAAAGTTGATTAATCTTTTTAAACAAAAAATAATAGTCAAGCCAGATACACAAAGTTGCAGTCCACTCGATGTTTTTTGGGGTCTAGATAATGTCTTCGTTTGGCCCCATCAAATCAATTGCTGGAATCCCTATTACAGAGGAGGGAATTTATTCTGAGAGGTTTAGGGTTTTAATCTGTGGGGCTCTACTTGAATCCCTTTTTACTAATCTGAGCCTCAGAGTCAATTATGCAATGTGCTCAGATGTATCACATATGTATATTTAGTCTGAATTTCTATTTTGTGAACATACTAAATAGGCATAAGTGCATGTTAAACACATTATTCATTGTATGGTCAATCTTATAGCGGAGTCAACTCCTATTGGAGGAAAATTTGAAGGCATCCAATTACACACTAAGGACATTCATTTTGAACGAGTCAGATCTTTCATTAGTTTCCACTCTGACTTCAAGAATTCTAAAAGGGCACGAGTCAGATCTTTCATTAGTTTCCACTCTGACTTCAAGAATTCTAAAAGGGCACTTTAATGTGGCGCGTGTGGAAAATTGGTTCGACGGATTTTTTTTTTTCTCTTGCTGGATTTTCCCCCCTAACCCTCAGTGGAAATGCTTTCTCGCAAAATCATAGAAAATTTAGCTCATTGAAACAGCGGTTGCACAAAAGTGAGAAATTTTCTTTGTGAGGCAAACTTTTTCTTATCTTTTTTGGCATGTATTTTTTTTCCCGATTTGGCCATTTGTACGAAAATGGCACTGCATCAATGGGCTCATTCTATTAGTCACCATGCAAATTAAAAAAAAAAAAAAACAAGGGATTCTTCTAGGGTCAAGATATCTTTGATTTGGCTAAGATGGCCAGCATGACCTTATTGAAGGATTCTTAAAATGGATTCATGAGGCTCAAGCATGATGCATGTCAATCACACATGAGGATTAAATCTAAAGAGTCTTCAAATGGATTAATCTATTTTTTTCACCATCCCATCATTCTACAACAAGAAATACAGATAGGCATAATTAAAAATTTCCTCTTGATAGGACCACATCTTGTTCATCTGCGCCCCAGCCTATGGGGATGCCCTACTTGTTTGCCTATAAGGAAGAGGCAACTAAATGGAAAGGTCTCATCATCATTCCTGGACATGAGTTACCACCAAGAAGACATCATCCTCATCAGACATCAGACTTGCCTAATCAGGAGGGGATAGTGAGTGTGAAGGTGGTAGTAGTCTGATCAAAAGTGGGCCCAAAGAGTAGACTGAATAAGAACATGTGTTAACCTCCCTTCTTTGGAGAAAATCTCTGTATTAAATTCGATATATATGGAATGGAATTCAGTTGGAGAAAAAACTACATACCTTATCAAAGTCAACATAGTGAGCTGCCACCACATTGGGTTGGAATTGGAAAAATTAAATAATTCATTAATATATTTTAGTATTTAACCTCTTAAAAATTCACATTTTCAGTGTACTTTTGTCAAGATGATGAATAAGTCAATGTCCTATCTTTTACTATTGGATTGGACATATGGGCCCACCTTTGGTGCATCACACTCGGGAAAGGATTGTTACCCACACTTTAAATGGTTTAGGAGGTCCCGGGCCTTAGCTAATACCCAATGCTAGTGGGTGATATCATGTATATTCAAGGTTTTACAAATGATCAACCGTAAAGAGTCCCGCTTAAGTATGAAAATGGTGTGAAGGGATTGAAAAAAACAGCATAGTTGAAAGGATGCAGTTGTTAAGAGTTTGTCTAGTTTTACATAACCCATCAATTATTTCTCTTTCTATTCGAGTTTCTAGTTATTAGCAAGATCTGAACCATTCATTGGTGTGTTTCACAATGACTGGACCATAGCCCAAAAATTAAACTGAAGAGTCAATCACTCAATCCTATCCTTCCATTGAAGCACTAATTTTTTTTTTTTTTTTTTAAAAGGATGGTTGACTTCCTCGTTGGTCCAAAAGTCTTTCAATCAAATGGATAAAAATCATCTAGTCAATGTGGATTTTGGACAGTATCCCCATCCAAGGTAGGGCCCACAGGGTGTTCGATTTGAAACAGAACTCATTAGCATCCACACGTCTACGTGAATAGCACTGGCAACTCTTTGTAAGGAAAAAAAAAAAAAAACAGGTTGACCAAGTCAGAGAGAGAGAGAGAGAGAGAGAGAGAGAGAGAGAGAGAATGGATTTGTAGTTTCCCGGGCTTTTGGCCAGCCTTGACCTTCAAATACAAACCTCCCCACCGTTAAATGCTCCCCACCTTTGAAATCAACCAGAACAGAAAGCTACTTTCTTTATTCTCCTTTCTCAAAGCATTCACAACTCTCTCTCTCTCTTTCAAAAGACATGCACCCCACGTCTCATTCATAGAAAAACAGAAAAGCAAAAAGAAACACAGCAAGAAAAAAAATGAAAAGAAACCCACAAACATCATCTCAAGGAAAATTGAAAAGAAAACATCTCCAAAACCATTTGTTTCTCAATCTCTAAGCCCCATTAGAGACACTGTTCTCTTCCTTCTCTCTTGAGTTTTATCCAAGCACCCAAATTTCCAATCTTTCTTCCATATCTAGACCTCATAAGAGAGACATGAGTTCTCTCTTTCATTCCCTCTTAATGCTTTGACCTGTTTAGATTTTAAAATGGTTCGAGCCCTTCATCTAGGACATAGCATTCTCAAGTCGGTTTCGGGTAAACGTCACGCACATAATCTGCTTACAGAGAGGCAAGGCAGCAGTAATATTAGGGGTGAAGAGGGGTTGTGGAGGCAGAACTCTATATCAGCAGACCACCTATCTGAGAACCTACAGACTGCTTGTGACCTTGGCTGGATGGATAACAACAAGAAAGTGGGTGAGGCTGGAGCAAAAGAACGACATCCACCCTCAGGCAAGTCCTTGTCTTAAATTTAATGAAGTTAAAATGCACCGCATCTTTTTGAGACTAGTATTAGGAATGAATGTATAATAGTTTCTTGTTTGAAATGCTAGTTTCTTCCTCTTAAATACAGATACTGAAATCCATATTCACTTCAGCTTGTAAGATATATGGATCTACCCCAAATCTATAGTGGTTTGAAATTTTTTTAAGAGCTAATGATCATAGGTTCTAATTCTATTATGTGCTTTGGGTAGCATGAAAATTTTCTTTTCCAGGTTTTACTCATTTTACCATCTTCTATTTGCATCATAATGTGAACCTTTTCTCTACTTATATAAATAGCTACTTTTAATCATAATGATTTCTTTTTAAATTATGGTTCAGATATGGAGATGATGAAGGAAAGGTTTGCAAAGCTGCTATTAGGTGAAGATATGTCAGGTGGAGGAAAGGGCGTGTCTTCGGCTTTGGCTTTGTCCAATGCCATAACTAATCTTGCAGGTATTATCAGTCTCTTAATTTACATTGTTAAACCAGTGGAAGAAATTCTATGAGGTTGTAAATATGGCTTCTCAATTCAAGTTGGAAAAAAATGCTAACAATGATTTTATTTTAAGGGTCACTGTCCATATATGGAGACTTGTACATCTTTCGAGACACTATTACAGCTAATTTTTCTGCTAATTTATGATTTCCTTTCGCGGTTTCAGTCCTAATATGGATATCTTGTACATGTTTTAGATATATGACAGTTTTTGTTACTGAAAAACAGTAACTTTAATTAATTTAATGATATTGTTAAATTATTTATTTTTTCACTCTAATTTCATTAATAGAATGTAGAAAGATTTACATTTCAGAATATTACAATGAGGAAGAATCTACAAGATGTATGCAAGGAACTGCTTTTGTTGAAAGGAGATCTGCTTAACTTTTTCTACATTTTTTTTAAAGAATCCAATGATTCCTGGTACAACCAAAGACTGAAAACTATAATGTTCACTATCCATTTCCGACTTTGTGCAGCTTCTGTTTTTGGAGAGCAATCCCGTCTGGAGCCCATGCCTGCAGAGACGAAGGCAAGGTGGAGAAGAGAGATAGACTGGCTTTTATCTGTCACTGATCACATTGTTGAATTTGTTCCCACCAAACAGAAATCCAAGGGTGGATTAGAGATGGAGGTGATAAGATAAAAATCTTTTTTTCATAATTTTCATTTTTCCCCAACTCACTAGAACCTCACATTTAACTCCTCTGCCTCTTGAGTCTATATGTATCTGTGTCTCAAACTGGTTCCATTTTTTATCTGAGTTCCCTCAGAACTTAGGTGAGTTAACTCAACTCAAATGATTGAGACATGATAGTGCAAGTGTTTATATACACTCATAACCTACTAACTAATTATGCAAGGTATTTTCCCAGCTTTGCTATGTTTATATGCTAATTTTGGATTTTTTTGTGTTTTTTGGTAAATATATGTTAATTTTGAGTTATATTTATAAATAACAGATGCTTTCACCAAAGTGTGGGCTGCATACTGATTATATGCAGTCCCCTCTATGGCCCACATGGTCCACCTTTGACCAGTCTACCTCTTCACGCTCACTAGTCACTACCCTCTGTGAATTGGCACTGGACCCAATTTGACACTCATCCGACCTTTTGCCGTTGGATTGAAAAAGGTTTTTGTAACCATTAAACTTCGAGGCTCAATCAAAGGTTAAAATAATCTGATCAGGTATATAATGCTATGGAATATTATTGCTTGAAATACCATGTCATTTCAGTCAGTCAACTAAAACATGTCTGTTAAGTTAAACTGAACAGTTTGGACAATTTGTTTAGTTGTGCGGTTCAGTTTTTGGAACTTTGCTTTCACTTTTGAAATTGAAATGTAGCAACACAAAGCTCTTTTTCTTTTTCTTTTAATTTCTTTACAGGTTATGACTACTCGCCAACGGGTTGACCTGCTCATGAACATCCCAGCTTTGCGCAAGCTTGATGCTATGCTCCTTGTAAAACAATGTTCTTCCCTTTTCAATTACTTGAAGATGGATTCTCATTGCTCAGTACAAAATTTGATTATTTTATTTTTCTTTCATTTTGTTGAAACAGGACACCCTTGATAACTTTAAGGACCAGAATGAATTCTGGTATGTAAAAAGGAATGCAGACAATGACAAGAAAGAAAATTCTGAACAGAGGCACGGTGACAAATGGTGGCTTCCTCAACCTAAGGTTCCTCCAGAGGGTCTCTCTGAAGTCTCAAGAAAATGGCTACAATTTCAGAAGGAATCTGTGAACCAAGTGCTCAAAGCAGCCCTGGCTATAAATGCTCAAATCCTATCAGAAATGGAGATCCCTGAAGACTACATTGAATCCCTTCCCAAGGTAAAAGCAGGAATTTATATATATTTATGTAGTGTTGTGTGTTTGTTAATTTTACTGTTCCAGTCTATGTCGAGTTTCATGTGAATCATTAAGGTACAGATTCTCAAATGAGAAGGTGCTTAATCATTAATGTTAGAAGTTAGCTGTCCATAAGGTCTTGTTAGATGTACAACGAATATAATTGGTTTGAAAATTTGGAAAACTGGTGGTTTTCTATCCCTGAAGATTTGAGATGACATCAAATCAAGATTACACTAAAAGTAATCATCATAGTCATCAGCATCACCAAAGACTTATCTATTTAGGGTTAGCTTTGGCTTTGAAGTTCTACTTTTCCACTCACCCTATTAGAATCCATGTTCTCATATTAATTATGATTATGTAGAGCTCAAATGAAAGTGGTGATGCATGCTGATAATAACTGTGGTAGGAAAGGTAGAAAAGAAAAGTCCCACTTAATGTGGTTACCAATTTTCGTGCCACTCACAATGCATAGTGGAGCTTATATCCATCATTTGACCAGAAGATGCAAACTGCTTCCAGTTTATCATTAATCCAAACGCATCCCAATGTTCAAAGTTAGTTGCAGCTACTGCTGCTCACAGAACATTCAATTTTGGGTATTTGCGCACAACTGTCTTCATCACCTCAACACTTTATAATCACTGGGAGATTTTGACATAAGTTTAGTTCATAACTTGTTAATCTCTCCTCACTGTAAGATGTTTTGTCCTCTGTGTGCTTACCAACTGCATTCTTAGGAGGTGAACTGTTTTTTGGTTCTGGTCTTAAATTGTGCAATCAGTGATCCCATATCACTAAGATTTCATCTACACATCCATTTTAAACTTTCTTTCTATGTGTAGAGTTATTTACTTAAGCAACTTCATTTATTATTGTGACCATGTTGTTTTGTAAATCCATTTCTTCCATTTCAAACATTGGCTCTCATAAATCATTATGAGTTTGGTTTTATATAATAAAAAAAACAATCATATCTAACAATTTATGCGAAATGAAGTCCTTTCCTATTCATACTTTTGTGGACCATGATGATGTTGCCCCTGTTGAGGGATGATTACTAAAGCTTGTTACAAACATTTACAGGAAATGGTTTTATACATGCCTAGTCTACAAGATGCATCATCCTTCTCCTCAGCACTTGGGTTCTTTAATACCCAGCTATTAGATAAAAAATGATGGATCAGTAGTTCTTCCATCATGGTATCAAGGCACCTTTACTTTTCTCATTTTAAAAAAAAAAAGTTTTTACTGTATTAATGACAATGGTTGTTTGCAAAGCTAGTACATCCCATGCTTATGCCGCTTACAACAGTCTTTTGTTTTTGTTTTATTCTTCTTCTTTTGGCATTAGATTATATCTGTGCAGAAATCTTAATGCGATTATCTAAAATATTTTGTTTCTTCTTAATCAACTTCTCATCATCTGGTAGAATGGGAGGGCAAGTCTAGGTGATGCAATCTATCGGAGTATTACTGACGAGTACTTCAACCCTGAGGAGTTCCTTTCGACACAGGACCTATCAACTGAACACAAGGTTCTCGACCTGAAAAACAAAATTGAGGCATCCATAGTCATTTGGAAGAGGAAGATGAACAACAAAGATCGAAAATCTTCTTGGGCGTCAGGAGTTAGTATAGAGAATAGGGAGCTTTTTGAAGAAAGAGCGGAGACCATTTTGGTCATTATCAAGCAGAGGTTTCCTGGAATTCCCCAGTCTACCCTCGACATAAGCAAGATCCAATACAACAGGGTAAAGGGAAAAAGTAGCCTTCTTTTATTGCTTCAGTCCTCAGACTATTCACATTTTTTTTTTTTGTTTGCAATATAGTGGAATTTAGATATTGTGAGTTTATTTAACTTCGCATGTTGGATTAACTCATAATAGATTTGTCCCTTTTTCTTGGTTTGGTATTCATGTATCAGACATGGTTTCAGCACCTATCTTAGTTATATTACTACAAATAGCAACTTTTGTTTAACAGTTTAAAAACTCAGAATCTGAGTCCTGAAAAATAAAACTTTTTAAAATAAATTACAGTAATAAAATAGGGAAAGTTGTGAGAGGTTGGTAACTTTAAAAAATATTATCCTATGAAAA
The DNA here is from genome assembly GCA_038049695.1 of Cinnamomum chago. Lineage (NCBI taxonomy): Eukaryota > Viridiplantae > Streptophyta > Magnoliopsida > Laurales > Lauraceae > Cinnamomum > Cinnamomum chago. The sequence goes on along the minus strand of CP142452.1, from coordinate 89,723,759 downwards.
ATTACTTTTAAGTTATAAGATCTGAATCAGTGGACCTGGACCATATGGCCAAGGAAGGAATGAACAGGTACTAATTGTAAACAGGCTCAGATTATTAGTAGTTCCATGTGTTTCTTTCCTGTTTGTTTTTTACCCTTCTATATCTGTGTTCCTTGCACTATATCCCTCTTGCACTGCTTTGTCATTTGCATCTGTTTTTCTTATAATGGAATTTTTGTTACTGCTAAAAAGAAAGGGAAAAAAAAAAAACTCCTTACCGAGATATTTTTCTTTTTCCCTTTTCTTACTTCTTCCACACCGTTCACGTAAAAATGATTCTTGACCGAGTTTGTTGACTTGACTAAAAATGTTTTTTCCTTTCGCCTGATGCATTTGCAAGATTGTTAATACTAAATAAATCACATTTTATGATGAATCGACCTGAAATATATAGAAATGAGCCACATGGTAGAGTATGGAATCAGCTCAAGGAATTAATTTTTTTTTACCATGTTCTCCATACTTACAACCAGCTATATATATATATATATGTCAATGTGTACCCCCGGTCCCCTAGTATATACTTGTCACATGTCTGTAACTCATGTTGAGCAGGGTAACAAAAAATTTACTCTATAAAGTGAAGTATGATATACAAGGTCCCCTGTGGAAATACCTGAGTAATGCAGTACTTTGTTTATTTATCTTGTCTTGTGCATAACATCACACAAAAGTCTTTTGATTTTTAATTCACAGGATGTTGGACAATCAGTTTTGGAAAGCTACTCAAGAATACTAGAAACCTTGGCTCACACAGTCATGTCTCGAATTGATGATGTGCTCTATGCTGACTCCCTCACCCAAAATCCCTCACTGCCTGAATCAAAGAACCGACTGCTATCATATGAAGTAGTGACAGGGCCAGTGAAGTTCCCAAATGCGGAAGAAGAGAGAGAAAAGCTGAATGCCATGGCACCACCCCCTCCAATGACACTCTCGGACTTCATGGGTTGGCACTTTGATCAAGAGGAGATGGAAAACAATTTAGGGAATAAGCTGAACTCAGAAGATGAGAAATCCATGAAAAAGCTACCTAGTGTCGTGACCGGGAAGAAATATTCCTACCTTGAGAACTTGGGAGGTGTGAGAAGCCCAACAGCTCGCCATTAAAGATAAGTCCTACAGAGAAGAGAAGAAAGGAAAAGGAAGAGAGAGAAATAGGAAGCTCCAAGTCAAAATGTAAATATTTCAGACCCACAAAAGGATTTTTGAGTTGTCATTGCTTTGTTGTTTCTTCCCTCCACTTTAAGAGAGGTTGCTTTATTTAATTATTTATTTATTTACTTATTTTTTAAATCTTTTAGGTCACCACAGTAGCTGCCACAACTGACATCCAATGGGTTGAGTAGCGCCCAAACCCTGGTTCTCCCTGTGAGAGTGGATGTTGCTACCACCACTTAGATTGGTTTGATGCATTTAGGTGCTGCCTTATGTCACAAGTTTAATGGGTTTCTAAGTTAATAGCCAATTCTTGTAGCCACTCTGCTTCTGGAGTGAAGTTGTTATGGCCATTGGTAGATTCAAATTTAAATAATGGCCATAATCCATTTCTACTATTCACATGTACATTAAATTCTCTGTAACTAAAGACATTTCTGTAACCTCCTTTCACTAAGCAATCAATAATATGCCAACGCTAGTCATAAATGTATGCTATGATGCTTGATAACCAAAATTGAGCCCTCACATAGATTGCAGTACTACGAAGATGGTCTTGTAACTTCTTTTTAACATAATCTCATTAGTATTGTATAGGGTATGCTGAGATGAGATCCATGCATGTGATGCCCAGATACTTCAAATTAGGTAACGTATCGTGTTGTATCGTATTATTCCGAGTACTTCAGCTTTTGTATGTAAAATCTGTATCCCTGCCAAATCCATGATGTGTCCTGCCATATCTGGGCGTTATAGATCCATGCACTGGTTAAGTAATGCTTTCGCCTACTGCTAACACGACCCTGCTTCTCTACACGTACAATGATCTCACTTTTAATGACACAAATAATCTGATATGTTCACTAACTACAAGCTAGCTAGATTTGAACAAAGACTTTATTGGTGAAAATAAGATTAACTTTTGACAGTTGCCAGATGGCAAGATACACATACCAAACACAAGCCAGCTAGATTAGAATAAGTGCATTCAAGTACATACTAATCAAAGAGGTCAAATAAAAAGCTTAGAACAAACTGAACATACACACGAACAGCATAAAAAGAGCTTGGAGAATGCGGGCCTCGGGCCCCTCATATCTTGCCACGTGGCCCGGGCTGGGGTGGAAGCTGTGGGCCCTTCTTGATGGGTAATATGTCACCTGAGACCGTGGAGCTGAAGTAGGCAAGGGTGGAACCACCCCCCAATATCAAGAACTTGAGCAACAACCCTCTCTTGGTGAATGGAGCAGCAAATGTCTCAAAGAACTTGCTCTGAATTCACATACACATGTGCCAGTTATAGGTGAACTTTCTCCATAAATGCAAATTATTCTGAAAGCATCTGTACGTAACTTTGCATGAATAGCATTATGTATACTATACTTAGCTTGTTAAAAATCACATAGAGAAAGTAAATTCTAGTTAAAACTAATAAATAGGAAGTAGTTTCTGACGCAAGGACATTTCTACGAGAGTCCCTTGATTTTAAGGATATTTATGATCAAGTCCTTAATGGGTACAGGTGAAATGTAAGAGGGGTGAACCTGGAGGGGGTTGTAAGGTGATGGAGCATCAGAGCCGTACAAGTCCCATTGGCCAGTGGTGTTTCCGATGTCCTCAAGATCAAAGTAGACACTCTTGTCTCCATACTTGGCTACGATAGCACCGGACCTAATGACCCAATTCATTCAAACAAAGCAAGATAGATTCAGTAAATTGAAGATTGCACTTGCCTTTTTTTTTTGGCATTTGGATAGATAGATAGATTGATACATTTGTTTTGTACCTGATATTAGTGCTTCCCAGATTCCGGCGAGTTGGCCTCACGGAAAGTCTAGTGCCGGCAAGGGAGCTTCCTCCCATACCCTTAATGGTCACCGGCTGTACAGCAGCTATTGTGGTTAGGGAGGCCATCTTCTTCTTCTTCTTCTTCTTCTTCTTCTTCTTCTCACTCTTTTGGTTGGATAATTTGTTTCTTCTTTTCTGATGGATCTAAGAATGCCACGTGGCAGACAAGATCTAAAGGAGCTAGATTTAGTGACCCATTGACGCCATGACATTTGGATTACCCTGAGATAAGCCTATCTCCTGCCGCAAAGGGGCCAACAATGTGGAAGCTTTATGGGCCGGCTCGACCCAACGCTGGCCCTAATCAGGCTGGGCTTGGATTGCATCTTAGGGCCATGGCTGAGTCCCGGGCTAGGTTTTTTGGCCAGTAGTTAAAATGGGCTGGGCCTAAGTTGAAGAATTTATGCTTTAAACCCACTTTGACCTGATATATGACTAGTTTGCTCTCATCTAAACTATTCGACCAGTGGTTTCAACCTTGTTTGATGGTGATATACTACTAATAGTTTAGTTTCGCCTTATCCTTGCTGGATGTAATTTCGACTCTCCTAACGAAACCAAATGATAGAAATCAGTCAAAATAATGAAGCATCAGTATTTAAGATCCCGATTGACCAATAAAACCTCTGATGGTTTACCGTTGATAATCCATCAGAGGCTCATGAAAACAACTACAATTTTCACTATTACGAAAGAGCTGTAATATTTCAGGAACAAAATCATAACATTCATCGTCATCTAATCGAACACATGACGATTTTCAATGTAAGTAAAAGATTTTATTTAGGTCAGTCGGCAAAAGTTTTGTTTACAAGCTACAAATTACCAACACAATTTTATGTGCCAACGTTTCACATCAGAATAGATCTCACTGTTCAGACTTTCGTAATTTTCTCTCTCTAATAACAGCAAGATGACTCTGTGTGTACGCGCGTGCAACACATTTTCCCTTCATAGGGACTACAAGACCAACTGTTTGGGCAGCAAAACAGTTTATTAAGAACAAACAGAAAATTGATAAGCCTATCTAATCAGCAACCTCAAACCTTCTAAGATAGACTAACTAAATTGTGCAGCAATTAGCACCCCTAAAAAGCTATACAACAATTCCAAAGGTGAAACTTTCTCCCGCAGGAATGTCCCGTCCAACGATCAAAAGAGAAAGGGGACCGGGGAGGGCTGAATTAAAGAGGGCCGCCAGGCCAGTCCACATGCAAGACAGCAGGAGAAAATTCCCCATCTGGCACAAACTAATAGACACAAATTTAGTCATGCACTAATTAGGAACCCTGAAGCTATACAGCAATCTCAATGAGCATATGAATATCATACTTATATATGCTTTTCCAAATTTCTCAAGTTTCAGCGGTTTTATCACAATTTCTACCCTTTTGAACAGATTAAAAAGTGCCTGAGCAATGATTATTATTACAAAAATGAAAGGATAGAAGACCGCAAATACTATAAATTGTCTACTGGTCCCTTACGGAAGAGGGAAATAGCTAAATTCAGATTCCGCGAGTAACAGCTGCATGTATGGCATCTGTAAGATGAGGGACTGTTTTTGAGCTCAAGCCTGCCATGCTAATCCTCCTGCACAATAGCTTACTTCATTAAAATTGCAGAAATTATAGCACAAAAAAAAAGAAACACCCCATCTAGCATAGTTCCAAATATTGGATAAGTAAGAACATCATAGTAATCACTACTGGTAGTTAGCATTGTGAATGTTTCCGGCATGACCAGAATATTCCATAGATGGAATTTGTGTTTAAGGAAAACCCCATAAAACGCACTCCTATGTGGATTTTAAAAAAATAAAAAAGTCACGATGTATACTATCTAACAATCTGAATAATCAAGGATCTAAAAGTAGATCAATATACTTTGCCTATAAAAAAAACCACCAGCACACATGATCGATCCCCTGGTAAGAAAATCACTTTCGGCACCTTTACAACAAATGGTAACCAACATGTAATTCAATTTCATGATTCAAATTTGAATGCATGAGCAGGGTGTCCTCTTTAACCCAGAGTCAGAGTTGATTCTTCAGAGTTTTAATATTAAACAAACGAATAAACAAATGAATACTGGGGAAAAATCGAAAATCATGTCACATAGTGGCAGTCACTTTTGTGGTGCTGCCTAATCCTATTGGTGATATTAATGAGTTGTTGCAAAAATCCCAGCACAATATGCACCCAAACCATGGGTTTTACATGTGAAACACAACCCTAGCTACGAAAGAAAGAATATCTATGTAACATAAGGAACATAATCATACCCATCCGAAGTCATGTAAATGTGATACTCTCTGGTCATGAAAGCAACTTGCTCAGTGTTTAATCCTGTGAAGGTAAACATTCCAATCTGTTTGATAATGTGACTCCAGTCACCGGGTGTACCTGCCAAACACAAAGCAAGAGATAAGAACATTAATACTTTCATCAAAGTTCACCCATATCAAAAAAACCTTTAGATCTAGAGACTGCTTGGAAATTCCCAAGAAAATTGTGATGGGAATGTGCATCAGCCTGCAGTTTGGACGAGTACAAACGACTACTCTCACAAAATGCAAATGCTATGCTGCAAAAAAAAATAAAAAAATTCTAGATTTCTCCACCATGAACCTCGCACAAAAAGTTCTTGTTAAATGGGTAAAAAAGTGATTATTGGCTATGGCATTCAGTGACAAACAAAAACACTTGGACCACAAGAACTCATGCATCAAAAGCAGATGTAAAGAAGTTATTTAAAAAGTTAAACCTCTTGACATATTGGCAATCAATGGCAGGGAAACATTGGTGCATGAGCGAAGAGGAGGATAAATATAGCTTGAGAGAGAGAGAGAGAACCTCTAGCACGTAAAGCATCAAATAGTTGTTGTCGCATGCTGATGATCCTATCAGCCATGGCTTTCAATTCTATAGTCCATTCATTGTACATATCCCTACAGGTGAAGGGAAACAACATTAGACAGATTGAAAGAAGACATTCACGCTCCAAGTCAAAAATAAAGTTAAGCAAATGCAAACCATTGTGAAATACATGAGGCAGTCAATATACTTCATTTTATTACAAAGGAGTGAAAGGACAATGCATTTTAGTCATTCTTTTCAACCCATCTTTAAATACATACTGAGACTCCCAAATGTCTACTTATGTCTTCCTAATCCAAGTTTCATTAAAATGGAACCACCATCATGGAATTCTAACATCAAATTCAGAAGGAAAAAAAAAGTACCACCTCGGGTGGAAAAAGAAAGGATAATAGCAAAGACAATAAAAAGCACCCTGACACTAGGTTGTCAAACTAATCTTTTTCAGAGATCGAGTGGCAAAGTAGCATGACAAACACCAAAGGACTTGATTATGGGTTTTTTTTTTTACACAGTTTTTTTTTTATTTGTGAAAATTTTCCATTCATTTAAATTAAAAGGCAAGTAATACAACAATGTACCATGAGCTACAAAAGTCCAAAACAGAATTAGACCATACTTTCTACATTCTTACAGGCAACAACATCCAAAGCTATGCAAGCTTTTGAGGCAATAAACAGAATATAGAAGCCCATTGTAAGATTTTGTTAGCAATGTAATATTCAACCCCACAAATTCCATGGTCTGCACCATATATCAGGTGATTCTCAATAACAAATTCCATGGTCTGCACCATCTTAAACATCCACCTGTCCATCTGAGTGCAGGTGCATGGAAAACATAGAATTGTAAACAGATCAAATTACCTCCTTTACAAAAAAATAACTTTCTTTTGAATGGTTCTTCATGAAAATAATACTATTCCACAAATAATCTAAACTAAGAAAAACTATTCAAACAACTGTATAAATGTGACAATCACAAGGCTTGTGTGACATTTTTCCTAAATGTAGTGCACAAAATGTCAGACTCAGATTCATACCTGTTGTTTAAAATAGTGGCCACGATGGATGCTCCATGAATTGGGGGATTGGAGTACATGGGCCTGATCACAAGCTTCAGCTGGCTCTCAACCCTAACTGCCACGTCTGCGGACTTGCATACCTGAAAGGAATTTTGTTAGAAATTACCAATAAGGGTAGTGATGATGATTTTTGTGTGGACATAAAAAAAAGTAAATAAAGGATTTTTTTTACGTACTTTAATAAAATTTAAAATTTGAACCCTAATGAAGAATAACTATTCAAGATTGTAAAACAAATAAACAGAAGCAATGGGAATTAAGTGCTTCCACAATTAAGTATGAAATTGGAATCCTGATGGATAATAACAACTCAAAACTCCAAATTTGAGTTTTATGCAAGACACTTAAGATATAGAAAGCCTTTAAGCCTTAAGCAACACAATAGTTGCCTAGTCCAATACAGCGTTCTGAAACTATCTGAATAGGGTTCTAAAGCATACTGTTTGAAATAATTAGATGGCTATTAACACAAAAATGATCAGCTATCTGGATGAGTTCACTTGGCAAGTCAATCATTCAATGAAAATAATTTAAAAAATATGAAAAAGATTTGTAGAACTGTGCCTTTTTTTTCTTTTCTTTTTTTTGTGCGTGTGCGTGCGAAGAGGGGGTGGGGTGGGTTTGGTTTTGGTTTGTCTGTCCAGAGGGGGACATTCAGCTATTAAACAATACATCAGATATTGTAGACAACAGTCATCTGTCAACATGACAGCCTTTTTTTTTCTTTTTCTTTTTTTTCCTTTTTATTTTTGGTATAATCATGGTCCACCCTGTTAAGCAGCAAACCTATCTACCAATTTTTCTTAAGGCGCTATAGGCTGATACCTCCCTGTAACACTGTCCCATTCAACCAGCACTCGAACCCAGCTGCCTGCTACCCTGGTTCCTCTGGAGTATTTTGATCTCCTTTACCATCTGAGCTAATAGCCCGGGACGAGAAATATTCTGGTCGAGTCAAGCTAGGAAATACTTAAAAGAGTCAAACCCAGTAAAATAACTCAAGGTGCTGTTGCACTACCACCAAAATAATCCATACTTCCAACAAAATGTACTGTTGTTTCACGGCAAATAGCTCAGGAGTACAGTTCATGTTCTAGGACTTGTAAGCTACTTTCTTGTGACTTATTGATCATTTGAGAAAACAGAAAAAAAGTAAATACATAAACCTGGAAAAGGAAAAGATAAACTAATGGGAACTACAATCTAGGAACACTGTACACAGAAATCAAGAGGTCAATTGTTCTAAAAGTTCGAAACATGAAAATATGAAACTGGGAAGCCTGTAGAGGTCAATTTCTCCAGAATAACAGGTTAGTTCAGTGGGCCAAAATCATGAAAAATCAAGATTTTAAGACACTCCTGAAAAGGGAGAGATAACATAATATCCAAAACAGTACTAATTTGAAGAAAATTTAGCACAAGAAAATAAATGACACAGGAAAACGTGGAATTTTAGCCAAAAAAGCAAAGAACTCCTTAACCAAGAACTTCTATGACTAGGCAAAATTTTCACGAGCCTGGATAACCTTGCCCCATTACTTTATACAATCCATACAGCATACCAGCACATGAAACATCCATAATGACAACAAAGAAACAAATTATAGTAAGGCAGTCATAGTGACTCACAAAGCTGAGGGCACCAACACGCTCCCCATAAAGTCCCATGTTCTTCGCATAGCTCTGAGCAGCAAGCAGTTCGCCTCCATCTGCAACAAACATGCGAATAGGCTGGGCATCTGCGTCCAGACTGCCACTGGCAAAACCCTAGGGGAAAAAAGTTAAGTACTGATAGGTAAGTCGAGCCCATTATACAACTGAAAACAATGACGGTTTCAACTATTGGCTGATTGCATTTCCAAAAGGCCAAATGTCATCTGAAAATTGTATGGGCTAAACTGAATTTATTATCATTCATACCTGATATGCACTGTCAAAGAAAGGCAACAATGCTTTTGATCTCATCAACTGCCTGATTTGTTCCCATTGGTCAAGGGTTGGATCAACGCCAGTTGGGTTATGGGCGCATGCATGAAGAAGAACTATAGCTCCAGATGCCTCAGCAGAACCAAGGTCTTCTAGTAGGCCTGTTTTCAACATATAAACAAAGAGCCATAAACAGACATGGAAAATAACCATGACACTTGAAGGGGGAATATGCAAAAAGAAAAAAAACATTCATTAATTACAATGATTTAGCACACTGGATCTTTATATATATATATATATATATATATATATATTGGCCTAATTATCCCGCCAAACAAACAAAAAAGGTAGATGAGAATGGAAATTACAAAAAACATCAAATTGACACTTAACTTTAAAGTGATGGCAATATTCATAATTTTGAACTGAAATATTATATGGTAAAAAACCAGTAAATTGCTGAAAATAATTGCATTGTCACGACAAATCACTGATAGTTCAGGACAGAGGCCCTGAACCCCGCAACATCTGTATCATTATTTCTGCCCTGAACCCCGCAACATCTGTATCATTATTCATGAACACATGCATTCACGTGTGCACATCCAAAACCCAGCAACATCTGTATACACACAACATGCACACATGCCAACAAACACATCAAAAACACACACACACACACACAACATATATAAAGTAGAGGCCTTAACAATTATGGATTAACTTCAAACCTTGAAAATTTAAACCACGAGTCGCTGGATCATAGTAGCGATAAGTCTTAACAGACAACCCTGCAAATGTGAAAACTTTTGGATGGTTTCCCCATGTTGGCTGTGGAATGTATATAGTGCGCTGCAGGATACAAGATAGGCATTAAGTTATCTCCTCAAAGTCCACCAATAGAAACTATCATAATTTTCCAAGGTTATCATTGAGCAAACACTTTGCCAACTATCAATTTTACCTGATGGTAATGTCGAGCAAGAAACTCAGCTCCAACCCTCAGTGAACCAGTACCTGACAAACATTGGACAGTAGCCACCCTCTTCTCTTGAATCGCAGGACTGTTTCAAGAGGAAGAGAAAAAAAATGCATCTAGTTTATAACAGACATAGTAAAACACAGCAATAGAAGAAAGAAAAAGGTTTTGCATGTACCCACCTCCAATGTAATGAAAATAAGTAACACAACAACAAAGGAAAATCATAGAGCGTTTTTTATTTTTAATGGTAACTTTTCATTTCCCATAGGTGAAAAATAAATGTATATATTAATCAAGAAAATAAAATAAAATGCCTCGGTATGCCAAAATGCACAGTTTTTGCTTTCCATTTGAGAACATAAATGGGGCCACTTTCTGGATATTGTTCATCCGAAACCAGGACAATAAAAATAAATTAAAAAAAAAAAAAAAAAAAAAACAACAAATGCTTCAAGAATAGCATAAAAATGAAATACAACCAAAAAAAAAAGTCAGATAAAGTTCATCTAGGAAAGATGAAGTGTCAATGTCTAAAATAATTAGGATCTGAACATTGTATGAACTTGGTTGCATCAGTAGAGTGAAAAATGAAATTCTCTTCTTGGAAACATGGTTCCCCCCCACCAAAAATACCTACAATCACTCGTAAGAAAATCAGGGTGTTCCCATTTTCTACGTTCTCACATGAGGTACATGTCATGGTTTCAATAGTTGTTTAGATAGGACATAGCTTGCAGTCTTCCAAGGGTGTTTCCATTTTCTATGTTCTGCTGTCACTTAGACATTAAGCTCCTCTGTTATTTCATGAGCCGATCTCAAAAACACGAACAAAAATGAAATTGTACAAATGCTACCTTCTCTATATCTTGCAAAAGAGAAAAACATACTGACTTTTGTTTAGGATAATTCTTACCTATCAAAACCAAAAATGAGTTTTGCACTTGATTTATTAAAATCTGCAAGTCCAGTGATAGGAAGGTACTCTTTAACGCGTGACCTGAATGTCATGGCAACAGGAGTTTAACGTCAACAACACATTAAGTTATGTGTAGCATTCAAATCACCAATCACTACATAATTTATTTACTTTTTCTCTCTTTCTATTCTCATCAGTAGAGTCATTCAATAGTTTACCTATCATTTACCAGCATCTGCTCAGCATGTCTTACCACATTCAGAACAAGCGGCTTCCCTTCCTGTACCCATCACATAAAGATCAAGGTCAGTATAAGCTTTGAATCAGAGATTGCTAAAGATTTAGCTAAGAAACAAGTAGAAAATGCGATGAGAACCGCGTCTTCGTAAACACTATTAGATCAAAGAAAAGAATCACAGTCTTCAAATCAAATCAAAACCACACCTCTGTTCGATAGGCACCTACACCCAGATTTAACTTTATTGGGCTGGGATCCTTGTTATATGCAACTGTAACCTGTGTAATAGAAGTTTCCAACAGAACAAAGGAAATCATTAAAATGAGTATGATGAGAGATTAAATGCTTAAAGTGTGGTTATAACACTTTGTAGATCTCATAAATCAACTGATTAAAGACTAATTAAAGACACTACTGAAAAAAGCTCATGTACCTAAACAATGAAAAAACAGCTACAAGATCCTAATTTGATATCTGAGAAACAATTTCAGATCATACGAGATAACGAATAGAGATCAAGTGATTTCAAAGAAGCAGAAAAAGGACGGCATACCTAAAACACAGATGAAAAAACACGATCTTTACCCAAAAACGATAAGCTCAGTGCATGATAAGGAGGGAAAAAGAGGATAATAAAGAAATTCAGGACAGAGATGGCCGAAAGACAGAGAGAGAGAGAGAGCAAAGGACAAAATAGATCAAACTGAATCACAATCAAATCGAAAAAAAAAAAACAAACAGAGTGGCAGCTTGGCGTTTTGCATAAACAACAAAACAATGAAAATCATGATAAGTCTTCGATGATTTTAGATTCGATCGAATTTTCACAGGAATCAAAATCACCAAACAATATCATACAGTGATCCGATCTAAACGCGCAAGAACAGCATACAAGTATATCAAAAGATCGCAAACAAGCACCGATCAGGAAAAAAGTGATGGATATACTCAATAACAATCAAACACACAAAAACAAGAAATCAATCAGAGATGATGAAGAAGAGACCCCGAGGATCGGATCTTCTGGAGCTTGAACTACGTTTGCGAAGACGGAATCGCCATGGAAGGCGGCAGTTGGGGAAGAAGAGATCATCTGATCGTCGTTAGGGTTTTGAGACGCCATGGAAGATTCAGAAGAAGAAGAAGCAGAGTGTGAAAGCAAATGACGAGCTAGGGCACTTATTCTCCGATCGGTTGGAGAGCCGTGGGCGCCGGGTGTTGAAAACTGTGTGCTGCGCATGCTAGCCTTTTGAAATGGTCTAAATACAACCTGCGCTTGTTCGCGGGGAAGCGGTGATCTTTCCGATCCTTTTTAAACAGTATCAAATGGCGTCCCGAAGCTGACGTGGGCCCAAAACAGATGTCGACGCGGCGAGCGTCAGAGGATGAGATTGGGCATGCAGTTTTCTAACTTCGAGAGGACGTGGGGCCCATATAGTGATTCACGTGGCAGCTTCTAGATTTTACAAGAAAACAATAAACATTTCTTAAAAATTACCCCCCCAAAAAAAAAAGCTTTTTGATTTTCCATTTATTTGGGTAATTTATTTATATATTAATGGAGTGAAGAGAATAGTCAAATTAATAAAGAATAAAGGAAAAATATTTCAAATAAAAAAAAATTGCTAATGAGTTTTTATCATCTTTTTGTGTCATGAGAAGGCATATATATATATATATATTTTTGTAAAAATGGATTTTTATTATTTAGTAGCATGAGAAGATATCTTTTTAAAAATTTGGTATTTTTTTATTTAAACTCCTTTTTTTTTTCTTTTATCTTAAAGTGACCATTCACTTTCCTTCATTATACAAGTGAATTGGAAATGCTTGTGGTCAGAGTGCAACCTTATAAACTTAAGCCCAAATTGGTTAGCATTAGATTCAATATAGTTGGGTTTTTTTTTCCTTTTTTCCAATATGTTTGCCCATTCGTCAAGAGTGATACTATCCATTTGAAGACATAGTAATTGATCTTTAGGCAACCAACGTGCCAATACCATTCAACCATGAGTGCGTTGCTTATGTTGAAATTTCAGTAGACATTTAATTCCCTTATTTTAAAAGTACAAGATTTACTATCTCTTTTTTTTTTCTTTTTTTCTTTTTTTTTTTATGTTGAACTACTGGTCTAGAATGCCAGTCATAGTTATTAATTTCATATCGTTTTCGGCCAAAATGACTGAAATTTTTTGTTTCGATCAAGTGGCCCAAACGGAATTTTGCATAAAATTCTTTATTTTAAATCTTGGTCAATTTCAACTGCCGAAAAATCACATTTTGGCCGAAATAATATTTTACATTTTAAGTATTTATACTCATTATTCTTTTTACTTCTTTTATTTTTCCAAAATATAATTCCAAAAGGTTTTACTATAATGGATGAAATCCATATTTGTTGTTTTATTTTTTATTTTTATCCAAATATATATTATTTGATATTTTCCCCAAATGTAATTTTAAAAAGTTTTGCTAAAATTTTGAATAAGTCAAAACTTTTCATTTTGGAGGCCGACAAAAATGGGGTCCACGAGTGTGTTCGCGGTATAGGCTCACCTATACCTTCTTTTTTTTGTCCTGACCTAATGGATAATCGGGAGGTCCAAATTCAGTTAAGTTGTTACTGGAATACCCGTATACAGTATACATAAGTTATGTTTATAGGAGTTGCATATATTATATGCATAAAATGAGATGCGATATATGTTGCTATCAGAGGATCGAATCCAAAGAAGTCGGGTAGACTCTCCTATAGTCTTAATATAGTAGTGGGGTTTCGAACATATAACCTCAACTGAACTACCTTTGGGTTTGCTATTTATTTACTTGTGGCAAAGCATATAGTTAGATAGAGGCGTGGAACAAGCTCCTCTACCAAGGCAATCAGTATTTCCGTGGCTAACCTTGTCCAACAAAGTGAACTGCACGCGTTTGCATGGACTATTGGAGTAATGCAGCCTATCTTGTGTGGCCCAAGGAAACTTTTTTAATGGAATGGTTAGTGTTAGGTCCGAGTACAAGTACTTCAGTATTTTAGGAGAGCAGTTTACAGTAAAATGAAACAAACAGTATTCTGTTTTAATGTAAAATTAACTTACTGTTTGAAGGCAGGAAAACAGTACCCTGCTGTTGTAGTTAGTAGATCAGAGATTCACAGTTGATCAAGGCTAGTGTGAACACTATGTCCTTAAAACAAAATTCACCCCCGCAATGGTGCTTACGAGCTTCAATGGCGTCTGTCTCCTAGGATACAATGATCTGTTCCACAACAGTTGCAGCACTACAAACTGTGTGACTGTCGAACCAATTAGTGTATAGCAACTCTCTCTCTTGACTCTGAATGTGACTCAATGCAAGTGCAGCAGCAACAGTGAAATCGAATGATGAAAACAGCATGAAACGAGATGCATAAATAGCCTGCAATCAGGTCTCTTCATAGGGGCTGCATCTGTTCAGAACAGTGACTATTCACTTGAACAGATGCTTCTTCTTTGGACACACACCCTTTCAGATGCGAATGGGCACACTTCATATGCGAATGGGCCGAGCCAAGCCCAACTTGCGTGTGAAGCCCAAGCCCAAGCCCCGGCCCGGTTCGGTGCGGGGCGGCGCGTGTGGTGGTGACCCTACCTTGATCTAGGTCCTCCCTCCCCCACAAAAGTGGGGTACCCCTTGGGGCTCATTTTATACTACCAAGGTAAGTATATTTATACGCAAGGGATGTTTTGCTCTCAAGCAATATGGGATGCAAGCTTACCACTTCCTTTTGTTTCCATGTTTAACATGTTCAAGTAGTGGTGTTAAGGAGGCAATTTCTCATTCATATCTTAATGGATTAGAGCAACCAAATACATGTCATTCCCATGTATTCCCACCTAAAAGGATAAGTGGGTCCCACGTTTATTTTGACTCAAAGATGACCAAAATAATGGGTCATTCTAACCATTTTTCCAACAGTTAGTAGAGGGATGACAAAAGAACGTCTATGGTTCAAAAGCTACATTCTTTTGATGTAAATGGCTAAAAAAATGTTGATCCAGCTATTCTTGTTTCATGATCTAGATGCATTTATCAAATCAAACTGAGATTTTGTCAGCATGCAAACACTATTTGTGGTGTTTTCTTTCCGGCCATGCATCATTGCAGATGTGGCTGAAGTGGACCGCACAAAGTTTTTTGTTTTTTTTTGCAATCGGAGGATTCGCAATCCTTTGGGTTGGACTAATCTCTCTGGGCCCAGAGAAATACTTGGTAAATACTCTTGTGACCCTAAGATGGTAGCACTGGTGGACTCAACATTCGATTTCTGAAAAAAGAAAAATCGATGATCGATATCAAGACCTGTAGCTTCGAAAGAAGGAGGAATCATGGTCCTGACCATTTTACCAAACCCCTTAGGGTTGTACCTCGCAAGGTGGATGATATTTTATTTGGGCACATCCACCTTTTTCTAAAGGGGCACTACAATACAGTAGTACTTGGTTAGTTACACCAGACCACAAAGGACACGTGCGTTTGGCCACGTGCTCTCGTCATGGAAGGTGAGGATCCTCTGCTTAGCTGATTCTATGATTTGCCTGCGGCTGTTTGAAGCTCATGGGCCCCCAGCCGCTTTGGGTCACATTTCGGGTTTTAAGTTTTTATACCTGGGTCAGACCAGGATCTGAAATTTGAGACTATTTCATATTGGGTCAAGTTTAAATCAAGTAGTAGATACCCTAGAAAACCCGAAATCCGGCTCGGCTCGGCTCAGCCTCAGACAATTAGCACTTGTTGTCTTTGAACAAGTGATATGAAGTTCGAACAAGAGAAAAAAAAAAAAAAGGCTCGGCTTGGCTCAATCCGATTGAATAAATGGGTGGGCCTGAGCCAGCCATGTTTGAGTTGGCCTATTGAGAGCTAGGCACTTACGGCCAGTTTTGGGCAAAAAACCAGATATGGATCTGTTTTTTTAAAGTTGGGTCGGGCCTGAATACGCATCACCCAGAACAACCCGGCCCAAGAACACTTCTACTCAAGAGTAAAGTTTATATGAGTGCTTGGGCCCATCCTCATTACTGCTAAGTTTGCTAGTAGTTAGTCAAGTTTGGAGTCTATATGAGTTTATAGATTTTGATCTGATCTTGTAAGATTTAGGGGGAATTCAGATAATTCAGGTTAAGCTGCCTCAATGTGCCCCTCTGCTTCTTTTAAGATTAAGTTAATTAATTATTGAGCTGCATAATGCAATTGAATTCCTTATAACTCATAGCAAAATTAGTTTTAATGAAGGAATATTAAAAAGGTGAAGGCCAGAGGATATAAGGTAGAAATGTAGATTGATCCCGGTTTTGTAAGATTTGATTTAATAGAGTAATGGCAGAATAATCACTTTTTACCAAAGGAAATTTACTTGATGGCTATTTGTGAATCTTTACCTTTGTTTTTAATTTTAGTTACTTCAGTGGGAAACTATTTCTTAGTACTCCTAAAGAATTTAATTCAATGGAAACAAAGGGGGCCTAAATAGTACTTTTCCATCCAATCATATTGTAAACTATGGTGTCAATAACTCCACAATCTATCATGCCTTATCCTAATCTTATGGTCAGCATTCAGAAATGAGATGGCTAAGAAAGGATATGCTGCAACTGTCCACTATTATCAGTAGGATAACTAGGGTATCAACATCATACAACACTTATATTGTAAGACTTTGGCTTAGGAAGACAAAATAAATGATGGATCAGGTGTCTTTGAAAAAGCCTTATATTGTAATATTTCAGTATCACAGTACCTTGAAGAGAAATGATCTCATGTTGATCACTGCAGATGGGAGTATCCATATTGACAACTTCCACTCGTGGGTCTCTCTTTGCTTGATCCAATCATTTCATATGACACCCTCCTACTGAAACGACTTTGCATTTGTACAAACTTCATTCCAGCTGGAGTGATATACACCACTAAATTGATAACTACATGAACCGCATGAAAATCACTATTCGCAATCCATTATTGATTAACACCTTTTTTTATTCCATATTGATCAATTCAATAGTACATATATTATTCCGATGGAAGAGAAATTTAGGAGAGTTCATTATCATGGTGACCATAAGTCGCGATGAAGACAATTGTATAGGATGATTTCTTTACGTTGATAAGCACTTCAATGTTTGGCAGAAGGCAGAAAGCTAGCCAATGTTAAGCTTCTCCAAACACAGACTGACTGATTTTCTACAATCCTGAAAATGGTATTTTCATGTTCCTAAAGATGATCAGATGGAGTTGGGACACTGCTCTCATGGAGACAACATAGCTGATTTGTTTTTTTATTTCTGATGAATAAATTCAGTATCTGGTTAAACTCGGAGCCCAGAACTCTCTGGCAGGCTTCTCTCCATCTTAAAATCCAAAACTGTGCAGTGTAGACAAAGTTGCAAAGATATTCACCCGCGAGTCGGGCCCCACCACCAGGAAGGAGTATCTAAATTCAGGCGTGCCTGGACCATTGCAGTGACTCCTTGATACTGGTCGTAGAGCCCAAAGAACAACTGCAAGCACTAAAACATGGGCCTGAAAAGGCCAATGAAGGAATCAGTTTGCTGAACAAGCTAAGGAAATCACATATCTATAAGCAAATGTATTGCAATCTGCAATTATGAATCATTCAGTGATGGAAATGGAGAAAACTAGCCTTTCTAGTAGCATTAGTTCTGCATTTAAGTTAACAGCCTTGCTTCTTGACTTGTCCACTACATTCTTCCAGATACCCAAATTGTTCATATGTGGAACCCTTGGCAGATGGTAGATACACAAAGATCTCTCCCATCAGACAGCCCACCAGACAGACAGGATCATCCAATGCTAACTATTGCTGGTAATTGTAAATTTACTGCTTAACCAAGGTGTGAAGGGACAAAACCAATCATGATGCAACAAATAAACCATAGAGCAGGTTTAAGGTCCATTTCCATCACCATAAAATGTTGGAAAGAAAAATAATGCCTAGTTTGAGAGGAAGAAAAAGGAATATAAGAAAAACATCATAGAGCAGATTGCTTAGGCAACAAGACTTTACAGCATGTGTAACATGTTTATATCCATGGGACATATCAAACCATAGTTCAGTTACCTGTGCCAATAAGATTGTGATGCCAATCAAGCGACACACAGTGAGATGCAGGTTCAAGAAGTTTGTGAACTTGTCACCAAAATTCTGCAAAATTGGTCAGAAAGGGTTATGGCCATAAAACTGGGGAAATCCAAAAACAGAGAAAGCATTGGGAAGGTTCAGTAAAACTTACGAATTCCCATTTCATCTTGAAGAAAATTAAAACAATCAGTACTGCTTGGAGCAGAAGGATGGATGTTGTAGATAATATATACTGAAAGAGGTTAAGTATACCTCAACAAAATTCAGATTTTCAATGCAAGGCACAGACACATAAAGAAATACATGAGGAAGTGATAATCCAGTGTTGCTGGTGACATTGTAACTTACAATGTCACACTTGAAAACAGCGATGTGGGGCCCATAATTTGTAAAACAGTTCAAGCCCTCCACTATTCGCAGGCATCAAATAATATCACTCTGATGGCCGGAGTGATATTCATGAGAGTAGCATTTTACAAGTTAAATTCAATGGAGTGACATTAGGACCTATGCCAATTCATTGATTAATCTGGGAGGTAGAGATCCCATGGCTTGGATTGTGATCTGGTGTTGTCAATAAACAGTAACTTGCAATGTTACCTCTTTGAAACTATTAAGTAGGCCTCTTTTATTGAATCCAACCCATTCAATCAAACCATTCCCTCAAACAAGAGATAAATATGCAGCAGTGATATCTGCAATTTGATTGAACATGTGCGAATAACTTCCATCAAATAGTCTCCCCTTTGGTAGGAAATAATTACCTAGCCATCACCCTCATAAATCAAATCCTAGGATAGTAGGAAATAATTACCTAGCCATCACCCTCATAAAACAAATCCTAGGAAAATGAGTTTCTCATCTACAACTCCACCTTATATCCTTCTTTCCACACCTCTTTAATTTTCTTTTGCTTGAACCCACTTTAAGATAAATTCCTAGGAATTCAATACAGAATAGGTAAACAAGCCCTCAGTCAAGAGAATAGTAAAATCTTGACTCTATATGGTATAAAAAGATAGAAATTTGTATGTTACATCAGGTATCCTCAATGTCATTGCACAACTGCAATATGACTTTCATAATAAAAAAAGGATACATATGAAAGGGCAGTGATGCTGATATGATTCGCAACCAAATGGCCAACCAATGTGCTCAAGCATGCAATAATTCCCACACCTAAACATGTGTAGATGAACCTGCAAAACAGAACACTATCTGTGACATGGAAAACAAGTGCAATGGAATGCTAGGAAGAGAAATAAACATTTAGAAAATGATGAAAACAAAGTTATCACAGTTTATGGACTTGAGTTGTAAAATTTTGCGATTTCAATTCGAGTTCTATGACTTACTATTCCTATTAAACTTTGATCTTAGTAAGAAATAAGTGGTTCAAAAGTGGTACGGGTAGAATTGGAAACCAGTTTCATGGTTGGTCATGAAATTATATGTAACATCTAACTTGCTTCCAAGGTATGGTTGAGTCGAAAGTTCATGCCACTATTGCAACATAAAAATGCATTGGATGTCATAAATTGGGAAGAATTAACAGATATTGGAATGAAATAAGATTCCTTATCAATATTGTACTGTTACTTGATAACTTTGTAATTACTTGAAAGTTTTCAAAATTCACATTCTAATTACATGTACGATCACATTGCAATTCAAACAAGTTAGAGACAATGAAAGCCCGACCTTCCTTTCTTGAGCACTATCTAAATTATCAATTCACTTTCTTTCTAACAATCTCCATGAAAGGAACAACATTAAAACACCATACTAATAATGTTAAAAGGTTCATAAATATAAAGAAAGAGACCAGAGACATAAATAAACTGGCCAAACATACCCCTCAAAGAAAATGAAAGCAACAGAGAGAATTAACCAACTTTCCATTCACTAAAGGGTATAACCATGGTTTTAAAAACAGAGTATGAGATCCCAATATATCGGTCCAAACAGTAATATTGGTCCAGTTTGTCCCCTCATCTGAAAACAATTATAAACATTTGAAAAATTCATTGTTCTTAATGATTTTTAGGATGCTTAGAGGCAGAGCTTTAATAGAGATTGGATCAGCATCAAAACTGGTATGCATCTAGTGGAACCAAAATGTACACATTGAGTCTTGATACCATGGGATGAATACCATCCCAGCATCTTTGGAAGTAAAACTAGGATAAAAACAGAGAAAGAACAATAAGAAATTAAAGAAATAAAACTACATCAACTGTTCCATTATAGAAGTAGAAAACCACAATAACCAATACAGCTAGACCCATGTTCCCAGTAAAAACAAAAGAACAGAAAATAAGAAATAATATCAGTAAGAGAAGTGATTATAATAACATGAATTTGGAAGCAGAACAAGAACTGATTATACTATCCAATATCCAAAATAAAAATACAAGGAAGAAGGAGAAAAAAAACCCCAAAGAAGTATACCAAGAAAGGCTAATATACAGCAGCACAAAAGCATTCACTATGAATAAAAACTAATCACATCAGAAGAACAGAGAAAAGCATGAAAAAAACAAAAAACAAAATGTTGTTGTAGGGAGGTTGTTATTTATACCAAGGTCGGGGAAGAACTGATGCAGACCCCAGTTCAGCAACTGCCTCTCTCCATCTCTTCAACAACCAAAGGGAATATATGATCATCCCCACTCCAAAGCAGGTCACCACCATATTCAGTATCCTCATTGCAAGGCACAAGCGGCACCTGGTGCAGTAAACCATGGTTTTTTTCTAATGGGGCATAGGAATCCCAACACGCTATGCAGTCCTGACAATCTCTTTGTTGCACTCTTTTTTACCCATCTGCAAAGCCTTGGCTGATTGACCCAGTTACATCAACAATGGTAAGAGAACTTTCCACTAGAATGTTGGTGAGTGAGAAAAAGCCCTTTGAATGTTAGCTTGCATGAGATCATAGGCACATATCATTAGATCATGAATGTACTATCCACTCACTCGCAGGACATCCACGTCTCCATTTTTGGAGTTTTTTTTTTATGTACCCCTCCGGGTTTTTAGGATTTGTAAATAGGCCCACGAGGTTTTAGTATTTGCAAATAGATCCCGGCATTTCCATTTTGATATTTTTCGTAGCCCTAAATCGGTAGTGTTCCTATCACCCTAGGTTTTTAGAGCGAAACGACACTTTTGACAATCTCTTTTATCCTAATATGTATAATTTCAAATTGTCAATCTATTTTATCCTAATATGTATAATTTCAAAAACTTAAACTTAATTTTTTATAAAAACATGTAACATTAACAATTGCACTTAGTGGGAGAAAATCACCCTACATAAATCCATTTTTCTCAATATAAGCTCATTTCATTAACTCCAAATCCATCATAATGACAATCAACACATATACTTATAATCAATTATGATTTATCTAATCCATATTGAATTGATGAATGTTTTAAAATTCAAGATTAAGCTTCATGTGCATGAGAGAGATATTGAGAGAAACCATTGAGACTTGAAAAAAAATAATACTATTTTTGTAAATAATAATATATTTATTTTTATTTAATAAATGTAAGGGCAAAGCTGTCATTTATATAAAAATTTAACACAAACTTTATGGTGGTTGGTTTTCATTATCTTTAGAAATATTTATTTTAGGGACACGAAAGATATTAAAACGAAAAGGCTGGATGTTCTATATATAAAGACTAAAACCTCAAAGGACTATTTACAACTCCTATGAAACTTAGGGGGATTTATAGAAAAACAAACTTTCATGCCTGGTGTGAACTAAAAAAATCCAAAGGATCAAGGAGAGTGTGAACTAAACCAAATAAGAGAGAGAGAGAGAGAGAGAGAGAGAGAGAGAGAGGGCCCTTTGAAAGGTAGCTAGATAATGTGGTGGAATATTATTAAGCACACCTAACAGCACTGCCTGTCTTTGTCCAACTTTCATATGGGATTTGGGCGACTCGGCTGCACGCTTCAAGGGAATTCTAAATTGATGGGACAACTCCTGTGCGGATGGACCACTAGTAGTACACAAAAACATGGATATTTTCCTCCTACCAAGTGCCCACCAAGATGCAAGCTCTCAATGGGGACCAGCCGACCAGGGTAGATGAAAATGTCTGATAATAGATAAGGTTTCTAGGCCCCATCAAATTATCATTAACTCTTGATTTAACAGCTAAAAAGTTAATGTAACTGTGATTTAATAAACTGACTCTTTGCTGTAATTTAAACAGGTGTCAAATTAGTGCAAATTCAAGGGTTGGGGGAAGGTTGGGAGTGGTAGTGTATGGAGGGTTGCAGTCTGATCAAGAGTGGGAACCCAAATGGGCTCCATAGAGCTCAACTGCATCTGCAGGTACATTCCATATTCCACCTTTGCTCTGAATTCTCTATAACCCACTAGACTTGTGTTTACCAAACAAACAAAAAAACACACTAGACTGGTGTTTTTCTTGCTACATCATGATAAGGTGGCGTTTGGCAAGTATGTTTTAGGTCTTTCTATTTAAATCAATAGATGTTAGACCGCACAAGTGTCAATCTTTTTCAGTTTTTATTTCAAGTTTTCTTAGGCAACCCTCTTTTTTCTCTTTTAGAAGCTCCACATTCTCTCCCCCGCTACTAATCTCATGAAATTATGTTTTTATCTCTTCATATCATCACATTACTCACATCCACACTCAAATTTTTTTAAGTTCTACTTCTTTCTTTATGCAAAAACCATTTTTTAACCTCGCCTCTTAAATTTCCTTTCTACTAAGCCATCTTCTCTTGGATCACAAAGATAGGTGCTCTCATAACCTTTTAATGTATGAATATTAAATTTGCAATGCATGAAAATACTTGTGCTTATGCTAGCTTGGAAATTAAATCAAGTCTTTTTCAATCAGTAATTGAATCAGCTCTATATCAAACTAAACATATTTGCAAAACATGCCCTAAATGGTGACACCTCGGCTTTCATAGACGCCTACGTGCAAGTGGGTAGGGTGCACCTGGGTTGATTTGGTAAAAAGGAAAAATTCGAGTTTTTTGGGCTTTAATCTTCAAATTAATAGGGAGAAAAAGGGCATTTAGGTCACTCCATTACTTATAACACCATCTTAAACATTAGTGTAAAACTTAATTGCAAGTATCTATTTAAAAGATGCCTCTAAACCTTGAGATAATTCTGGATATCATCATTCATTGAACCCTTTCTTGATATTGGGTCAAAAGCTGAGCACTTTAAAAATTTTGATACCCTTTTATCTCATTTTGGGAAAAAGCTTCATATTTTGGTGCAAAATCTTCCTGACCAATTTTTTTTCCCACATAGGGACCCCAAAAGCAATAAATTGGAGTCTATAGCCTCATTTAGGGGAATTTGACTGGGCCCTTATCCAAAAGTCCCCTGTCGTGCCTCTTGGGATTGTAAAGAGGCATCATATCAAGAACCCTTTGACCTTTGGTCTTAAAGTCCATCAAGTGCTCGTCTTAAAGTCCATCAAGTGCTCAATGCCATTGTTCTCATATTCAAATTTTTATCAGTAAAATCATACTTCTCCCTATTTGTGGTTTTTGTTTATTGTATGTATATGTATCATCACTCATCCAGATCCGTTTGGACGACCTGGACCTTGTTATCCAAAAAGAGGATCCATATCTGGATATTTTGTTTCAGGTCCATCGAGTAATCAAGGGCGACACCTCCAGTGTTAGAATCCGGATCCTCTGTGAGCTACCCAGAAGAGATTAGCAGCTAAAAGAGTAGAGAGTAGGTGCTTGCTATCTTACATAGGAATTTAGTACATAAAATTCATATCAAAAGTAGATAAAAATGAAGATCAAATGTGAGTTTTAAAACCGATCGGGAAGAATCAAATAACCTTTTTTTTAGGAAAATAGAATCAAAAGAAAATAAGAAATGAATAAACTAACCATCACCCTAGTAGTTCATTTCCCATTTTCTTTTCATTTTAAGTGAGTGAATCAGATATTTCACATTTCAGTCTAATGGTGGCTCTAGTCCTATTGCAGTGAAAATGGAAGATCAGGAGACTTAAAAAATGTTAAATAGATGAGGAATAGGTGATTGAATCATTGAATTGATTGGATCATGTGTGAATAAAGTTCCAACCTCCCACTTCACACCTATCATGTATGAAATAAATCTGCCATCTCCTTCAGAACCATATCTAAGCTGAAGACTATGAAAGGAAATTTACAAAAACAATGATGAGAAAAATTGTAGTTTTTTATCTGAAGTACACATCAATGCAAAATTATAGAGCTACAGAAGTTCTCAATGTGGTAAAACATTTATGTAATTTTATTTGGCTCTTTTACTCCTCCGAAGGAAAGAGATGAAGTTACTGCTCTGCACTGATTTTTTGTTTTTATCATCTATCAGGTAACTGAATCTGAGCCTGGGAGAATCCTGCATATCAACAAGAGGTTTCTGTTTTACAATCTCAACAGAAGCTAATAAAACAGGGCAGGCATACAAAGAGTCTAAAAGTAATGTTTGAAGATTCCTTGATTGGTCATTACATGTAAGGCCCTCTTTGCATAGTATCCAGAAATACAATCCTGGGTATTTAGATATATGAAACAAACAAGCCAAGTACCAAAAGATGGGCTTCATTGTGCTGCTCTAGGTAAACAAGGTGCATCTACAACTTTAATGCCATGAAGTTTTATCTCAAATTTTAATGGATATATATATATATATATATATATATATATGAGGAAGTTTCAAGTGCATCCATCCCTCGGTGAGAGATGCTTCCATAAATGAAAATTTTCAAGTACAAAAGTGAATTTTTAAGTACATAGGATGAGGTACACTTCCTTGTCTTCATGTGCAAAAAAAGAAAAGTGCCTTCACCATATGACGAGGGATAAATGCACTTGAAACTTCCCCTATATATAATAGCCGATGTGTGTGAAGTGGTTGGATTTATTAAAAGTAGGCTCCAAGTATGAAAACTTAAAAAGGGAACTAGAAAAGTGGGTTTTACAAAGAAATTTTATATGACAAGGTTTTCCTATTAACAACTTTTATTACACCCATTTGACAAGGTTTTCATATCAACCCCTTTTATTTACTTCCCTTTTCTATCCCTAGTTATTTTGTGTGGTGGAGCACACTTGGGAGAAATCCAAGCCATTCACACTCATCTATACTCAGATCTACACCATCAGCTACCATTGGTTTTTTCTTTTTTTGCTAGGTTGGCCCATTGAGTAGATGTGATACCACCCATCTCGAGACCCGGGGATCGATCCTAAGCATGTCTGTGATACCATCGAGGGGCTAACACCACTCAATCATAAGTGTGTTCGCAATTGCCATTGCATTTATGAAAAATAAATGCTTGTTTCTTGTAGAAAAAAAAGTTAATTGACTTTAAAAACTCATTATATCCTGAGGCTTTAAAATCAAGATTTACAATAATTTGCTATAAGTTATATTTGGCTCACCCCATATTCTCTCTCCATTTCCCCGACAGATACTACCACCCTCATGAACTGGATGCATCTCAAGTTGGCCAAATGCACCAAGTTGACTATAGTACACCCATATATGAAGGGGAGAGAGAGAGAGAGAGTGTGTGTGTGTGTGTTTTGGTCCATTATTGGTTTGGGTCGAGCCCTTCATTTAGGTCTAGGTCCAGGTCGAGTAGAGGGTGCTTGTATATGCTGTGCCAGACTCGGCCCAAACCCAAGTCCGGTCAGATTGCAGTGTATCTGGTCCCCCTTTTAGGCCGTGAGATGTACCTGGGCCTAACCTTTTGGCCCAATTATTAATGATCCTCGGAATGGGCCCAAATATTTGTAAAGACCCAGCCTGGACCAACATGTTTAGCACAAAGGATTTTGTGTAAATGGGCTGGACTCAAGCCCAAGTTCTATGTCAATTAGCTGAATCCAGGCCTGAATATTAGGACCAATAGATAAATAGCACAGACTTGGATAGCCTCTGCCTCGGTGTACCAGGCCCATGAACACCCCCAGGTTTGGTCGTTCAATTTAAATTCAAGTATGGTAATGGATTCCTGCACCCAAGCTGGAAATATAATAATTTGGGTTCAATTTCCTATAGAACGGAGCATGCCAAATCCTTGATTGTCTGCATCTTAAAGGCCTACAACAAGCCTATACCATGGTTCTAAACCATGGATCGACGTGCTCGAGTTGGAGCCAAGTGACTCAACTCAATATCTCCCCAACACAGGAATAGTCCAATGAATTCGATTGAGTCCAAATATGATCAGACTTGCTCAACTTACTCAACTCAATGGCCTTTCAAACTCCAAGTTAAGTCAATTTTCAAAGTTTGTAACTATTGGTCCATCTCAATGACCTTCCCAACCACCGGACCCATCCAATGGTGGGACCTCAATTTGATCAAAAATATAATCCAGGTTGCCTTTGTAAGAAGCAGCCCCACAGTGCGATTTTTTGGAAGGGTACATGGAACAAATAGATGGCATTATTTCATCTAATTCTGTATAAAAGAAATTGGACTCTTACCTTGGTCTGGGATCCAAAAGAGGAAGAACGAGGCTTTGAAAGCATAGATGGGCCACCAAAAACTGGAGAGAATTCAAATTCTGAAAGCATGCCAATCACCACAATATAAGAGAATTAAAAAGTTGCATAACTACTTATAATAATCTCTACTTAATGTGCAAGAAAATGGATAATCAAGCTCCAACGTAGGACCAGACTCGGGCTTCGGAGCACCTAAATTTGAACAAGCCCAGCCCAAAAGCTCCAACTGACTAGTTCAAAATCCAGTAGGTTTAGAAATGGGTACTTTTAGGAGGCCCAAAAGGTCCATTTTCTTTTAAGGCCGGATCCAGCCCAGGTCTATGAGTCAAGCCAGCACCATCACTTTCATTTTAGATAAAGCCCAATTGTGTTAGGCATATCGGTCCAGGATAGGCATTTTGGGCGACTGAGCCCAGGCTTAGCTGTTCTGGGGCCTTAAACAGACCTGTTCCCAGTCACAGCCTAAAAACTCAACCCAAGCACCTGAACTGGCCCATTTCCAAAGACCCAGAAAATAGAGGTCGATTAGTTATAATAACCTGGACTTAAATGGGTAGTAGTTTTCTTAATGCATGGCACTTTCTCATTAGGGCTATCCTTGCACTGGTACATGGACTCGGCCACAAATAAATCTGTGCTATCCCTGCCAAAGCAAATGTCAAGACCCAGTGTTAGAATTTTGTGAAAGAGTGATATAAATTACTTTTCCATGTCATTTCTTCATGTTTATATGTTATTTAAAGGATAGAAGATTGGTCAAACCCATAGTCAAAATCAGGCACATTATGGATACATTTGGATATTATTTGGATTGTGTATAAAAAAAATTAGAGTGAAATTTGATCGTGGAAACGGAAAATGCCAAAAAAAAAAAAAAGTTGGTTACAAATATATAAGGGTTCAATATGTTTCTATTTGAAAAGTTCGCAATAAAAATTTGAGCTACTTGAAAAAAAAAAGATTAAACATATGAAATATGGGTCTTGTATGAAGCTTGTTCTTGAATTTATGTATTTATTTTGAAAGATTCTTCTCGAATTGTAAAATTTATTTTCACAAAATAGCTATATAGTATGAGTTTTAACCATATATGTGTGTAGTAAGTCTACATTAAAAAAAATATGAATACTATTTCCCATCTTATATGTGAGAAATTCATATATATAATATTATATATGTATTTATGTATGTATCATATGTGAACTGAAACTATGGTCTACCCTCTGTGTTCAAGGGAGATTGTATGACCACACCATCCATTATTATTATTTTTTTGTCACAAGATTGTATACCTTGGTGCCCTCTTTTCATCTATCCATTCATTCAATCACTCCCTATGATTGGCAGGTTTAACTGACTTGGAATTGAAAATGTTATACATGAGAAAAGTCTCACACTCTAATTGCTTGTCTTTCAAAAATCACTAGAATTGATGAAATCCAACGGTTTAGATGAATGAAAGGTGGGCTTCAGTACAATACTTATTTCAAACTGAGAAGGAGGAGGATAGATACCTCATAGGCATAGCTCCATTGGATCTCTCAGCAGGTTGAATCACTATCTTGGATGGAAAGCAAATAGAAAAACAAAGGGTTAGTGTATTTACACATATCTCAGCTACAGAAGGTAGTGCTGTGAGTAAAATCTGAGTTTTGACACATAGCAGAGACTGGGCTTGTGTATGGGCCATTAGCTGATTGGGTTGGGCCTAGGTAAGTAATTTTTAAGGCCTAATTAGATATATCTAATAGAAACAGCCTTCATCTGTTACTCAATGCCTGGGCTTGGACTTGATTCTCAAGGCACTGGGCTGTTGCCCCAATATAGAAATAGGCCGAGCCATAATTTAAAAACTCAGAAACATGGGTCAACCCAGAAGGTCACTAAGCTGAGTAACTCAAGCTATCTCATTTGCTACTCGGTCGGGCTTGGCCAGACTCATTTGACTTACCTGACTCGGTGGCTTGCAGAACTGATTAACTGTGGCTAGTATAGAATACCTTGGGTGAACTTAAAAACCAGATTTTAGCCGGCCTTCTACAAATTGCCACCCTATTGTCTGTAAAGAGTGGCAATGATCAGTCAGATTGGGTTGACCACTGTAGGTAGTATGTATAGGCTTTAATCCAAATCCAGTCCATTTCTTAATCAAGTTGAAAGTGTTTATTAGTCAAAATTAACCATGTAACCTGTTTATTGGTAGGGTAAGAAATATCAACAGAACCCCACCATAATAAAGAGGTCAGCCTGAACAATAAAATTTAGGGTTATTTAGAGAGAGAGAGAGAGAGAGAGAGAGAGAGAGCTTTACATTTAGAGCTGTAACGTGGGTGATATCTAGATAATGCGGAATTCCAACGCACTTGGGCAAGGTCAAGCTCGCAAGTATACTCTCTACACGTTAGAAGCCTCTGCAAACATATAGGATCATTAATTTCACATAGCTCACCTAGATGCATGCCAATTATAGAGGATAGAAGAACATCAAGGCCTATGCATGGTCTATGAGTGCTAAAAAAACCAACATATTCAGATAATCAAAGATAAATTTTTTGAGACTTGGTTAAAAAAATATGAAAAAGAAGATGTTCAAATCCAACAATGAGTAGAAGATGGATGAGTGTCAAACTTGGGTAAGTGGCAATTGAGAGAGGGATTAGTGTGTGTGAGAATGACATGACTGATCATAAATTGGTCCATGAAAGTCTTTCAAACTAGCTCACCTAAAATTTATATAAAAATGATTGATGATTCTCATTGAATTGCCCATTAATCTATTCCAGGATGAATCCTAGCCCTTCATGCTAATTTTATGGTATGTTGTGGAATCATCTTCTTTAATCCAAACCAATAATGGCAGCCGTTCTGCACCACAACACAAATTTACTCCAAATTATTTTGAGCCCACTATTAATGGATTATTAACTTCATTCAAGTGTCACCCTAAGGCTAGAACCTGCTATGGAGCCATGGAGGAGAGGAGGCAGTCGGCGGATCCAAAAAGTATTCCTTGGAAGGGTTATTATGAAAAAGATGTAAAGGTTAGTGCCAACTGAAAAAGGCCTAGGAGGTTCATAGGGGCATGTCTGTTAGCACATAATATATATGAATTCATGTCATTCGTGGTTAATAATGTAGATCCAAAGTGTATATAAGAAAATGAAAGCCAAATAACTTTTCCTATATATGAAAGTGAATTTAGGGAAGATGAAAAATGAATACCCAACCAACCACCATCCTAAAGTAATTCAAATCTTGGAAAAGTGAAAGTCACATATATATTGCTACCTTAAATCCGTCACCATTTACCTCATATCATTCAGAGTTTACCTCTTTTATAATCCTTCAGTGAAGTTCATTTATCAAAAAATTCTATGCGTTTAAATCCTACAAATTCTAAAGCAAACATGCAGTTGTGTGTAGGTTGATAGTGATGCAAATAAGCAGTTTCAGACTTCAGCCCCTCGGATGGGGGGTGTTTGCTCCTCTCAAAGCTTCTTCTTTAAAAAATGACCTCCTTAAAAACATTCATGTGAAGGTCCCTTCAAGAAAAAACTGCCCACACCGACTCAGGGTATGTTTGATTAAACTTATTTAAATAGAGCGGTGGTTACACCTTCCTTTTTGTCTCTTTGGTCACTCCTCCAAATCCAATGTCGAGGATAGAAACAGACAGAGTCACATGACAAGGTTGAGAAAGGATGGTAAGACATCTACATGTGCATTCTCACATGATTTCTCAATCTATCCCACCGCCCCCTCCATTCCTTGTCTTT
This sequence comes from Cinnamomum chago, assembly GCA_038049695.1. Lineage (NCBI taxonomy): Eukaryota > Viridiplantae > Streptophyta > Magnoliopsida > Laurales > Lauraceae > Cinnamomum > Cinnamomum chago. Next base: position 89,693,227 of record CP142452.1, on the reverse strand, counting down.
GTCATATCTTAGTAGGCACAACCATTTGTCATTCTAACTGCATATCTAGGGGCTCACATATCAAAGCAAGACATACAATAATAATACGTTTGATGATACTATACACATCAATTTTGAAACCAGAAACATATATAATAGGTTGGTACGAACAACATTTTACCATTTCAACTGTAAATGAAACCTCACTACTAGCATAGCATGAAACTGAAACACTATTGTTTCAATATTAATAGCAAGCAAACAAACATGCCTGGTCATAATTATCTGATAGAGATTGTATTGGAGCATGGCCCATCCGAGGCCCCCATTTGGCTGGAGGGAGTCTCACTTATGCATGTTACCGTGTAATTTGTAAGGTTGTAAGGCTTACAGAATACAAACATAACCCACCTCTGGTTGGTTGGTTGGTTGGTTTGGTTCACCTAATCAAAACCTCCAACTTCTGGGCCACATCAATGATTTCCAAACCATTAATTCGCATTCTCCTTGTGTATTGTCACTACCACAGAGTAATCATGATTCATGTCTAAACACATGATATACTCTTTTCTTTGTGTTTTTTTCTTGGTATGGATCAAGGCCCAAATGTATAAAATGAACATTAGGAAAGAAACTATTTATTTTCTAATGCTGTAAGACCTGAAATTTCATCAAATACTGAGTGATGGACTTGAACACGTATACTGACCTGTTGCAGGCCATCCATCCGAAGCTCTGTCTGTGAGAATTCATCAGGGCCGTCGATAAGACATTCTAGATTTGCAGAAACATTGCCCAAATGATCAATGACAGTGATCATAGCCTTGCAAATGTACTCCTTTGTACTTTCTAATACCCTGTAAAAACACATCCAAAAGAAGTTAAGTCTTCATTTCAGGATATGATTTGTGTAATTACTCTCATTATATAATTTATGGCCTAGCTGTTCTTGTTGGGTTGCCACTGGGCCAAACTTTTGAGAGCCTTGACTCAGCTTGGTAAGTCACAGACTCAAACAAGAGGAACAAGTCTGACAAGTAATTGGTCATGTTTACCTGAATTACTCGACCTTTTGAGCCATTACAAGTTGTGGACATTTTGATCCATAGTCCTATATTCCATCCAGCAGTACAAGTTGGGTTTGGACCTGGACTAGCAATCTTTTTGTGGGTCAGATTGTCTTATGGACACCCTTTATTTGATCCATAGTGTAGTTTTTATTAAATCTGTTAGCACCAGTAGGTCTCTGACTTTCACCAGAAACTAATCATTAATACGTTTGTAGTCTGTAGAGGAGATGATTAGCATTAAAATAAGAAAAAACAGGGGAATGAATGTATCAATGCAATCAGACTGTAGACAGGGAGGTATTTAAGATGAAAGGAGTTACATTTTCTTCTCTTCGGCCTTCAAAAACGCTACCTCGCAGTAGTCAGCAGCGTAATTCAGTTGGGAGCGCAACTCTCGTAGTTCCTACAAACACATAAGAAACTGAGATGGGTTAAAAATTCTCATTAACTGGAAAGGAAGCAAAAGAAAAAATGAAAAATGGAAAGGAAATGAACTTGAAGAGATTTTTCGAAGCGAGGGACTTCATCAAATTCAGGTTTTGGGTCTTCATGGGGAGATGATTCAGATTCCTGCATTTTTTTGTTGTAGTTTGGACTTTGGACTCTCTCTCTCTCTCGTGAGCGTGAGTCAGAATGATTTGGAAGTTCTGTTTAAGATGTGATAAAGAGAATGAGTACAGAAAAAGAGAAAATGACAAGATGTTTCAGTCTCGTGACCTCGGGGTACAGCCCCACTGCCCCTCTGTCTCTCTCCCTCTCTCCTCTTTCTTTGGAATGTGGTTTATGCTTGATAATTTACTTACCCTATGTTTGGAAGGGGAGGGAAGGAAAAATTTGAGGGAAAAGGAAAATGAAGGAGAGGGGAGGGGAGGTAAAATTAATTTTACCTCTTTTTGTTTGGGAAGTCAAAAAGTAAGAGGAAGAAAAGTGAAAAAGTAGGATTTTGTTTGTTTGTGAGATGGAGAAAAAATTACCATTTTGTCATTATTTTTATAAAAACTTCAAAATTATATTTTATTGACAAAAAGCAGTTTTGTAATTTTTCACTTTTTCCCCTCCTTTCCCCCATTTTTCCCCCGGTTTTGGAGAAAAAAAAATTTCACACTTTTTCCCCTCCCCCCACCCCTCCATTTTTCCTCCCTCCTTTCCGAAACACCCTCTAAAATACTTTTTCCCCCACTTTCCCCCATTTTTTGTCCTCCCCCATTTTCCCCCTTTTCCCAAACAGAGGGGACATTCCAAGGGCTTATTTGTTTCGTATAATTGATTACAGGGGAGTTGTAATACTTTAAAAATGATTAAAGTTAAATAAATAAATTTAATTTAAAAAAAAGTGATCAACTCAACGGCCACTCGCTCTCACCATAAAATCATTGTTGTATTGTTTTCCATCACCAATTATTTTTAGATAAGTAGTAGCTCAATGGGGGCATAAAGATCCTACAACATCAAATTATCCCCCTTTTAGGCCTCTCTTTAATTCCTCAACTCATATTTTTTACTGCTTTGTTCTTTAAAAATCCTTAGTTGGCTCATTTTACATATGAATTCCTGTGTAGTCAATTACTATTTGTGTATTTGATTGTATTAGAATATATAGGGTGATTAAAAATGAAGATTAAAGGTGAACTTTTAAAAATAAACATCAAACAATATTAAGTTTTTACTCTGTGTGTTCTATGCAAACAAATAGGCCTATAAGTGAAAGCTTTGTCAACGATCCTAACCTAGATTTGATACTTGTCTGAATTTTTCTCTCATTTAAAGAACCATTAATAATAATAATAATAATAATTGAAAACATGAACCTGTAATGAGGATTAAAAATTGTAGAACTAGGAGACCCTCAAAACCAAGGTCTAAGATGATTAATGGTCCCAATTATTTACTCAAACCAATATTAGCAGCCGTTCCCCTACCCCATTAAGACCCAAATTAAAGCTGATTTGAAGTAACATTATATTGTGAGGTAGACAAATAACAGACTATATGTTGGTGAGATGATATCTTGTGATATCAATACAATAAATGAAAACAGGTGGGATGTGAAACTTCATTCGACCTAATTTTCCAAGCATCATTAGTGTGACTGATCTAGGGAGTTGATCAGCACCCGTTGCAATGGAGAAATTGCTCGTCTTTGATGGCCTCCCAAATTTTAAAGGGGTTAGTTAGGAATTCGCCGCCAGCCGAAATAATAGCTCCATCCAATATTACTCATTAGACTCTGATGATAAAATTTAGATCAGATAGCTTCACATCACTGTCTTAGATAAGATGGCTAATAATAATCAGCAAACTAATTCTTTCTATCCAAACGCACATCCCCCTTGAGATTTGTATTCTCATTTATTGAAGACATTATTAAGGCAGCAACTAACACCAAGTGGCAGTCGGTGTCAATTACGATCTTAAAATGCAATAGGCCCACATGAGCGGTCTAGGAAAGTCCACGTCCTTGGACCATTTCGATTTCAGTAAAAGAGAGCACCCGATGACAAAGACCTTCGAAAATGCCATCTTCTGACGAGGTAGACAATAGACGAGGACCCCATAACCCAAACCTAAAAATAAAGGGGGTTGAAAGAATGGAGGATAGTCACGGCCCAATGTCATGGAAACATTTGTCTGTATACACTTTGCCCTAATCAAGTAGGCTTTGTATTGTATGTTAGGCTTTCTGGTCCCACTGAGTTCGAAGATGATAATATGTCTATGTACGAATCTTTCAAAAGCACGTCCTATTTGTCGTACCTTTTAAAAGGTATCAAAATTAGCATTTAAATTTGAGAAATGCTACCTATTACCGCGTAGGCCCACCTATTACCAATCCAAACGTTCACCCAAGGAAGCCCCAGAATGACATCGGATCTATTGGATTTGCACGAGTTTAAATGGACTAAACCTTTGGATTGAGGGTCAAGTTTTTTTTTTTTTTTAATATAAAATTGTTAAACATGTGAGAGAGAGATGATGGAATTAGAGGCATAGGATTGACCACAAACTCGATATTTGAGTCCATTCAAAAGGACTCTTCCCATCCCCCTACTCCCGTGATCAATGGGGCCCTTGGTGGGCTGAAAGTAAGTCGCACACGTTGCAACAGCAATAGAGGGTTAGCAAGAAAATATCAGGGGTTTGGACAGCTAGAGTAGCACAATCAATATAATAGTAGGACATGGTGGATCATCCATGCTGACGGCTATTAATTGGGCTTGTGATCTTATGGTAACTGATATTCCCATATCGCAGGTGGCGAGATTGACATCACATGTAGGTTGACATGAGCCTGTAGTAAAGTTGGAACATGCTTATTGTCCCAACAAGAAGATTGTAGGTTTGAGTTATGTTATGGACCACAAAAGAAAAAATATAACATGTTTGGGCGTCTGCAAAGGCCAGTAAAACACCAGAATATGCATTCACTCAAATGCCAACCCCTTGCCTCCCTTAGATCTTCGGAACCTTGATTGCATTCAATCTACCTGTAAATCTAATTACATGCAGCTCGGTATATCGGTCATTAGGTATTGAAAAGAACAACAAACTCTTACAAGTTAATCAAGATATCCAAATGCATGAACCATCATTCAGTCATTAACTGAGTTACTTGGACTTTGTTTACGAGGAGACAAAATTTGTCACTTAATGCCCAAGTGCTACAAGAGCAAGTCCAAGGACATTTTTAGACACAGATGTAGATGGAGATCAAGTGGATGAACAAAGGGACAAAAAGACATTAAAAATCAAGCACGTTCCAACCAAAATACTGGAGAGAAAATCAATGTAAGCACCAAGAAAGAGATGCAACCAATCCCAACAATTAATGTGTGCAGTATTGCATTATATGTTGTACATCATACTGTCAAACATTCCACATCTAATGCATTAATTCATGGGATAATAAAATGTAGATGAAGTAGAGACTGACGAGCAGAAGACGAGCGCAGAGTCGAGACTCATGTCATGATTGAATGATCGATGGAGTCAGTACATTACAACGGATGAGTGCCATAAAGAATAATGTCAATACATAAAAGTTGGCATCAGGAGTCCCAGTAAATAGGTATTGGGAAGTTTAAGCCACAGCCATAGTTACATTCACTAATGATCATGATACAAGTACTTAGTACATTTACTCTATCAGAAGATTAGGGAATAGCAGATGAATCATGCATCAGGACATGTACAATGTCCTGATAACCATTTTGTAGCGGGCCAAGGATAGGTGAACCCATGGTTGATCCATTGGCTCCAATGTTAACACAGATGTCATCAAAATCTTACAGATTGGAAGGTCCTCGCATTCTTGTCAACAACAAAATTCAGAAACGTCATGGAAAAAAGGCCAAAGGATGGATGGATAGGATCTTTCAATATGGAGATTTTAGAGGGACTCCGCATCCACAGTGAGGCCCAGAAAATTACAAGTTCCAAATGCTGGGTGATTGAAAATAAGAAATCAGGGTACCATACCAGATTTGTTTACAACAGATCGTTTCTATGATTTTATGGCCAATCTCCATCTCCCTGCCAACATTAGAGATGACTGGAAACTAGGCACTGTAATCCAGCAAAGCTCATATCACTGAGTCCTCATCATGATAAATGCAAGCTATAGTTAGGATTGGACATGCCTCCTCGTTATTCAGGCCGATCTTCAACTGAGGATAGAAGGGAAGACCCCATCAAAGCCTTGGAGGCTTGGAGCCTTCGTTCATGCACTTCTCCATATCAGGCATCACCACTTCATGAGGTACCTCAGACATCTCCAGCCCAAAATCCTGGTCACTGAAGTTGGCCTCAGCAAGTACAAGTGCAGCTTTTCTTCTCAGAAAAAATGCAGTTCCGCCATATAGGATGACCAGTCCCAATGAGGTGACTTCATAGCACCAAAACAAGGGCAAGGAGCAGCTGCTTCCCAATAGTTGGATGATCAAGCCAAGGAAAAAGGAGAGGAGACTGAAGACAACAGCAAAAATAGTGTTGAGTATGGAAAGACAGTGTGCCCCTCCTGCATGACATTTCATGCTTGTTAAAATAATGTAACTTAAGATGGGTATTGCTAGAAGGCAATGAAGAAGAAAATGAAAATGTGGGCGCAGTGCAGTGTACTGCTTTAGTGAGTTACTTGCAGGAACCAAAGCTGGGAAACTCAGCCTAGCATGGCATCTGGGACAACAAAACTCAGGAAAAGACATTTCACAAGCATTGATTTTTTTCCCTGTTCTTTTTTCTTTCTTTTGGATCAACAAGAAGCATTAAAGAAGGGGAAAAAAGTACTGCCAAGGAATTGGATGGATTGTCCCTCCAAAAATTCAGTAAATGAACCTAATTTAACTTTAAGCTTTGTGGGACAAGTTCAATTCTGCCAAGAGGAAAAATTGACTATGAACAGTTTGCAAGTTTGAAACCTGCTAATGCTTTTGTCAGGCCTTCGATGATTGTAACCGTCAGAGGACTGCAAAATTTAGCAGTTTTAGAAGTGACTGGATAACCATTAAATTTTTGAGCCATCAAATAGATGATCACAATTGTAGGACTTTCCTGATGTTTTACGTATCCCAATCCACGTTGAGTGCTTTCAATCTCACCTTGCACCTGTGACAGGCATGCAACAAGATGGGACCAACAGAAAGATTCACAAGTTCCAAAATTGCAACTGTTTGGAACTGAGTTTTTCTCCTTCCACTAATGCAAGTAGAGCAATATGAACAAACAGATTTAGCTAAGTTTGGGCCTTCCTCATCTTCGAACCAACAGAAATTCCCCCTATTTTTGGTAAGAAATGATTTATAATAATAATAATAATAATAAAAAAGTTCCATTCTCAGCAGAGCACCTAAAATAGCCTTTTTAGTCATCCAACATAAAACACTGGCACTCAAAATGGCAACTAGTTTCAAGTACATATAACATTTACCAACCGTATGTATCAATAATAATAATAATAAAATGAATGAAGTTATGAACCGGAAGCCTCAAGAAAAACTACCAAAGTTCAATATGGATATTTGGGCACCTACCATGAAATTTTTCTCTAATAGTTAACAATGAAAGAAAAGAAATTATTTTTATAGGCCCAACACAGCCAATTATTTTGTTTATTGAACTACAAAACAAGAGGGATTGGAACTTATGAAAGCCACAAATAACTATCAAAGATGGAAGTTATCTGTTTGAGATGTGACATGTATTTGAAAATGCAAAACTGTTCTAAGATATATCAAGACTCGGTTTCTTGTTTATATTTCATTACCTAATACTCTTCCTAACCGAACACTGATATCTTTGTTGAAAACTTACTTCGTGATTCCTTACAGGACTCAGAAAATACCAGATCCTCATTTTCAGAAGCAAATTGTTAATGAATCCCCAAAATGACATTATTCCGTTGACCCAACTTTTAATTGACCGAGTATTTTTCAACGCTCCCACCAGTCAACAGTCACCACTAAGTAGAATAGTTAGAAGTACAGATGCACTTCATTTCCAGGAAATGGTTTTCACACAGACCTATAATTCATGAATACCTTTTTTTCGGCAACGTAAAATTTATTAGAACCAAAAAGAGATACAGGAAACCGAAGCACAACAGCATTACAGGGTACAAGAGCATTATACCACACCCAACCCACTAACAGCTGCACCCACCCAAGCAAGCAATCACAACAACAATTTACATAATTACCCCCACCCAAGGAGACGGACTCTCAACCTGCTGTTTGACTAACACATCCGCCTTACAATTTGCCAATCTAACCTCCTAATTGAAAACCACATTCATGTTTGAAGATAACTCCCGATCTCATTAAAAAGAAACTGAAACTTCCAAAGCTTCAACTTGCGCTGGGACACCCATGCAATTGCATTAGAAGAGTCACTTTCTACTATTAGAAGCATGAATACTAAATTCATTTTAGCTTCTATTAAAAAGCAAAATATATAGTCCGATTGTTTGAGTTATCATGTATTCAATTAAGTTTCCCATACTGTCTATCATGTTTGTGAACCTCCCAATTAAATGAGTTAGCAAACAAGGAATCTGGTAATGTAAGATCTCACAATGTACGAAACCAATATCGCTAGTGGGAGAAAAACTCAACTCGTGTACTATCCAAAATGAGGCAAATCAAGGTCCTATATCCAGAGGGACTGAGAATACAAGTATTTCACAAAAGTAATCGCCAATTAAGAAGTCCTTAACAACAACTATTAGAATGAGTAAAAATGGTCATTTAACATCACAGTAACTGTACCAGGTAAAATTAATAATACCCCTACCCAGCTATTTTAGATAGGATAAAGTCAATATTGACAAAACCAATAATGTGGCACTCTGAAACATCTAAGTATAAAATATTTCAGCGGTCATATTGTTGGCTGTCCAAACACAACGACAGTAAATGATTGCAAGATTAATCATTGAATTCAACCAACATTTGTAATGTTAAAATGGTTCTCCAAATGTACTCCTCATGCCAAGTACATTAATATCTTCTCCAAATTACTTACTTACCCCCCTCCCCATCCCCAGGGCAGTAATATGTACTTACTCGCCTCCCATACTTGTCCTCTTACAAAAGGGTGGAAACAAGCTTAGTACAGTGACAGAAATGAAAAACTAACCACTCCAAAGAAAAGAAGATGAAAGTACACTTAGTTTTAGGTCAAAAATGACCATTATCATAGAGATTCAATTGAAGAATTTGTAGACGTCAAAGGTTACGGGAAATCTCTGAAAGGAGAAAAGGACCAAAGATCTTCTAAAACCTGGTAATCATTTTGGAGAGCAATTTATACCAATGCAGTTGTATCATACATAAATGTAATGGGGATATCAAGCAGACTTGCACTAGAACATTAAATTAACAATGAAGAAAGACAGGGTTAAAAAATAAAATAATTGTACCCACTTCATTATACAAAGAAACTTTCAATCATGCAAATGATTGATAGTGCAAGCAAAACAGTCACAGAGCACATGTATTGGTACAAGCAAACGACAGCCAGAAATACCTAATTCAAGCATTATGAAAGATGGAAGGAAAAAAATCTAGTCTACAGAAATTAATTGTTACCAACACCAATCCACACACACATGCATGTACTGTAAGAATGCATGCCCACACATACTGACTCAAGAAAAATGTGAAAGAGAGGACAAAGGAAAGGGAGTTGGACAAAGTTAAAAGAACTCTGCAAACCAAATATGTAACAGACGCATCTAAAGCCTGCAACCAATTGTATTAATATGTTCTAATTTCTTTCATGCACCCACAAAACACCTTAACATGAAGATTAAGAGATAGAAGTCGTAAGAATAGAACAATAACAGGATCTATCAAGATCGACATTGACATATTATACATACCCCTCCTTGAAGCACAGTAATTATTTTCCACAACCTTCACGCATCCATGTCTTGATGGTGCAGAATATGCAACAGCTATTCCTGCAGCAAATCAAACCATACTAAAGTTAAAAGTCTGGAACCTCAATGGGCTTTGACACAGGATAAGATGTACCTCATTATTGTTATTTGTGTATGTAGCAAATCAGTTAAGAGTGATAACAGAGGTACCAAAATAAATGAAGGGTAGCAATGTTAAAAATCTCATTCATACATTTCCATATATACATCTTCTATTGTTAAAATAAGATAGAAACTTCAACCTTGCAGTTGCAGCACCAAGTGGCTTCGAGCTGTGTGATGGAGTGCCATGGATAACATTTCACTAATTACTAAGGGCACGTTTGTTTAGATGGAATTGGATTCCTAAGATTTCTAAACATTGCCTTCTTACAAAAGGGCTAAAAGTGAAGGATTAAAGATAAACACAAGGGGCCATCAGAAGGGGAATGACTACCCCCACCCATCGGCTTAGTAAATTAAATTCCAGCAGAGTGATGGTGCCATTTACATCTCCACCTTATGATAATCCTACAGTTGTCGTTAGCTATCAGATAACTTTCACTTAAATTTAAACCCAAAAATAGTTCCAAATCCAAAAAAAAAAAAAAAAAACTCAAGACTCCCCACAAAAGGAAATGAATATAAGAGATATCCTTCGATATGGTAAGAAATTTTCCCATCAAATTTTCTTAATTCAATTGCATCAAGCATTTTTTTTATTATTAGAAAGAGAAGTTTCCCACATTTCAGGTTGAACTGGAGATTATCTTACCAATTAAATGGGCTTAATTTTCACCATACCCTTATCCCATCATATCAACTGGATCTGCTTAATACCTTCTACTAATAACATAACCCCCAATAGTAGAACTCACATTAGACAGTAACTAGTTTTTATAGCCACTGACCCTCCTCCTTCATCCAGACTTGAAGTGTGCACATGCCACATGTGAAGAAACTTAACCTTCATTTCGAAAATAAAACTATCAAAACCTAATCAATTAGACAACAACAGACAAAGAAGAGAAAGAACAGGAAAAAATCTCAAAACCCACTCACCTGCCAAAAGATAAATTGCAGATGCACTGAAAACAATGGCAGACGGGATAAAGATGACCACCCAATAAATCCCAACCACCTCATCCTCTGTCATAGAAAAATCCCATGCTTCCGAATAGCTGCTCGCATTCGCCTCCAGCTCCTCAATTCTGCGTTCGCGCCCTTGGCAAAAAGGCCGATTCCCATCATCCCCAGGGAAAACGATCCCCACACTGATAAAAGTGGAGACAATAACAGCAGTCCAAAGAATCGCAACGATGGCAGTGACCAAAGGCCTCTGGAGGCGGCCCCAAGCTTTCTCCTCCTCGTGGAGCCTCTCGTACTCATGCTTTGGCATGAAAGCCTGGCGAAGAGCATCGCCGATGATCGCCATGGAAAGGGGGAGATAGAGATCAAAGAGATGTCTAGGGTTTTTGGATCTGATCAGCAGAAACCCTAATTCCTCGTCATTGGGGCATGGGAAGAAGAAGAATCGAAGATTGGGGATGAGCAGTAACCATAATTTCAGGAACTGGGTTGATGTTGATGTTGATGTTGATGTTGATGTTGATGTTGATGATGAACCCTAACCCTAGATGTCCTTGCGGGGTGGAACTTGGAAGTGGAAAATGTGGGGCTTCGCGGTGGGGTCGTTAGAGACGTTGAAGAGCAGAGGGTTCTGTTACGGTTTCTGTTGTCTTTCAAAAAGTAGTTTTTCTGGATAACGTTTCGACGGAGTTATGTGGATGTGGATGGCGGGAATTTTACGCAAAGGGGTATTCAGTGAGAATTGGGCGCCTGGTAGTTCTGGGCCTCTGGCCCACTAAGATCGACAGCTTTTATTTCACCACGCTTATGGGATCCAAATGGATATCCATACTCCAATTACAGAAAGGCTACAACAGGTAGAATCCGCTATAGGTTTCAATTTATAAAGGGGTCTTAATTCGGATCTGTAATTTAATTTAGATTTTAATTTTTAAATAAATTCATTTCAGAGTTCATATAGGTTTTGACCCGCAGACCTACGATCCGACATATATGAGTCTTTAATGTTATAAATTGTAGCTCCAAATCATTTTTTGTTGGATATTTTTATGTTTAACCATGGGGTAGTAGGCTTGATGCATTGTTATAAGTCGAATGATATCTTTATTTAAAAAAAAAAGAATCAAATAAAAAAATTAAGTGAGTACCAACTTTGAAAATAGATTTCGGCCTTCTAGTTGGATCAGATTTCGGAATTGGATCTGGTCCTTTTATCGGAATCGAGTTTAGAACTAACAAAACAAGTTCTGAGTCGGAGTTGAACTCAAAACTAGAACAGTATTTTAGAAACAGGTCCATATTCAGTATGGTTTCGACTTGGAACCATCCCGTTGGCAATCCTATTGTAATTTGACATTTGACAAAGCCATGTATGGGGTTGTAATTGTGGATTGTGTGGGCCTTACCATTAATGGGACGCCATCTTCTCTTTCAAACATATTGGGACCGTTTGTTTGTAAGCTTGTAGGATTTGTTGTCTCGAGCATTTATGTCAAATGTTGTCTCTCAAAGTAGAGTTTTGTAATGCTCAAGCCAAAGGAAGATTCAAAATTCCGGATTTGTGAAAACTCTAATTCACGTGTGGTGTGGTCAGCTCAACTAATTCTCACCTTTCAAAGTCTCTCAAATAGGGAATTCGAAATTTCCATCTCTGTCAGAAATTTCCTAACAAGGGTCTCCTTTTAACCTACCATGGGGCAAATTTTGAGAATCCTCCAAGCATGGGAGGCAATGTTTTTGAGGCCCTTTGTAAAAATTCTAATCAATAGATAGTGCTGGATAAGTTTGCATGATCAATTGTACAGATTACAAAACTCAATGGTTGTCAAGTTGGGCAGGGTGCTAAATCACAAGGAGGTGGAGCACGGCGGAGGGTATAAAAAATGGGGGGCTAGGTAAGCCTCATAGTTCTTGCCTGTTGTTCTGTGCTTAAGAATGGCTAGCCCTTTATAAAGTACTAGTGTTGAGTTCAAGTCTTGTAAACAAAACAAAAAAAAGAGTTATTGTACGCATGGTCAGACCAAGCTCGAGTTGGCTCAGCATGGTTTCCATTTAAGTTAACTCTAGCTCAACCTCCATTCATTCAATCAGGCAAAGTGTGGCTTAGCTTAGCTCACCTGAATCAATGTGCAAGCCTAGCTCAAACTGAGCTAAGCTTTTGCTTGCTCTTTGAATCTACTAGTGACCATCGTTTCCTTTAATAAATGCAAGGTTGAAATAGATACTTTGCCTTTTTAGATCATCCATTTCATAGCTTTGGGAAGTACAGTTGGAAATATCTTATGGAACCTTTTCTTTCTTTTTTTTTTAGGCACGTTTTGAAGCACCATTATATATAGCTAATAAGTTAAGTAAACCCCATTAACTCTATTGCAGGTTACGTTTTTTAAATTTGCAGTACACGATTTATAGCTTCTAAAACAGAGGATCTATTTCCCACCATACAAAATGGGTTAAAAGAAGCGATGCAAACAGGGCAATTTCGAGTCGAAACCGTATTGGACCGGACACAAATTCCGTTTTAACTTTTAAATAACAGCTCGGTTTTGAGTCTGATTCCAACTCAGAATTTATTTTATTGGTTCTAGACCAGCTTTCGATAAGTTGACCCGAATTCGGCTCCGGAACTGGGGTCCAACAATAGGATTGAGTTATAGTTCCAAAATCGGTTTTGACTTTTATTCATTTTTCCTAACTTTTTGTATTTTGCTTAAAATAAAAATATCATTCAATTTATAACAGTGCATCAAGTCTACTACCTCTAAGATTAAATATAAAAATAAAAAAAATTTAAGCTACAATTTACAATATTAAAGACTCATATGCTAAGTTCTGAGTCCATGGGTCAGAAGTTGTATATACTATGACGCCCCGGAGTCTCATATCAATTATAGAGAGGAAAGTAAATGAGGTTATATGTAGAGCTTACACCCTTACCTTGCATGAGGCCTGTTGATGGGTTGAAACTCATCAGAAGTAAAATCGCGAGGCCCGTGGGCCAAAGTAGACAGTATTATGCATGCGTGAGGGGGGGGGGGGGGGGGGGGTGTTACAAATGGTGTCAGAGCCAACTTTCGACAAGTTCGAGATTGTGACGCCCTGGAGTCCCACATCGACCATAGAGAGGATAGGTTGAGGCCCATCAGAAGTAAAACCGCGTCGACTAATTAGAGTGTGGGTCCCCTACTATGGCATGGTGCAAGTGGGCTAGTCTCCATGTGGGCGGGAAGCTACTGCATATGGATGTGCCCCTTAAGGGAATAAATGAGGTTATATGTAGAGCATATACATTTACCTTACATGAGACCTTTTGATGGGTTGAGGCCCATCAGAAGCAAAACCGTGAAGCCCGTGGGTCAAAACGGATAATATCATGCATATGTGAAGGGTAGAGCATTACATATACCCTGAATCAGACCCATTTATCAATCAAAACCTAAATTAGGTTCCTGACCCAAACCCATTTCTTAATTAAAACATAAAACATATTTCAAACCCGAATTTTTATATGTCAAGAGCATCCAATAATCGAGGGATGGGATATCGTTGCATCCCTAGTTAAAAGGTGTAGAGAGTGTGCGATCATTTTTCCTCCCTTGTTCCGCACTAAATCATTGCAGGGCCCTCAGCTAGTGCATACTGCTTTAGCTTGGCTTGAATGGGACGGAGGAATTTTGCATTTGCACAGTGGTTGGAATACATGATGATTTAGATTCAAATTGATTTCGTTGTGATTTTCACCCATTAGACAAGTTAAAACTGTGAATTGATGGGTCTCCTAAAGCGAACACAAATGTTGTGGTGGCTGACGATCAAGTCACCGTACATGCATAGCATAGGTTTAAAAAAAGTACATTACAAATCACAAGAGCTGGAGTGTGTGAGTGTGTGAGTTTTGAGACCCTCGAGAATATAGAAAAAAGGAGTTGCATGGATCTCTATACCTTTCCAAATCTCATCATCATCATTTTTATCATGATTTTCTTGTATTAATTTTACATACTTGAAAGTTTTTATAGCTCGTTTTCTATTAGACGGCAATCCTCTACCAATCATTAAGTGACGGATAATTTCAAAGCGATTCAATCAAGCATCCTATAGAGTAAGACCTATGAGGCAATAATGTAAATGCTTAGGAGTGGCAAACGAGTCGGACTGATAAGATATTTCTGTAGGTTGAAGTTCAATTATATTATATTAAAGCCGAGAGTTTTGGCTTTAATTTTAACTGTCGATTATAATTTTGAAAGTAAGTTCTTTTTTTTTCATATGTTTTCAGTTTTATTCTCATTTATCTCATGCAAATTACCTACTTTATCTCTTTATCGGAACCTTCGACGTCAATTGTCTACTGTTCATTGTTTTCAAAGTTCTTACAATACCTTCCTTTCTTAACCACTCTACCATTCCTCCTCTTCTCCAATTTATCTCTTACCTTTTCATGTCATTCTCTCTTAGATTATTCTCATAACCTTTTATTCTTTTACTTTATTTCTAAAATTTATAAATATTTTTTTTAATGCATGAATATTTAAGTCGCAATGTTGGCCATACCTATGCTGAGCATGGGTTATCATTCTAGTCCATATTAGACTAGTTTTTAACATGCATAAAAAAATTCCGATCTGCATCCAATGTAGTTCAATCCATTCAAACCAATCCAACCAGTAGAAGTGTGGCCCATACCCAATCTCTTTTCAAATAATAAGCCTATATTTGAGTTAAATTAGCCCAAAACCAGCCCGTCTCATTTCATATAAAATAAATTAATTCTATATGCCAAAATAGTAAACCACCAAATTATTTAAAAGGGTTTATGTATGAAGGTTGGCTTTAAATCAACCAATTTATATTGGTTAGGAAGGTTATGTAAGTTGAGTGTGCTGACCCTAAATCGACTCATTTTTATTGCGAGTTGTCTCCCTAACCCTAAACGCATCATTCATACCTAGAGGACTTGTACGGTTTGCACCTGGTGGTTGTAGGTTCAAAATTACACTTCCACACCGAGGCTATTGGGGAGTTTACTCGACTTCCTTCTGGACCCAGATGAATTAATCCAGACTAAATGATTGAAAACCCTCGGATAGGAAAAAAAAAAAAAAAAAACTTGTGAACAGCCCATATATATTGCGGGTCAGATAATGCAGGTCAAACCTGAAAAATAAAAAAAGACTGGTCCAATTTAAGTAAAAAAGGAATAAGAAATGATAGAGGATGGACATCATCCAATGCAAGCATGCAACGATGTTATGCATTATTGAGTCCGAGAAATCCTCGACGCATCATTCATGCCTACCTCCCCAACAGTAAACACACACCTCATGACATGCGACAAAGAGAGAAAGCCATGATGCGCCTCATGTTTATCTTCTTAGGAGCTAAACATTTCACGTGGACTCAGATCCACCTCACACGAAGATAAGCTTGGCTAATCATGACCGTCAACTTGTACTTTCAAACTAATTGGCACATGACCCCACTAACAACATTCTCACATCACATGACCCCACTAACAACATTCTCACATTCTCCCTTGCAATAAACAATTCATTCTTCTTGTAGATGATTAGATCGTTTACAATTCATATCTCCACCCAGATTTATCATTATTTATTTGGCCATGCCCACTTGATGAAATTTGCAATTTGCTCCAATAAATAAGAGGCAAATAAGGTAACATGGAGTTATAGGTGTATTCAAAGTGGGGCTATATATTAGGATTTACAATAACTTTTACATTAAAGTGTTTCATGTTTTTCTTTTGATAACGCAGTGTTTTTAGTTTTTTGGGGCAAAATAATCTCTACGTGCCAGAAGAGAAAGTCGGTCCCTGTGGTTCAATGCGGTTTCGGACACACAACCTCCGGATGTAAATCATGGTTTTAAGCCAATTGAGCTATTCCTCAAAATTTTAAAACATTTAATATAAGATAATAATTGAGATAGTAAAAAAGGATACATTCTGGTTTCTCTACAATCTTAATTAACAAGCGATTTATAGAATCATCTTCAAGTTCAAATGGCTTACCCAAAATCTAAACTTGTTTTATTCGTGCTGCACCGTATCGTAATTGAAATAGAGTTGAAATGTTGAAATGACTGTTACGTTGCCTCTGGTCTCTGAATTTTAGTCAATTGTTACATTGGATGAACAATCTGACTGTCTGCCCAATGCATGGCGGACTGCATTTTTTGACCGACAATAGAGTCTAGCCAACGTTTTGACCGAGGTTTTGACTGTTAGAATGCATTAGGATCCTCTGAAGGCTTTGACTAGAGAAATTCTAAGTGGAACTCCGGGATGGCCCCCGCATATTGTAATTTAAATTATTTAAAATAAACACCGTCTGTTTATATGATGTATTATTAACATTTACAACAATCCAAGTCTCTCTACCATTGGATTAAGGATATCCCAAGTACCTAGATTGTTTGGGTAATTTACTTGTAAAATGAATTGACGTGGATGGTAACTTCAAAGAGATAAGCAAAAAGTTGGATCGTAGAAAAAAAGTACAAAATCTCAAATATAATTTTTTTAAATAAAAAATGCTCAAAATCATTTTCTCATCTCCTAATAAAGTAACAAAAAATATCTTTCTCATGCCACCAAATTACAAAAAACGTCAGGAACGTGAGTTTTGAAATTTTATACATTTTGATATGACTCTTTTTTCTTTTTACTTTTTTTTTTATGTCCTCTTAGAATGACCGCTTCCATCAATTCATTGGAAAAGTGAACTAACCAAATAAAGGCATTTATTTTGAATTGTTAAAATTAAAATAAGTGAGACCAACTTTAGTGATCCCACTGAGTCTAGAGATTTTATACAATTGGTATGGCTCTATTTTTTTAGTGGAATTTCTGTCAGAAATTTATGATGTTCAGGAATTTCTGGATATGATGTGACAGGTTGTCTCTTGAAATTGTATTTTTGAATTCCAGTTAAATGAAATGTTTATTTGGACTTTTGGGAATCCAGGAATTCCACTCCCTATGTATTTTAGTGGAATTTCTAAATGCTCAAGCCCAAAGAGACATCCAGAAATTTCACTTTATATAAAAATTTAGAAATGTTTCGGACAAAAATTCCTGAAATTCCAGGAAAAAAAAAAAAAACAGCCCTACGATTCAATTGGACCAAACAGTGTCTTAAGAAACATTGATTCAGATTGATCTCACTCTTTTAACCCAGGATTTTTCATCCCTTGGAAACCCAGTGGGCCCACCAAGAACCAAAAGAAATGTGGCTTTGATGGATCCTGATCTCCTATTTGATTCAATTAGGAGATACACATGGGGATAGAAAAATCTTTGAGAGATAGAAATTTTTTTTGAGAGATAAGATGTGACATCTTTTCCACGTGGCACGCTCTTATTGACCTAAACAGTTTCCGTGTTTGCGCCAAACAGGTCATCTATTTTCGGATTTGATGTTTGGTGTTTGTCCTTGCTTCCTTGCCTTGCTTTGGCCTACACCGAATGTCATGAATTGCGCGCCACGTGTACGGCAGAAAGTTGCCACGAAGAAGACGCACATAGGAATTGGTGTTTGGTCTGTGCAGGGCTCCAAAGCACTGCGAAAAAAACAGGCCAGTCGAGAATTACACCAATGAAGAAAATTTGCATAAAGCCTCCTCTATTCTTTTACAATTGTATAAAAAACTTCCACTGTTATTTTTTTACTATTTTATGAATATATACAATCCATGGAGGTTGATAATCCACGGGCAGGCCGAATAGCATATGGGTGGAAGCAATAACATCATGACTAAAAAAGCACAACATATATGAGAACCAAAAGTCTACTTGGACCGAACATGGAGACCGGACTAAAAAAGCACAACATATATGAGAACCAAAAGTCTACTTGGACCGAACATGGAGACCGGACCATCCATGTTCGGTCCAAGTAGCACCGTTCATATGAGAATTTGGCTAAAGATCCAAATGAAAAAATAAAGTTCACATAGTTTATCTATCATAATTGGAGTAAGTCTTTGGTGATCCAATGCATGAGGTGGGGCAGCACATTATGCACTTTACAGTAGGGCCCAATTGTTCATTAGTCCGAATGACTAACACACATAGCCGACCTTCTAATACTTATGATCTTATGTGTTTGTACCGATTAAAATAGATTGAATTGTTGGATCAACTGAATTTTCTTAATATAAAATTATTGGATTTACAGACTAAGTTAGGATGATCTATGGGTCTAAAATTTTGTAGAGAGGTAGTTCCTATCAAGACCTTCCAAATTAAGGTTTGCCTCTTGATTAACGGTCGATAGAAATGTCAAATGGGCCATTTTTAGTGTAAATATAAAAAATTATAATCTTTTATCTTTTTAATATTTTTATTATCCGAAAAGATTGTAAAGGTTTTGAAGATAATCATATTAGAAAACCTTCAAGTATAAAAGATTCAAATAGTTCTCTTCTTAATAGAGTAAGTCGAATTTGATCAAACTACTTAAATCTGTGTACTATGCGTGTATTTTTTAGTTTTTTTTGTATCAGACCTTTATTTTTTGAGTAATGCTACTTGGACAAACTTTTTTGGCCAGAATTTGGCCAACCCATATGGTTTGCATTGAATATCACTATGATATTCAATGCAAACCATATGGGTTGGCCAAATTCTGTGATATTCAATGCAAACCATATGGGTTGGCCAAATTCTGCCAAAAAAAGTTTGTCCAAGTAGACTTTTTGTTATTTTTTAAGCCCAAAAGGCACCCAACAAGACTAACACACATTATATGAATGGCACGGCCATGCTGGGCCGAGGACCCCGGTCAGCCGTGCCGCGCCGCGATTTTACGGCACGATTGACATCTGTATCGGTTGAAGTTGTTGGTTGAGATTTCCAAATCAAAACTGGGTGGTTCTGTAAAATAAAAAAAAAAGGAATCGGGTCATTTTCTAATTGTGAAAGATAAAGGTCGGTTACATGTAAATCTCCGCAAATAAAGTAAGTATATTTAGAAAGAGAAAGCAAAAATTTTGTTTCAGAAGGCGGAGAAAGTCAGAAAGCATATATCTGACCTGAGTCGAACGTCGATCAGGCCGTTTTTGACTTGGAATTTCTCTGCTAGGGTTTCTCTCTTTCCCAGAAGCAGCAGCGATCTTCGATTCTTCGCGGCTCTACTTCAGGAGCTACCTCGATTCGTGCTCTTCTTCTTCTTAATCTTCTGTTTTAGCTTCTTCTATCTTCGAAAGTAGAAAGAAATTCCAGTTGAGTTTCTTCAGAAACCCATCGCGTTAGTCGATTTATTTGAAGTTGGCGTGGGATTTGGAGTTGGTGATTATTAGATAGAAGACTTGAGCGATGGTGAAGTCGTTGGTAGAGAGCGCTACGAGCGATGTGCTGATCGGTCCGGACTGGGCGATGAACCTTGAGATATGCGATGTCTTGAATCGCGATCCAGCGTACGTTATTTTTTGCCCCTTTCATCTCCCTCTGTCTTTTTTTTTTATTTTTGAAGCTTCTTTCTGTTTGATGTTGCGTCTCTCTCTTTTTTTTTTCTTGTTCAATTTGAATTTGCTGTTTCTTTTTCTCTACTTTTGGATGTGATTGAAGTGTTGGGGCGTAAGCAAAATCAACCCCCATCCAATCCTCATATGCCCTACATGTGAACAGTCCACATATGCAATGAATGTGGTGCGGTGTGTAAGCAAAATTTATAGGGCCCACTTAGATATGTGCCAATCACAAAGGGCAGGGGTGGTCCCTCCGTGCATACTGACCATTGCTACCAAATCCTCGTTGCTACATAAATTACTTTTCAAACAAGCAATATTTTTTTTTTCAAAATAAACACTTTTTAGTACTCCCCGTCTATAGCCCAACCAGTCGGCACACTTTTGGGGCACGCTTTTTTTTTTTTTTTTTTTAATTTTATTTTAAGCACCGAGTTGCTCCTAGTGGGATTTGAACTCACCAACAGTTGCTTTTGATACCATTTGAACTCACCAACAATTGGATTTGATACCATTTTAAATTTTCTCTGCAAACCAAACCATTCTTAACGAAACATCAAGTGTTCGGGTGGCTGGATTGGGTTTGGTTTGGTGTGGGGGGGGGGGCTTTTAAAGAAGGGGTCCAAATGATATCATCCACCCAAGAAAGACGTCCATAGGTGAGTGTTAGGCTCCATCCCGAGTTAATCAAGATTAACTCTGATTAATCAAGTTTAAGCCGAATTAAGCATATTTAAATGAATTAATGGTGATTTAACACCAAATGGAATTGAATTAGCCTAACCATGAGTAACTTAGGCTTAATGAAAGAGTAAACAAGATTATGCAATGATTTAAAAGGAAATGAAGCTTTAACAAGCAAACGGAGGACTTTTTTGGAAATACGAATCTTTCCGTATTTTGTCGAATACGGAAGCTTTGAATACCAACATGTGTATTTTGAAGAGTACGACGATTCTCGTAAAAGGCTTGAAGTTGTTCGATGAATATCGGATCAAAAGGACCGTCAATTGGCTTGAATTGTAATTTAGGTGACTTAATGGGCTTTAATGCAAAATTATCCTTATATAGGATAAGATGATGAACTCATTTGATTCATCTCCAAGAGAAACCCTAGGCAGCTCCTCTTTTCATGCCTTTTTCTCTTCTTTCTTCCGTTTCCTCTTTCTTGAGAGTTAGTTAAGGTGATTAAAGTGAAGGGGCATCCATCATCTTCCTCTTCTTCATCATCTTATTGCAAATCAAGCTTCAAATTGAGGAATTTCATCTCAAAGCTAAGCTAAGCAAGAGGTTTTGTGTATACTCTTCAACCAAAGGCAAGTAACATATATACTTATGCTTGTTATAGTGGTTTTATTGAATTGCATGAAGATGTAGATGTGAATAGGTTAATGGAGGTTGTAAACTTGAGAAACCATAGTAATTAGGTTAATGAAATGGATTAAGAAATTGATGGTTTGATTAGGTGGATGATTGAGGTTCATATACTCTGGTATATCCCCTGATTTAATTGTTCATTAGGTTAATATCAGGTTCAAGAAAGACAAGAAATGGATTCAGATCCATTTCCCTGCAGTACAGAACTGCAGGGCAGCCGCAGTTCGGCTCGGTCGACCGGCCACACATGGTCAAGTTCCTCTTGAACCTGACCAAAACACTGTTAAGCCCTTTTTCGTTTACAACTGCAGGTCGACCGGGCCTTGCCAGGTCGACCTGGCCCACTGAGATATGTTATAAAACTTCCGATTTCTTCCGAATTTCCAGAATTAAAAGTCTAAGTATATAGACTAATGTTAATCGTGTTTAAACCTCCCTAAGTGTTAACTAGGGTTATTCTAATGCATAACCAACTAAGTAATTTCATCGATAGTGATACTTGCATTGATAACCAAAGTTACACTCAATGGTTGGTTAGAGGAATTGATTTAGAATTAGACGGAGATTGATATGAATTGTTAACGGGTCTGGCACTACCTAGTGGTTTCATAAACTCATTATGGAATTGAACTTAATGAATTAAGAAATGAACAGTTACGAAAAGTAACAATGAATTGACTAATCCTACTGCAGTCGATGGAATTGGGGGCGTTCCGGAGCTCCGTGGTGACACCAGTGATATCTGATCAAGACACTGGGAGATCCCACCTTACTTAGTGGACCGAAAGGTCAGGGACTGACGAGTCCTATTGATAAGTCATTAATAAATGCTTAATGTAAAGAATGAATGAGCATGAACTACTTCCTTTGGGAAGAACTGAATTGAGTTGAAACCAAGACTATTGTAGTTGCCAAACTTATTGTCGTTATTACTTGTGTTTGCTATTGCACAAGGATTATGTACTGTTGATTAATTAGAATTGTTTAGAACTGTTAAAGCAATGAGTTATCAGGAATTATGAACATGTCATAGATATATGTATATCTTGTTGAACCGTCGTGTTTATGGTATTACTGATGATATTACAGGCTCAGTTGCCCGTGCCGGTCCCTCCGAGACCGTCCCGCCAGCGGAGGAGGCCCATTCGATACCTCCAGGAGGTCTAATCGAATGGACATGATCTGAGAGCGGATACATTGAAATATTTTGAAAACTGTTTAGAAAGTATTTTGTATATTCATTTTGGTATTGTAAGTTATGTCCCCTGCATTGTATTTTGAATATGCAGTGGTTGATAGTAGGAAAAATGAAACGATGTAAAGTGAACTTTAGAATGCAAAGTAAAGAATCTGATTCATTTTGTTAAATGGTTGTCAATGTATATTATTGTATATTTCCACACAACTGTACATTGACAGGTACATATGCAAGATTCCTTGTAGACTTCGTTTTAACGTCGGTTAATTTGGGGTTTACGGGAGTAAGTATGATCATCGCGACCCGGGGGTTAACCCTAATGACTCTGATCTCGGGCCTGGGTCGTGACATACTTATTGTATGGTATCAGAGCCTAGTTAAAAGACTAAGTTAAGAAAACTTAAAAAGACTTAGCAAGACTAGGAACGAAGTGAGGAATGTGACGTTTCGACCAAATCCAACTATGGATTTGCGTTTACTGCTTTCACTATATGTGATATCAATGTCAGGGAAGTGTATAGATATTATCTTACCTTCCGTATTGTTTACAGTATGGCATCAGGATCAGGATCAGGATCGGGATCTGGACAGGATGACTTCGCGATTATCCCACCTCCCCCTTCTAGATCGGATACAGATGCTCGCTTTACTGCTATTCTGGAGCAGTTAGCCAGGAGCCATGAGGCTCAGATGAGTATGCAGGCCCAAATGGCTACGATGTTGCAAGTTCAGAGCCAATTGCAGGCTCAGCTACAGGCTCCACCAGTAATACCAGTCCAACCACCGCACGTTGAGACTCAAGTGGTATTACAACATAAAGACAAGGACCCTCATGCCATCTTTGAATGGTTCTGTAAGAGGGGAGCCACTGAGTTCCAGGGAGATGAGGATGTCATGAAGGCAGATGAATGGCTCGAACACATTGAGGATGTGTTTGAAACAGTTGTCTGCACTCACAAGCAGAGAGTACTGCTCATTTCCACCATGTTCCGAGGGGCAGCAAAAGTATGGTGGAAGAGTGTCAGAGATGCCTTCAAGGCAATGCCAACTGAGGGTATTTGGGAGATATTCAGGCACCAGTTTCAGAGGAAGTTCGTCCCAGAGCATGTACAGCAGCAGAAAGAATCAGAGTTTTTGAACTTGAAGCAAGGTCATATGACCGTGGCTGTGTATGTTCATACTTTTCTGCAGCTTTCTAAGTATGCTATCGAGTTGATAGATACGGAAGCAAA
The DNA here is from genome assembly GCA_038049695.1 of Cinnamomum chago. Classification (NCBI taxonomy): domain Eukaryota; kingdom Viridiplantae; phylum Streptophyta; class Magnoliopsida; order Laurales; family Lauraceae; genus Cinnamomum; species Cinnamomum chago. Next base: position 89,669,380 of record CP142452.1, on the reverse strand, counting down.
GAAAGTTAAGAGATTCCTCCTTGGCCTAAATCCGGAGTATAAGACGGTCGTATTGGCTGGGCAGAAGCCTACACCGTTTGATGATGCCGTTGATAGGGCCTACACAGCGGAGGAAATCCAGAGAGAGAAGGAGGCAGAAAAGGAAGCAGAGGCCTTGAACACCAAGAGAAGTGGTGATTCATGGTTTAGGAAAGGAGGACCATCCAGGTCCAAGAGGCAGAAGCAGAGATTCATTCCTAGATCTGATAGGAATGAGAGGAGAGATAACAGACCAGTCTGTGCTACATGTGGGAAATTTCACAGGACTGAGTTGTGTTGGAGGACTACCGGAGCTTGCTTAGTCTGTGGTTCTTTGGAACACAGAATGACATTTTGTCCGAGAGCTAGGAGAGATGACAGAGCACCATATCAGTATCCTGCTCAGGGACAAGCAGCACTTCCTGCTCCTCCAAAGAGATTAGCATTGCCAGCTCCTCCTCCTAGGCCACAACAGCCACAGCCTCAACGTCAGGGTCAGCAGCGCCCATGGCAGAGACAGCAGCAGCAGCCCGACAGACCACAGATGGCTGGGATGGCTTGTGCCGTCAACAGAGAACAGGCTGATGTTGCAGCCAATGTCGTTGAAGGTACAATCTTTGTAGATAATAGACCTGCTATTGCATTGTTTGATCCGGGTTCTACGCATTCCTTTGTAGCACCTGCATTTGCTTGTGATATGCAAAACCGGATCATGCAGTTAGCTTATGATTTTACCGTGTCTACTCCTTTGGGGAGAAAAGTAGTGTGTGAACTGTATATTCCTCAGTGCACTGTTAGAATTGGAGAGGTATCCATGCCAGCTGATTTGGTTGTACTAGCAATGACTGATTTTGATGTCATCTTTGGCATGGATTGGCTTGCGAAGTACAGGGCTTGTTTAGACTGTTTCCGCAAAATCATCACCTTTAGGGTTGATGAAGCCAATGCCAGTGTACTCTTTGAGGGAGTCAGGAAGAAGTATGACACCAGGCTTGTTTCAGCACTCAAGGCTGAACGATTGATGCGTAGTGGGTGTGAAGGCTATATTGCCTTTATTTCAGAGAAGAAGCCTGTACAGGAGTTACAAAATATTCATGTAGTCTGTGAATTTCCAGATGTGTTTCCAGATGAAGTGCCAGGTCTACCTCCAGCTAGGGAAGTGGACTTTACTATTGAGCTTATGCCTGGTACAGCACCGATATCCAGGGCACCGTATCGGATGGTACCATTAGAGTTGTATGAATTGAAGAGACAGATACAAGATTTGCTCGATAAAGGTTTTATTAAACCTAGTGTTTCACCGTGGGGAGCACCTGTACTGTTTGTAAAGAAGAAGGATGGCACCCTTCGAATGTGTATCGATTATAGGCAGATCAATCAAGTAACAGTGAAGAACAAGTATCCACTGCCTAGGATCGATGAGTTGTTTGATCAACTCCAGGGTGCAGCGTACTTTTCAAAGATTGATCTTCGATCTGGATATCACCAGATTCGAGTGAGAGATCAAGATGTACAGAAGACTGCATTCAGGGCTCGTTACGGTCACTATGAATTTCTAGTGATGCCTTTTGGTCTAACCAATGCACCTGCAGTGTTTATGGCTTTAATGAACAGGGTGTTTGCTTCGTATTTGGACCAGTTCGTCGTGATCTTCATTGATGACATCCTGGTCTATTCAAAGAGACAGAGATAGAGCATTCACAGCATTTGAGAACGGCCTTGCAGATACTGAGAGAGAATCAGTTATATGCAAAACTTGAAAAGTGTGACTTTTGGTTACAACAGGTTGCATTTCTAGGTCATATCATTACCAGAGATGGATTGACGGTTGATTCCGCTAAGATTGAGGCCATTACCAATTGGCAGAGTCCGAAGAATGTGCCTGAGGTTCGAAGCTTTTTAGGGTTTGCAGGCTATTATAGAAGGTTCGTAAAGGACTTTTCGAAGATAGCAGCACCACTGTCGAAACTGACTCGGAAGAATGTTCCATTTCAATGGAATGATGCATGTGAGTCTAGTTTCCAGACTTTGAAGCAGAAATTGGTGTCGGCCCTGATTTTATCCTTACCCGAAGGAAGAGGAGGATTTGAAATTTACTCAAATGCCTCGGGTGTTGGATTGGGATGTGTATTAATGCAGAACCGCAAGGTGATAGTTTATGGTTCGCGTCAGTTGAAAGACCATGAGAAGAACTATACTACTCATGACCTAGAGCTCGCAGCGGTTGTATTTGCATTGAAACAATGGAGGCACTACTTGTACGGAGAGACTTTTGAAGTCCATTGTGATCACAGAAGCCTTCAGTACTTGTTTACTCAGAAGGATATCAATCTGAGGCAACGCCGTTGGTTGGAGCTGATCAAGGACTACGACTTTCCATTCAAATATGTACCTGGAAAGGGTAACGTAGTTGCTGATGCTTTGAGTCGGAAAGTAGCTGACTTGGCATCATTAGAAGATGGATGGAACCTGATAGAGGGACTCAAGGACTCAGATGTGTCCATTGACATAATAGATGATCGAAGAGTGGTTGCAGCAATGTCCGTATTCGAACCTCTTCTTATCACATAAATTAAGAAGCGGTAGTTTGAAGATTCTGACTTAGTGAAGATCAGGGATAACATTGCTAATAGACCAGATTTCGTGTTGATAGAAGGAGTCCTCTACTTCAGGGACAGATTGTGTATACCAGCACAAGAAGATTTGAAGCAAGCAGTAATGTTCGAAGCTCATCACACCAGATATTCTATGCATCCGAGAAGCACCAAAATGTATAAAAATCTCAAGGGCAGATTTTGGTGGAATAATATGAAGCGGGAGATAGCAGGTTATGTGTCTTCCTGCTTAACTTGCCAGCGTGTGAAATTCGAGCATCAGAAACCGCCAGGATTGCTTCATCCATTGGATATTCCCAAGTGGAAATGGGATCATATAACGATGGACTTTGTATCAGGTTTACCGAGGATGAGAAAGCAACACGATGCCGTATGGGTGATCGTTGATCGTTTGACAAAGTCCGCACATTTCCTTCCATTTAGGAAAGATATGGGATTCAGCGATATGTTCAGACTGCTTGTCAAGGAAGTGACTCGATTGCATGGAACACCGGTCTCGATTGTCTCCGATCGGGATAGTCAGTTTGTGTCCTCATTTTGGCAGTCATTTCAGAACTCCATGGGTACCAAACTTCGGTTTAGTACTGCTTATCATCCACAGACAGATGGACAATCAGAAAGGACTATATAGACTTTAGAAGATTTGCTTCGTGCCAGTGTAGTTGATTTCAGGAGTGATTGGGATGATCATTTGGCGTTGTGCGAATTTGCGTACAACAACAGTTATCACTCTAGCATTGAGATGGCACCATTTGAAGCACTGTATGGTCGAAGATGTAGGACTCCAGTAAGCTGGGAAGAAGTTGGAACTCGAAGTTTCCACGGTCCTACCATCATCGCTGAAACAGCAGAAAGGTACAAAAAATACAGGACAGGCTGAAAGTTGCTAGATCAAGGCAGAAAAGCTATGCTGACAATCGTCGGCGTGATTTAGAGTTCGTTGTTGATGATCTAGTCTTTTTAAAGACGTCTCCAATGAAGGGTACTATCCGATTCGGGCAGAAAGGGAAGCTTTCCCCGAGATTTATTGGCCCTTTTAAGATCTTGAGCCGAATTGGAAATGTAAGCTTATCGCCTCGACCTTCCAGCAGAACTCTCTGGTAACCATAATGTGTTTCATGTTTCCATGCTTCGGAAGTATGTGACTGATCCTTCACACGTTATTCGTCATGAAGAGATCCAGGTGTTACCGAACACCACATATGTTGAGAGGCCAGTACAAATTATTGATACCAAAGAGGCAGTTCTATGCACAAGGACAATTAAATGGGTCAAGGTACTTTGGGATCATCATACGCCCAAGGAAGCTACATGGGAACTTGAGGAACAAATGGCTCAGAAGTATCCCGAGCTATTCGTTCAGGTAACATCCCTTTGAATTGTTTATTTGATTTATATTGCATTCGGAGGACCGAATGATTCTAAAAGTTTAGGAGAATGTTAGGCTCCGTCCCGAGTTAATCAAGATTAACTCTGATTAATCAAGCTTAAGACGAATTAAGCATATTTAAATGAATTAATGGTGATTTAACGCCAAATGGAATTGAATTAGCCTAACCATGAGTAACTTAGGCTTAATGAAAGAGTAAACAAGATTATGCAATGATTTAAAAGGAAATGAAGCTTAAACAAGCAAACGGAGGACTTTTTCGGAAATACGAATCTTTCCGTATTTTGTCGAATATGGAAACTTTGAATACCAACATGTGTATTTTGAAGAGTACGACGATTCTTGTAAAAGGCTTGAAGTTGTTCGATGAATATCGGATCAAAAGGACCGTCAATTGGCTTGGATTGTAATTTAGGTGACTTAATGGGCTTTAATGCAAAATTATCCTTATATAGGATAAGATGATGAACTCATTTGATTCATCTCCAGGAGAAACCCTAGGCAACTCCTCTTTTCATGCTTTTTCTCTTCTTTCTTCCATTTCCTCTTCCTTGAGAGTTAGTTAAGGTGATTAAAGTGAAGGGGCATCCATCATCTTCCTCTTCTTCATCATCTTATTGCAAATCAAGCTTCAAATTGAGGAATTTCATCTCAAAGCTAAGCTAAGCAAGAGGTTTTGTGTATACTCTTCAACCAAAGGCAAGTAACATATATACTTATGCTTGTTATAGTGGTTTTATTGAATTGCATGAAGATGTAGATGTGAATAGGTTAATGGAGGTTGTAAACTTGAGAAACCATAGTAATTAGGTTAATGAAATGGATTAAGAAATTGATGGTTTGATTAGGTGGATGATTGAGGTTCATATACTCTGGTATATCCCCTGATTTAATTGTTCATTAGGTTAATATCAGGTTCAAGAAAGACAAGAAATGGATTCAGATCCATTTCCCTGCAGTACAGAACTGCAGGGCAGCCGCAGTTCGGCTCGGTCGACCGGCCACACATGGTCAAGTTCCTCTTGAACCTGACCAAAACACTGTTAAGCCCTTTTTCGTTTACAACTGCAGGTCGACCGGGCCTTGCCAGGTCGACCTGGCCCACTGAGATATGTTAGAAAACTTCCGATTTCTTCCGAATTTCCAGAATTAAAAGTCTAAGCATATAGACTAATGTTAATCGTGTTTAAACCTCCCTAAGTGTTAACTAGGGTTATCCTAATGCATAACCAACTAAGTAATTTCATCGATAGTGATACTTGCATTGATAACCAAAGTTACACTCAATGGTTGGTTAGAGGAATTGATTTAGAATTAGACGGAGATTGATATGAATTGTTAACGGGTCTGGCACTACCTAGTGGTTTCATAAACTCATTATGGTATTGAACTTAATGAATTAAGAAATGAACAGTTACGAAAAGTAACAATGAATTGACTAATCCTACTGCAGTAGATGGAATTGGGGGCGTTCCGGAGCTCCGTGGTAACACCAGTGATCTCTGATCAAGACACTGGGAGATCCCACCTTACTTAGTGGACCGAAAGGTCAGGGACTGACGAGTCCTATTGATAAGTCATTAATAAATGCTTAATGTAAAGAATGAATGAACATGAACTACTTCCTTTGGGAAGAACTGAATTGAGTTGAAACCAAGACTATTGTAGTTGCCAAACTTATTGTCGTTATTACTTGTGTTTGCTATTGCACAAGGATTATGTACTGTTGATTAATTAGAATTGTTTAGAACTGTTAAAGCAATGAGTTATCAAGAATTATGAACATGTCATAGATATATGTATATCTTGTTGAACCGTCGTGTTCATGGTATTACTGATGATATTACAAGCTCAGTTGCCCGTGCCGGTCCCTCCGAGACCGTCCCGCCAGCGGAGGAGGCCCATTCGATACCTCCAGGAGGTCTAATCGAATGGACATGATCTGAGAGCGGATACATTGAAATATTTTGAAAATTGTTTAGAAAGTATTTTGTATATTCATTTTGGTATTGTAAGTTATGTCCCCTGCATTGTATTTTGAATATGCAGTGGTTGATAGTAGGAAAAATGAAACGATGTAAAGTGAACTTTAGAATGCAAAGTAAAGAATCTGATTCATTTTGTTAAATGGTTGTCAATGTATATTATTGTATATTTCCGTACAACTGTACATTGACAGGTACATATGCAAGATTCCTTGTAGACTTCGTTTTAACGTCGGTTAATTTGGGGTTTACGGGAGTAAGTATGATCATCGCGACCCGGGGGTTAACCCTAATGACTCTGATCTCGGGCCTGGGTCGTGACAGTGAGCTTGCCCCTATCTGAGGCACGCAATAAAATGCCCATTTTGGCCAATAAAAGCATTGTCATTTAATGCAAAAAGAACGCCGTGGATTTTGGAACATGAAAACTCCTTTCGTGCCACAGTTTGGCTTCTTCTTTGTGTGTTCCACTTCCTTTGGTTGTGCGTACTATGGTACATACCTCAAAGAGTCCAATTTAGACAAATTCGCAAGGCTTTATATGCAGCCCGCCTATTTGAAAACTGAACAGCTCAATATAAATATTTCTCTCTTGTATGGTATATGGCAAAATTTCGCCTCAATATGTTTTGGGCTTGCTGTAAGATTGATGAGGTATATAATATACTTGAAAACAAAAGTACAAAAGAATTATGTGATTTATGCATAACCAATTTGATGGTGGGCTCATCTCCTATCAGAGTGAAATGTGGTAAGGGTCCATATAGGGGCGAGCAACATTTACTTTTATCGGTTTAGGTTCTCAATAGTTGGGCCTTGACTTCTACCATACCTATCCAAACTATAGTTTTCCAATAAATGCTTGATGGAAAGTGGAAGAGGGGCTGAAACACCCTATTTCCAATGGGATGTTTTGTAGCTCCATATATAACCCCCGGGCTGCAGGTCACTGATCCTCTTTTTTTCAACTCCGCTGGTTGTTGTAATTTTCGGCCCCAATCCCGTGTAAAGGAGGAGGGTTGCATTTGGTGAGTTGTCAGTTGGCTCAAAACTTTGTCACGACCTCAACATCTTTTCTCCGGTTCGTTTCCATTGCTTTGGCCTCCTTTTTTTTCCTCCACGGATTGGTAGCATGACCCAACTCCACAACTTCGTGGTTGCAAAAACGAGCATGTTCTAACTATCCTTTTGCGTCCCTCCCTTTTGAAAATTTGATTTTTGCTATCCATTTTGTACTCTGCTAACAATGCCTCACATTTCTGGAAGAAAGCTTTGTCAATTGTTGCATCCTTACGAGAGCCCATTGTAGTTGGAAGGTGCTCAATGTTTGCAACCAAGAGATTGTTGGCTCAAGTTACGTCACCTGACTGTAAAAAAGAAGTTGATTGTTCAGCCCTGTCTGAGGAAAAAAGGGCTACTTAGAGTTTTTTATTTTTACGATTTCAACAGATTTTCTGCCTTACTTCTAAATTTTAGGGATTCAGATTATTAACTCAACCAAAAATAGCCACAAAAGGTGGGAGATCCAAGATTTCCCTCCACTTCAAGCAAATGGCCCTCAATGTGGATCTAAAGCAAGTTTGTATTGTATACTAGGTTTTTTTTGGGTAGAGTCTTGAACTCACACACCTTCACCAAATGCAAATGGGCAGAGATTTATTGATGATTCCTTTCCGTGGTTTTCCTTTTGTATGTGGTCAGAGTGATCTTCATCAAGACTTCTGAGTCTCGTTTTGGCAAGTTCCAACGAAGCGTTATTTATGTTTGAAGAATGTGATCCTATCCTTCATGTCTCCCTATCTAGCAAAATGGAGCAAGAGGAAGAAACATTAGTTGGGACAAGGCTTTGGTGATGATGATGAGCAAGAGGAAGAAACATTACCACTTAAAAGGGAAAACTAGCTCTTTCTTCTTTTGCATACCCTTCTATGACTGTTGACTGCAATTCCACTTACTATTTTTTCCTCCTTTTAAGTCAACAAGAACTGTATTAAATCAGGAGAATAGTTCCTTTCACCCCTCCTATTGTATCTTTTGGTAACCGTCAACAATTCAACATTTATCATTGGCATCCATAACTTCACAATGTTTGATTACTTATGTTATTGTTTAATAATGCAAAGGTACCAAGCTGCTGAAAATTTAATTCTTCTTGGCTTAGAGCAGGTTCCATTGTAGATGATGTTTTTCCCCTTATTTGTGTAATTGTAGAATCTGTTTTCGTTGCACATGAATGTCTTGGAGAAGTCAATACTTGTGAGGTTTTACTGGTTTTGCTGCTAACTATTTTAATGTTTAATTAATGGCTCACCAGGCAAGCAAAGGATGTAGTGAAAGGCATTAAGAAGCGCATGGGGAGTAAGAATCCAAAAGTTCAACTTCTTGCTCTCACGGTATGCACCTTGAATATTTGTGTTATTCTTTCATGTTATGGATATGTGAGGTTGCATCATCGTCGTCATCATAGCCTTACCCCATCTATCTGGGATTGGCTTATTGAGTTATATTATATGCTTGAAGAAAATCTGCAGCCAAACTTTCATTGTTTCTAACTTTGATGTATGGAAGCATGCTCTCTCTCTCTCTCTCTGTGCGCGCGCGCGTGTCTGTGCACGTGTCCGTTTGCTCTTCTTGCAATCTTATTAGCATATAAAAAATTCATCATTCATAGCCTTATTCATCTAAATGGGATTAAGTTTCAGTCCTTCCACTAATCTATTTATGCAAGCCACTGGCTAGCATATAAAACATGCAGATGACTAGTGGAATCTGGATCTCTTTTTATTGATGAAGCATTTTTATCCACACTGGAGTGGGTGTAAAGTTATGAAGTAGGAACAACATTGCAGGTTCGAGTAGAGGTTTTTGCAACTAAGGTCCATACATATTTCAAAATTCTTCATGATCGACAACCTAAACCTCGATGAATGTCCTGCAAATACTTTAGAAAGAATTATGATGGCGGTCAACTTCAACATATAAGAAGGCCACATCTGGTGGCTCAGATCCCCAGTCTACATCTTTGAATTATGATCTCACATGTACATAAGCAAGGCCCTATGACATCCCGCACCTCTTCTATCAGGCGTCCTATAAATTCTTTGTTATACTTGTTACCAAGGATTAAAAAAAGCAGTTGTGGAGGCCGTATTGACCGCCCTCTAAATCACTAAATATCAGTTGTAGAAATGTGGATTTAATTTTAGGTAAAAACAATCTGAAAAAGATATCCACAAAATTCAGAATATCAGAGAAAATATTATATTTTTATATTTACTTTTAGTAACAAGAATAGATGTATGTATTGGACCTTCATTGTCACTCAGGTCCTTGCTTTTTATATGATCTTAAAATAACAATAATATCTGTTCATCTATAGTCATGTTAATCAGTTATATTTATTTAAGACGCAATGAAATGTTAATGGCTGAAAGTTGAGTCGAAATTTGATCACTATTTATTAAGTATGGAGTATGTAGTATCATTATATCATCAATCATATATTATGTACCATGAAGTGGACAGTCTACTAGTACTTATTCAATACTTACTACTGACGATACAGGGCTTACTGCGTAGTAGTTATTGACTATATTTATATATAGGGATTGATCAATGAAGGACATAAATCTAGGATGACAAAGCATTTGTGAAATGATTTTTGTCATGAAGTTTAAAGCCCCCTAAGGGTGGAGGAGACCATTGCGGGCCACTATGATTCGGATGCAAAGATGTGAAAGCCACCTCTTTCCAGTTAGACAAAATTAATCCAATGGAGATACCCCAGAAGTGAGGACCAGTAAGAGCCCAAGAAGCAACGCAAAATTTTACCCTATTGATCAACATTTCAGTAGCAGTGGATTGGCCTTCAAAGCACCTTGAATTTCTTTCCTTCCACAAAACCCACAAAATGGCCATGAACGATGATCTCCATAAGGATCTACCCTTGGAAGAGCCCACAGAAAATTTCCCAGCTTCATAAGAGGCCGAGATACTCCCAAGGGAAGACCCAATTACACCCAAACCAGCCAATCACTGCTTTCCAAAGAGCTTGAGCCGTACTACAATTGAGAAAGAGGTGATTCACCACTTCCACATCCTTGAGGCACATGAGACGGGGCATTAACAATGATTCTTCTCCAGCTTCGAAGGTTGTCCATGGTGAGAACACTCCCTTAAGAGCCAGCCATCCTAATGCAATTACCCTAGGAGGGGTCTTCAAAATCCAGAGACTAGACAAAGGGCTAACATCCGGGGAACCTCTCGTCAAGATGGTGAAGAAGGCTACTGAGAAAACTCCATCAGTAGAACCGTTCCAAAACCTTCATCCTAACCCTCATCCGGGAGATATAAACTCATAGGAGAGTCCTGCTACTTTATTCAAGTCTTATTCTCCAACCGGACCTGATAAGGCAAAAGGCACCTCCTCCAAAGCAGTAGAGACCATTTCACCGCCAATTTCAGTCATTTTTAGACCTTGGCTTGTGTATTCACAGCTAGAATGAGCCAAGTCTTGCTTTGGTTGGGATGAGCTAATGAATTCTTTCATGGTGCCCATGTCTCCATTATTATCAAAAGCAACTCCAGTTTTGTGATGAGTGAGGCTTCATCTCGACAAACTTATCATTGAACATGTGGGAGTTGAGCGGAAGAATTAAGGCAAATTCATAGTTCATAAAGCTTGGCTAGGTTCTCTATATCACATTATTAGGTAGGCTAATTTTAAGTGAACTCTTCAGCCAATGTCAGGGTCTTTTGTGATTATGTTGTCCTTGTATAGTTCTTTTCCTCGTAATTTGTTGTTCTTTCTTTGTAAGTGTTAATAAAATTTACTGCGACCGACCTAATAAATTTTGTCAGTTGTGTTTCTGTGCAATGTCATTGAGGAAACCAGCTTCCCCTCTAAAGGCTCTCTTTTTTTTTTTTTTTTTTATTCATATATTTCTCTTAATGAAACTTTTGTTGTTGACCATCAAGAAGTAGAAAAAAAGGAGACAAATACTCTATATATTTGAGAAGTTTCTTTGTCTTACAGTGCAATAATTTTTCTTTCATTTTTTTTCCCATATTCCAGCTGTTGGAGACATTGGTAAAAAATTGTGGGGATATTATTCATATGCATGTTGCGGAGAAAGATATCCTGCATGAGATGGTGAAGATAGTGAAAAAGAAGGTTGTTGATTTTACAATTTTCTCTTATGCTTTCTTTGCTAAGAACGTAAATTGCCAATAACGGAGTCTATTCATGGATGAGTTTCCAGCGAAGAAACTTGGCAACATGGTAGAGTCCACTGGCCCCGCCAGATACATTGGTGGGCTGTGGATTTGGGCCTACCACGAATTAGCTTCATCTGATATTTCTAGCCATTGCATTTAAAGTGATGACTCAATGATTGGCATTAAATAGTTTTCAACCATTCATTATTGTTTTACATTGGATGGCTAAAGATGTCCGATGGGGCTGATTGTCGGCGGACCCTCTTAACCTTATCCTAGATACTAATCACAATTGCTTTACTGGTGGGGGCTCTACCCATTCTCTATCCAATGGAGGTATGTAGATTGGAAGATGTCCTTTATCACAACCCATATATGCATCTAGTAGGGCCAATGGACCCCAAGAAAGCTCAGTCCCATCTGAAAGTGTGTCATAGAAACCGCCCACTTTTGTCTGCTAGTTTAGCTTTTCTTTTGTCAATCTTATATCCTGATGAATTTCCTCCTGGCATTTTCTGTTTTCTCTCTACATACAGCCTGATTTTCATGTCAGGGACAAGATACTTACTCTTATTGATACCTGGCAAGAAGCTTTCGGTGGACCAAGGGCAAGATATCCACAATACTACGCTGCATACCAGGAATTGTTGGTAAGTCGAAGGTTTTGGAATTTATAAATTTCATGAGATGCACATGTTATTTAACTACAGAGTTGGCAAAAGAATTTGTATCGAGAGTTGAGACTCACCTTTTTCCAGGAGCATCTCAGAAAATTATAGGATTCTAGTATACCATTCTTATACCCAGACTCGCCTTCTTATTGAATATTTTGGGATGGTTTCTTCGCACATCAAATATACCACTCTTAATCTAGATGAACTCTATAAAATGGAAAGAGCATCAGTATGAAACATGGTGCAAGATTGGACAGTTATGATCTTCCAGTCTAGACTGTTTGTCGTGTCATTTCAGTTGTCTAGATTAACTAAATATTGTTATGTGAACTTGTGTGACTAAAATCATTCCTGGCTAACTCAAAACATGTGGTTGCTCTGATAATGTCGTAACTAAGAAAAGGATGACGGATCACTTCATCTCCTGTCATCTGGTTTAGGAAAAAGGGTACTAATTTATCATAAATAGAAGTAATCAGGAGAGGAAGGGATCCTTTGAGCAATATCATGATTGAGAAGAAGGAATCCTATTGCCATTGAGAGATATGAAATGTTACATCCTCTTGAAATATGGGGATTCTGATGTCACACTCTCACATGAGAGGGTTATCTGATAGGACTTGCTCTATATATATTATATTGATTGTTTAAAATACTGTTTTTATCATCAGTGTTATTGGAAAGGCTCACTTTTTCTTAAACCATTTTAATTAAGTTGATTCCTGTGTATCAGCGTGCTGGAGTAGTATTTCCTCAAAGCTCTGAGAGCGCTGCACCCATATTTACTCCTCCGCAGTCGCATCCCCTGACTTACCCTGAATCTGCACGTAGTCCTGGTTTCCGACAAGAGGTGCCCGAGTCATCCATGAGTTCTGATTTTCCAGCTTTGAGGTATATCAGTGGGGTCCTTCTGCTGCAACATGTTTGGAGAAATATTTTTCCAAGTTTGACCGTTTACCATGTTTTTCTTGGCAGAATAATATATTGGTTTTTGACATCTCTGTATGATGAGTATATATTGTCCTTTGATCACTTAATTCTCAGATTCTCTGATAAATTTATTGTCCAGTCACATGGGGTTTTAATGTTCGAAACTTTTATCAATATGTGCGAGTGACTACATAGTATACACTTTTATGCCGTTTAAGATATAATCTGCATCACACGCTGTCGCTTCTCTGATGATTTGTGTATATTTGTAGTTTAAACTCTAGAGTCCGCATCATCTACATCGTTCTGTGTAGACTGTAGTGTCTCCGCAAGTCCCAAAGTAGAGCTGGCAATTGGCATGTACTCATTTGTAAATGGTGTCATGTTAAGAAACATATCAATGATGCTTAATGGTGTATGGTCTACTAGATTATGTTAAGACCCACTAAGTGGATGAGCCGTGCATCCTAACCATTTTATCAATCTACCTATGAGTCTCATGGACCTATTAGGTCATTTCCATTTGTTAGATCCTACCCATCCACCGACTTTTCTCACCTGTTAGATCCTACTTGGGGTGAATTCTTGATGTTCCCCACTTGGACAGGTAGGATGGGCAGATGTGTAGGATCCAGTTAGGCCTGTGGGTATCATTTGTTCACAATTAAAAGTAAACTGCCACCGGTTACTGATTTTAATATCCTATTTACCTTTGTCCTTCGGGCTTGAAATTATGAGTCAACTAACACTAGCTTACTGATTTGTTAGTATGACAGAAATTCAGAATGCTCGGGGTATCATGGATGTCCTTGCAGAAATGCTAAATGCTTTAGATCCTGGGAACAAGGAGGTAAGTTGGCATATTCCATGTAGATGAGATTTTGAACTTTGAAACAAATTTACCTTAGTAGAGGGTTGTTGATGTTCGTACTCATTTGTTATACTTTTCTACGCACATGTCATTACTGCATAGAATGATTAAAGAACTTGCTAAGATGACCAAGTCAAGAATTCAGTTGGATTAATCATACTGTCGTTCTCATAGAATTCAGATGAACTTGATCGAATGCTCCAGAGTCTCGGAAAACCAAATTATGTCCTAAGGGTGTATATTTAACAATATCGTTTTGAAAAAACATGTTTTTCCTTACAATTGGTTTTTTTTAGAAATGACTTTTCTGGCAATTGATTTTGTCTTAAAGCCGTCCCAAATTGGATTTTACCTGAAAATGTTGCTCATCCTTTTCTCTTGTTTTGGATTGACCAGATTGTGGTTGTCTTTCTAAATATTGGATTATTCTCGCTTCTCCTGAGTTTTTAGAGAATTATTCTATTTTATCAATGCCAATCAGCATGGAAGATTTGTATCAATTACAATAACAAAGGTCCCACCATTCCTTAAGACAATTTGTTCATGTGGGCTCCCCATCTCCATCTTGTATTACAATATTATCAGATCTCTGCAGAATAAATTTGGCTAGATATTAATATTAACCTTCCAATGGAAAGTATATCTACCTTTGATTAGTAACAGGAAAACTTCTTTCAGACTGGAATAACACTACACTAAGGCTGTATTTGTTCAACAAGATGATTTCACACGACACGGGTTTCCATTTCCGTGGAGAGAGGAATCTTGCATTCCTACCCCCTCTTTAGGAGATCCAAATTGTCTCTACTGGGGAAAATTAGTTCACATTTTTATTTTATTTTCCGCATGAATAAGCATCGCACCAAATGAAGAGTTGGCTGGAAAATCAAAATACTCTCCCTCTTTTTCAGGGAATCATCTAGTCGCACAAAAATACCCTAAAAGGAGGAGAAGCCTTTAACAGTACAAGTGGGGGTTTTTTTTTTTTTTTTGGGTATATTTATTCAAAGAGCAAAAGGATTACAAACTACAATCAAGGAACCCCACAAGAATTTACTCCCACACCAAAACTAAAACAGCCAGATGATTGAAGCTATCGATGGTTCAACCTTATCCACTCCTTGTTTTGCTAAAGCACCTGTCAAACTATTGGCTGATCTAATCTTGTGCTGAAACTCCACACAAAGATGATAACTCCTTGCGACAAGCCTGTGTGATTCCGTTGAACGAGTCACTTTCCACAATTAACCGATTTTGAAATGAAGAAGAAAATATCCGAAGAGCTTCTAAGATTGCCATCACCTCTACGTCATTGGATTCTCTAATTCCTCTCTTTACAGAGAATAAAATTGAAATTTCCCCTTTACTATTGTGAAGCACTCCACAAATACCTATAGGCCCAAGCTTAAACGCGCGTGGAAAATCCTCCTTAACGACCAAAGTTCCTTAATAACAAACCCTACTGCCACAAGACATGTTTCTTGAGAACCCACTTGACAAGTGACAACATTCTTCGAGTTGCTTTCTATCTGCAATCTACTTGAGAAGTTAGCCTTCTCAGATAATATCACTGCCTCCTTATCACCAATGCTCCTGCCTTATTGGATTCCTTAATACCTACCTGGCCTAAAAATGAAAAAAATGAAACCAATCTCATCTCATATGCTTCCTCTGACTCAAAACCAGTGGATCATATCTCCTCACTGGTACACAGGTAGAAGGATTTGTCAGAGTCGCTAGACAACAATTGTAAATGTGTGCCTTATGTGCCTTGATGAAGCCAAATCAGTAGATCATGTATTGCTAAATTTCCAGTTAGCTCAAGTCCTTTGGAGATCGGTCTCTAGGTGGTTTGGTTACCGCTGGTTTTCCCGAGAGAATTCTGTCAATTATTTGAGGCTTGGAAAATGGCAGTTGGCTTAACTAGAGGTAGAGTGATGTGGAAGGTGGCCTTTCTGGCTGTTATTTGGGTGATTTGTAAAGAAAGAAATAGAAGATGTTTTGGGATATCCCTTTCCACTGGAGACTCTAGTAGAGAGTCAAGTTCTATTCAGCCATATGGGTGTTTATCCTCCCCATCTTTAGTGGGATTCCTCCAAGTACTATCATTTGAACTTTTCTTCACATTCACAGTTTTCTTCGAATATATTTATGCTGAGAAGTATGAAAATGAATAGAAATTTATGAAGTAATGGACCTAGTACAGTAGGATATGTTAAAATGTTATCCTTTAGTATTCATGCCACATCCAGCAGTGGCATTGTTTGGTCCTGTGCATCTAGGCTTCTTAAGAAAAGAGGCCTTAACCATTTTTGTTTGTAGAGAGTTTATGTTTATTTTTCTAGATGTTTCCAAACATGCCTGAAGCTTTTCTTTTTCTTCAAAAATAAAATAAAATCTATTGAGTCGTAAATTGTGTTTTGAGTTTACTTACCCTTGGGCTCCAATACTGAATCAACTTGAATTGAGTTGTAGACTTTTTTGCATATGTTTTTATTCATCTCAATTTGTATAATATGCTTACTGTAAGTGTTGAACAGATTATTTTAATGCTAATTTCCAGGGTCTCAGGCAGGAAGTGATCATTGACCTCGTTGAACAGTGCCGTACATACAAGCGAAGAGTCGTACAGCTCGTCAGCTCTACTTCGTAAGGCCTCTCATTACTTTCCATTCCCCAAAAAAAAAGCCTCCCATTACTTTTCTTCACTACCCAACCCACGAAAAGGAGAAGTCACTTTTGGTTTCTTGGACCCAGTCATAAGAGGTGTACCAATATATGCATGTGTTAATATGGTTGGACATGACTCTTCCTTGGCAATAAAATTGCCTTTTTTTGTAAAAGATTTTTTTTAATGGTTACTTTCATTAAATAAAGGAAACAGTACGAGAGAAAAGTACTAAAGGCAAAAGAAAACTAAACAGGAAAAGCAAAAAAACCTAAAAGCAGTAAACGATTTTCTCTCTCTATTTATGTTTGTGTTAAAAATTTATGTCTCGGGGTGTGTGTGTGTGTCCATTTTGCGAGGCCTAGAGTATATTGCTAGAGTCATCCTATCGCCATCTGGATGAATGCCAATTCATGAATGTCAATAAATTTGGTGCAACATCCATTTTAACCGCCTGGATGCATCCGCATTCAGGAGATGGAGATGTGAGGGGACACCCTGGGTTGGGGACGTGTCCATTTTGCATGGCCTAGAGTATATTGCTAGAGTCATCCAGTCTTGGCAAAATTTTAATCATCCCCAATCCAGTATGCCCCCTTCATGTTCTCCCTAGCCCCCAATGAAATGGCATGCATCTTCATGGTGGGCCACAACGGTTATACCGCTTCATTCTCACTTTGTGGATAAAATGATGTTCTCTTGTTAATAGTACTGCTTTGTGTTCAGGGATGAGGACCTACTCTGTCAAGGACTGGCTCTCAATGATGACCTGCAGCGAGTACTGACCAAGCACGACAGCATTGCATCTGGAACTGCCATGAGCCTGGAGAAAGTAAAAACTCTTCAGGCACGTGATGTCAATAATGCTACACTTACAACTCAAGATAAAGGGTAATCCAAATGTCCTCCTTTTCTTGTGGGATTGGGCTTGTTTTAATTATTAGAGCATTTGCTTTGATTTTGGCATAAAATTAGGAGGCAGCAGCCAGCGTATGTCATGAAAGAAGTTGTTGGAGTGGACTGAATTGAAACATTAAAATCTAACTCCTAGAAAACATAGATTCATGTTTATGCTTAGATACCATTATCATATTGCTGAATACTCCATGTTACTTGGAAGATACTGATGTATCTAAAGACATGCATATTGCGAAAGAAAACTGTTGAAAATGGATTTTTTTTTTCCATAATACTCTTGTGGGGTGTTCCAATATACTATTCGTATTTACCATTTCAAAGATATATAATGTGTGTTTTATATAGAATAGCCCCAAAGATTACCATATTATAGATAAAGATTAGAATAGATTGTTAGAGACAAATGTAGATTGTAATTGCAGACGGTAGACAGCTCTTAAATAGCTATCACTTTTGTCTACAAAAACCTTGGTTGAGCCATCACACTCATGGTTGAGTGGTTATGGCACCTTAGTATCACATACATGCCCTGTGATTGATCCCTGTATCTTCAGGTTTAAGGTATCACTTGTGGCCAATAGTCCAACTTAGCAAGGAAAATAAAAACAACCCTTGGTCAAGAATCTGTGTCACAGTGGCTGTCATGGCTGACCCTGAAAACTGTTATTTTGCAAGTTGTGGCTGTCTCTACTTGTTGCGTCAAGTTTTCATCTGGCCCCAGAAAAACATGGAAAAAATAATAACATTCTAATGCCTCTTTCTTCACTAAGGCACATTACAAAATAATTTATCAGCTACCAAAGTCATATTTCTAAATTGATGGTTTCTCAAAAACTGTCCTATTTATTTAAGTTTGGTGACTTAGAGGGAAATATATTTGCTAAGAGTCCTAGGAATATCACTACAAAAATCATGTGATATGCAAATAAAGTATATATCTTTAACCATTCGAGGAAAGACTGAAATGGTTTACATGCTAGATTTTGAGCAAGAAAGTCCATTTCATATGTTTCGTTTTAAGTAATCTGAGAAAAATCAAATGATTTTTCCAGTATGCCTTATTTTTCTTAGCAAACAGTGCAAAATACTAAAATCTTGGTTCAAAATCACTGGATCTAATGTAAGCTAACACTTAAGTGCCAAACTAAATCTCTCTTACACATGCGTTCATGTATAGAAGCATTTAAAAAATATAAATGAACATAGTTCCACAAATTTTGGTAAAATGCCTCAAGAAAGGACTGAATCTCCTTAGATTCGGGTTGGAATTTGCACATCTTTCATGCTTGCCAAAAAGAAAAATGAAACAAGAGGTAAAATGCAAACCATTTCTTATCAATATCTTGTAGAAAATCCAAAAATAACTGGAGTACACTGATACCTTGTTGAAGTATGCTCAAGCCAGAATCTGTATTGCACTTTTAATATAGTTGAAAAACCACCAATCGGTGTTTAAAATGCAAAATTAGGTCTTATTAGGTAGGACGGTGGGCTGCATAATTCGTGTTTGTCCAACATTTTGATTTTTAAACCATGATAAAAAAAAAAAAAAGAGTAAGGCACACAATTGTCTTCATATTGCTCTCTCTCTCTCTCTCTCTCTCTCCAATATCATTGGGACTCCTGTAAGCAAGAAGCCCACGAGGACAGCCTATCTCAAGACGACTGTAGATGTGTACACAGCTGATGAGCTATTTCTTTAGTCTATCATGAGAATGTGGCTTTCTCCCAGAAGAAAACTGGTCTTGCCATATTCTCTCTTTGATGTTCACACAGAAAGCGTGATTCTCGAAAGATGATGTTGATTTTGTTCTTGTTCATACATATTGTACCCATGAATGAGATATCGAATTACCTTTTCAGTTAGCCTAAGATAGTGCCATTTGTACACAGAATAAACTTACGGCCATTTAGGATTAGGGAGCAGGATAATCAAGATTCGGGATTTTTTTTTTTTCTTTCAAAAGATTTCTTGTTATAAATAGTGACCAATCAATCACTGCATGCCATTTTATAATGAATATATATTTTCCTCGAGTTTGGTAATATATGATTGGATACTGGCCAAATTAAATTGCGAGCATCTTTTAAGTTCTGATGTGAGGACCTAGGTCTGACTATCCATTCATTGATTGCCATACATTTGTGAGTGAAGCTGACTCCATATGGATGGAATTGGGCTTCAATCATGATGACAATATCATACATTTGTGTTAGTGCTTCCCAGTTTCATATTTGTACATCTTCATTTGGGATCCTCGATTTATTCTGTAGTGTTACAATCTGCTCCATTGCCACTTACATATAAAGTGTGTCCAGGCTCACTTCAACTTCAAGTACAGTAAATCAGCCCCCTCAACAGAAACTATTGCTTCCTGCGCCTCCAAGCTCCAAGGATTCAACACCCCCTTTGATAAAGCTCGATCCACATATGGACCTTCTCAGCGGTGATGATTACACTACTCCAGAAGCTGAGAAATCCCTTGCCCTTGTTCCTGTCAATGTACAACCTGCCACTTCTTCCTCTCAGCAGAATATATTAGCCCTTTCTGACATGTTTTCCCAGAATAATCGTAATGCCAATTCTTTTTATTCTCAATCGGCTTATCCATCATCACAAACATATCCATCAACATCCACATATCAGCAGCAGCAATCTTTGCAGCCTCCACAGCCTGCTTTCCATTCCAATGGAAGTGCTTCATACTCAGGGCAACCTCAATTTGAACAGACTCCCTACACGCATGTCACCAATTCCGGCCATGGACTGACTCCTGGATGGAATGGTCAGAATGCTCAGAGCTTGAATTTACAGCAGCAAGCACTCATTTATGGTACCACTATCTTGTTCTTTCTCAACTATTTCATCTACTGATGCTTCTTGTAAAAAATATAGCTTATATTGCCTCTTTATGTCCCCCACAGAACGGTCCATTTGAATATTTTAGCAGAACGGACAGTTTTCTGTTCCACAGTGCATTCAGTTACGGGAATCAGAAATTATGTGGTGGATATTTATTTTTCTATCTTAACCTCCCTTGTCATTATCATTAGGGGAAAAAAGTAGTGCCACCTAACATAATTTCCTATATCTGGCGTGCCTCAAATGTATGGTCTTTCTGCTAAAAACTCTTTTAACTGTTTGTAGTTTTTGTGTCCAATCGAAGAGCATCCTTATCATTTACTTTCTGGTGCTCTCACATCAGATGCTCCTGTTTCCTGCCTTAAAGATCTGGAAGGAAGCTTCCCTTTTTATCTGATGAGCCATCAACTGCTCTAATCAACAACAATGTGTCTATACTCTATAGTTCCTATGCAATTGTAAAAGATAACTGAAGCTGAAATATTATGGGGGAAGAAACTACAGCAAATAATTCCTGGAGTTCTCTTATCTGCTCAGTTCATCTTTTCTTACAAATGCGGGACTGAAAAAAGCTAACCAGTTTATCTGCTCAGTTTGTATCTTCTTACAAATGCGTGCCTGAAAATGGCTCGTATATTTATATGCTTGGTTCTTCTCTTCTTACAAATGCGTTACTGAAAACGGCTCACCAATTTGACCATGGCTGGAGAATGTACCGGTCCTGGTTGTATGCTTACAAGATACCAATCATTTTCTTATTCTCAACAGGTGCAAATTCCCCAGGCAGCAATGCCCTGCCCCCACCTCCCTGGGAAGCCCAACAGCCAGAAAACAACCAGATGGAGGGTTTGCATGGCCAACCACCAAGCACACAACCGCAAACAATGCAGAGTGGACAGCTGGTTGCATGGCAACCTCAGCCAGTGCAGAGCAGCCAACATGCAGATATGCATTCCCAACAGACACAAACTGGCCAAATGGTGGGCATGTATCCTCAACCGCTGCAAAGCAGCCCATCGATGAGTATGTACCCTCAACCAATGCAAGGTATGTACCCTCAGACAATGCAAGGTGGGCAGTTGGTTGGTATGTACCCTCAACCAATACAAGCAGCCCAGATGGTGGGCATGTACCCGCAACCGATGCTAAGCAGCCAGTTTGCGAATCCATATTCTCAGCCAATGCTTGGGGGCCAGCTTGCAGCCTATGGGGGATACTACGGTCAGCAACCTGGGGCACAGTTCCTTGATCAGAGAATGTATGGATTATCCATGCAAGATAACGGCCGGTCCCTGATGAACAACTATCTGATGCCTGCATCTTCTTATGTGCAGCCAAATAAGCCATCCAAACCAGAGGATAAGCTGTTTGGCGATCTCGTGGATATCGCCAAGTCAAAGCCCATGAAACCCAGTACTAGCAAAGTTGGGAGCTTGTAAAAAAATTAGGGACTCGTCTTTTTTTATTTATTTGTATTTCTATTTTCTTCTTCTTCTTCTTCTTTCTTTTTTCTTTTTTTGAAATTTCTATACATATTCTTCTAAGTGTCTCTCGTATTTGGATACATTTTCTGCTGATTGACATTGTGTATATTTGCTGTAAAATATGTATTAGAGTAAAAGGAAAGGAATGAGGGTGTTGAGGCAGCTCCAGGGAAAATCTCTGCAATTGGAGCAGTCCAATTTCAGGAAAGTAAAGATATATGTTATATGCATTTATTGGATATCATGTCAGATTGGATGATTTCTCTGCCTTGGCCTAACCATGGTGGGTCCACTAGGTGAATGGTTGGATCATATGATTGACGAGTGTTTGAAAAGGCATCATCTGAGAGTCAAAGATGATTACGAGTAAGATTGCCAAGGAGCAAGTGATATGTTCCCCACGAAGGATTCGCGCACGTGAATGGTGTGAGATTTTTTATCTAGGTCATCTACAAAAGTGGAGCCCCTGAATGGAAGAAGCCTATGAAATTCTACATTTTAAATATCACTTGCCTCTATATTTTTAAGACCTAAAAGCTTTATTTCTCATCTACCCACTTTTAGAGCATTTAGATTTTAGAGGATTTGCCCCTAAATGTTTAAAGCGGACAGAATTTAGAATCTTGTGCCAAACACTCTAATTGTTCGAACCTCTATTTGATTTAGACATTTAGAGAAATAGAGGCATGAAATAGAGATGCCAAACATGAGCTAAGTAGTCTTCTAAGCTATGTTAGTGGGGACCCTAGAAGACTTTGACGTCCTTGCTCCTTGCCATCTAAGCTAGCAGCAAAACAGTGAAGCAAAAATTCAAACAGTTAAAACACCCTTCAACAAAATTCCCAAGTCCTCTCAATCGAACTAGCCCATGTTCGGTTGTATGAATTATTACAACTCCACAACTTTTTTTTGGTTTAGTACGAACCCCACAACTTGAGGACTTGAATTGAGAAAGAAACGTTTAATGAATGTCAGCCATAAGGTCCAAATTTTTTGTGGACTTTAATTGAGAAGGCCTTCTTAGAGCTCTTCTCCGTTCCATCTCTGGGCAGAGAGCAAATGCGATAGGTTATCACTTAAATTCTTGGATGACATGTAGGAGTGTTAATGGTCCACTCACGGTGAATGTATAACATATGCAATAGGTGATCCCGACTCAATGCAAAAGGATGTTCATGTTTTTAATTAGCAGTTGATGTTTCTAGGTCTTCAGTTGTGTATTCACTATTCATAAATATTTAGATTTGTTTCATGGAAATGGAAAATCATAAGTATCTGGAATTCTGGATAGGTGTCTCTGAGAATAGAAGTGTGCTCAACTATCACACTCATCATAATGATATTCACTATTGGATTAGAAAGTTCAGATGACATAATTAACTCACTCATCTGATGTGTCATCTGCCTTGTTCAACCCTGCAATGAATATTACTTTTGATCAATGAGATATTTGGGAAACGTCTCCATTACTTCATCTTTCAGGAGCACACTGTACTTTGAAATGTACAAGATACACCGGATCATTTCTAATTGCAAGTACACATGGTTCTCCCTTATCTGTATTTTCTTTCAAGCAGTGGGATAAATCTGAAGATCGAATTCCTCAACTGATTGGGGTAATCATTATTTATTCCCTTTTTTTTTCATTTAAAGCAAGTAATTGGAGCATGATTGCATGAACAACCAGAAAGAATTGGAAGAATACAATAATCTGTACATTTAGCTTGCCAATGAACAACCATAGAAAAATATGAGATTGAAGAAAATGCAACCAAGCCTATAGTAATATTGATTCTTGCCTTTTGTGTAAATTTACCTATATTGTGAAGGCAATTGAACTACTGTAGAAATAAGCTACTACTGGTCTCCATCTAAGGACATAAAGATTTTTTATGTGTAGGCTATTGACAAGCTTCCTCTTATCCCCACCATTCTGGAATTCATTGGAATACTGTTTTCTTGGGTGAGTAGTGTTACAGATAACATATTAGCAAGTTTCAGTTTAAGGAATATATTATGGTCACAGTACCTTGCTCTCTAATTTTAACTGTTACATTCTTTCTCCTTCTTCTCATTTATTCTTTACAATTATATGTTCATTTACGGTTGTACTCCATTGATTTCAAGCTCTTTGGTATATGAAACTTCTTTTAATCTATTGTGTGTAATAAAAGAAAATGCAACTCTTTCTCAAATTGCAAAAAAGGTAGATCAGTGGGACCTATGAATCAATTAAGAGGATTTCATGGGACCATAAAGATATATTTATCTATCTATTTATTTAAAATTAGTGGAGAACCATATGATATTGATTTTTTTTTTAATTCTAATGTGATTTCATAATTAGAAAGCAATTTGATTGTTGCATTAAAATTTTCCCACATGACACAAACAGTGTCCTAGTGTAAGAATCCCATCCACATATCATTCAGTGATCTAGACACCTCAATTATAGGCAGGGTTCCAGACTGAAAGGACTTATTAGTCAGCTATTCCTTGGTTTTTTTTTTCCTACCCATGTTTATCTATTTTCTAAATGTCTACTTGCTGTAGGACAGAGATTGGATTGTTCCACTCTTGAAAAGAATTTTTCCGCATCTCTCTTTGGATTTACCCATCAGATCAGTCTTCTAGGTCATTACATTAACCTTCACATGGATGGAGAGGCCTATATCTAGATATAGTAGTGCCCCTCCTAATGCATCGAGGATAATGTAATTCCTCACCCACAAAATCACTTCATGTTGGCAAATTAAGACAAGTAGTAATTTGCATCTTTTTGACCCATCAATAACATTTCCCTGAACCTGATGATGAGCCAGTGATTTTTGCCTTCATTTTGATTTGAATCTTTTAAGTAGGTCTTTATGTCATTACGTTTTCTATTAGAATTTGTGGTTATATGGTGATACCTGTATTCTTATATCTAAAATAATTATGTAAAAGAAAGATCATAAAGATAAGTGACCTAATTGAATAGCATTAACTTGGATCTGACATGGGTGTCTGTGTGCCTCTTTCAGGGAAGAGATGGAAAAGGCTATCAAGAGTTCAATTTCAGATATAGTAAGCCACTGAAGATGTGGAATTGAAAGAAAATGAATGAAAAATGTGTAGATTAAGCTAGTTGTGCTGGTAATTATGACAGATAAACATGTTTTCTCATCAATGGTAATGAATCATTTGATTGATGGAACTTATCATAAACAAAAACTTCAGTACTTTTAAGGCCCGTTTGGCATCATTCTGGGAATGTTTAGTTCTGAGAATGAATGAAGAAAAACTTGTTTGGAAGGCATTTCTCACCCTTTTTGCACATCTCTCTCTCTCTCTAGATTTTCTCTCACAGAATGCCTACCAAGCAAAGTTTTCTTCATTCATTCTTCTCAGAATAAAACATTCCCAGAATGATGTGCATGATGTGCATGCAGGGTTTGATTGGACGTTTTTTTCTACCTCAATCTATTAGAGATGCATTCAGAGTTGAAATAAACTCCAGATACAAGATAAAGAGGAAAAGCTTCTTCCATTCCATCTTCTCCATGGTCCCAAGCTGAACTTGTAACAGACTGGACTCCAGACATTGTGAATAGCCATTCCACTGCAATCCAAACTGCCCCTACGAAACTAACAGCTTCCTTCAACCCTATGAGGGTCTTCATAGGGTCATTGAAAAGTAAGAACAAAATCTCTAATTCCATCTTTTGAATTTCTCAGGTACTTCATCAAGTTTCTCATGTATTTGCTCTATTTATGAGGGTCGATGAGTTTTAACAGTGACGATTTCATTCAAATGCTCATGGATTGTCTTCTGTTTGTGTGATTATTGCTAACCATTAAAGACTATTGTACAGACAAGGTTGTTGAGCTTGAGCATCATCAAGAGAGGGTTTCAGAAATAAACAATGGATCAAAACATTGAGAAACAACACAGCTTCCCCCAAATATACCAGGACATTCCTGATTAATAATCCATTTGTTAAGGTTTTAGAAGCAAATTTGACTGGAAAGGGTCTTGCGGATCATGTCCTACCCAACAAAGGGATCCATCAGGTGTGAGATAGATGAAGCTTAAATTCCATCATAAAGGCATTGAGTCGCCTGCAACATGGTTTTAGACTTGGTGTTAGAAGATACCTAAACACCAAATAAGAAGATTGAATATCCACAAAAAATAAGAAAAATGATCAGCTAAAGAGGAAAAGCCTAACAGATACAAGGGTCTCATATTAATATACAAATGAAGCTCAACTTACACCAAAGCCTTGGCCATGTGAATTGTTGCATCAAACATCAGAATACTAGAAACTAAACTAGAAAAAGGAACATAAGAGAATCAAAGAAATGGAAAAACATCAGCTTAAGGGCATTAAAAATAAATAGATAAAGTAATAAACAAATAAACATGTACAAGAGTATATTAAAAAACCCATTGTCTTCCAGCGAAAAACTAAAATAAAATAAAATTCATCCACCAAGATGCTTTATGGGACAGAAAAAATATTAAAAAAAAAAATCAAGATGGACTCTTGAGCACGCAGATTCACAATGCACAAAAAGAGGGTCCCCCAAATCATAGAACATTTTCTTAGGATTGCAACAAGCCACTTTTTAAGATTTTTTTTAATTGTTTCGTGCTAGGTATGGGTGCAAATGGGCAGGGCAAACTGGTCGAAGATATTTTTAATTGTTTCATGCTAGGTAGGGATGATTGAGGCAGGATAAAAAAAAATGGTCGAGTCGACTATGGGTGTCTATAGGTTGGATCCCAACACCTAAATAGGTTAGACAACCTCAACCCGCACCCGATGAATGTCAATCCAACCCAAGCCACATAACTCATTGCAAAGAAGGGAGGAAGAGAGCAATCACACCACACCTCTTGCTTCTGAGCTTGACCATTTACTGCTACCAATCGATGCCAAGATCAAAATGCCAACATAACAAAGTTGGCAACTTCCCCCTGTTGTCGAATCTTTCACTTCTCTTTTCCTCTATGAGACCTATACACCTTGGTAACTTGAATGCAATAGTGAATTAGTGAATCTCTCTCACTTGTTTGTGTATTACCCAGTTATTATTATGATTACGGGTACAGGATTGCAACAAAAGCATCATGCTTTCTCCATCACGCTGGTCTCTGCTTTGAATTACCAATTAAAGTGATAGAATAGAAGCAGAATCTGTGCAATCATCCCTGCCACACTAGCGGCGTAGCTAGTAAATCTGCCATCTTGATTGGTGGAACTAAAAATGAGCTCTATTCATGAGAAGTTGGGATTCTGCAATGGATCAGCATCCCCTCAGCTTGGCGCACATCGAAAGAAGTACGAATGCTAACAATTACACCTCTCGAAAGAGAGAACAAAACTACATATGTATTTGATTCTACAGAAAAGCATGAATTAGGAAACAATACCTTGAGGAGTCAAACCCCAGCTCCAGGATTCCGCAGAGAGGAGAGAATTGAGGCGAGCAGAAGCAATCGCATTGTGCAATGGTATCATCGATCCCAAATAGATCGAATCCAAAGGTACTCTAAACAACAGCAGCAACAACAATAAGAAGAAGAACAACAACAACAACAACAACAAGGAAGATATCAGGAAAACGTAAACCTAGAAATCTTAATCAAAGAAACGAAGGAGAAAGTGAGACCTGGAAATGCGAGCGATTCGCCTCGTGGAATCGGATATTTGCGATCGAGAGAGAGAAATCGGAGAAGAGATATCGGGAATTAGGGTTTTCTTTTGGAACCTGGAAAGGATAGACGACGAACGAGCGGCAGAAGAAACCCTAGAGAGAAGAGCGGACATGGTCGCATCGCAGGAGCGGCAAGGGTTTTTGGGAGGTTTATTTCCGGGGAAATTTTCAAATAGCCCCTACTTTTTCAGTCATTTGTAAATAAACTCCTTTTCACTAGTGTGAGTGAAAATGCTGCGTTCCATGGATGTTCTTTTTATATGCTGTTTAGCACCCAATCAGATTTCCATGGTCCAGGTGAAAATTAGGTCCATTAAATTCGGAGCCCTACTCGAACCCGATTAAGTATAAAACTGGACCATGTGTGTGTATTATATAATCCCTAGGCCTAATTCAAAATCGTCATTAGTGTAGAGTGTGGAGAACTCTTCTTTTTTTTTTTTTTTTGCTATCGTAGGGTTCCTAATCCTTCGGGCTGAACTAATCTCTTCGGGCCCAAAAGAAAGTCGGATAAACTCCCCTGTAATTCTAGTGTGGTGGTGCAGTTTCAAACTTATAACCTCTAGGTGCAAACCGTGGTCCTAGACCAACTGAGCTACCCCTTATGGTTGAATGTGAAGACCTCATATTGAAAAACTAATGCTCCTACCATTTACATTATACACACCTTTGTTGGTTTATAATATATTTATATCTCACTCCAGCAAAGAAAATTCTAAAATGGGCACTATTGGAATACAACCCGCCCATATTGAGATTTTCTCTAAGTACTCCTGGCTATTCCTGTTCCAAATTACAGATCATAGGGGGGGGGGGGGGGGGGGGGGGTAATTTTCTCCTTTAAACATGTTGCATGTGCAGTCCAACTTTATAGGGCCCACTTGAGCCTAATAGTAGGCCCGACTATATACTCATGAAACCTTTTCTCACCATTAGAGTGAATCTCATAAAGATATGTGGTTTAAAAACTATTAAACCAGGTGTTGATTTGATAGTGCTGATTTTTTGCATGGCTCTTATCTATAAGGATGCAAATGGGTATCCGATTTTCTAATTATCCAGATATTGTAAAAAATCGGATTTGAAACTTATTTTAGATTTTGATTCATAAATGGGTTTGGTCTGAAACCCAATTTAGGTTATATTTGATAAATGAGTTCGGTTCTATGTCCATGTAAGTTTCGAACCTCAACATACGAATCTTTAATGTTGCAAAATATAGCTCAAAATCAGTTTTTTGCCGGGCGCTTTTATGTTTAATTCTGGAGTTAGTTGACTTAGATGTACTTATTATAAGTTGAATGATATCCTCATTTTAAGAAAAAAAGAAAAAATAAAATAAAATTAGAACTACTTTAGGAACTAGAATCTGATACTCTAGTTGGACCCAGATCCAATTCCGAACTCGATCCTCCCAACTAGAACCGAATTTAAAACCAATAAAATAGGCTCTTAGTCAAAATTAAAACCCTTTTTTTAGAAACGAATCCAATCCAAATCTAAATATAGTTCGAGTGGAAACTGTCTCATTTGGAAGCCTACTTATCTATATACATATCCCCAATGATAGGAAAGAAGAGAACAAGTGGCCCCATGAGTCAGACCGCATCATTTTTTTTTTAGTACAGTCTGCTTGTATTTGTAGGTGAAAATCTTCCTATATATAGGACCATATTTGTAATTGAGAAAAAAGTACATGACTATTTTGAAAATTCCCCTTCCAAAAGTACTCGGATTCTCCACGATTTTGAAAAGAAATAATCGAATCGTTTTTTCTCCTGCTTCCACGCTCCTGTTGGTTTCTAAAGCTTGCAAGTGCCATCTTTTGATCTCATCCTTCTTCACAGGGTCGTATCTCGGGCACAATCGATTTCATTTCTATTGAATTGAATTGCTGTTGTAGAATCGATCTCTTTTTTCTTTGTTTGTTGTCATGTTGGATTTTCTTCTATTTATTGCTTTCTCTCTCAATCCTTGTTCTATTTCATGCAAAATCTATTGGATCTATGTCAATCATGGGCAAAGTAGGATGATGGGAAGTTCTCATTTTTTGTATGAGATTTTTGACATTAAGTCATGACCCAGACCATCCTAATCCTTGATTTTACATGTTTAAGTAGTGATAGTATCATCAATCATTGGTGAATTATGGGAGGCATCCCCTTAATTTTTCTTTGTGTTCTAAGAGGTGCTGTTTAAGCTGATTCATGTGCAGAAATGTAATTTATGTTAGTTTATTGGTCTGCAGTTGAAGGCTAGGAAAGAGATTGTTAGGTAGCAATATGCAGGTTAGTAAGTTATTATCCAATTTGGGTAACTTTTATTTTTTATTGTCTTATGATATGTGGAATATTTCTTTTATAATATCAATAGATTCTCCTTGATATTGAATTGCCATTTTGGAGGAAATTAGTAAATGATATGTGCCATATGCAGGTTTTATTTAATTGTACCATTTGTTCACTCTACAGTCTTTGCATTTTCGACTAATACCATGTTGACCTATCTTGTATATGTGATGGGAAATGATTTTATGATTTTGACTCCGTGGGTGTGCTCATGACTGCATTGTGGAAATGGTATTATGCTCCTTGATTACATGAGTGTGTTATTGACCACATGTATGTGTGTAATGGGAAATGATGTTATGTTCTTGACCTCATGTGTACATGTGTAGTGGGGAATTATACTATACCCTTGACTGTATGTGTATGCATATATGATGGGAAATGATAATATGCTCTTGACCGCAGAGGAGTTGCAGTCTTGACTTTGATTGATGTGAAGTTTAGTTTTCATGATCCAGCCTACTCATATATACATTAACCCAAATTTCACTCCAATCTGCATGATACAATAAATCGTCTTGATCTGGTTGGAGTGGTCAGATTTGAGAAAAGGTGGGCCTCACATGGATAATTGGAGTAATGATCATAGAACTAACCACAATAACATTGGAGAAATTTTCTTTTTTTATCAGCGACATTGGATATTTCATTTTGTCTAAATCATGGGTTCTTATGCATCGACTCTCTTTTGCGTTGGGAAATGCCTTACTTGCACAATCACTTCTTTATATGAATTGTGATTTCAATAATGAACTCCTTTCATGTCCCACGACTCTGTAGAGGTTGTGTGTGCATGTGTATGAGCGATGACACAATAAAAATTGGCATACGCTCGTAAGGATGACTTCATATTACTTCTCCCATGAAAGAAATTTGACGAGTTCTGGCGTAGAGGCAGTTGGAGGAGAAGAAAAACCCACTTTTACCACTGGAATCATAGACACAGGCTTACACACAGGACATGCTAAGGGTCTTGGAAAGCTGTAAGTTACTTCAAGATCATTCCATTTGGTTCTTCTCTCGATGAATCAATTTTTTGCGATGGTTGATCCACTTGCCTCTATAGACATGTGGTCACTCCTTTAATCTTTGCTTGGTGGGCTTGCTTGACCTGCACATTGTGGATTCAAGTGTTGTTTTTCTTCTAATGGTCTTGTTTGACACTTTGAGGAACATAGTTTGCTCAGGTATTTAGGCAGTGAAATTGCAATGAACCATGGTTGATTGGGAACAACAGATAATTAAATTAGATTTTTCAAAGAATATTTGCTAGAAGAGGTTAAATGATATTTTTCAATGAAATTTATGTTTTTGTTTCACCTTGTAGCAATTGAGTTTTTTTTGTACTCCACCTTGGAGCAAATAACTGATTGAAAATTTCATGAACTCAAAACCATAAAAAGGTCTCTTTTACAATGACTTGAAAATAATTTGCTATGACAAAATTTAATTCTAATGTAATCTAAAGTCTAAACCCTTATTCTTAGGTTTAGGCTATTGTCCTAACCAGTCGCCAAACTTCCCAAAACACAATATAATAATAATAATATGTAATCTAAACATCTGTCACAGCATTCTAGTTTCAAAATGATGAAATCTCATAAAGCCATAGAAGTGGCTATATAGAAATTGGAAGAGATTTTTAGACAAGTCAGGCACTCAAGTGCAAAATTATGCCTTTTAAAAGTTGTTAGGTATAGGTGTCTCTGGCAATGTCATGCCCTTTTCAGCCCTTATTTCTCTAGCATGTGTTTGTCTCTCTGCCATGATCTCTGTTACCCACATTTGCAGTTTTATTCAATATTAATCAATTTGACCATCCCACATCCGGTTTTGGGTTTATTTTGATATGGACCTGTGCAATTGGGTCATGAATAACATGCCTGACTGCCTTCTATCACAGACTAATTTCACCATGTGTTCTGCGTTGCATGCCAATCATACTTACATCATACAATAACTTAGTTCTATTCATTGTTTACATGCTTTACACATAGGCATCAAGGGCGAGGCTTTTCAAGGAGTACAAAGAGGTGCAGCGGGAGAAAGCAGTGGATTCAGACATTCAGTTGGTTTGTGATGATTCTAACATATTTAAATGGACTGCTTTTATCAAGGTATGTCCTTTCTTCCCACTCATTCTTCTGACGATTCTGGAGTTATCCTGTTGCTTTTGTGCTTAGTTTTGGCTTCATCTTGCCCTCTCCCTTTCTTATAGGGGCCTTCAGAAACTCCCTATGAGGGTGGTGTATTTCAGCTAGCATTTGCTATTCCGCAGCAGTATCCCTTGCTGCCTCCTCAAGTTCGTTTCTTGACAAAAATCTTTCATCCTAATGTGCATTTTAAGGTATCAACTTTCAATGTTCTCTTTTTCAGTGTGTTTCTGGCAGAATATTTTAATACTTCTTGTGCTCAAAATAATAAATTATAAAGAATTGGGAGGGGACACCAAGATAAAGAAAGCAATGGGCATTACATGTGGCAGTAATGAAGATGATTTGAAATTTTTTGTTAAAGGGATTTCTGGATAAAGATCATCGTGGTCTGGTGCATTGGGAAGGAGTAAAATTGTAAAAGAAGGTGAAGGGGAGGAAAAGCGAGAATTTGTTAATCTCCAAAGTTCGATCAATTACAGTTAATCTATAGATCTCAAAGCAAAACGTGTCTTCTCAATGTATAATGCATTATGAGTTGATCATTTTGTAGGTGGGTTTCTGGAAAATTACTGATTATGAACTAGGGGCTTGTGGCCTTTTCTTTGCATTGGGGTGTGTGCTTGCCAATTTTGTTGGAACTTTCCTTTCCCTCTAGTTTCACTTTGCCGCAATAAAACTTGGTTATCTTCTCTGTCTTTTTTTTTCTGAGAAGCAAAGAAAGGAATATTTTATAAAAGAGCCAAGGAACTGTACAAGAGCTTAAAATATTTACAGTTACCATTTAATATAAAAAAAAAACTGTACAAGAGCTAGAAGTCTATTAAGGTAATAGACTAAAGCAATCTAAACAGGTGAATGTAAAAGACTGAAACAGAAGCAATACATCAAAGAGACAGAGTAATACAGTTGTTTGCCTCTGCATAAGCCATATCAGGTATAAGCACTCCTGCTTCCGCAAGCTCATCAGCCTCATCATTCATGTCTCTCAGTAAATGTATCACTTTGATCTCTATCAGCTCCGAAAATCCCATGGGTCTTTTTAGTTATTGCTGCAAGCCTCTATTAATTATACAATTTGATTGGCAATGGACCCGAGGAAGAGTTCATAAACAATCTAACTCCATATATTACTATTACTTCTCTTTATTAGAATCTCTGACTCCAGTACTGCCTGAAAAAGTGAGTATTTTCTTGTCATTGTTGATGATTTCCTAAAACCTAAAAGCCCAAGCTTGCCAATAGAACTTGCATTTGTATTAGAAGGTCATAGCAGTCCATGCTTAGCTTGTGGTAAACTTATCCTTTTGACTGCATCTGGATGAGACCTTCTCATAACACTACTCTATTTCTTTCAAGTTCTAAATATGTAATGCCTTTAAACTCTTTTTACTTGTGAGCCCCATTTGAAGATCTATGATTTCATTCTTCCAGCAATTACCCTTGATGTACACACTACTTTTCCTTCAAAAGTATGATTGTTTCTTTCTTTTCAAATCCCCGCTTGATATTGCTAATGGTAGTAGTTCCTAAAAAACTCAGCCTCTACTCGGAAATGGACCCCAGACCAACCAACAAGAGCCGAAAAGGATGCTGTTCAAGGAAATGAAATTTCAAATAAGCAAAGGAAAAGGCTCCAAATGACTAGAATGAATAAAGTGGCAACCCACATTCTTTTAGCATTTGTTAAAAAAGGAAAAGAAGGTTATTTTTATTATAATTATTTTGTACGTTAAACTTGGAAGCCTGAAATAATATTGCACTTTTGCTACGTGGCTAAGGTACTGATATTGACTTTCCTTATGCAGACAGGAGAGATTTGCCTGGACATCTTGAAGAATGCTTGGAGCCCTGCATGGACGCTCCAGTCTGTTTGTAGGGCCATAATTGCTTTGATGGCTCATCCCGAACCTGACAGCCCCCTTAACTGTGATTCAGGTAGACTTACTAATATCTCTAGAAACGTTCTTTGTTCTAGGCGCCATGAAAGTTGCACTGCATCAACATCTAGAAATATGGACAACGCATAGGTCATTAAACCGAGTTCACTCTGTATAATTCACTTGGTGAATGAATATACATAATAGGGAGACCTATCGATCCAATAATGCTGCACAAAATGGATATTAAGATTTTGTTTAGCTAGAAGGTTCCTTTTATAAAAATTGAGCGTCTCCAATTATCATTGAGGAGAAGCGCTGTGCTCCTCATTGGTCTCTAAGAAGCTTGCGGCTGGACCTTCCCCACTTATTATTGAGGACTCATGGGTGACCAACTGCCATAGCTTATAAGGAGAGGCACTGTGCTCCTCACTGGTCTCTAAGAAGCTGGAGGCTGGGCCTTCCCCAGTTATTATCGAGGACTCATGGGTGACCAACTGTGATAGCTTATCTGGTGTACTCGTTGAGATCTTTACTAGATCCCTCAAACTTAAAGTACTTGTTCATTCTTATGGTTTCCAACTACTATTACAAATATCTTTGATATTTTAAGGACATTGTGATATTTTCAAAGAAACAGTGAAACAAGAAAATTAAGGAAATTTGTGATTTTTTTTCAAATTATCATCATAACAAAATAGATCGTGTGTTTTCATGCAACAATTGTGATTATAAGTTTTTTTTTTTTTTTTTTTGGCAACCATTCGTACCAAAACCTCGAGGTGTTTGGCGTCACACAGTTTTTTTAACTCCAAGTCATTTTTCCTGGAATTCAAACTCACGATTAGTTGGCTTTGATAGCATTTAATTTATTTATTTTAGCTGATCAGTCCTACCAAAACCTCTAGGTGTTGGTATAAATACTTTTCAATACTCCCCCTTGGGTGGAGCCCACTCATTAAGTTTCACCGGTAACACCTATATTTTTATTTATTATTTTAGCCACTTTTATCATATCTTTAATTATCTTGATGGGATTCTACAAAGCCCATAAATTTGAAATCCTCTGATATTTATCTCAGTGACCATAAAATCCCACAAACGAGATTTGTGCAATGGTGCTGACCAGCTGAATTACTCTACAGCTAACGGGAAGACCTGTCATTTAAAATTCTGTTTGGTGATGATACCTTCCTTTGTAGCATGCAGCGGCTGGGGTTTTTCACCCACCCGTTTGTCATCTTGTATCTTACTTCTTCTATATAATACACAGTAACCTTTGACAATCAGTACCCGGTACTTGAAATTCTCTCTTTTGCATGATTTCTTAATCCTCCTTCGCATTGTAGAAATTTATTTATTTTTTCCTCCTTTCAGGAAATCTTCTCAGATCTGGTGATGTCAGGGGATACATATCCATGGCAAGGATGTATACCAGGCTTGCTGCCATACCGAAGAAACGGTGATAATCTTGTATTACTCTCAACTGTGCCAAATGTGTTTTGATGTAATTGGAACTTACCACTTAATCATGTTCAACCTCTAATGTTTATTCTCATGCTAATATGATTCCCTACATCATGTGTCAAGACTCAAAACTTCTTTCTATTCAGGAGGAAAACTGCAGAGCAAGTTAATGGGTGATAATATTAACCTGAGTATGTGCAGAGTGACCTATGTCTGCACACCCAAACCATTGTCCGGTGTAGGTCATCTTTAAATTTTCTTCATTTTAACCCTTTAAAGAAATATAAAGTCTTAAAATTCTAACAAATAGGCCCTTTCATTTAATATAATTGAGAATATAACTTTGATCCGCTGAAACTCCATACAGTGAAGTGGGGGAAATTGTCAAAAAGTGGGCCACAAGGTGCATAGAAATTGAACTTATTAATAAGTCATCATTATTCAGTATCTTAATTAGCCTTTTCTTGAATCAAACAGTCAAATATTGCTTTCTCTATAGACTATAGAAGGGCTCAAGCCAAATATCAATCAGATGGAGAACGTAGTCTGATAGGATTGAGACTCTCAACAGTTGGGTAGTGGAGACTGCACATCTATGAACAGTTCAAATTGCCAAAAGATGCACCCCATTGTGTGCAGAAAATAAACTAAATAATAAATTAGTGTTTTAATCATGTTTTTCTTTATCCAAAAGTTAATATTGCTTTTTCTAGAGAAGAGCTCAAGCCTAACATAGGCAAACAAGGTGGGGCCACAACTTGAACGGTTTGGACTTTTCGAAAGGAGGACCCACATATATTTAATTTGACTCTGACCACACAGCTACACCATATGGTCAATTTTATTTTATTCTTTTTGCTAAAGCGTATGGTCAATCTTATGTAATCACTTCGATAATTAAAAAAAGAGGTGCAAACTAAATAAAGGGAAATAAAGAGACCATATTAAAAATTCTCACCACCAATAAAGAAAATAAAAAATAAAAAATAAAAAACACGTTCTGACTTATATACATGGAAGAAGTGAGATTCATACCAAACAAGGAAATAAAAGGCTGAGGAAAACAAAGTGGTGATAAATTAGTACACACCCACATTTCAAATATTATTTATAAATGGGAGATGCTCCTATGAGAGCATCTCTCACCTTACTATGAGAGATAATGTGAGGGCCCTCACATCCATATCCAATGCCAATAACTTAAATGTGAGGGTCTTCACCTTTATCCCTCATTGTAAGGTGAGAGTGTCACTCACAAGAGCACATCCCTTTATAAATAACCTACTACTCACTTTTTTAAATTACTAAATGAACAAAACTAAGTAGAGAATGGGAAGATGAAGTGAAATCAAGCTAACAACAGGTTCTGAATCGCGTGATAGCCATGGCAAATGTCGAGATCCCTATTGAGAGGATGCTGTAGATGGAAATATCAACACAGCAACATTTTCACTTGAGGAACTTGTCGAACCAGTCACTGGCTTCTTTCACCATCAATGGCGTCATTTCATGACCGATACCAGGCTGTGCTATGAACTGATAAAAAGAAAAGGCATATAAACATTTTGGCCAAAAACAGGTAACTGAATGCAAAGATGGAATGATTCTAATCAAATGGAAGTATGATGGCTATCATTCGGAAAAAGAATAGACTGGGTTAAAGAATGACCATCAGGTGATACTCATTACAGTTTAAAGCATAGTCAAAAGCTGCCCAACATAATCAACTCATCAAGTTAGGGATGCAAGGTATCAGTGTCATACATGGGTAGGTTTTCTCGGTTGGGTATTCTGTGTGATTTTTTCTTTTTTTGGTGGGGTATTCTGTGTGATTACTGATAACATAAAGCAAAACAAGGTTGGCGTTATGTTTGTATGTTTGTATAGGCTTTTCACTGTGAAATACCAAAGGTTTTGGAGAACATTCGGTGACTTCATGGCTCATGCTCCCACACAACCTTCCTTACATAATATATCTCACAACAGAGATTATCCTAACTAACTACAATTATCCTGAGGCCAAATACAATCCAGTGATTTGGGTCATATGAGCCCATGAGTCCATTGGGCCCAGTGCCCATTTGGTCCAGGTCCAAGGCTCATTTATGTCTCTTTACACTTGCCACCAAGCTATGCACATACATTGTGCAATCTGTATACAGCATGCATGCGAGCTTAAACTTTGTAGCAAAGTACACAGAAGTAGAACGGGCGTGGCATGAAAACATTTATCATTTAACTAGTAGGTGGTGTTTGGAATAAACAAGTCTTTTACAAGTTTCTACTATTAGACAGTGAGGGGTCGATACCTTGAACTTTTCAGAACAATCAGCTTCTTTATAAGCCTCAATTGCTCTTGATACTGGAATTTCCAAACCAGCAATAGGGCAGCGAGGATCTTCGGCACCTGCATGTTTCACATGCATAACAGTATTTTTCTAAGATGATAAGATTAAGAAACCTATGAAAAAATACGCAGTCAAAAAAAGGAAGTTGGAAGGGGAAAAAAGACCCAGCCACTGAAACAGGAAAGGAAAAACAATAAAAATAAAAAACACATCCAAGATCAGAAAATAGTCACTTGGTAAGAATAGAGCTATCTTGGTTATTTGTCGAAGAGGCAGATTAAATTTCATAGCCCTAATTTTGGTTTCCAACTTTGAAGTATTAGAGGTGTCATACCATTTACAATCAGCAGTGGGCGCGGGGCAATGATTGGAACAGTATAGGGTGAATCGAACTGGGAGGCTAGACCAGGTGCTATTCTATCCCAGACCTGATTGGATAGACAACGTAGATGAGAAAAATTCACCTCATAAGGTTCTCCACCGAAAAAGGAAAAATTAATCACAAAGCAAAAAGGTTAGTAGCAGAGAGATGAACAGAACCCTGGTAAATTGAAGATCAAAAGTATATGACTATATGTACAATAAATTCCCTATCAATTTTGTTTCTGCTATATTCAATTGTATGAATGATTAAAAAAACATGAAATGGATAATCCAATTCAAGCTTAATGAGATAACCGCTGATAAAACCATGTAAGAAACCATGAAAGCAGTGCTACTGACCTTTTCCACGACATCCTTGTCTATTGAGCTCTTACCGAGTTCAATCCGTGCTTCTGCAACCAAGAGAGAGCTATTAAGAATTTATGCAGTAATCTTCTTCTGCCCTGAATGGTAACTAATTTTTATTAAAAGCAAGTATACTATCTACATTTATGAGCTTCAGTGCTTCACTAAATTCTATACACCTTTACTAATACTTTTGCATTAACGTCTGATACAATGGTATGGGGAAAGGCAAGAATGAGGTACTGCAAGACATTGTCAAGAAGCTTACTTACAGCCATCAAGGCTTACATACCACATGCATTGCTCTTATATGTTACAGTAGCTGTTTGCCGCAGGTCAGGTACAATATAAGATTAGGGCCTGTTCTAAGCTGCATTCCAGTTGAGTTGATTAAGAACTCAACTTTGGAATAAATGAACAGGTGTGTAAAAACATTCTGCCTTTGTCCTAGTTTCCATCCGTTCATTAATTTGATTCAAAATTTCAGGATTCAGCTTTTTTTTTTTCAGAGAAGAGGCTAAGATAGGGGCCCAATCCCAGATAGAATGCAAATCTGTGGAAAACGAGCCGATTAAAATAATGCAAAAACACGTAGTCACTTTATAGTTATAGTTCGCATAACATTATTCACTCTAAATATAACAGCTGAATTAGGTAAAATCCATAGAGGAGCATATGAAAGCTTACTGCAGGAAGTAATGGGCCTCGCCAAGCAGTTGAGCCAGATCAAAATATTGTAAAACTTAGACTGATAATTAAAAGCTCACCTTCAAACACAGGTTTTATACTGTTGGCCCGGGCCTGCCATTTATCGTTGTCTATTGCCCATCTAAATCCCTGACACGTTGATAGCAGAGTTTGAGAAGTCTCTTAACTATGCATATAGAGATCACAATACATTTTAACTTGCAGACCTGAACACCAATTATAGGGGCCACCACTGCATACCGATCATCCACAGCAGCACCAAACCACGCATGCATTCCTGCATCACAGGACTGACACATGAATGAATATATTTAACTGCAAGTACTAAAAATTCAAGCTGTTCTAAGTGTAGCTAATCCAACCTCCCAGAGATTCTCCAGTAATTCCTATCCTAGAAGGATCAATGTCTTTCCTTGCTGTAAGGTAGTCTGCTAATTTTATCAAGTCCCAGACCTGTCATCATTGATAAAATTCCACAATTCATTTTAAGTCTCCCATTGAGAACTATTCACAATTAAGCTCATTGTTTTTTTAATCTTTTTTTTTTTTTTTTTTTGAGAAACACAAATAGAACTCATTAGTATTAAAAAAAATCTGTAAATTGGAAAAGTAAAGGTACATAAAACAGAATACCAGGGGGCACCGAGGTCATGGGGCCCCATAAAAGCTACAGATAAAGCGAAGATCCAATGACTACATGATCTTTAACCAACCATGGTCTTGCCACAAGTGCACTTCCAAGTTCATGTTTCTTAAATTTGAAAGAAGACTCCATCCCATCGCATGGCTTTAAAATCAGCCAAGTCCAAGCCTACTCAGCCAAGTCAACTCAGCTGAAGTAACTATTTAGTCAAGTCACTCCTTGAGACAAGTTTGGCCCAGTCAGTCCTATGGGGAAAAGGTCTACCTTTTCCCTATTTTGTTGCTATGAGATGATGTAGAAGGCTTTTGGGGTCCCTAAGCATCTAAAGGATGAGAGTATTGTAAATCCGACCGAATGAAAAACAAATGCAACCACCTTTTATTTTTTTTATTTTGCTCTAGCAAATGCTACGATCAGTTGCACTTTGATACCATGAAAGCAATGGAGGAACCGATGCCCATCATGGGCTCTTATATGCAATATATATATATATATATATATATATATATATATATATATACAGTTAAAATGGGACCGTGAAGTTTTATATAAACAAGAACGAGTCTTTCCAAATAATATAAATATTGCTAACAATTTAATGGTCACATACCGCTCAAATAGAAGTGTATTAACTTACTGTATCAAATACAAACGGCATTGTGTCACCATTCTTCCAAGCTGAGACAAGGGCCTGTACTCAAATTTCCAAGAACAGTCACAAGCCAAAACTAATATACTGATAGAAAAACAAACCAATGCTAATATGTCCAACACTACTAACAAACTTCTAATTCTTATTTTTCTCCCCATCAACTAATGAAAGCATGTATATAACTAATACCAAAGATCTGATGAACAAAAATGGATTCCACAAGCTTTTCTGAATGAGATGAACAAAATTTCTTAACAACTAAGGCAGAAAGATAGACAATTACATACATCTCGATATGTGGTTTTATTGCTGGCCCTTTCACCATGGTATCGTGAATCAATAGCAACAGCTATATATCCCCGCGAAGCATACGCCTGAAAAGAAAATTTCACAATAAGACAGCCATGCTGTAGCAGAATTTGTCCTGACACCAAATGGCTGACACACTTCATTTAGGCACTTTACCTCCAGTAATGGCCGCAACCATTCCTTGGTTTTGTAAGAGCTATGCAAAATTACGACAGCTGGTCTTCGTTTTTGCTTGCTTTCCTTCATTTTCAAGATTATCACAGGCAAACGTCCTTGCTGACCGGCCTATGAAGGGAGAAAAAAAAAACCCCTACTCATGATAATTAAGTTGATTAAAGAAAAAAAAACTACTAGACTAACAGAATTCAAAGAAACATGTTGATAATTGCAATGGTGAAAACAGAATTCAATCTATTTTTACTATAAACATAATTAATCCAATCTGTTTTCAAAAATACAAATCATTATTCACAATAAACAGCATTAATCCAATCCATTTTCACAGTTCTTTCTTTTTAACTTGTTCTGTAATGGAACAGATAAAATTATAAGACATTTACCTCTGTAATCAAGTAAAAGTTTTCTTCTTCCAGCCGATCCTCAAAATCAGCTATCTTCTCTCTAGGACAAGACTCCATCGCCTGAAAAAACACAGAAATCAAACCAGAACTAGTAGAATCAACAATCAACCAACGGAAAATAAAAAGGAAATCGATCCGCAGATTACTCCAACAAAAGAAGTTCCCAACCTCAGTGAAGGGTGGACCTCCCTGATACAGCGGATCCTTAACAGGCTCTGCAGGCTCCACAGAAAGAGGAACTGCAAAATACAAAATCGTACAAGCAAACAACTCCATGATTTCCTTTTCTTGTAAGACCACACTACATTTCCAAATAACAATAAGGAACTGAAAAAAAAAAAAAGTGTTTCAGATCAGAAACAGAGAAATTCTCCAAAAATTTCAGATCAGAAACAGCAGAGTCTAGTACATGATTTCTCTAATTTCAGATCAGAAAGACAGATCAATCTTAGTACAAATTTCATATCTGAATAGATGATTTCTAGTGTTTTCAATCAAATCTCAAATGAATCCGCCATTCTACATTCGGAGATCTGTCAAAAAAGAGGAAGAAATCGATCTCCTTGCAACATCGCACTACATTTTCCATGTAAGAACAACGAAATGAAAAGAAATTCCTACAGATCATCGTTTTATCAGCTTCGAAAGAAATCATTCAACATTCTCAGAAAAAAAAAATTCATTATTTCGAATTTTTTCTTCTCTCAAACTCAGATGAAGCTGAAGCTCCAATTTCAGATAGAAAAGGATAAGATTTCTACGGTTTCCAATCAAAATCTCAGGAGTTTGCGACCGTACATTTCGAGATCGAACGAGAGAGAGCGATCGAACTCTCGTACCTTCTTCGGATCTTCGAGATCGAAGGAGTTTGATAAAATCCGAGCGGAGCTCCGCGGCATCGTAAACAGGCGCCATTACTCGGTCTTGGGGAAGATGGATTGGTCTGGTGCCTCTAATTGTAAGGGGGTTGTTGTGGTTCTTATAGCCGTATCCTTCCTGCGTTGATTTCGACACGTGATGAACAGCTGGAGCCCACGTGAGTCGAAACGAGCTGCGTAGAAAGGATGGTGTGGGGACATTCATGGTGTGGTTGGATTCCCCCTCCGACAACCTCGGCTCAGAAGGTCTCCGTTTCTGGCTTGAAATAATTTTTTTTAATTTGCAAAAAAGTCCCTCCGTTTTTCTTTTATTCATTGCAGGAGAGAGTCATGGCTGAGGTTGGCACATTTTCCACGTGGCGAATTGGAATTGGCCAAAAAAGGCTCCCCCTGATTGTTTCTTAAGAGTCGGGCTCAGTCTGTCGATTCTAATCGCACTGGACTGTTAAAATTCATGCACCAGTCGTGATTTTCTTCTAAACTTAGAAATACGAAAGGATAGAAATTGACAAGACACCTCTGAATTTTAATTACTAAAAATTTAAATTATTCAAAATAAATTTACTCAATTACAATAAATTGGAGAGAGGTTAGGCGCAATCGAGGCGAGGAAGAGAGGGGATTTGTCAGCCAAGGTGATGGTCCCCCTCCTCAAAACGATGGCCCGACCGCAGATACAGGGGTGCCCCTTTTCTAGATCTGGGCAGAGATTGGAGCGCAAGACGGTAAAGAGGCAGAGACATCGTGAGGAAGAGTTGTAGCGAGACACATGACGCCCCGGAGAGATGCATACGAGTTGCAGAGACGATCGAGGGAGGCGTATAGGGAGAGATGAGGAAGTTCTCTTCGATTAGGTTCTAGGGTAAATCAGAAATGGATGAGCGACGTTGGGGTTCTGCTGCGAAAGGGAGGTGCTACAATGGGGAGGGATCCGAGCGATAGAGAGAGAGAGAGAGAGAGATGCTGCTGCGAGTGGGAGGCCTGCTACCGCGAGGTTGTTGCGCTGGATCAAAGCGAGAGAAAGAGGGGTGAGAGATGGGGAGGCAATGTGGAGATGTCTAGGGCATTCCCCTTTTTCTTCTTTCTCAATGACGAATTCCTCTCGACGGGTTGACAAAATTTTGGGCGGGCTTCAATATTATGTTAGGTCCAATCTTCAAAATGAGATCCTAGCTAGAGTCTAGGTCAGCGTCCAGTTTGGATCGGTCTCCAAATCGGGCTTTCAATTCGGGCCATATAGACTTTTTGGTTAAAATTCATGCACCTGTCGTGATCTTCTGCACTTAGAAATCCGAAACGGTAGAAATTCACAAGACACCTCCCAAAGTTAATTACTGAAAATTTAAATTACTCAAAATAAATTTACTCAATATACAATAAATACTTGAATGTTGTCTTTAACGGGAGTTGATGGCATTGTAAAATTAACATTTGATTAAAATTTACATTTTTTTATGAAATGGTCAATCCTATGGTGGGATTGACTGATGTTCATTATTCATTAATCACATATTTTCATTAGGTGGACCCTACTGTTTATATGTAAGTGATTAATTGGTTTTGGGCTTTATCTCATTTTAAATAGGATCGATTTAATATTTGGCTAATCTCAAGTCATATTTGATCAATCTTGCACTAGGCTATTTTAGCCCGTTACTCTAGTCTATCTCCCAAGGAAAACATTTTATTTTATTTTATTTTATTTTATTTTATTTCACTAGAAGCAGACATCTATTAGCCAAAACAACAACCCCTTACAAAAAACATATTAATAGAAAACAGGGTCCTTGGGGCAACAGAATCCTGATTGTGGTTGGATCTGGTGAGGGTGTTATTTTTTACCCTCTGGAAAAGAACATTTGTTTGAATGTGTTGTGTACCATGCGGAATTTCTCGGATAATGCCCCGCCGACACAGACTTTCTGTCCGCTTAAAGCCTTTCCGTGGTCTTTTCTCTATCATGACTGAGTGAATTTAAATTTTTGCGCCTCAGCTTTTTCAACATGCATTGTTTCTCTGCCTTTCTTCCCTCCCAAAAGATAAAAGATAAGAGTGATAACTGCCAACCCTCCAAGTAGGTCCTACCTTGTTTACCAAAAAGAAAAAAGTTGGTAGTACCTTTAACTGAATCAATGGAACCTGACTCTCACATCAAAACCTGTCAAAAATAAGAAGCATTCCATAGAGGGGTGGGGAACCTGACTCTCACATCAAAACCTCTCAAAAATAAGAAGCATTCCATATAAGGATGGGGGTGGGGGTGGGGGTGGGGGTGGGGGTGTTCCTAGTCTGGTCTAGCCTACGTTGTGTCCCACCTTTTGTTTTATGAGTCATGGCTGGATCTTTCCATGCCCATAGATCTCATGCCTTGGAGATGTCATTCCATCAATTGGTTAATCTTAGGGCGGGGTCACTTTCGATTGGATTAAAATTTAAAAATATATCATATATTGGGTGGGCATTCATTTTAAGTGATTAACATTTTCAGCAGGAAACCACATTGGGTATAGTTTGACTCCTGGGCCCGTTTGGTAAATTTACTAATAAAGTCAAGTTAAGTTAAACATCCCATTAAAAACACTTTTTACAAAAATTCCCTCCATCTTTTCCAAAAAAAGACAAAAAGCAACTACATT
This sequence comes from Cinnamomum chago, assembly GCA_038049695.1. Classification (NCBI taxonomy): domain Eukaryota; kingdom Viridiplantae; phylum Streptophyta; class Magnoliopsida; order Laurales; family Lauraceae; genus Cinnamomum; species Cinnamomum chago. The sequence goes on along the minus strand of CP142452.1, from coordinate 89,624,712 downwards.
TACTCACTAAAAGACAAAAAATCTACATTTCCCCATACAAAAAGTCAAAAATATTCCATTCCAAACAACTAAAAATAAAATATCATCATAACTTACTTATATTTTATTCATTCTTTTCATTTCACTTCACTCCACTTTATTTTAAAAGTAAATTACCAAACGGGCCCTTAATTTAGGATTTCTCAAACCCATGGCCACCATTTTCACTTGATGAAACAAGACCTTTTGTACTTGCTTCTTTCACATAGTTAAACTCTTAGGAACTCGCTTTATATTTAAATAAGTGATTGAAAATAAAGAATCAAAAGAGAATGACCTTCAATAATCTCTCTTTTAATGAGAATCAAATTAAATAAATTTGGGAAATAGATATCTTGTCTTCATCCAATTAATTTAAAATCCAAGCAAGTCAATGTCACCGTCAAGTCACGAGGACAATATTGTATATCTTGGGTCCCTCACATCTATAATAATTATTTGATAGAGCTCATTTTGATAGTGGTGTTTTGACTTTTAAGTGTTCGCTTATAATTTTAGATGAAAGTATAAAAGAAAATAAAAAGTTATTTAGCAACCCAAAATAACTAGCATATCAATATTTTATAACCTATGTCTCCTTTTCATACCCCTTGCTTGTAGTTCCATTACCTTTTGGTCACCAAACTCTGGAAACAACAAAAATGGAGATTGTCTCGCATCTTTTCTTTCCTTTGGTTTTTTTTATTATGTTTTATTAAAAGCAGGTAAGCATATATTTTATATGGTGGTTACTTGTACCGTTCTGGCGTCCAAAATAAAAGCATTAAAAAAGGGCATCTCTTTCTTGACTGAAGGAAGGGAAATAATAAGCAAATTTGGTCTTGTCAGTACTTGCATGTTCGTCATTTCCATTATTATGTCAAAGTATCAACTACATTGACCGCCGCGATGATGACTGATGCTGAGCCTTTTCGTGTTCGTTTTGGGCTCTTCATTATTTTATTTGTTTTCCGGATTCTCATCATAATGAATGCCTCGGATTATTAATTTTTTTTTAGAGTGTTACACGGAACGTGTAACGCATGCCTGGGAGGGAGGCTGTAACTCCATCGTGGCCCCAACTTAAATGGAATTCATCATGCACAAGCCAGGGCTAGAGATAATATGGACCATTCAAGTGATTCTCATCCTCCCCCTACATTGAGATATTTTAAGTTAGGTTTACGTAACACTTTTATATGGAAAAGTGGACGGTTTTTCTTAAAAAAGTCATTTTTCAGGTATTTGGTGTGGAACAATTTTACGGAAACGTTTTCCTGCCTCGTAAGTATTTTCCTTAATAATGTTAGAAATGGATTTCCTATAAGGGTATGGAAAATGGATTACCTCGAAAAATTTCTCCCTCTTTTCCTCACTCTTGTCAATTTCAACCCTAAACCCTACAACTCTTTCATTTTTATTTAATGTTGAAAAAATAATATATATGTTATGTTGTTTTTCTTCAAAAAATTATTTCACCAAATAAGAAATTTTGATTTCCTATAAGGAATCCATAGTCACACCAACAACTTAGCACCAATTTAACAAGAATTTTTTTTTTTGCACAAAACATGAATTTTTAAATTTTATAGAAACCCTTTTCCGAGGTTTTCATTTCTATGAAATTTGCTGACGTGGCAATTTCTCATTTCCGTATAAAGGGTGTGTACACAAACATACCCTTAAAGTTTCAATTCAAAAGAGGATTCAACCGTCTGATTAAGCATCGTGATAGAAATATGATTCACACCACATTAGCAACTGTGTGGCATCTGATTAAGCATCGTGATAGAAATATGATTCACACCACGTTAGCAACTGTGTGGGGATATTTTCATACTACCGAGATTGTCCTAATTTCGGCAGAAGCACCACCTCGGTCGGCACCATCCCACTTCGGTCAGCACCATCCCAGCTCGGTTAGCACCACTTTGCCTCAGTGGCTGAGCTCGGTCATTGCCTCAGCGCATGAGTTCGGTCCTCCCCTCAGTACCAACTAGGCGCCTCTCCTCAACTCGGTAATAGTACCAGCTCAGATAGGCATCACAACTCAGTGACGGTACCAGCTAGGCGTATCCCGGTCTCGGCATTAAGCAGCTCGGCAGTACTATCTGATCTCGGTAAAAAGTACCCGATCTTGGTATAAGTGCCAGACGTCAGGGCGGCTCGTTGCAGAACGTACTGTCAGGAAAGGAGTTGTCTTTATCCAACGATCATGTCCAGAATCCCTAACAGAGCGCCCACTATCCCTGGCAAAGCGGGATTCACAAGAAAGCAAGGCATGGCCCGATGGGACTTCCCCTTTTCACCTACCTCTACTCAGAAAGGGTCTGATGGGACCCCTGCCCTAAGAGTCAACTCTCACACCTATATATATGCATGATATAAAACCAACAAAGGTATGTAAACAGAGATATCTACATACTCTCTCTTCTCCCCCTATTCACTCCTCCTTAGTTCAGTAACCAAACTAATTTAGGCATCGGAGTGCCTTCGCCTGCCTACAGCCAGGGGCTTTGATCTTTTTCCATTTTCCCTTTCAGGTTTCAGGAGGCTAATCATTTCCCAAATAATTAAATTGAGACCCTAATCCTCTTCTAACCAAGTCCATAATTTTTAAGCACTTACAACAACGATGCCACATCATTGCCCAATCACATTTCCATCACAGTACTTAATCAGACAATGGGATCTACCTACTCTTTATAAACTGAATCTTAAAGATAAATTGATGGAGATGATGAGATTTATTATCTTAAATCGTTCAAATTTATCTCTATGTAAGCAAGATGATGAAGTTTCAAGCATTTTTTATTTCCATGGAATAGTTGCGACAAATAATATGGACTCTTTTTTTTTTTTAACCCAACATAGGGACCAGGCCAGAGAGACTATCACACACAGAAAGAAAAAGTCCACACAAGTGACAAAATCTATTGTGTGACATGTGGGGTTGGCAAGATCAACCCCTTGCTGTTATATTTAAATTCAATTCATTCTTGATTTCTTCTCTCATTTTCTTGTGGCAAATGAATCGATCTCACGCGCACACACCCAAAAGTAGATTTTGGCGTCCCTGACCTACTAGGTAGGCGATTATTGCCTAAGAAAGGAACTTACACACGCATGAAGCATATACCTTCCCAGCAAAGCTCCAGCAGGCACTTGAGTCAGCCGCAACAAGTTCCCTCGTGCTTTGCAGTAGACGACGGATGAGAGGTGAGAACAGGTCAATGTTATGAAAAATAAAATTTCCATTAATCCCCTGACTTCCTTCTTTGGGGGTTGTCCTTGCCTGGTGCTTGTGGTCCTGATCTAATCATCCCCACAATCCATCTCACGACCGGTCCCCGTGGATTTTGACTATACGGCTGTCCTGAGACTTTGCCAGTTGCATGTCAATAATTAAAGTTTAATAAATTTCTGAAGAATTGTTTGTACAACAAATTGGGGGGCCTAAAAATCTGTATTGAAAGGGGATATTGTATGATATCTTATTGATGTAAAGGGCTGTTCATTTATTAGAATTCCTAGAATTTTTGTCTGGGGAATTCTTTAATTCTTAGAATAGGTGGAATTCCAAAATCCTCCTAAGGGCATGAGCATTTTGAAATTCCACCAAAATACAAAGAAGGTGGAATTCAAAAAATTCCTAAAGATTATCATGTGCTGGAATTCATAAATTCCTGTAAAGAAACATGGAATTTAAAAATACAAGACATCATGTCTCAAAAACCCCAACCACTAGAATTCCAATAAGGAATTATAGTAAAGAAACAGGCCGAAAATGTCGCAATGCTCGGGATATCACATAAACAAATTTACCGAATTTCTTTGAACCTCAACCTCAACCGTTAACGTCTGGGATAGCCCTGCTATATGTTTGTGTTTATTTTGTATAAGGTGAACCGAGAAAGGAAGAGTATAAAAGTTGTTACTTTTTTGTATGGACTTTATTTTATCAGACTTTTTACGGGTAAAGTTTTTATGGTAAAAGTAAAGTAAGATTGACATGAGTCGTCCACGGGATGGAAACTTTACTTCACTGCAGGTTCTTAACCACTCAAACGAGGTAAAGATAAAAAAAAAAAAAAATTGACCATTGGCTGTATCTTTTCCACTCGACTTTATTGCTGCATCAAAACCAACATGCCCAAGTAAACATCTTACATTAAAGAGCAAATGGTTAATATCTGCTTGTTCCATAACTCATAAGATTAGATGTCGGTAACCAAGTATTCAAGTAGGGGGGCCAAACTACAAATAACATAACCATGGTCACAATGATCCAAATCAGGAGTCACGTCTGCAACCTGTGAGTATGTAATGAGGGAGGATTTTCACCAGCCAAATGGACGGCCACAGCCAGGCCACGTAGGAGATGGAAAGGTCTCTTATTTGGGTCCGTTTGTTTGTTTGTAGGGAGGAGAAAATGAAATACATTGGAGTGTCCAATCGAGATGAAATGTTAGTGGAGGGAGTTAGATGGAGGGATAAAGGTCCAGCTATTTTTTTCACATTTCAGCTACAGTCTTCTCGTAGGAGAAACTTCGTGGAACCATCCTTTGTCTTTGGAAATCATAACTCCATCAGTCTATTTGGGGATGACCCCTACATGTCTGTGGAAAAGTTCGGATCAGCTAGCTAGCCAATTTTGGAGGAGTTTCCTTCTCCGTCCTTAGGTCATCAGGGCCCTACAATTCCAACATGGAATTCGACTCATATCTCCATGAGATTTCCTTGTCCTATTTGATTAGATGGAGTGGATGTTGGAAAACTCTTCTAATTGAATCTTGATTATCCCCACTATCTCATTTTAACCGAGTCATCTCATTCTAATAAGTTGTTTGTATTTTAAATCATTTCATAGAAAAATTTAATTTTAAATATTTATAATTTATTTATAAGTAATTATACATGAGGTTTGAAGTCAGTAATTTAAAAATGATGATTAGAATGTAATTTGAAACTTATATTTGTTCTTTTATGGTCGATATTTGGACTAACATATATATTATATAGTATCCAATATTCTTTCTTTTATTGTTGTACTTTTCTTACATATATAAATTTATTAATTTGGATTGACCATCTTGGATGTATGTAAATAAATATAGTTTTATATATTTTATAAATATTGGATTCATTTTTAAATATTTTTAAAATTATTTGAAGGAAAACATGATTCTTCCGAGTCACCATACTGACTTTATCTAGTTAACTATTTTGCATTGGACGAGTTGAGCCCATATCACGAATTTTGCGATCATGATTGAGCATCGGTATTCAGTAGAAAGAAGAAGAACAAAAGACCAAAAGGCAGTCGTAAGGTGTAGGCTTGTCAAGCGAGGTAGCTCCACATTTCACTTCTGCAGGAGTGGCAACAGTCCTTTGCAACTCATATATACTGCAGCCTGTAGGATACATGTCACTCGTAATCAACTTAGCCATGGATATGAAATTGATGAGGCAGCTTATGACATGTGTGAGTTGGGTTACAGAAAGGTGGGCGTGGGACTGACTCACTTACACAAGTTAAATCACCTAGCCGCCATTAATGGAGAAGAAAAACAGGTTCCAAACATCCAAACTAAAATACAGAAAGAAAGAAGAAAAACAAAAACGATTGAGTATAGTCAAATATTTTGACCCATTTTTATTTGGATATTGGATTGTTGGTACTGATCAAGTCAAATTGATCTATATGAAAAAAATTTGATTTTGTTTATAAAAATTTTATGGAATATTTTTTTTTAAGTTAATAATCTTAACCTGGGTCATTTGAGTGAAATCTAATTAAGGTCCAAACACTATATGAGGAGCTAGGCTATTTTTCAACGATTTAGATGTTTTATAAGTGTAGAGTCTATTGTCATAAAACTCTTATATCATATTTTTTTCCTTCTCTTTTCACTATTTCTACTATTTAGATGGCATCAGCAGACATTGAAACTATCCTAACTTTTGATTAACAACCATAAATTCTAACACTATTTTAATTAATAATAATTTCTCACTTTTTTTATAAGATCCAATCCAACAGTGGATAAAGGATTGATGAGCATCAAAACATGGCATGGTTCCAAATCAAGGTGGGGATATAAATGTGAAAGGAGCTAAATTAATCAAATGTTGACCCTAATAAGCCCCATAGAGTTGGATTTTATATGTAATCTACTCGTAAGAGAAGTCTTTCTTTTTAAGAGAATCTTATGTAAATAACAAAGGAAGGAGTCATTTCTTGAATGGTTTAGACTTTTCATATGTGGGCCCACTAAAATTCTTGGCCAATCAACTTTGCCCCCCACTAGAAGAAAATCATGGCTTTGTCCCTGGATCAAGTAGGCATGGTAACTGAATAAAGTCTAATTATTCAGGAACTGAAGGTTGAGCCCACTAGTGTTACCACCTGGAGGCCACAGGGGTTTTACTCGGCTTCTCTCTGGACTCGGATGAATTAGTCCGGCCCATAGGGTTGGGAACCCTCCGTTAGTAAAAAAAAAAAAAAAGAATAACTTCTAATTTATCATGATCATAGGTTGTTACCACTAGCATAATTTACTCTCTCTTTTTCACAGACAGACATATACAGTGATCTAAGTTTATTATTTGATGCTCTCTATTTTTAATAAGCATGAACAAAAAGTTTACTTTCATTGGTATGTAATAAAGAAATGACGACACCTAGTTTAACAACACATTCCCTTTTTTAAATAGCCAACAACTTTCCAGTTAAAACTACTGGACTCAGGACCTAACATGGGCTCGAAATCTTGCAACAGCTAGGCTTGGGTTCAACATGTAGGCCAATAGGATCAGGCAGCCTTAATCTTGTAGCCAGTATTAGATTAGCAGGGCTTGGACACATCAAAGCCCTACCTATTGACACCCCAGCAATAACCCTACCATATTTGTACTACATGCAACATATGGATCCAAAGATGGCACTCAAACCCAGAGAACGTAGACCCCATAGTGCTACAGCCCTCTGCCCAATCAGAATCACTCAATTGGCATTTTTATTGTAGTCCCAACGACTTTCCCATGTCATCAGTCATTATCAACTTGGCTACGTTGATAGTTATTGAGGTTATATAGATGCTATTGCTGATGCTAAAAGTTGGAGGGACCGAGATTATGGAATATCAGCGATTTGACGTTTTAAAAGTTATCGTTGTTGCTGTAGTTTATCGTTATCTTGAAATTGCATTTGGTGGGCTCCCTAGCAATTTAGTCAATCGCTGTACCCATCGCTAGGAAGTTGATACTGCCAAATGCACCCTAAAGATACCTTGCAATAAACACCCCAAAAGTTTTACCTTTACAACAAAAGCTGGAAAACAAACCAACCAAGCAAATCTCTCTCCCACCCTCTTCACTCACACACCCACCATTACTTGCGGGGCAATGGGAACTATGGAAGTAGAGAAGAAGGCAAAAAACACAGTAGAAGTAGAAGCTGAAGAAGACATCTCACCCATTGAACAGGTTAGACTGACTGTGAGCAACACTGACGACCCCTCTCTTCCGATCTGGAGCTTTCGGATGTGGTTCCTAGGCGTGCTATCTTGTGCACTGCTTTCATTCCTCAACCAGTTCTTCTCCTACCGTACGGAGCCGCTCATCATCTCTCAGATCTCTGTACAGGTGGCTTCGCTGCCTGTGGGACACTTTCTGGCGTCTGTTCTTCCTCGGCGGAGATTTCGAGTTTCTCTGCCGGGGATTAGAGATAGAGAGGTGTCGTTCAATCCTGGGCCTTTCAACATGAAGGAGCATGTTCTCATAACCATCTTTGCTAATGCTGGATGCGCGTTTGGGAATGGATCGGCGTATGCAGTGGGGATTGTGACTATTATTAAGGCTTTCTATGGGAGGGGAATCTCTTTTCTTGCTAGTTGGATTCTTATTATTACTACACAGGTCAATCTCTTTCTCTTTTGCTCGTTTTCCCTTGTTTCTATTTAAGAGCTTTTGAAGTTCTCCATTAATGTATAAAAAACACAATTTTTTATGTTTCAAATGGTGATCCTTTGTCAAATCACATGGAGTTGCTGCGGATAGCAATTTGGGCTCTATAACCCCTGCTAGGGATCGATCCGTAGGAAGGTGTTTACACTTTCCGCTCTTGTGGCCAACTCAAAAAAAAAAAAATCCGACCTTTTGTCTCTTAGAAGAAAAGTTGTTTTTTTTTTTTTTACACCTAAATTGAAAAGCACTTTTTTCTGGGTCCTAAAAGGATGATTTATTTTTGAGGAAATTATCGAAAAAATCACCTAAAGACCATCATAGTTCCTCAGTAACAGTAAAGGCCCTCTCACCAATTTCTGTCTCTTCTTTACTATTATGGATAAACTTTAAGGGGCCCTTTTTTGTGCATAAGACATTTAAGGTGATTTTTCTAGTAATATTCTCCTTATTTTTTTTTATAATGAATCTAATGTGCGCCTCTTTAAGAATGCCTTTGAGGTTTAATTTAGGGCTTTTTTTTTTTTTTTTCACATGGTGTGGAGGTGCCCTTTTATTTATTTGTTTCACGTGGAGAGCAGTTGAGAATGAAGTGTAAAGACACTCTAGAAATGTGAATCCCACATACTTTTAATTTATCATGACATTAGATAATTTCTAATGTCGATTTGCTTGGTGAAATTCTAATTTCTAAGAATTTTAGAAAAATGCGGTTAAATTTTAAAATTAAAGTTAATTAAATGGCTATCCAGTAATGTCTTCTTTAATGAAAAATGAATCAAGACTCTTTTTTCTTCAAATTTTGTTATCATTAGAACTTGATTTTATAAGATTTTTTACAAATTCTAATTGGCCGAGTGATCAGGACCACATTTCCCCTATTTTTCAAAAGTAGAGGTCCTGGTATCGATCTCCAATTCCCTCCTCTTCAGAAACCAAACGTTGGCCCTCTATGATTACCTTCTATGGCTTTCAGTAACTTGCTTTTAAGATCTATCCAAATCATCCTTGGGTTAGTGCACTGAAATATGATCACGTTGCCAACCTCCCATCTAGTGGGAGGGACCTTTTTAAAGTTCTTTTTATATTTTAAACATTGCCCCTATCAAACATACTTTTTCAAAATACTGTTGAGGCATGGGGCCCGTCGAAAGAGCAGCAACCCTTGAATTTAAAGGCATACAATGAAAGAAAAAAAAAATGCATCCTCTCTTACAAGGTTGAGATTATACTATTGATGTCCTCCTTAGGTGGGTCCACATGTTTCTCACCTACAATTTCATGTGGGTAAAAACTGATTTGTATCTACGATTTTACTGAAAGAGTTAATGTTGCTAACTGAGTGGATGGTGCAGGTTCTGGGATATGGGTGGGCGGGGCTTCTGCGGAAGTATGTGGTGGAGCCGGCCCACATGTGGTGGCCCGGTACTCTCGTCCAAGTTTCACTTTTCCGGTAGGTCCCTGTAGAAAATTAAAACCTGCTATCTTCTTTCATCTTACTTCTGTCTGCTATTCTTCATCAAATTTTTAGGATATGAAGCATTTGTATAATATACAAGGATTTCATGCTTCACGGATGCTTAACTGAATTTCATTCTGTGAGAATCATTTAAAAGATTTACAATTTTCCTGTCAAAAGATGTTCCACCAAAGAGTGGTGTTCCAAGCCACTAGGTCGTGCACTATTACATTGAGATCCAGACTCATGGACAGGAATGCTATAGATTTCCAGCTGCGTGTCGGAGTCTTCAGGTGGTGAGGCTCAGCAATAGCTAACTAGGACGATGCGTTCTTAGTTATGTAGCTGAAGCAGGCCATATATAGGTCCAAAGTATTAAAAGATCATCATTGTCTTGTCATCTTCATGATCATCTTGTTTGAATAACTAATGATATATGATCTACTGAAATCATTCCATATGTAATTCCTGGAATAGTAATAATGATGATGATGAATTGAATTTGAATTATCAGGGCCTTGCATGAGAAGGATGAGCAACATATGTCCCGGGCAAAGTTCTTCCTTATTGCACTCATATGCAGTTTCACATGGTATGTTCTCCCGGGCTACATCTTCCCAACACTGACCAACATCTCATGGATCTGTTGGGCCTTCTCCAAGTCAATCACTGCTCAGCAGCTGGGTTCTGGTATGCGTGGCTTGGGCCTCGGAGCCTTCACCCTCGACTGGTCCGCTGTTGCAGCCTTCATGTTCAGCCCACTTATCTACCCCTTCTTTGCCATTGCCAATGTCTACTCAGGCTTCTTCATCATAGTCTATGTTGTGATTCCCATTGCTTATTGGGCATTGGATATATATAATGTCAAGACATTTCCTCTGTTCTCTTCTGACTTGTTCACAGCCAATGGCCAAAAGTATAACATATCAGCAATTGTTAATGACAAGTTTGAGATAGATATGCCTGCATATGATTCACACGGACAAATACATCTGAGTTTGTTCTTTGCTTTTACTTATGGTTTTGGGTTTGCCACCATTGCGTCGACCCTCACACATGTAGCTCTTTTCAATGGAAGGTATGATTTCAGTGTATTTTTTTCTTTCTTCATTTGATTTTTTTTTTTACATTCCAATAAAGGGTAATCTTCCAACTACGTAATTTTCTGGGTGGTGATCTTTGTATTGTGGGTAAGGTGATTAAATTTCGTGGTCGCTGAGCAGCAGTGTAATGAAATAATCTTGAAAATATTGAGATAGTACAGCAGTATAAACCTGAAATGGTATTTTCGATATTACCATGACAGTTTCTTAATAAAAATGAGAAAAAGGGAAAATCTTTAAAATTGTGTTTTAATCTTCCCAATAATATCGAAGAAAAAACACAAATTTGAAAATATCCTGATGGTATTTGTGACAATAATGGGCCAGCTCTCTGTCATTTTTTTCAGCAATGTCTTATGTCTAAATGCATTAGCAGTCATATGAGCAATTTGACTAATTAAGAGAGGTTCAACTGTGCAGGGAGGTGTATGAGCGCTTTCGGGCTTCATATAAAGGCAAGGATGACATACACACAAAATTGATGAGGAAGTACAAAGACATACCTGGATTGTGGTTCTACGTCCTGCTGGCTGTGACTGTGGGCATCTCTCTCATCATGTGCATTGCCCTGAAAGATCAGGTCCAACTTCCTTGGTGGGGTCTTCTCTTTGCATGCTGTATTGCCTTTCTATTTACTCTTCCTATCTCCATTATAACTGCCACAACAAATCAGGTACAAACTTGTTTTCTCTTTCTTGTTCGTTCATGTCATTTCATCCATAAGAATCTATGTTGATTTAAGGAAAAATACCATGTCCATCTCAAGGATGCGTAGACTATACCAAGAATTGGAGCCTATTTGTTTGCTATTAATCAAATTCCTGGGAATTCACTACAAAACCAGGTCCAATGAAGGTAAATTAAAGAGGTCATGAGCGGATGATATATGATGGAGACGGATATGGGAGCATCACCTTCCTAGGATTTATGTACTAGGTGATGGTTTTGTAATCTATTCACACACCAAAGTGGAACTATTTGATGGCTTTTTGTACATCTTCTCCTTTACCTCTTCAATTTTAGCCCCTTAAATAGCAACACATTGCTTAAATTTCTTTGATTTCAATACTGTGTAAACATTCATATCCTTAATGTATAACCACTACTCAAAATGAGCCAATACCTCAAATGGGAGATTTGAGTAATTGATGTTAACGCAAACCATACCATGACAATAATATATCAAGTAGGAATCTTTTCTATCATGTGACACCTAAAAAACTTGGTAGCATTCATACTGTTACATCTAACATTCTTTATTTTTTCAGACACCAGGGCTGAATATTATCACAGAATATATAATGGGTCTGATATTGCCTGGAAGGCCCATAGCCAATGTCTGTTTCAAAGTCTATGGGTATATGAGCATGACCCAAGCGATCTCTTTCCTCTCTGATTTCAAGCTCGGCCATTACATGAAGATTCCTCCTAGATCAATGTTCTTAGTTCAGGTTTGCAGTATGCTACTCTTTATCCATTCAAACATCTGCTAGTGTAATCTTCAAGGCATCTTACTGAAAGAAGAAACAGAGAGAAGGTAGATGTAAATTTGTTTCCCCATCTAGCTATTTGATAACTTTCAAACAACTGCATTGCATTGAATTTACTGGGGCTTTATTATGAGAATGCATCTCCATTTATACAAGAATAAGAACAGGATAAGGAATCACTCATTTTAAGCCTTCATTCAAAAACCTAAATCTTACCCTCTCTAACCTGTTCCTAATATCTCCAATACTATTAAACACTTGCATGGGTGCACTTACTTCTGCAGCAACTTAAACACAACAGAGAAGATAAACACTACTTTTGACATGAAATATCCAACATGGTTCCTTTGAACTCTCTACTGCATTTATCTTTTTATTAGGTCTTCTCACTTCTACTGACTGCTAATTTATTCCTCCCTTTTGCTATGTACATTTGCTGGCCTTGTCTACCAGTTTATTGGCACCATAATAGCAGGAACAATCAACCTTGCAGTAGCATGGTGGCTACTGAATTCTGTTGAGCACATATGCCATGATGAACTCTTGCCCCACAACAGTCCATGGACATGCCCAGGTGACCATGTGTTCTTTGATGCATCTGTCATCTGGGGCCTAGTAGGACCTAAGCGAATCTTTGGCTCACTTGGGAAGTACGCAGCCCTCAACTGGTTCTTCCTTGGTGGCGCTGTTGGCCCATTGATCATATGGCTCCTGCATAAGGCATTTCCCAAGCAGTCCTGGATCCCTCTCATAAATCTTCCCATCCTTCTAGGAGCAACAGCCAGCATGCCACCGGCGACTGCATTGAATTACAACTCATGGGCGTTGGTTGGTACCATATTTAACTTTTTCATATTTAGGTACAGGAAGAGGTGGTGGCAGAGGTATAACTATGTTCTTTCTGCTGCACTTGATGCCGGAGTTGCATTCATGGGGGTGTTATTGTACTTTACATTGAGCATGGAGAACAAGAGCTTGGTTTGGTGGGGTACAGGAGGCGAGCATTGCGATCTGGCCAAATGTCCCACAGCGAAAGGGATACAGGTGGATGGATGTCCAGCGTTGTGATTTTCTGTAACTTAGTTTTATTGTAATCTATGATGCATGGATACTTCAAAATGGAAAACGTATCGTGTCGTATCGTATACGATACTTCACTTTTTATGTGTAAAATCCCTGTTCGTGGCGTGTCCTTGCCGTATCCATTCCGTATCTATGCATCATAGGTTGTACTTGTAGTATGCAATTCACACTAAATAGAAGATGGCAGGTGCTAGGATTGCCTCTGTAACAAAAATACAAATAAAAAAGAGCATGGGAAGGTCATGTCCTAATGTTTATATATTGTTGGATTTTTGCCGTCAAAGAGTAAATGGGGCTTATGGAATGAGAAAAATGCAATGATCTGTAATGACAGCTCAGTTACTTCCTTGCTCTTGTTGAGAAGTTCATCAAGGCCTACATTTGCTATTGGGCATGGTCACCAAGGAGTTCCATAGATGTACATTTTTTTTAATGGCAACAACTTATTAAAAGATGAAAGAATAAAATACAAATAATGCTTTGCTGAAGGACAGAGGTGCCCAAAAAACATTTAATTTTTTTTTAAGCTCTTTTACATATGGCTGTAGAAACCCTCATAATTATTGTTCAACAGTGACCCCTGAAGGAAAATTTCCTTGGTCCATCACGGCTGGAGTAGGCCACCAGAAACCAGGATCCCTAACCCGCAAACACAAAATCAACAAAAACAGCAGCCAAAATACAACCTGCAGCAACTAAGGTTAGAGGGAGTAGATTGTATTGGAAGAGGAACTGCATTGCAAAAGATCAAGGAGTTTTGTCGAGCCCGCTCATTGCAACCCTTTACAATTTAACACAGACTGCTATGGATGTGCGACACAGCAAAGAGCTAGCTACCTATCCAACAATTATAGACACCTGAATTGGCTCACAAAAGGACAGTTGACAAGAAAATAACTAACTAATAAAAACACCAAGAAGAATATTGGATCAGCTGTTTGATGGAAAAGATAATATTGTTCATGAAAGAACTAGCTCATCCCAGATGGGTATCGGAATCAAACTCGCCGAGAACCTTGTGCATTTCGGTGTGAGGTAGCCCTGTGAACTCGCTACGAATGCCCTCAAATCTTCTTGATAATCAAGCAAGAGTTCCCATCTTTCTTATATAGAGCAATCTCTAGGAGTCACGACTACTACGGAAGGAATTCTACCAGCAGAAATCTTCTTGATAATCAAGCAAGAGTTCCCATCTTTCTTATATAGAGCAATCTCTAGGAGTCACGACTACTACGGAAGGAATTCTACCAACAGAAAGTCTGAACTTGATCCAAATTCTACCGCCAAGAGTTTGATCTTTATATGACTCAACCAGACTAAGACTTGTTGGGAGTTCATCTGTGGCACTTTGTCGGGCTCGATCTGGCGCACAATTTTCCTAACCGTTCAAATGCTTATCCACAGTGCAACTGTTAGTTCAACTATTTTGATCACTAAAAATGGTTCTCTTCAACCATTTCAGAGGGAAAAGAAAAAGGTTCCAACTGCTGCAGACTTCATACCTGCATAGTCTTATCAACTCCTTAGCAAACTAAAATCACACGAATTTGTAACAACAAAGCGGATAACTAATCTTTAAATCCCATCATTGATAGAGAGAGGTGCGAAATTGGTAAGAACAATCCAAGAGCCTTCAAAAATTAAAACTCTTATGGGTGTCACGGTGATCCAGGTTGGCCTCACAGCCCAGTACCTTCCATGCTTATGGACATCCCGGTACGACATGGCATGAACAACTCACCATTGAAGGCAAATGTCAGTCTTATGACAGCCGTAAGGTCAAAATCCCTTTACCATAATATCTACAAGGAAGGAATTAAATTTCACTGATCAATGCTGATTTTATCACAATAAACCACCTGTGGTGCGTCCGTTTTTGCTCCAAAAAAATTTCCCACATTTGGTTTTGTCTGGAATTGTGGAAAAGTTTCCACGAAATCCTCACACTTTAAGAACTGGAAAGTGGTCGTGAGCTCAAGTATAGAGCCGCAATGTAGTAATAAACTGATAAGACCAGATCAATCCACAGAGAGCAATGTAAATTAAGGTTCCTTCTCAACTTGTACCTGCCATAAATTAAAAATCTAGATCTAACCTAAAAAACTAGAAAATTACAACCATCATTTCTACTTTCCAAAACTTAAATTAATTACAACCCAATGAAAAGAAAACTTCCTAAATCTAAAAATCCTAAACTAAAAACTAAAATTGCTACAAAAGAACACACGAGTTAGAACATCAAGAATAAAAAGTACTAAAAATAAAACTAAGAAATTAAATTAGAAACAAAAGAAACCTAAGTTAGTAATGCAATGTATGTCATGAGATGCTGAAAAATTATGAGTCCAAAAAACTAGTATGCATGGCGATTTTTATGCATGATTTCTCCTAATTTAATGCAACCTAAAACTGAGTTTAATGACTAAAATTTAAACTATAATGATGCATGAATCAAATAAAAAAAAACAGAAGTGGAAAACGATTTCAAACAAAGAAGATATGAATGCGTAAACATGACCTAAAAAACTAAAACTGTGCAGAAATTCTGCACACAGACAACCTAACATGCCATGTTTAAGCCACTGGTTTATAAACCTCCGGAAATAGTTTTGTTCTGAGATTTTGGGATGTGATAAAACACATATTGAACTTCAATTTCTCCAAATTTCACAAAAAAATACCATGATTTCACTAGTCTACCCACTTTGATCTTTTTGCAAAAAAAAAAAAACTGTTTCTGCAGTTTTCTGGGCTTTTTTATGGACTGTTTTTGCCACATGAATGTTTAACATAAATCTGATTTCAGAATTTCACGTAAACGCCACTTCTAATGTTATGCAAAAAAAATAAAAAAAAATAAAAAAATGCATGAGTCTAATGCACTTTCCAGCAATTAACAAATCTAAACAAAATTGTGTGACATAGAATTGTAAAAGGTGCATGAATTAAAAGTGAAGTGCTGAAAATAAGGGTGGTGTGCATAAATCAAAGATGGTAAACAAAACTGAAATATAAAAGTAGTGAGTTGCTTCTTTTATTTATTCTCAATTGAGGGTCTAAGAAAATTAGAGGTGCAAACCTAGAGTCCCATTCTTCAACTTGGGTTATCAATCCAAGTTGATAATGATAAATCCTCACTTTTTAATAAATAAATTTCAGACTTGAGTTTTTAAACTTTTCTTGATCAACACTCTTCAACTTTACATTGTAATGCCTCCAAAAATACCATGTATCCGTAGAAAATAAAGTATATTATGAGGATATTAAGGTGAGTTGTTAGTAATTATTCAAAGCCAATTAAAATTACTTAACCAAAAGTAAAAACTAACCCTATTGTAAATATCAAGATTCACAAGAAATCAATACAAGAATTAAAAATAAACAATTTTATTAATTCTAGTATGCAATTGAGTACATAAGATTGAGAATTAAAAACAAAAATACATACTACGATGATTGAGAATCCCTCTTTCTAGTTGAGAAAACAAGGGTGGTGGTGTGGCCTTTGAGAAGAACCCCCTTGATGGCTAGAGATGAAAGAGAAGAGAGGGAGAGATGGAATGAAATTAAGCTAGAGGGAGAGGTGGACGATTTCAACCATAAGAGGAGATGGATGCTTATGCCTTCAATTTATAGATTTTTGCCCTCTTTCTTTCCTTCTTTGCTCTAAGTTTGTAGCATGCAATCTTTTTTATATGGCAAGTCCCTTTCTTGGCAAACAAGTCTTCAAAGAAATAGCAAGGTGAGTGAGAGATTTTTGGTGCTTTTCATGTGCAAAATTACAATCCCGAATAGAAATTATAGTACAAACTTTCAGAGGAAATATCTTCCTCGTTTTAGCTCTGATTGACACAATCTTGGATCCTAAAGATATATACTCGAAAAGATCTTTTCAATGGTGTATGGATTACACCAATCTAACGGTTGGATTAAAAGCTATAACCAGTTTAATCTTGTTGCCTGTGAAAAATCCAAAAATAATTGTGCACATATGGAATGATAGTTGTGCAATGGGGTGTGTGGGACCCATGTGGACGTCCAAAGGGATATTGAGATCTTTCTTTCCCTGTCTTAACTCTCCTTCCATCTTTGGTTTGCTTCCAAGCTTCTTTTGATTGACTAGTCAACTCTTTTAGCACACTTTCCTTTCTTGATTTTTGAGCTTTCAAACTTAGTAAGAATTAGATCTTACCAAATCTGAAGTTTTCTTTCTTGATCTTGAAATCACAAATCTAGCTTTCCATTGTTGACTTTTAAAACTCTTCAAAAATACCATGGGTCCACCTTGAAAGATGTCATACCCTTGATCTCTCTCAAATTTCACCAATGTGGGTCCCATTCTTGATTTCTCCTATACAAATTAAAATAAATGGATTCAAGAATAATTTTATGTAAGGAATTTAAATGGGCGATGATGCATGAGACCCTACTTGATGCACCCAAAATAGTCGATTTTCAAAAAATAAATATCCAAAAATGAAAGGTTTCATGAATTTATGCAAAAAAATGTGATTTTTGAGCAAATTATGCATGAATGCACTATAATGGATAAAAAATGCATAAAATCATAATATGATACTAAATGAGACTCTCTTGGCTTGATAAGTCTTTAAACTTACCAAAAATAGCCACAAAAATATGTATTTTTAAGGACTTCTAAAAAAGAAACAAGATCTGCAAAACTTGACAGGATAGGGAACAATGATTGAAGAATGCAGTGAGTGTGTGTGTGGTCACACCGTTTTTGCATGGGCTCCACACCTCGGCGACCATGTGTGTCAAACGAATTTTTTTTTTTTCATTTGATTTTTGAAATCTTGGACTTAGAAATAAGAAAAAACTTCTAACTAATAAAATACAATTTCGGTAATATTGAATGGTGACAAAACTTATTAAAACAGAATTCTATGAGGAAGGAATTATCATAGGAAAGCTATGCATTTGGCTCAGGATAACTCAGCTGTAGAATCTCATTAATAAAACAGGCAGTAGAGAAAAAAGAACAGAGTTGTAAATAAAAAAGTACAATTTTCTGTTCCACAAATCACAAGATTAACCCATATTTTGTTTAGTTTCATATTAGATGTAAAATATGAATAACTCCCAAAATAGGACACTTACAGCTTATCCTCCATGAACAGTGAGGTACATCTGATCAACAGTCCAGATCTGAAAACCATGGCCCTATCTTGCAGCAACTGTGAAGTCTTGATGTAATGAAACCCTGTACTTTCTCTTTTTTTTTTGGAATTTCGTTTACAAGGGTAAATAAAAATTAATTTTGGCAACCTACTCCAAACCAATGAGAGAGGGAGAGTGGTGGTATTTTTTTCAGACTTTCATGAGAAGGGAATCTTAGAAGACAATAAAAGAGTGATGTGGTGAGGCCCAGAAATTGAGGGGAAGGAATCCTAAGTTGCTCTTTACAGACTGCTTCCTCTGTCTCTTCCATTTGAGAGAGAGAGAGAAGGGAAGAGGACAACGTTTTAAGTCCCCACCAGCTCATGTCTCTTCTTTGATGGGAATAACTGGTGAAGGGTGGTTATAACAAATCATCTGCCTAACTCATAATAAAAGAACATTAGAGGAAGAAAAGGAAAAGGAAAAGGAAAAGGAAGAATTGATTTTAAGAAGTCTACCAGTATTATCATGGGTTAGCTCAGTTGGCCAAGGACCATGACTTGAATTTGGAGGTTATAAGTTCGAAACTACACTATTATATTGGGACTACATAGTAGTTTATCCGACTTTCCTTTTAGTATGGAGGGATTAGCCGAGCTCAAAGAGTTTGGAATCATCCAATAGAAAAAAATAAAGTGTTACCATAGCCGGTTCCAACATAATAATTGGATTGGTATGTTGAATGGAGTTTTCCTTTACACGTTATGTGGATGACTGGATGAGTTTTCTTTTCTCAATCCAAAACAATCCGTACACAGGAGCGTGTTCTGAAAAAGCTTGCTCCATTGGCTTGTGGAGTTTCACAGTTTGTAAAATTTAATAAATATTTTGAATTGGGAGAAGTTGATTTTAACCTGTCCTTTTTTCTAGCAATGTATCCACAGAGATTTTTCTTTGCATCAAACATCAATTTATCACTACTCAAGCATGTCTTCATAGTATATCATTTTGTATGCCTGTGTGAGGTGAAGAGACAGATAAGAAGATTGATCAAATCAAAAAGTGATAGCTTTTGTAAAAGTAACTTCTTTTTGGAAAATATGAGAATATAGCTTTTTTTACTTTTTTTTTTTAAAAGATGATATATTTTTATCATCTAATAATATGAAAAAGTAACTTTCCTATTTTTTTGGTAAAAAATAGAGGTGTTTTTTTGAAATATGGTGCCTATTATTTTGATTGTACCTATTTTTTAAATTGTCTCTTGAAATGACTCTTCATCTCACCTCACTAATAAAGTGAACTTACCAAACATACTGTCAACCATAGAAAGTCACCATTAATCCCAAGAATGGGCAAGTGGGGCTTTGTTTGGGGAAATTATTTCCTGATGAGCATGCCTCATGTGCTATGCAATTTATCATCTTTTCTTCTTTTTAATTGAGGAATTACCATAGTTTATTGCAATTTCGAGTGGAATGATGACATCTAATCATGATTCCGAGGCAACTAAAATGATGAGGCCCACCGCGCACCAGACTTGTGTAGAACAGCTCGATGGGTCTCAATCCACTTTCCTACTTGGACTGATTTGATGTTTTATCTTTCTCTATACATTGGATCATTCCTTCTCTTTACTTGATAAGAAATGTCAATCACCCCAAAAGCTTGTGTGAGGTAGTGATCACTCCTATTCCAAATATTGAACATGAAAAATAAAAATAATTTTTTTTTAGGTTTGGCATATTATGCCTAGTTTATCAAGCATTTGAATGGGGCCATGAAGATGAATAGTGGGTGATATTTCATCCCTATCAAAGCATCCTAGCCATGTGATTTGAGGGTTAAAAAAGAATGATGATTATACAATTTCTTCAAGCATCAAACCACATGACTTGTGGTATAATATTAAAAACAATTCCAAGCTTGTTTTATTCCACCAAACTTCTGTATTATTTATGTGAGGAACAACATAAAATAACCAAGTACATAAAATTAGAATAACATTCAGCCTAATGGAATCTATAGTTTAAGAGATCGATATAATCCAATCAAGAATAACTAGCTAGATTTATTAAACTAATATAGCCTAGCACTTAATCGTCCAATTGGGATTTGGGAGTGGAATTTCATCTATTCCCTCTCCACATTCACATGTCCCCTTCATATAACACTCACCAAATCACTAAGGTCATGTTTGGCAACCAAATCTTTAGGGAAAAGATTTTCGGTTTTCCTCATGTTATGGTAAATCTATGTTTGACAATTGTAAATTTCCGAGGATTTGAACGAATGGAGATCTTTATTTGTTAGGATTTTCAGATCCGACCACTCCCCATAAGATTTGAAAATCCTCACTTAAGTAGATTTGCACACCCAATCCTATTTTTCTTAGCTATATGCATCGATACACATTAATATTAATGTGAAATATTCAATTATACAAATCCCCAGTAAAGAATTCTTATTCCAGTGGTAGTGAAGAATTATCAAATCTATGGATTCCTCGCCTGTTACCAAACATGCTCTAATCATACACCATCTCTATGGGGATTTGGTAGATAGGGATTTGGTGTGATGGTAGAGACATCAAGGCCACATCAATTTGTGCCAAAGGTGATGATATAGTTGGGGTGTGTTATACTTTCACCTGCATTTGATCATCTAGGTCTCCAATTTAGAGACACGGCTTTAAAAATTGACTTTCACAATAAACTTGGGAAACAACATTATATTCCATGCCTTCCGGAATCCCTGGCACTCCCGGCATGTATTTCTTTTTGTACTGTAGGCACTTTGGGTGTAAATTTCATGAGTTGTGAAATTCATATTTTTTTTAGAGTCTAGATCTCTTTTTTCATAGAAATATGTTGTTACTTTTTCATCCAATCCACATTTGCTAAAGGTATAAAATCTTATACCAACTAATGCACAATCTCAAATGCTTTATTGGAATGAAAAAAAAAAAAATCAAAGAAGAGATTTTACACAATTGACAAATGTGAATCGAATGAAATAGTACCGCTTTGTTTCTAGGAAACAGGAGATCCATACTCTTTTTATAATGGAAGGGAGAGAGTGCGGAACTTTGAAATTCTCGGGCTAGCATTTTTTTCTCCGCATGTTTGTGAAAAGTCTCTGTGCCAATATATGTGGTGCTTAGGTGGTTGTGCTTGGTAAGGTCGAACCCGTACACTTTTGGCTATTTCTATCAAAACCTCAAGGCGTTAGTAGAGGCAATGCTAAGTTGTTCTTGTTGAGATTCAAACTCGCAATCAATTAGCTTTAACACAATATTAAATTTGTTCCACAAACATTCCTACAAGGCATTACTAAAGGCAACATGAATACTTTTTTAGTACTCCCCTTTGGCTGTAGCCCACTCCGTAGTGCCTATGTGGGGAACCGGAAGATCCACATTTTAAGTCAATCTCATTATCCCCACCTATCATGGCTGGTTGCTCTCAAATTTAATGATTTTAGAATGTAACCATTTTTTTTATTTCAATAAACAGACTAATCCATTTGGTTTGGAATGATTTTAGAATGACCAGCAGGGAGAGTTCGTTTAGAATAAGGACATTGACTTTGATCAAATGGGACCCAATGGAACCAACTGAACATCCGCACCTGATCATCTGCCTATCTGCAGAGGCCATTTGAACTCACATACCCTTCTTCCTATCCAGCAAAGGATACAAATATAAGGTTTTGAATATATTCATGGAAAACTCAACTTTTTTTCCTGAAAATAACAGGCCTAAATGACATAGCTAGGCCTTGGAGAGGGAGGCATTCTGAAAAATATTTCTTTGGGGGATGACATTTCTAAAAATGATTTTAAATTTTTATTTATCTAAAAGGATTTTTTGAAATTTAGGGGTCCCCTACGTGCCCTTTGTCCGTGGGCAGAGGGCAAACATTTTCCTACAGTCCATTTACTTCTTTTCCATCGCCCCTACCATTACATGCATGAATTCCGTACAGTTTCAAGTGATTCTTACCTAGCAAATAGCAAGAAAGTCCCTAGCTCCTTTTTTTTTTTTTTTTTTTTTTTTTTTTTTTTTTAATCAAAGGGTTTCTAAGCTTTTGGATTTGACTAATCTTTTCGAACACAGTGGGAAGTCGGGTAAATACCCATGTGGCTCTAAGATGATAGCACTAGTGATAACTAAACATTCAATTTCTGAAGAAAGAGGTACCGAAAGTTGATACCAAGAACTCTACCTCTTAAAAGGGAGAGGAACTGCTCACGCCCTCCAAAGTAAAGTAAGAAAAGGAGAAGCTCAGGAAAAGAAAAAAAAGAAAAAGCACTTGAATTACAGACACAGCAAAGGCCCACCCCATGTGATAAAACAATCACAGTACTGTTTGTTGCATTCTTCCATAAATAATATTTTCTTGCATTCTTTGCATCCTTGCAATAAATAGTCACCCTCCCCAAATACTTTCTTCTTCTTCCCTGGTTGATTTCCTGCAATGGAGAGAGATCTAAGCCATCATCAATCTTCCTACTTCTCCAGCTGCATCGCACTTCCTTTACGTAACGACCACTCGCGATTCCACCGCCTCAGAGACGCCTCCTCCTCCAAAACTCGCAAGTGGTGGAACCTCCTCAGAAGGTTCGTCAGACGACAAGGCAAGGCCATGCTCATCTACTACTCCTCCAAGCCCCAGACTTTCCGTTATGATGTCGTCAGCTACTCTCTAAACTTCGATGATGGTTGCAGGATTCAAGACCCCCCTCCCCAAACACTACAAGCGCCTTCGTCTCCATTTAGATCTTGAGATTCTTTCACATTTCGTATTGCAATTTGTTTTGTAGATATAGCACATGATCTGCTTTTGCTGGAAGTGGAAGGTAAGTAATCAAACTATAAGACTTCTGAACTGAAACATTCTTCTCTATATATATAGCTTGAAGAAACCAGGGAGGTAAAGGAGCCAAGCCAAGCTCCTGCTTGGGTGCACCACACCTACTTTATTCAGGCCTAAACTGAGCTTCAGCTCGATTATAATTGGACCAAGCTTAAATTACCTTCAGCTCGGGTTGAGTTTTTTTTTTCTTTCTAAAAATTTAAGAAGTAATGTTTTTCAGTATTTCTTTCCTATATGAAATATAAAATTACATGTATTGGTTGATTTGTATGACCATAGTGTCATATGTAATTATGTATAGTAAAAAAATAAAATAAATTAGAATGTCAATATATATACATATTTATTGAGCCAAACAACTTCTAGCTTGAGCTTGGCATGCTCAGCTAGTTGTTGACAAACCTCAGAGAAATAAATGTATGTCATGCAACAGTACTGGCTATGATGTTGCTGATGTCTGGTTGTATCACCATAAGCATTTATTAATAGAGTCTTGATCGTCTATTGTACTTGGTACACGTTCATCATGAGTGGACCAATTATGGTGCTCCATGTCGATGCAAATCATATGGAGCTGCTCCTCATTTGAAGTGATTGGTCCAATTATAGTGAGCGTGTACCAAGTGCGATAGAGGATCCGGATTTTAATTAAAAATGACCACTTTCATTTTTAATTTAATTAATTAAAATTTTTTTTGTCTGTCTTTCTAAAAGAGGCCATAGGGATCACATGAAAGTATGTGAGGATTGGGGTTTTGGACCATTTTCTCTTTTTACACCACTTACTCCTTTTTTTTCATATAACAACTTGGGATTTCTTTTTCCCTAGAAAAAGAAACCAATGAAACTTTAAGATGGGTTAAACGCGTTTTTACATTTTAGTATGCTGCAAGCTCACTTTTCGGGCATGTTTTCCTTAGTTGTAATTTGTAAAGCATTCTTTTGGAAGACTGAGCTTACATTGAGTTGGAATTAAAATGGGAAAAGGGTCAATATTAGTTTCCCTTTAATATACACCTTGACATTTATTGTTTGGCAAGTATTATCTACGTGATATAGATCTATGGATAATAGACCTGTGTGGAATTTGATCTCTCTAAAATAGAGGTTCTACTTTTCAGACGGTTTGGTAAGACCAATTCACATTTTTAATCGACATTTTAGAATCCTATGGTCCGAAGTTTTTCTTAAATTTCTAGAGCTCTGCAAGGAAGTAGGAAATGAAAATTGATACCATATACATTATTGAGCTTGTGAAGATGATCAATGGTTTCGATTTTGATCTTAGGGCCCGCAAATTTCAGAAAATCAAATGTAAGGGTCTGCATTTAATCACAAATAACTTGAGACCCAAAAATGACCAACCGTTGAAATTTGATACGTTGGCCGTGTTTTGGGTCCTAAATAGATTCTATGGTTTGGATTGATGTTAAAGGAGACACAACTGAGATTAATTAGAAAAAAACGGACTGGGTTTTCTAACATGAAAACCCAATCAGTATATGTCTAGATTAATCAACAGTCTAAAGTCTTTCTTCAATTACTCGAGATTCACAAGGAGTTAGTAACTGAAGTTTGGCAGCATAGCCGTTATTAAGCTTGTGAAGAGGATTAACGGTTCAGATTTTGATTTTGAGGCCCCACAA
This sequence comes from Cinnamomum chago, assembly GCA_038049695.1. Taxonomy (NCBI): domain Eukaryota; kingdom Viridiplantae; phylum Streptophyta; class Magnoliopsida; order Laurales; family Lauraceae; genus Cinnamomum; species Cinnamomum chago. The sequence continues at coordinate 89,599,949 of CP142452.1, read as the reverse complement.
ATTCGAGAAAATCAAATCTAAGGGTCCACTTTTTTACACATCTTGAGATTGGTGAATGATCAACGGTTCAAGTTTTACCCCGTTGCCGTTATTGGGATATTGAAGACATCCAACAGTTCGTATTTCAATCTTATTCCCCATAATTTAAAAAGAGAAGAAAAGAAAAGTAGCAAGGCGTGTTTGAGCACAATAGCTCTCCTCTTTCCGCTTTAGACGGTTTTGTCTGTCCGGAAAAAGCCATGTTTGAAGGACCTTTACAAATAGAGAAAAAATTGTCTATTATCTGCTTCGTATGGACATTTTGGTTGCATCATTCATACGGTCTTATTTCTCTAAATCTCTATTTCAAATATCTTTTAAGACAAATAGAGGTAAGATTTAGACTTGGCAAACACCCCCTTAGTTGATACCTTTGTAGTCTCGGGTCATAGCAATTCCAATGCCACTTCAAATCCAGCTGAAGTACTAAACAGAAAATGACACGGCCGTCGGCTGCTATAAATCTATTAATAATTATTAAAGTTTGATTTTTCCTTAGCATCCATTTGTAATCCTAGGAAATCTGGATTGCTATTATAAGGCCCGCATCTCAGGCCTTCTTGTATTGGATTGCTATTTCCTACTTGTATTGGAAATATGATTTCGGATCCTCTGCAACTGAGTCCCAAAATGTCTCTCTTCCTCCAATAAATAGAATCCCGATTCAATGAGGGATTTGACCCACGGTAACCGTGCGTGGACCAATCACGGTCCACCCTTGAGGTAAAGCCTCACCAGATTCGAACTCCAATAATATATGCTCGAGGGAATAATTTCGTGAAGCTGCATTTGTCTAAATGGTATCCATTTTTCATTTTCACATAGATGGCCCACCTATGATCCATTTAATCACTTCACCCACACTACCCAGCTTGAATCGGCACAAAACCTGGCTCCAAACTGATCCAAGATATTAATCTCCATTGAATCTTATCATGGTATAATTTTCACATGTGCCCATTAAATTTTGAGCATCTAAAAACTGATGGCAGGGACCATTTGGTTTTATTGATATGGGTGCACCTCTAATCCACATCCAAACCTATCAATTATCGTCTCTTGATTTTCGTGCATTTATCTAAGCCAAAAAAGAGCATCTTCTTGAAAAATATTAGACATTGTGAAGCCTGATTGGTATCCCAGTGTGGGGATGGATGAAGGTAGGGATGGCAATGTGTGAAACAAGAGACCCCCATTGAGCCTTGTGTTGACCCAAGAGAAGCCACATAAGTGGGAAGAGGAAGACCACACATGTGTGCAGATGGAAGACTATTCCCTGGGGTTTTTGTAGTGGGTTTTCCAAGTTCACAGCAAGTAAGGGTTTGAGAACTCGGTCCCAGTTACAGATTCTAGTTTTGGCTGCCCCCCCTGCTTCACCCCAAAAGGTCGTGCGAGGTGGCCTATGGGGCTCATTGGGCCACACCATAGGGAAGAGAAGTAAAGTCTTAGAGGCCTACATGTGTGCAAAAATACCAATATAATTAGCTCAGTATAAACCCTTGATCTATGTCTCTTCAGCTCAATGTTTTAAACTCATGTTTTATTAGATTTAAATCTAATGGTTGGGATGAATGTCAAATATTGGCATGTAACAATCCAGGGATGTATTCGACCATAAAGGGAATGTTGTTCCCAAAAAAACAATGCAAATAGTTTTCATGTGTGTGCATATGTATGGATTCCATATATATATGGGTCAGCTCTCTTAAGCTGTAGCCTAGCTTATTCTAAGAAGTTGAAATAGGGTTGGTCTTACAAATCAAAGTCGATTATGCTATTTTTTGCATGATGATCGTCTCTAAAATTAAGATAAATCTAATCATAACTAAAATTTTCAGTTCCATCATGTAAAAAACATATATAATCAACTTTAATTTGTATGACTGATACTATTCTAGCTTAGGATAAACTAAGTTGCTTCTTAAGAGAGTCATGCTCGTATATATAGGGAGATGCTGATATAAAAATATCTCTCACCTTAAATGAGATATTGTGTGGGGGCCCTCACATCCATATCCGATGCCAACAACTTAAATGTAAGTGCCCCCATCCATATCTCTTATATAAGGTGAGAGATAGACCCCGGCCTAAATAAAAATGGATTATGTTGTGATCAAGGAAACATGTACAGTACCTCGGGTGTTCAGCTATTTGGTGACTCATTATAAGCCTTGTACCGACTTGCATTACATAAATGTTGGACCAATCAAATCATTTAATTGATCTCATGTGGAGGAGAGAACCACATGTACAGCTTGTGGCCATTTGGATATGAAAAAATCTAAACAGCCCGACTGGGGTGGACCGATTCCCGGCGCTGGGACCCAACGGTCCCCCCGGCCCGGTCCCCCGATCGGCCGTGTAGCAGGGCTATTTGGATATTGGAATGGTGAGCCCCATTCATGGTTCTAATGTGGTGCTGCATTGAAGTACAATGACATATGCCTTGCAGTTTCTCCGAATATAAAGACCTAACTTCTATGCATAATAAAATCGGATAAAAGAGGATGAATGAATATAGATGGCATCATGTTTTATACATGTGCAAATGTTAGAGCTACCCTATATAAATTAATTAAAAAAAATGGAAAAAATTTAATGCAGGGAAGCTGCATTTTATTGAAGTGCAGTCCACATCATGTAGAATCCATTAAACATGTGTGAGAGGAAAATGAGATTTACATATGTAAATACCATGTATGCAAATGTTATATATCTGAAATACATTATCATATTTGATAAGTCCACAAAATTGTAGTATTTATCATCATTTTATGTTACTTTATGGACTTAATTAGGATAATTTGCACTCAATTTCATAATTTCATGCATTTGAGCATTAAAGTTGAATTTTAGTCAAAATCATCAATATTGCATGAATTTTATGAAATCTTTGGTTTACAGCATCTTAGTGTCACACCAATTAACTTTTTGATTCTTACATCAAAAATCATCTAGTGGTGCATTTATGTGCTTGATCTCATTTGGGTCCCATGCATGCCATTTATGAATTTAATTTATACATATTATGGTTGAATTTTTTTTTTTTTTTTGTAGGGAATCTTCAGTTAATTGGGACCCGCCTTGAAAAGAAATTAAGAGAAGAAATTTACACAGAATGTCCAAGCCATACCACTTCAAGATGTTTGCATTACCCATGTGGTCCCACACCATTTGCCAAAGCTTTGCTACAAATTCAGTTTCAAATTTGAACTTATCAAAGAGAGTGGGCCATAGCATGAGAAATTTCCAAGTAAGAGAAGAAGAAATAACCACATGTCCAAGTTGGGATGTTTCAAGGTTGCACATATCTAGTGGGAGCCACATGTATTTCATGATTGAAGAGAAATCCAAGTTTCAAATTTAAGATTTTTATTAAAGAGAATGTGGGCCCAAGTGAAGAGAATTTAAGAGGAAGTCCTTGTTGGCGAAGGAATCTAACTAAGCAAGTCTTGTTTAAAAAGTTAACATCTCTCCAAAAGTTACTAAGAAACTCACCTTAACTTGGAAAGCAAGAAAAAGACTTACCAAAGAAGGAAGATTCTTTTGCTAAAAAAAAAGGAGCTAGAGAGAAATAATAGGGAGCTCGTGCCCTATTTGAAGAATGCTTTGGACGTCCAAAGGGGAGGAACCCCTTCTCCAAAAATTGTCTCACGTGGAACTCTCTCTCTCTCTGATATATTCCCTTCTTTCTTTCTTCTTTTCCATTAGCTAGTTTCTTTTCTCTTTTATTCTTTTGGTACCCTTGGGTCATGTCCAATGATTTATTTTGAAGGAGAATCTTTGTGAAGGAGAAGTTGTAATTGCCATGAAGTATTCAATGAAAATCATATCTTTTGCAATGGAGGAGTAAATTCTTTTGGATCGGAGCACAAAGCGAAATTAAGTAATTTTATTTTCGTTCTATGTCTTTAATTTAATTCTTTTGTCCTTATGATGCATTATTTAATAGAATAATAGATCTGCCCTTGTGCCACAGGCAAACCTCCTCTTTATATTTTTGAATAAATTTCTTTTTGATCAGTTAATCTTTTTTTGATATGATATACTTAGGTATTTATACCTTTGATATTTTATGCTTAATTTGTTAACTGACGCTCAAAGTAATTTATATTTTTATGAGGTGATGGAGATCTTGGGTTCTTCTGCTTAATAATTGATTTTTTTTTTAAATAATATCTTCCGGATCAGAAACATTGAGTTGTTTATGATCTGAGTTATTTGCAAGGCAAAAGACAAAATTAAAGTTTGTGGTTTGAGAATTAAAATTAATTAATGGATTATTTGTTTCTCTGATCTACCTTTATCATTATTGTTATCTGTTCATCTTGCATAGTAGCCTTATCTCTCATTTAAATCTTGATTGATCATTATAAAAAAAAAATAGATTTTAAATTTTGACTTAGTAGTGCTCCCTGTGAGATTCGACCTGTACTTGTCACTGTCTCAAAAAGACAACTGTGCACTTGTAGTATTAAAAGATTCAAATTAAAATCACATCAATATTCATTTCACATAGGTAAATGAGTACATTTTTTTTTAAGTTTCTCACAATTTACAACAATTTAAAACATGAAACTAAAGTCTTATATTTATTATTGAAATGGGAATATTGAATGGTTTAGATCGTGAAATGGGAATTTGTAAAAAAGCATAAAATCATATATACATGCTAGAACTTTTCAATGAATTATTCAAAATCTATGAAACTTTGTAATAAGTTTCAATGTCTTGGGGCTTATTAATCCAATAAGCAAAATGAATGGTTTGAATTATTAATGGCCCCACGAGAATGTGAAAAGGTCAAAGTGACTGATGGGGCCCATAAGAATGTAATCACCATGTAAGAAATTCTTTTAGTGCCTCTCATGAAGGGGTATGGAGATGATTATCATGCATGTACTGGTATGAAAATGGCTTTATCTACACACCATTATCAGCCCCCATTTATGCACCATAAGTGTAAATTGCGCAAATAATTGTGACAATGCTTAACCATCGTGGATAGAAATCATCTATGTTGGTAAATAACTACAGACAAACAAACCCTTCAAATGAAATGCATGGAATTAAAACTCCTTGACATTCTTGGTAAAAAAAAAAAAAGACTATCAAAGAGATGACTGGTAAAGGATCTAAAGGTGTAGATGGGACTAATTATTGATTTCCTCCTAACTTATTTTCTATTAAAGTAGAGGTTAATTATCTACGACCATTTAACAGATTTTGACCCTTACACAAAAAAAAGAAAAAGAAAGAGGCCCTGTGCATAAAAAAATTATTATTTATATTCATATGTCCGTGATTGCCCAACAGAGTAAACTTTTCTAGATTTCATGCTTGATTAATATAGTCCCGCCACCTTTTTTTCATCTAAACCATCCATGTTAGACTATTAGACGATTAATGTGTGAAAAATTTTAAATATCAATTTAGGCTAATTCATCCAACAACATATATCACTATAAATGAAATGAAATTTGGTTGAATACATAGTTAGTAGGGAAAGAAGGGCTCACACAAATTCAATGGCTTTTATCAAATAAGTATGTATTATCACGCGATTAAGGGAGCTCTACCATGTGATATGATATATGAATGCTCGTATTATGTACTCGTATAAAGGCCTCGTGCAATGCACAAGTTATCTGAATGATATATTAAAACTATTATCCTTTTCAAAAAATTCATTTATAATAATATAATTAAAAAACTCAAATCAACAAAAAAATTATAAAAACCAAATATTTATTCCTTTAATTAACGACACCGTACACGTTTTATCTTAAAAATAAATGATTCGTATTCATTTCTATTAAAATTTAATGCTATATAAAACTTTAAAAATAACTTTAATTTATAGAATCGGAAGCCATCCCTTTAAATTGAATAACATCCGTAAAAAAAAAAAAAGGCCACTTTTTAATATATATGTAGTCAAAAAAACATATTTTATTGAAAAAGGCATAAATTATCACTTTTAAAAAAGACATTTGACCATCTGGCTTCTTGCGAACCCCAAGCCGACAGCTGTACTCCTCTTTTCTCTGGCTATATATATCACAAATGGCGGTCCTTCTCTTTACGAAATCCTTCCTTTCGCGCGCGCTCCTTCTCTCCTAGTTCGTACCACTCAATCCCGCTTGAAAAAAGAAGAAGATCGAACCCTAATGTCGAAGAGATCATAGAGCCCCAGAGATGGAGAGCTTGAAGGCCTCTTCGGCTTCTTCACATCACTTCGGTAAAGAGTTAATCCGTTTTGTTTGAGTTTCGAGTGTGTGGATTTTCTTGTTGCGAAACCATAGTACGATCGTGTTGTAGTTTTTCTCTTTCTTAAGAAGAGAGAAAACCCTGTTTCTTCCTTGCTTCGAATCATTGATTGAAGTTGGTAGCTTCTCTCTTTGGTTTATAGTGTGTATATTTTTGATATGATGGTTTTCTTGGGAACCCATTGCTTGTTTATTTGTTTTTTTTTATTATGCTAGATTGGATGGTTTCTTGAGAAATTCTCTTTCTCTCTATGGGTTTATTCAAAACCCTAAATCATCTGTGCTTCGAATCACTGATTGACGTTGGTAGCTTCTCTGTTTGCTTGACAGTGTATATATTTTTGATATGAGGGTTTTATTGGGAACCCATTTCCTGTTTATTTGTATTTTGTGCTTAGATTTGATGTTTTCTTGAGAAATTCTACTTCTCTCTCTCTCTCTGGGTTTGTTTAAAACCTAAATCAGCTGTGTTTGTGAAATGGGTTGCTCTAGAACACTTGCTATTCTTTTTATTTCTACCGTTTGTTTTTGGTTTGATGGGTTTGTAACTTTGTAAAGGACTCAGTTCATTAAATTTTTATCTGCAGGTATTTGTTTAAGGGAAACCTAATTCGGTGTTGTTGGTGTCGTGGGTTTTCTCAAATCATACCAACAAACTCTTCGTGGGTTATGGAAGAAGGGCATACCATGAATTGCATAGGGAGCAAATTTCAGTTACGGGATATCTATTTCCAGTTTTCTGATTGGGAGGGTTGATTTGACTTAGCAAATTACTGTCTATATAAGGCTCCAAAAGTTAATGGTTTATACATGAAGGTTTTTTGTGATGAAAAAAAAGGAGGTGGATATCAGTTGGATAATTGGATTAGTGGTAATAATTTCGTTAGATTTGGTCGGAAGGAGTTAGGTATAAGGTTAGACCAATTGAGGTGGATATTGAAAGGGTCACTCTTGCTCCCACTGTCCAGGTTTGTGAAGTTGATTATGATGGTGCTTAGATAAAAATCCAAGGCCTAGTGGGATTTCTGGACCACTTAGAATGAGAAGGATGAGGCTCTTTTGAAAATGCTATGGGTCAGTGAAGAAAATGGATGTGAATTAGGTGAAGATTAGAGCACATGGAAGGCATATTGTTCAATATTTGGTTCTTGTTTGGCCGATTGGTAGTAGAAGGATATTTGAGCTTTTCTTCTAATAGAGGACTTTGTAATTTTGTTCTTCTTCAATGATGTTATGCTTATTGTTAACAGATCACATGTGACTCGTGCCATGTATTAAGTGAAGAAACTGAATCTTAGCTAAAGATTATGTGGCTAGAAACTACTACTTGCAGTTCGCTCAAATTTTTTTTTTCATCTGAATAGTATTGTCTTAAATAGCTCTGCCTTACCGGTGTATAAATCTAAATAAGGAGTTTCTAAGGTATAGAGTAGTTTTTAATATTAAAAAATATATAAAGAAAAATTCAGAGGATGTTTGTTGTCATGACCCAAACAGCTGCTGGGTTGTTTGCTGGTGTAATGTTTTTGTTGTACTCCTACTGTTAGCATAATATCTTGATCAGTTTTTTTTTTTTAACCCAATCATAAATTTAATAGATTTGGCCTTTGGGTGTCAAGTTTCATAAAGGAATGAGAAGATCACTAAATAAAGAAAAACAAGGAAGAAAAGAGTAGATATGGTGGGCAGGATGGAAAATTGCAACCTTAAAATATAAAGAATAAAACATATTTGGATGCTGATGGCTGCCTAACCTTACTATAACTTTTTTGCTGGGTTGAATATAAAATAGAAATGGAGTTGAAGACGCTGCGGTTGTGGATGTTGGCACGAGAGGGTTTTAACATGCAAGGTGTGGCCTTGCAAGAGTGAGCATGCTCCATTCATAAAGTGAGCTCCATTAATGGTCATTTAAGAAGATAAATTAAGTAATAATCATTCCTTAATGCCAAGATGAAAATGTTAATAACCCTTCTAACCAATATACGTAATTTAGAACTCCAAGTAAGAAAGGAACAAGATTTCTTACTCATAATACAATGTTTAAATTGGCAGTAGAAATTCTGTCTGTCCTAAATATTTGACGAGTTGATGTTGGTATGAGATACTTTGTGTACTTTTGTAATCATGGAAAATGTGTACATTCATTTACATATGACGGCCTTATTATAGGGATTTTAAAACATTTTGGTACCCCAGCCAAGGTGGCTGGGACCCAAGAGAAAGCCCCCGGCCCACCAACACCACAACCCCCCCCCCCCCCACCCCCCCCCCCCACCCACACACACACACACACACACAAAATTGGGCTTTTTTTATCATTAAAAAAGGACTTTTTATGCTAAATGCTTATTATTGTTGCTTTCAGCATTGCTTAATCTCCATTTGTTCAAAATAATATAATTGAGTGAGACTGTTTATTGACACTGACCTTCCATTTGTTCAAAATAATATAATTGAGTGAGACTGTTTATTGACATTGACCATGTTTTTTTTTGTTACTCTTCTTTTTCAATTTGCAATATCATCCTGTTTATTATAGCGATTGCTTTCTATATCACCTTGTGGTTTATACATTTTGTAGGTGTTTTTTTTCTTCTCCGACTCAACTTGGGACTAATAACTTCAGTATGTTCCATCATCATCTCTTCCATCATGATTTATATAAACACTTGAAAAGTTGATCCTTTTTTAATGCATCTTGTTTTACACATGCATTTTATTGCTGATTTGCTACATTTGGATATGCTCATTGACCTATGGGCCTGTGTGGAACTCCTTGGCCTAGATTATAATAATTATTATTTTGAAAAAAAGATCCATTAGACACAAATCATCTTCACATGCAACTAAGCTATTTTAGTTCGGATATTTGAGCTTTTTTGATAATAGAACACATTGTAATTTTGTTCTTTTTCAAAGATATTATGGCCATCTCTACAAATTACATGTGATTTGTGCCATGCATTTAGTGAATAAACTGACTCTTACCTAAAGATTATGTGGCTAGAGACTACTTCTTGCAGTCCTCCCCTTTTTCATAAGAATGATATCTTGTTACCAAATAATTTCTTTTTGTTTGACTTGAACGGTTTCTAAATATAAATAAGGAATTTCTAAGATATAGAGTACTTTTCAAATTTTAGCTGTAAAAGTTCATAACATGTTTTTGATATTAAGAAGAAAAAGATAAAGAAAAATTCAGAGGATGTTTGTTTTCACACCCAACCAATCGCTGCGTTAGTTAGATATAGATCAATCTAACATTGTATATCCACTTGAAATGAAGTGAAATTAGGCTGAATGCGTAATTAGGTTAGGTCTCGCGAAATTGGAGACTTATTGAAATTTGGAGTTCCTTATTCAAAATCTTGATCATCATTGAAATCGATTGTACCATTGATGTCTTTATTTGGATGTTTGTCAAAGATTTGACCACCGAAAACATCACCATCTTCATAGGTATCAGATTTCAGCGTTTCTTCCACATCTTGATATTCAATCTAATATTGGACAGTCAACAACATCATTGCCTTGGTACACAATAGCAATTGGACGGCCACAAATAGGAGAACACAATGCATCGAATATCCTTGTTTCATTTGGTCTTTATTTCTTTCTTTTGAGTTGCCCATTTTATCAAGTCTCCAAGTAGAGAAGAAAACAATGCAATTGAAACTACTTCCTACCTTAGAATTATTATGCATCTCTTTAGTGGGATACTGGGTCCCCCTACTAGCGGTAGTTCTAAAAGCAGTTTCATAGCTTGGGTCGTTAACACGCAGGTACAATCCCTCACATTGCTCCTAATTTAAGGAGTCCTTATGACATTGAAAATGAAAATTCATTGGTGATTTTGCACTTGGGAGTCTACATCTTGTTGACATTTGGTTGGTCATTGTTTTTTTCTTCTGAATTGCCCATTTTATTAAATCTCCAAGTAGGAAAGAAAACAATACATCTGAAACTACTTCCTCTCTTAGCATTATTAGACATCTCTTTAGTAGGGTAGTGGATCCCCCACTAGTGGCGGTAGCTGTAGGATGATGTAGGCCAAACCATGGGTCGGCCAACCTATTGGGCCTAGTCTATAGGCTTAACGAGACATCCATTTATTTAGGAGAATTATTTTTTTAATTTGATTAGGATTAATATTAGTGAGTTTCCTATTTTGTTTAGGTTTGTTCAGATATTAGAAACTATTGTTTCTTAGGGATCATGCCAACTCCTTTATATAAGGATGTTAGGCCTCAATGTAATATAATGCTAATTTCAATTAATAAAAGAATTCAAAGTTTTATTTGCAGTTATGGTGTTTCTCCTCATTGTGAGGGTGCCCTAGTGGCTGAATCCATTCTTGGATTTGATCAATTATTCGGAAGATTGATCTATTTTTCTATCATGGATATGGGGCTGCGCCATAGGAGGCTCCTCATAGCATATTTTGTGAAACGGGTTTGGGTGCCAATTATAGGCTTGGTTTAGGTCGTTAACAAGTCGGGTCCAATCCCTCACATTGCTGTCTATTTAATTTTGCATTGTTGGGCTCTTTTGATTTAGATTGGGATTGATGGATGGACTCAACTGATTTGCAAAGATTTTATTTGAACCCTAGACGATCTAGAAGAATTTGGAAATCCAGTTTACTTCCACCTTGGTCCATCATTCCATGTTTTGACTGAAATTTGTTATTTTGCCCTAGCATAGATGTTGAAATCCTTCGATGCATAAATGTGTTCCATATAATCATAATCCCTTAAAACTAAGGAAGGAAATCCAGTTTAGGGAGTGGTTATGGCATTGATAATAAACTTGTGAAAAAAAAGAAACAAACAAATTCATTGATGGTTTTGGAAATCTAATTTGAATCCACCTTGACCATTCATTCCATGTTTTGACTGAAATTTGTTGATCTTGCCCTAACGTGGTTGTTGAAATCATTTAGTTATGCAACAAAGGCTTTCAACAACCATTTTAGGGTAAGATCAACAAATTTCATTCAAAACATGGAATAAAGGGCCAACGTGGCTGCGTATTAGATTTTCATATTTTTTCCAACAAAATTCTAGATCATCTAGGGTCCAACTCAAAAAATCAATTGATCAATTCATTCTATCCAACAATCTCAATTTGAATCAAAAGAGCCCTACAATGTAAAATTAAGTTAACAACAATATGAGGGACTCAACACAAGTGCTAACCGCCCAATTTCGCAAAACAACCAATGCGCCTGCTCCTACAGCTATAGCCGCTAGTGAGGGGGTTCATTGTGTCACTGAAGACATGCCCAATAATACAAAGAGTTGAAGTAATTTCATTCGAGTTCTTTACTTCCCTCTTTGGTGATTTAATAAAATGGGCAACACAGAAGAAAGAAACAATGACAAAATTTCAGCCATACTTGGACTCCCAAGTGCAAAGTAACCAATGAATTCGTTTCTTTCTTTTTATTCAGACGTTCACTATCAATGTCATAATGACTCATTAAATACCAACAAAGTGAGGGATTGGACTTGCGTGTTGACGACCCCAAGCAAGCCTATAATTGGCACCCAAACGCTTCAGAAAATAAGCTATATGAGGCTGCTACTAGTGGGATGTCCACTATCTCATTGAAGAGATGCCCAATAATGCTAAAGTACGGAGTAGTTTCAATAGTAACAAAGACCAAGCGTCAACAAGATGTGGACTCCAAAGTGAAGAATCATCAATCAATTCGTTTCTTTCTTTTTTCTCAGGAGTTCACTATCGATCTCATATGGACTCCTGAAACAAGCAGCAATGTGAGTGATTCGACCTATGGGTTTACGACCCAAACCGAACCCATAATTGACACCCAAACCTGGTTCGCAAAATAAGGTATACGGCCGCACCTACAACTATCGCGATTTGGGGGATCCACAACCCCACTGAAGAGATGCCCAGTAATGCTATGGTAGGGAGTGGTTTCAGTTGCATTGTGTTATTCCCTTCGGGTAGGCTAAAAAAATGGGCGGCTCAACTGGTTAAAAATGATCAATGAATTCGTTTCTCTCTTTTATTTTCAGCACTTCGTAATCAATGCCTTAACTGCACCTTAAACTCGATTTCCTTCCTCGGTTTTGAGGGATTGTGATTAAATTAATATCTTAAATCAGTTTAAGGGATTTGTCATAATCTGTCAAATTAAAGTTACAAGACAGATCCATTGAGCGATCATCTGGACTACACTAATGCACCAAAGGATTTCAATAGCCATGTTAGGGTAAGATCAACAAATTTCATTTAAAACATGGAATGAAGGGCCAAAGTGGATGCAAATTAGATTTTCATACTCTTTTCAAACAATATTCTAGATCATCGAGGGCCCATCTAAAACAATCAACGGATCAATTCCTTTTATTCAACAATCCCAATTTGAATCAAAAGAGCCCAACAATGTAGAATTAAGTTGATAGCAATTTGAGGGACTGAACACAAGTGCTAACGGCCCAATCCAAGCATATAATTACTCCCAAAACCCACTTTGCAAATCAATCAATGCGCGTGCTCCTACAGCAACCACCGCTTGTGAGGGGTCCACATCACTCATAGTATAAAGAGTGGAAGTAGTTTCGGTTGAGTTCTTTTCTTCCCTTTCTGGAGGTTTAATAAAATAAGCAACTCAGAAGAAAGAAACATTGACAAAATTTCAACTATATGTGGACTTCCAAGTGCAGAGTAACCAATGAATTCGTTTTTTTTTTTTTTTTTTAGGTGTCCACTATCAATGATGTCATGAGGACTTTAAACTAGCACCAAATTGAGGGCTCAGACCCCGTGCCGACAACCCCAAGCAAGCTTATAATTTGCACCCAAACCCGCTTCACAAAGTAAGCTATGAGGCTGCTACTAGTGGGATGTCCACTACCCCATTGAAGAGATGCCCAATAATGCTAAAGTACGAAGTAGTTTCAATAGTGTTGTTTTCTTCCCTAATTGGAGAATTAATATGCTGGGCAACTCAAAAGAAAGAAATAAAGACCAAGCGTCAACAAGATGTGGACTCCAAAGTGAAGAATCATCAATCAATTTGTTTCTTTCTTTTTTCCCAGGGGTTCACTATCGATCTCATATGGGTTTACGACCCAAACTGAGCCCACAATTTACACCCAAACCCGGTCCTTGTTTCTTTCATATGAGTTGCCCATTTTATTTAGGTTTCCGAGTAGGGAGTAATAGAATGCAACTGAAACTACTTCCTACCATAGCACTATTGGGCATCTCTTTAGTGGGGCCATGGATCCCCCCACTAGCGGTAGTTGTAGGAGCAACGATATACCTTGTTTTGTGAACCGGGTTTGGGTATTACATATGGTCTTGTCTTGGGTTGTGAAAACATAGGTCTATTCTGTCACATTTATGCTTGTTTAAGGATTCCTTATGACATTGATAATGAATTCCTGAAAAAAGAATGAGAAACAAAATGATTGATGATTTTGCACTTTGGGAGTCCAAGAAACAAAATGACTGATGATTCTGCGCTTGGGAGTCCACATCTTGTCTTTGTTTCTTTCTTTTGAGTTGCCTATCTTTTGAGTTGCATACTTTAGCATTATTGGGCATCTCTTTAGTGGGGTAGTGGACTTCCCACTAAGAGTGGTAGTTGTAGGAGCAATCTCATCGTTGATTTTGTGAAGCGGGTTTGGGTGCCAATTATAGGCTTGGTTTGGGTCTTTAACATGCGGGTCCAATTCCTCACATTGTTGCTTGTTTAAAGAGTTCTTGTGACATTGATAATGGACACATGCGAGAAAGGAAAGAAACGAATTCATTGTTGATTCTGCACTTGAGAGTCCACAATTCATATTGTTAAAATTTGGTCATTGTTTCTTTCTTCCGAGTTGGCCATTTTTATTAAATTTCCAATGAGGGAAGAAAACAACGCAACTGAAAATACTTCCACTCTTTATATTATCGGGCATCTTTTTAGTGAGGTAGTGGACCCCTTCACTAGCGGCTGTATCTATAGGAGCAGGTGTATTGATTGTTTTGTGAAGTGGGTTTTGGCTTTAATTATAGGCTTGGTTGGGTGCTTAACATGTGTGTTCAATCCTCACATTACTGTTCACTTAATTTTATATTGTTGGGCTCTTTTGATTGAAGTTGGGATTGTTGGATAGAATCAATTGATCTGGTGAGTTTTTGAATTGAACCATAGTTTATCTAGAATATTTTTAAAAGAATTTTGAGATCTAGTTTGCATCCACCTTGGCCCTTCATTCTATGTTTTGACTGAAATTTGTTGATCTTGCCCTGACATGATTGTTGACATCCTGTGGTGCATAAATGTGGTCCAGTTGATCGGGGGATGGATCTATCTTGTATCCTGAAATTCACAAATTATAACAGATTCCTTCATGATATTCATATCATCATAATCCCTCAACACCGAGGAAGGAAATTGAGTTTAGAGAGTAGTTATGGCATTGATAATGAACTCCTGAAAAAAGAAGAAGAAAGAAACAAAGTCACTGATGAGTTTGCACTTGGGTTCCACATCTTGTTGACATTTGGTCCTTGTTTTTTTCTTATGAGGTGCCCATTCTATTAAGTCTCCATGTAGGGAATAACACTGTGCAACTGAAACCATTTTCTACCATAAAATTATTGGTCATCTTTTCAGTGGGGCCGTGGATCCCCCCACTAGCGTTAGTTTAGTTGTAGGAGCAGCCGTATACCTTGTTTTTGGAACTGAGTTTGTGTGAAAAATATGGGCTTGGCTTGGGTCATGAACAAGTAGGCTCAATCCCTCTTATTGTTGCTTTTTAAAGGAGTCCTTATGACATTGTTAATGAACTTTTGAAAAAAATGAAAGAAAGAAATGAATTGATTGATGATTCTACACTTGGGATTCTACATCTTGTAGACATTTTGTCATTGTTTCTTTCTTCCGATGCATGCCCATTTGTTTTCATGCTTCTGCTTCTCAGTTAGGTTTGTGTTCTCTGCTGTACATCATGATGTTCACCCTCTGATAGTACTAATGTTTTCAAATTGTTGTTCTGATTCAGATGCAAATTTTGAATTTCTTGTGACCTACGGTATCAACATTCATGTGATTTTGTAGTTGGTGCCATTTTTTTTCCATGCACTCAGTCACACTCTTCTATGCTTGATGAATAATGGAGGGAAGAGCCAACTTCACCTGTTGTTTCATGGCATGATTTTTCTATTTTCCTGAGTTGGAAAACTAGCGGTGTAAACTCAGTTGCTACTACGTCTGTTTTGAATCTTTTGCTCGTATTTGTAGATGGTGGGGGGAGTTATATGATTAATAACTTTCATATGCTGATTACAAATAAAATGTGGGTCTCAGAATGACACTCATAGTTATTGTCAAATTATGACTTTGAATTTGCAAACTAGAGAATACTAGGTACAATCTGTGCATTATTATCGCTACATGGCTTTGCACAGACCATTGGTTCCGTTGATCATGCGACGCTGTTTTCATTCATGTTGATCCTACTCTGGCTTCTGTACCATGCTGCGAGGATAATGGTGCGACCATTTGAACGGTGTTGATGGTAGGCATGGTAGAATCCTTCCTGGTTCATGACTGCTAATTCAGTGCAACTGGAGTCTTCTGCATTTTTCAAGTTAATATTAATATGGATAAAAAAGAGAGACATTTTTATGCGTATTTCATATCAAATTTACCTCAATTTCATAGCTTTTGCTGGAGTGTCATTGATTTGCTGTTGAGGCTGGCTTAGTTGAAGATTGACAGGTACATTCAAATCTTCTCCATTGGTAAAACCATTTGGAAGCAAGGAACTTTGGTTTGCTCCTTCATCTAACTCCCTTATAGCATAAACCTGGGAACCAAATGTCAATAGTTCGACTGGTCACAACAAATTCTTACATTTAGTATGTTTCTTTGGTGGCTAAATGAATACCTTCTTATGCAGTTCCATATTTTCTTGACGAAGGAAGTTTACCTTCTTATACAATTCCATATTTTCTTCATGAATCTGGTTTCCCTGAAAAAACAAATAAGAAAAAAGTTAGCAACGGGAATTGAAGTTAAATCAATGGTGCATTAGATGATATCAATTGTTATAGGAAAGACCTTGTGATTTAGCTCCTGAATTTCGTCAATTAAAAGTTGATCCTGCAAAATTTAATTATGACATTAAGAGGTGCATGTGATATTTGGAAGATTGAGGAATGATCACAACAAATGGTCTCAGGACCTTCTTCATTCGGATACCATGTAAACTCATTTCCAATTTTGTCTCTAAATTTTGAAGATCCTTAACACTTAACCCTCTAAGCTCTTGACCCATCAATTGCCTGCAGTTAGATGAACAGACATGAGTTTAGGGCATGCAAAACTTCTTATAGTATTTTTGTATTCGTTATCATGCTTAATATGATGCAAAATGCTACTTCTTTTTGATAGACCATGATGATGCAGTAGTGAAGTATTCTTATGTTTCTAACTACTGTAAGTGCATTTGCAGAATTAACGTCACAAATGCTGTATACTAAGTCTTATAGAAGACGTCAAAATTTGGGTAGGACTTTGTGTCTGAAAATGAATGTATGATGTTTTATATATAGGGACATTATAAGTTGGTATGAAATACTTATATCAATAATGTTGTCAATCTGAAGATTTTTTAGGAACAGTCACTTTTTTTTTTGGGTAAATGCTACATAGTCACTTAGGTAGAAGAGGTGGACAAGAATTTGAGCTATAGAGTGATTAGTAAAAGAAACACCACATTATTGATGAATTAATTTAGTCCCAAGTTCGGGTTGACACCTTTAATTGCTGAGTTAAAGAAGATCACTCTAGTTCCTTTTCAGTTTTTGTTCTATATACATTAGAAAAATGTATTTTTATCTTACTCAACAACTATAGGTGGTTCTTCACCTTCAATACTTATGACTTATGCTAGGACCTAGGTTAATCTATCATAGATTCCATTTTATTGATAAGATAATTCGTGGAAATGTTAAGTGTTATAAATGGTTTTTATTGATTTAGAGAAGGCCTACAATAGAATACCAAGATATCATATCAACTATCAAGATGGTTCAAATAAGCAACGCATAGTATAGTATCTAATACTTAATTTTTTGTGTGTTAAATCCGTATCATTGTTGCCTCCCTAACATTTCCATCTCGTATCTGTGCATCATATGAAACAATATAATTAAGTGGAAAACATATACGAAAAAATGCATCCAATGCTTACATAGGAATTATACATGATTTGATAGGGTTGTAATGAGGGTAAGAACAGTGCTTCGGGAGACTTTGTTCCCAATCTGAGTCAAATTATACTAGTGGTCTGCTTTGAGCTCATATTAGTATGTCTTTAGTTATGCGCACCTTTATGGTTGATATCCAAGATGTAGTTTCTTGGCATTTGTTGTTTGCAGTTGATGTGATACTAGTTTGACAAGAAACCAAGCAATTGATAACCGAAAATTTTGGAGAATTTTATGTCAAAAAGGTAGAAAATTATTGGAATGCAAGTTTTGTCGATTTGAAAGTAGAGAAGATATCTGGGTAAAAATTGAAAATATTTGTGCCAGAATGTAGTAAATTGCAGTGAGCAACTATTTGGAGAAACAAATGGTTTGAGTTTGATATAGCAAATTAAATAAGTGCTAGGTGAGCAAAGTGGATACAAGTTAGTGGTTTATTTAGATCTTCTATAGTGTGAGTTTGAGTAAAGGGTTGTCTCTACGAGGATGGTTAGACTCACCAAGCTATATTGAGCTACATATTTGACAGTGAAGAAGGGACAAGAAAAGGTTCTTTATCCTTCAGAAATGTGCACGCTGAGAGGGATGTGTGAAGCTATAAGAAAGGATAAAACTATGAATGAGGAATAACCGAAAAGATACTGGTTGAGACAATGCTTAGCAGTCAACGTATTCAGTTGTTTTATTTATTGTTTTGAACTTTTTTTGTTCTTTCTAGCTGAAGTTTCTCTGTTTATTGTCTCTCTCCTCTCCAAAAAAAAAAAAAAAAAAACCCTAATATTTTAACAGTATAGCTTGAGGGAGGCATAGTGCTAGTAACTCTGTATAATATTGAAGGGACCTTTCTCATTTTTCTTTCATTTAGATAAAGATTACTATTCCCTCTCACACCCATTCTTCTAGTTCATGCAGGCCTTAATAATTCATAGAATATTCTCATTTTACCTATGCAACTACTATAGGTCTTGTTTTTCATCGGCCTTTGTTTTTCATCTATCTCAACAAAAGGCTATGGTGCTTGCAACATCATCTTATCTCATTAAAAAAATGCGGATATTTTCACTTCCCCATTCTTATATCACAATCGTACACACATAACTTGAACTTATGAATTTATTTTTTAAGTTACTAGATTTAACATAAATACAAGTCAAGGTCAAAAGATTGTACCGATGGATCTCTTGCATGTGTTGTAATTGTTGCCTCAAGCTTGCTGCTTCCCTTTGCCAAAACTAGTGAATACAATGCATAACATTTAGTACTTGTAACAGGTTTGGATATTTTCAGCAGCATAATATAGTCATAAAATTATTTATTTGTTTTGCTATTCTACATGTTGCTAATAAAATCTGAGTGCTCTAATATATTAATGTTTTGGTTTTCTTGAATGTGTATGTAGATACACCTGCAGATTTCACTTTCTTTGTACTTATTTTTAAATTGCAGAATTGTACTTTGTTGCACAGTTGTCGACAGAAAAGGATGATACATGTTTTTTTATTTTTATTTTGCTGAAATGGGCTTTGTTCCTTTAGTGTACTTCATGACAATTTTCCCATATATCCATTAAATTGAAAAGGTTTGTAAAACATGTTTGCTTGACATGTTAGATCCTCCTTCCCACTCCCACGATCTAGGCTCCAATTCACAAGTTGTTGCTAGGGTCTACAATGAGCAACCTTGTCTGGAGTGAGCCGTGCACAGCCATATCAATCTGCAATCAGCGAAGATCATCACTATGATATAGAAAGCACCTAGTGCCTACCCTAAGCTAGTTAACACGAAATGTCATTGTCGCCGGTAGTTGAACTCACTAAAGAATCTTTGGAGCACTTCATTGTTGTTCATCTTCTCATCATTGGGTTTTTAGTTTTTACTGTAAGAGACATGACGAGATTGGAGTCACCATAGTTCGGTATGAATTTCAAATTTTCCTACTGTTTCTTGTGACTCTGCTAAAGCAACGCACATGGGCACACACCTGTCTTTTGTATTAATTCTTTCAAGGTCTCAACCTCTGGAGTCGGGAGTATATTGCTTTTAAAGTGACTGTTATTGAGATGGGAATCTAAATTTCAATGCTTACAACAAAATGAGTGGGTGGAAAGAAGATATCACGGTTACTATATTTTACTGTTTCTTTTATTCCTTGTCTTGTCTTTTGTAAATGCTGCAAGTATGGAAGAGGTTTGCTGTTAGGAGTGTTAGCCAAGTACGGACAACCAAACTTTGGTGTCCTTGTTCAAAATTGTAACATGGCTGCTTTGGATGAAATGAAGGATGTTTTTCATGTGGCTCCATCATTTCATAGCCGACAAATGAAAATATAAGGATTTTAGAAGTAGGTATCATAGAAAAAATGATGACCAACAGAGGGTCGATTGCAGTCCTTAGTCCTTCCTGACAACTCACTAGTGTCCGGTTGTTGGTAGTCACTAGTGTCAGGTTGTTGGTAGCCTAGTCTATCTCTCTATTATATGGCTCGATATCGCGTTTGTTGTCCATATTGCCAGTCAATTTGTTTTTGCCCCTAGCACAATCGATTGACAGCTGCCTTGCTCATCTCACTGTCTTTGACATACCTTGACACAGTAATCTTTTCGTCATCTAGTACACCAAGTCATACTTCTTAATCAGATTCTGATTGGGCTGGTGACATCAATGATCATCACTCCTCTAATACATGATATTATTGCATTTTCCATGGTAAATCTCTCATTTCCTGGAAAAGCAAGCAACCTATTGCCTCTTGCTGTTTTGTGGAGACCGAATATCGTGCTATTGCCGACACTTAAGGCTGAAGTCATTTGGCGTCGTCATCTTCTTCATGAATTCAGCATCCATCCCTCACAATCCACCCCATTTTACTGCAACAACAAAAATGCTGGACATATTACTCATGATGATGTTTCCATTAATGTACCAAAACACATTTGAGATTGATTGTCATTTTGTTCGTTGATTCATTCTTCAGTGTACAATCCCTTATTTAGCGTTGGATCAAACAACTTGTGCACATCATCCAGAGAGAGAGAGAGAGAGATGCTTTGGGTTATGTATTGTCCTATGGACAATTGTAGTCATAGATAGGGATTATCTCCTTGTTAATAAGCTTATAAAGTTCAGCCATGTGGAATATGAGTCTATATATAGATGGGTCATCCAGTCTCAACTCTCAAGACCCGAATGGCATTTTCCAATTGTGGCGCTTTCCTCATTGTGAAAATGTACCTATGCTAATGCAATTCTTTTATTTTAACATGCTTCCGAATTAAATAGTTGTGTAAGAAAATGTGGCCCTCAAAACTGTCCCTACTCAAAACCCGAAGCTAACTGCCCAATTTTAATTGCATAACTGATCAAGTCTAACAAAATACAATATCTGAGTCAGAATTATACTACACAACAGATCTAATTCTAAGCCTCAAACAATCTAACTCAATCTCTAATGATGCTAGAATTATCCGCAGCTCTCATACGGATTCCAGGTCCAAAGCACATGTTTAACCCACATAAACTTAAGAGTAAAGGAGAGGAGGAGGAAAAAGGAAAGAGGGGGCGGGGGGGAGGTAGCAACGCACACATAAATTCATCATGTTGGTTCAGAACATAAAACAACACTTCAGTGGTATTATGCAAAATTCAATAATGGATCTGATGAAGATCTACACCTTCGACGATGAGATCGAGTCCTAAGACTCAAGCCTTAAGGCCAACTAGATGAGAACTTCCAAGAACTCATTAGGACAATTCAGAAATCTTATTAAAACTATATCATGCCTTACAATCAA
Source organism: Cinnamomum chago (assembly GCA_038049695.1). Taxonomy (NCBI): domain Eukaryota; kingdom Viridiplantae; phylum Streptophyta; class Magnoliopsida; order Laurales; family Lauraceae; genus Cinnamomum; species Cinnamomum chago. The sequence goes on along the minus strand of CP142452.1, from coordinate 89,578,606 downwards.
GCCTCTCTATTTGTAATAGAGGAATGGTCTAAATAAAGAAACTACCATTATTTAGTGATTCCTAAATTCACTCCCTAAAATATCTAAGTAAATCAAATCACTAAAATCTCTCTGATTAAGTCAAATAAGAGATTACATCAAATTAATAAACTTTTTAAAGAAAGCAAATCATCCTTGATGGATGGGCCCTCTTATTCTTGGATCTCACTGCATCAACTCTCCCCCTCTTGGGAAAACTCGACTCTGGAGAGTTGAAAGGTTGATAACACAGGAGAGACTTCGACCACAAGTTCAGAAAATGTCCACCTGGGTCGAAAATCAAACGTACAAAGTTTCGTGTTTTCTGTTTTTCTATTTTCTTCCGGTTTTGCTCCTGTTTCTCTCTCTCTCTCTCTCTCTCTCTCTCTTTTGGGAATGGGTGATGGAATCAAAGGGGTGGAGTTTGGCTAGGTTGTGTGAGGGTGGGATAGGGACGGTTGGGTTATGGATTTTTTTAATTTTGATCTGGAATGGGTTTGGTGGGCAAGGTTTGGGGTTTGGGTGAGTTGGTTTTAGTTATTGGTAGTGAGGGGCTTTGGGATGGCTGGTGTTGCTGAAGAGGTGGGGTGGGGTTTGGATGTGTTTGATGGAGGGACTGGTTGCAACGGGAAGATTTGGTTGGGTGGCTTAGGGAGATGGAAGATGTGGAGAAGGTGTTTAGTGAGAGGGAGGGCTGCTGGAACAGTGGTGTTTTTTTATTTTGAGATGGATGGTGTCTGTGTTCAGTGGAATGGGTTTCGGTGATGGGTGGGTTTTGTGGGTTTGGGTAGGGCTAGATTAGGGTTTGGTGATTTGGGATTTTCGTGGGTTGGGGATGAATATGGGTTATGGCAGGATGGATGGATGGAGTTAGGTGCTGGGGTTTGGATATAGTGAGGTCGGCTGTGATGGGATGATGATGATCAGTGGGGATGGTGATGGATGAACAGAAAATAGGGAGATGGGATACGGGTTTACCTCGGATCGGCGATCTCAACTGGCAATCTGAGATTGATCGTCGGCTCTGATACCAATTGATGAAGATCTACACCTTCGACGGTGAAATCGAATCTTAAGACTCAAGCCTTTAAGGCCAACTGAATGAGAACTCCTAAGAACTCACGAGGACAATTCTGAAATCTTATTAAAAATATAGCATGCCTTACAATCAAGCATTCCTCTCTATTTATAATGAGGAATGGTCTAAATAAAGAAACTACCATTATTTAGTGATTCCTAAAATCACTCCCTAAAATCTCTAAGTAAATCAAATCACTAAAATATCTCTGATTAAGTCAAATCAGAGATTACATCAAATTACTAATATTAATAAACTATTTAAAGAAAGCAAATCATCCTTGGTGGGACCCATTCATGGGCCCTCTTCTTCTTGGATCTCACTGCATCAGGATCATAGGTCATGTGGATACCACATGGTAGGCACATGGAACAAACTTACAAGCATATACAGTGGAAGCAATTCAATAATTGATCGAAACAAGATAATGGTATTTTGAATCAAACTACTGACAAAACAAGGATCTCAAAAGGACACAAATGGAAAAGCACATAATAGAACACACAATGTTATCACTGCTTTATGTACGCCATGCTTCATGACAAAGTTGTGAACACAGTTCACTAAAGTAAAAGTATCCCGCTCCAAGGATAAATGCTAGCATATCATACTAGTGTTCCCAAGTTAAAATCTTAATTTTGGTCATCGGCCTAAATAAAAGTTCCTTGAGATGATACGGAGTTGAAGAAGTATAACAAAAAATTGATGACGATCATATATATATTTACAGATACAGATAGTCTTGCGGATAACTTATAAATGATGAGTCGGTCAACCATAGATGGACGCCCTTGAACATAGTATACATGCTCACTGATTGAATACAGATGAGTTGGTCAACTATAGACAGACCTCACATGTCATAGTCTTACATGGTTTCACATAGATATGAGCAAAGGAACCAGAATCTGAATAACAGTGACTTAACTTAGATCATGGACGGTGCAAATAAGCTCCTAAACCATAGTCGCCAAGTTCGTTTCAGGCCCTATTTTGGTTTGGCTCCAAAGTGAAACATTTCGGCTGATTCGGGCATTTCGGTTATCAATTTGGGAATTCATTTCGGAATATATAAAAATTAAAAAATTTATATGTATTAAAAAATACAGAAAGTTTCATTCTACTAAGCATCACAAATATAATTTCCAAAAGATGGTGAGCACTTGGGCCACTGGAAGTTTAATTAATAATATTTAGTACTGTTTATGGGGGCCACTACAAGTTTAATTACTACTTTTTAATTAGTGCGGCTCAATTTGCTAATCAAATTTTCCTGTGGGACACTTAGAAAAAATCAAAACCATTTATTTCTGGGTAAACTGTACTAATTAAACTTTAGTAGTCTACTCAAATTTAACGGCCCACTTTAGATTGATATTTTTTAAAATGGTTTCATAAAATATTTAATAAGTTCTATTATTGCTGTCAGCAGTACGACTATATTTACGCAAGTCGTGATGGGCCTCGGTATTTGGAATATTAACATTCAATTGAAGATTCATCTTCAACAATGATTATAATTACGTGGTCCTTTGATTAATCTTAGCGATTAGAAATAGATGGGCCTCACTTTCAATTACTCAGCACGGCCCCTTTATAAAATGCTATTATCCCAGAACCTTTATAAATGAACTTGTCGTCATAAAAAAAATAATGAAAAAGACTCTTTCCCCAACCCTTTTCTCAAAACGAAGAAGAAATGGAAAAAGGAGAGATCGGGCATATCTGGTTCTCCAACGAGATGTTTTGCAAGGCTGGCAGCAGCGACGACCTTTGGCGAGGGAGGAAATGCTCCCATCAATCGATGCGAAGGAGGAAATGCACCCAAAGTCTTCAGTAGATCTTGTGGTTGATATTTGCATTTTGGAGTCCATTTTACAGAGATGGATTGGAATTTTGAAGGCTGCATGTTGTTGAAGAAGATGAAACGAGCAGTCATTGGCTCTGTCAAAGCTCTCCTTGATGAGAAAAGGTATGTAGAATAATTTCATTTATTTCTCTTCAGATGCATTTGTATCTCAAATACATTTCTTCAATTTTTCATCTTTTCACGATCGACTCCAGGATTCATCCGAATTTGTCAATTCGGATATTGTTAATCCGAAATTAGGGGTTTTGGACCGAAACCCTATAATTTGGGTGAAATAAAATGAATTCTGAACTGAACATCCTCAGGCGAGATGTTTGGTTCAATTTTGGCTCCGAAACGAGATAAATCTGACGTTTCCTCTGAACCGAAATGAACTTGACAACTATGTTCTAAACACGTATAAGATCAACCCAACCGTTGAACTACTACAACAAGTGTGTTTAATTACAGAACCAGTCACGCATATTAGAAAGTGTACGCCCCATACCATAGACCCCTTCCTTGTGTAACTCGTCTCTTAATTACTGCACACCCATTGGTCACATTCATTGGGAAAAACCACGTCCCATACCATGGCCTCCCTTCTTTATGTGACATGATTCTCAAGTATGATCAGGGGCATACCCACATATATCGTCATGGGGGCAAGGGGCGGTTGGCCCCATTGGACTTGTTTCCGTCTCCGGAACCCACATGGAAACTCCGGGTTCGCCTGCAAAATCCACATGAAAATCTTAGGTTTGCCCGTAAAATTGAACTAGCTGTTTGGGTTCGACGGCCCCCTCAAATGAAAATCTTGGGTCCACCACTAAGCATGTAATACCCCACTTATGATTTGGAAACAAACACCTTTCACAACACATGGATTCAAGCAATAGGATCAGGGTTCACAATTGGAGGGCACATATATCTTAATACAGACATCACATATCCAGGCCATACTTGGTCAGGAAATCAAGCCTGTACTAGAGATTGCACCCTCCAAATTTCTCACAAATAGTAGCTTGGGACTTGGATTATTGAGCTATGAATTTTTCTAGTTTGCAATACAATAGGAAAATACAACAAAATACATGATTTTGGAAATTGAGACACTCACTGTTTGATTTTTCATAATTTTTCTACAAATCATATTGGCCTCAACTTCAACTGGCTCTACTAGACATGTATACCAATCCATGAAAAATATGGAAGTTGATTCAAAGCACATTTGGGTACACAAACAGGATGTCACACAAGACTCAAAACAAAACTATTACAACAGATTATCTTCAGAAAATAGTTTTGGCAAACAGGGATATCGCCTTCGTTACAGATCGAAATCAAGCCATTTCAGTTGGGTTTGAAAGATAAAAACACATCCAGTGTGTTTGAGATTTTTTTTCAGAATTTTTTAACTCCAAGGACTGGTCCGTTTTTGACTTTGTTGGCCCAGTCAAATTAGAAAAGTTAACTGCTTTACCCAGCCAATCTCGAATTTCACATAAATTGAAACTCAAAACCACATGGAATCAAAAGAAGTCACAAATCCGTGTTGAAGACAACATCTAGGACACATCTAAAGCCAATCCCGAATTTCACATAAATTGAAACCCAAACTTAAGGAAACTCAAAACCACATGGAGTCAAAAGAAGTCACAAATCTGTGTCGTATACAACATCTAGGACATATCTAAAGAAAAATCTTCAGAATAGTTCAACTGTTTACAGAGAAATGAAGTCGAGATCAAAACCCAAGTCACTTTTTCTTGAAAAAGAAGGTTTGCTCAAAATCGACATATAACACCCATGTCAGCCTCAATTTTCATGGATTTGAATAATTAAAACATGATGTATTGAATGGAAATCACAAGGAAAAAAAAGAGAGCAACATAGATTTAGGTCTCCAACAAGTTCTAAACATACATAGTATATAAAACAAGGTTTTTTCACGAAGAAGACGACCTCAAAACCCATTAATGTTGCATGGTCAAGTTGGGGCTAATTTCCAGCATAATGAGAGGTTTAAAACACATAATTGGAGATGAAGATCATGATTAGATCATAAGATACAAACTACATTAAAAGAACACAATTCTAGACGTGATTTTGAGAAGTAATTAACATGGAAAGAGTCTATGGACTTCACAATTTCCACAAGGGTTTAATCATGGTGGGAGAATTGATTAGCACATGTAGAATCAAAGGAAAACAAAGGAAACTAGATGCTGTAATTGTGCTCGATCACCTACTTGGTAGTGCAAATAGAATGTGAGATGAAAGAAATGATGAATCCCTAGCTCCAACGCCTAGCCTTCCCTAATTAGTTGCGATGAGAGTTTTAGAAAGATAAAAGTTACTCAGGCAATGGATGTGACTTTCTCTTTGTAAAGTGGGTCCTTAGTTTTTCAGTATAAAATTGGCTTTTATTCCAAATGCCACTCCACTTTCTAATTTTAAAAAGTCACCTGACCTCTCTAGCTTGCAATTCAAGCAACGAGCAACCCCCTTCCACCCTGTTTCTCACCCCCTCCTCTGTGTAGGGCCAACTAGTGCATGTGGTCTAATTAAATCACAATAATCTCCTTAATTAATTCCCAATTTGGGGGCCTACTAATCCTAGATCTGTGAAAGTACAGTTAAGTCACATTTAGGTACAATTTATTGTTTAGTCTAAGTTATGCATGCATGTATTACTTGTTAACATGCATGAAACAGCTTAATTACTTACTAATTATACAAAATGCATATTTTCACTCACAATAATATTAGAAATAATTGCATGAAAATGAGCCTCATGTATGACCTATCATGCAAAATTATTATTTTTAATTAAGACAAAATTATAATTATTTCCATGCCATCAAGTATAGCCAACGTATCAACTTAGATAATTATTATCAAAACAGTGATTGGACAACAATGCATCAAAATAACATTATTATGATGAATTCATGCATACCTAGGGTTGGATCCTTACAAAAACTCTCACTAGTCAAGTGCAAATCCCAATGTGAACGATATTTAGTCATGGGATTGATTTTTATTCATTCCCACAAGCTCTCAGTGCTCCATCGTGTTTATCAAAAGATGAATATTTAGGAAAAAAAAGGTGGCTTTACTCTTTCTTTAGTAAGAGTTATTTCTAGAGCTTCATTCCTAGTTTTAATTTCCTACAATACACTTTTTCTAAAACATTGTGGATAGCCCATGAAGGATATTCTAATCCATTATGCCCAGACACAGATAAGGATCATACATGGGTACATGGATCAAAGATACAGCTCTGCACTCTTTGAATCCAAGACACAAATATGCGCATGAATGCAGTTATTCTATCCATAACTTGAAATTCCATGATCATATTATTGTTTATTCAGATTATTATTTTTCTTCTTAACCAGTCAAAATTAATGAAAATGATCATTATTTACTTTCCTTGTCATTATTCTTTATGTTAAAAAAGCATATGAAAGAATGGACTTAGACATTTGTATTAGAGAGACTTTTACCCTATAAGTATTTGTGCAGTATCTAATACCAATACAAGTATTTATCCTTTGGATATGGGTATGCTAGGCATATACTATTATCCCAGGATCATATATTCTAATTGATTATATGTGTGTGAGAGTATTTTGTCAATCCTGGGCCTCCAGGCCCAATATAGCAGGCCCATTTATATACTAGTTAGTTGTTAGCTAGTAGTATGGATCTAAACCCAAGTGTAATTAATGGATAAGCATTGTTAGAATGTAATCAGGGATTAAACCCTTTTAAATATAGATCTCAGTCGACCATGCAAGGGACGACATTCATCTCCACTTTATCTCTCTCTCTCTCTCATGTCTGTATCAGTTCTCTTTACAATGACATGGTATCAGAGCCTGAGTCGATCATCTGTGGTCTTCTCCTACGTCATCTTCCAAGCATTGGAAGCCAGTCTGTGATCATCTGAAATCATCCTCTTCAGCCGGATCATCTCTGATCATCGCAGATCACCCATGGCCCACCGGAGATCATCATACCAGAAATTGACGGAATCAGTCACCAAGCTCGCCTGTTATTCCTCTTATTTATCACAAATTTTCCAGTAATTTTGTCTCATCAGAGGTAGGCCATCTAGCATATTTTGTGATATTTCAGTTTTATCAAGAAGTTTTCATCATGGCCGTCCAAGATTGTGGATTTTGATCTGTTTCTAGTGGAACTTCTTCCTATAGTTGCGAAAAATCCTTGCTTTTTCATCCCCTCACTCTGATAAGATCTTTGATCATCCACTGGGGCCCACGTGGACATTTTTCCACTCACGTCCAAAGACGTGTTTGCTACTGTTGCCGTTTTCTTCTTCCTGTTGCTGTTTTCCTCTTCTATTTTGTTGCTGCCTGTTGCCGTCCTGCTGTTTTTGCTGACTTGATTACTGTCAAGTGCTGTGTTACTGCCTGTGCCTTTTTATTCTCTGCTTTCGACGTGTTCTCACTGGGTTATTGTTGCTGTTGCTGGTATTTTTACTACTGTTACTGTTGTTGCATCTCTATCTCCACTGCCTTCTGTGCTCTGTTCTGTTGATAACTGTGTTCTATTCCTGGTTTCTGGAGAATCAACTCCTCTGCTCTCATGGATAAATCTGATAAAACAGATCTCTCTATTGTTAAATTGAATGGCAAAAACTATGTGTCTTGGGCGTTTCAATTCCAGTTATACCTTGAGGGAAAGGAACTGTGGGCCCATATTGACGGATCTGAACCACTCTCTGCTGATGATGCCAAGAAAATTCTTTCTTGGAAAACTAAAGATGCAAAGATAAAATCTTGGATTCTTTCTTCTGTAGAACCAAATTTTATTTTGTATCTACGACCATGCAAAACCTCAAAGGAAATGTGGGAATATCTGAAAAAGGTCTATTATCAAAATCATGCTGCTCGTCAATTTCAACTGGAATTAGAAATTGCAAATTACTCCCCAGGGACGCTTTCCATCCAGGATTATTACTCAGGTTTTCTAATCCACTGGTTAGAATATGATGAAATCAAGTTTGCTACTGTCTCTCAAGCGCTGCTACCTGAGTTACTTTCTTTACAACAAAACAGTCATCAAGACCAATTGCTCATGAAACTGCGCCCTGAATATGAGACAGTGAGATCCAACTTGATGAGCCGAGCTTCTCTCCCCAACGTAGATGACTGTCTTCAAGAACTTCTACGAGAAGAACGACGCCTTGTTACCAAAATTGCCATTGAACAACAGAGCAACACTGTCCCTCCGCTTGCCTATGCTGCTAAAACCAGGCCACCTCCTCGGGACATCAGTAAAGTACAGTGTTACAACTGTAAAAAATATGGCCATTATGCAAATCAATGCATGCTGAAAATCTGCAAATATTGTAAGGCCGTTGGTTATGGTATTGACAAGTGTCGGAAGAAGGCTCGCAATTCTGCTTCTTGCCCCTATGTGCAGTCAGCTCCAAGTGCTTACTCGGCTGCCACCCCACAATATGCATCTTCTGAATTCAGTGGTTTACTGCCGTTTGATTCCACATCCCAGCCTGGTTCCTCATCACAAACACAGTCACCAGCTCAAATTACTCTGGCTATGGTAAATCAGATGATTATCAATGCCCTGTCCTCTATGAACATTTCAGGTTTTGGTCCGTCCATTTCTAATACATGGTATTTAGATTCTGGAGCTAGTAATCACATGTCCTCACCCACCAAACTACAACATGTTATTCCCTACACTGGCACTCTCTCTGTTCAAGCTGCCAATGGGGACCACCTTCCCATCATCTCTGTGGGTGATGCCCCTTGCCCTTTTCCATTAAAAAATGTTTTTTTGTCCCCTCATCTTGCTACCAATTTGGTTTCTGTGGGTTAATTAGTTGAGAATAATTGCAATGTCTCCTTTTCTTCTTTTGGTTGTGTTGTGCACAGAGGCGGACCCAATATGTAATGACCTGGGGCGACCAAATCCATATTCCTCTTGAAAGAGTGTTGGGCCTTGGCCCACGCCCCACATCAGAAGGATCCACGCCCCAGGTCAAGAAGGGAGAAGTGGAGAAATAGTGTTGGGCCTTGGCCCACGCCCCACATCAGAAGGATCCACGCCCCATGTCAAGAAGGGAGAAGTGGAGAACGAAAGGAAAAAAAACTCAATCCTCTTTGGCTCCGCTCTTCTGCTCTTCCCCCTTCCCTCTTCCCTCTTCCCTCTTCCCTCTTCCGCTCTTCCGACCTACCCTCTTCCCTTTGAGGCTCGATGGTTTAGGTAAATCTCTCTCCCTCTCTCTGTAGCTTCTCTCTCCCTCTCCCTCTCTGGCTAGGGTTTGTACAGTTTCTTCTCTTCTTTTCCTTCCTCTCTTCCTCCTTTCCACATTAGGGTTTATGTTTTAGTTTTCTTTTTTCATTTGAAGTGATGATCTCAGATTCTCAATGCCCTCTTTTCTATTAAAAATGAAAAAATGGTGATTGAGATTTGAGAAGAATATGTTCTCTCTCTGTCTCTCTTTCTCTGATTGGAAGGGTTGGGAGTTGAGGGAGCCAGGGAGGGAGAGGAAATTTAATTTATAGAGGGTGAAGAAGGAGTTTAGTTTGTAATCTGTTGCTTTTATTGAGTTTTGGAGAAATGCATTTGTTTGAGCTTCTGATGTTTACTGGATTGAAATGTGTAATTGTTTTGGGGCTTTCAGTTAAATGTAGGTGATGTGGATTTGTGCTTTTAAAATGCTAGAACATGTTGTGTACTCGTTGGAATTTGTAGATGTGATTGTTTCAGAAGTGGGACTCAGTCCATGTTAGGGAACTATAACGAGGCAATGGGTTTGGACAGTTTGGTCTACCTTTCTTGGGCTACATTGGCAATTATTGAGCATCATCAGGAAGTCCATGAGATATGTTGAGTTCAAGCCTCAACAAGGTGCTGCTAGAGCCTCTCCAGAACCCATCAAAAACAAATGTTTAATGCTATAGGGGTTTCCAATTATGTTTTTGTTTGATAAATCTAAACTTAATACATAGCCTATAATCCCATGAAAAGCTCTGAATTTATTCTATTTGTAATCTCAATTTGATGACAATTTTGTGTAATTCCAATGTCAAAAGAATAAAGTATTTAATAATTGATAAACTTCACATATCAGGTTGATGTTTAATGTTTTATCCTTTTTCTTTTTCTAATTTCTTTTTTACCTCACTTTAATGATAATCTGATGTAAATTGTGCCAAAATCTTTATTTATTTTTCTTTCTGCAAATTCAATCTAATAGCAAATTCAAATTTATTTTTATTTATTTTTCTTTCTTCCGCCCCATGTCATTACATAGTGGGTCCGCCTCTGATAGAATGTAATAGTCATATGGGTTGTGTCAGTGGGTGAACAACTTCTTGAATCTTGACAGGTACTTCCTATGCTAAAATTAGTAATTTGATTCAACCAAAAGATGTGTCTAGGACTCTAGGTATTAGGTAACTTATTATTACAGCAAGATTGAGGTGTGGAAAGTTAAAACATTTGTCACATTACTCATCTAAGATACTCTGAATCGGGCAAGCAAATCAGCAAGTAGGAACATTTTTAGCTTCTGCAGCAACAGCTAGTATTAGCTAAGTGGGCTGACCTAAGATTGAGGTGTAGAATTATTATTGCAGCAATATGTGTTTGGCTAATGAGTGTTGGGAGAGGAGATTAAGTAACAAGCCGCATACATGCTCGTCCTCAAAACAGAGAGCCATGAGAAATTGTACTAAACATATATCTGGCATATATTTATCAGGGTAGTTGAATCAGCAGGACTGAAAAAAACTGAAGTTCCATAAGAGCCAGCCAATCCCATAATTCAGTCATTTTTAACATAAAATTCATGGATAATACCACAGCCATGTTCAGCCATGTTGTGAGCAAGTCTTATCTATTTGTCTTGATCTATGTTTAAGCTTTAACAACTTATTTCTTTTTTTCTTTTTTCATTTTGGAAACATTATTCTTGGCCCGTAATATGATGTTTATGATTATGCTGATAATGTTCATCTATAAATTATAAATACAGGTGCTCTCATTTGGATTCATATGATTAAGGAACTGTTTGAAGCTTAAGGAAATAATAACGAGGTACTAATTTTTACATGATAATGTGTATTACTTCTTTAGAGTTTCTTTATTATTGTTGTAGTTTGCTTGTCAAATTTTGTGATTGTTCATTGAAATAAGCCCACTTGACATCCTTGCTTTGGAGTAGATATCAGAACAAATAGCAAGAACAGTATGGAAAGGACTCAAAAAAGCTATTTTGTCTGATCTGTGCTCTCCAATTATTTTCGAGACAGTCCCCCACTTCAATGGGCAAGGCTAAATTTGTCTGTACGTAAATTTTGCTTCAAGATTGGATAATTCCTCAAAAGTGTTGTCTGTATTTGTTTGCTTATCTTTCATTTGATCTCCAACCAGAAAGATCATTCAATCAAAACTAGAGTTAGTGAGTTTATGAGTGTGCCCCAATAAACTCAAGCATAACCATTGAGCACTAATGTTGAAAAGAATGTAGTTAACAACCCATCATCCCTAGCCCTTCACTAGTTCACCATATCCATTTATGAACTTCTCCCCTATGGCAGGACCCTTTTTATAAATAAAACATAGAAAACATATTATCATTAAAACTATGGAATATGTAAATTAAAATTTATTTTAAAGATTTTGAATAATCTAGAATTGTCCATATTTTCTATGTCCTGGTTTTGGATAGATCTAGAATTGTTGTGAGCAAGTCTTATCTAATTGTCTTGATCTATGTTTTAAGCTTTAACTACTTATTTCTTCTTCTCTTTTTTCATTTTGGAAACTTTATTCTTGGCCCGTAATATGATGTTTATGATTATGCTGATAATGTTCATCTATAAATTATAAATACAGGTGCTCTCATTTGGATTCATATGATTAAGGAACTGTTTGGAGCTTAAGAAAATAATAACGAGGTACTAATTTTTACATGATAATGTGTATTACTTCTTTAGAGTTGATATAGTTAAATATTTTGCGTCTATTTACATGGAACACATTTTTTTCTTTTGTTATTGTTGATGTGAAAAACTTCTAGCAAAAGTTTCGCCCCACCTAAATGAAAATCCTGGGTCCGCCTCTGGTTGTGCAGGACCAGGAGTCGGGGGTAGTGATCGCGAGGGGGCCTAAACGTGGCATACTTTTTACTTTACCAGTATCTCCATTTATTCAAAATAAACCTTGGCATTAGTTGTTTTGTTTTTTACTTCTTAATCATTCTCGGTTATGGCGTAGTAGACTTGGTCATCCGAATGCTGCTACGTTGTCCACTTTGTTTCAAACTGGATTATTAAATAAACCTCTTGATTCTGTTTCATTTGAGTGTGATGCTTGTAAATTAGGCAAAAGTAAAACTTTACCTTTTTTTAACTCTACAACTCGGAGCCATGCATGTTTTGACTTAATCCACAGTGATGTTTGGGGCATTGCTCCTACCATTTCTCATGGTCATTTCAAATACTTTGTTACATTTATTGATGATTACAGCAGGTTTACTTGGGTTTATTTGTTACATTCTAAATTTGATGTTCTTAATGCATTTAAAATTTTTCTTAGCTATGTTGATACCCAATTTTCCAAATGCATTAAAACTTTGTGCTCAGATTCAGGGGGGGAGTATGTCTCTACTGATTTCCAGTCTTTCCTCAAAAGTCGAGGAATTATATCTCAACGTACTTGTCCATATACTCCTCAACAAAATGGAGTCGCAGAACGGAAAAACAGGCATCTTCTTGATATCACGAGAACGCTTCTCATTGAGTCATCTGTTCTTCCTCGTTTTTGGACTGAAGCTCTTACCATTGCAGTACATCTCATCAACCGTCTTCCATCACCTACCATTGCCCAATTAACACCACATTTTAAACTTTTTGGTCACCATCCTACGTTTAATCATCTACATAGCTTTGGGTGTGTTTGCTTTGTTCATTTGCCTCCCACAGAGCGCACAAAATTAACGGCCCAATCTAGCAGGTGTGTTTTTTTAGGATATGCCACTAACCAAAAGGGGTTTGTTTGCTATGATCCAATGGCTCGTCGCACCAGGATCTCTCGTAATGTTATTTTCTTTGAAAATCAATATTTTTTCCAAACCAACTTGGATTGTCCTTCTCCATTTTCCACAACTTTGTTACCTGGGTTTTCTGAAGAAACAACTGTTACACGGTTTAATCCTAATTTTGTGTATCGTCGAAGGGAAAAACCTACCACTGCAGATGCCCACCCTCCTGATCCTCCGACAAATGGTCCCACATCTACTGGTCTCTTGCGTCGCTCCTCCATAATTTCTCGACCTCCTGAGAGGTATGGATTTACCCATGCTTCCTTGATGACAACACTATCCTCTGTTTCCATCCCAAGTTCTTATTTGCAGGCTGTGCAACATGATTGTTGGAACCAGGCCATGAAAGCAGAATTAGATGCTTTGACTCTGAATCACACCTGGGATATTGTGGACTGTCCTTCTTCCGTTAAACCCATCGGTTGCAAATGGATCTACTCGATCAAACTAAAATCCGATGGCTCCTTGGATAGACACAAAGCTTGACTTCTGGCACTTGGCAACCGACAAGAGTATGGCATTGACTATGAAGAAACATTTGCGCCAGTTGCCAAAATGACAACTGTTCGGCTCCTTCTCGCCATTGCTGCTTCTCAATCTTGGCCATTATACCAAATGGATGTCAAGAATGCTTTTCTACATGAGGACTTGAAAGAAGAGGTCTATATGCGGATACCACCAGGAGTCACCTCTCCGTCTAAGAAGTCTGTATGTCACTTACGCAGATCTCTTTACGGTCTTAAGCAAGCTCCCCGAGCGTGGTTTGAAACATTCAAAGATCGTTTAGGCACGATTGGCTTTACTCAAAGTCAATATGATCCATCTCTTTTTCTGAGCCACGCATCTACTGGTTTTACTATTCTCCTCGTATATGTTGATGATATCATTATCACCGGCACTGATGATGCTATGATAAAATCACTCCAAGCCTCTCTTCGAGATTCATTCCATATGAAGGATCTGGGTCCTCTCCATTATTTTTTGGGCTTAGAGATACATCAGTCTCCAAAAGGCCTATTTATCAATCAACACAAATATGCGACAGATCTTATTGAGCTTGCTGATCTCGATGAATCTTCCTCAGTTGATACGGCGCTTAAGGTCAATCTTAAGTTGAGTAAAGAAGATGGCGATCTTCGTCCTGATCCACATACATACCGGAGACTCGTTGGCAGTCTTGTCTATCTCACCATCACCAGGCCTGACATATCTTATGCTGTCAATCTTGTCAGCCAATTCGTGACGTCTCCTCGCCACCTTCATCTGACGGCAGTAAAGCGAATTATCTGGTATTTATTGGGTACTAGAGCTCGTGGTTTATATTATCCAAAGGATAATCGTCTACTTCTGACTGCTTATGCATATGCTGACTGGGCAGGATGTCCGGATACCAGACGGTCCACCACTGGTTGGTGTATGTACCTCGGTCAATCTCTCATCTCTTAGAAATGCAAGAAACAAGAACGGGTCTCCAAATCTTCCACAGAGGCTGAATATCGGGCTATGTCCTCTGCTTGTTCTGAAATCCTATGGCTTCGGGGTCTTCTTTCGGAACTTGGCTTTGCACAGGCCTCTCCCACTCCCTTGAATGCAGATAATACTGGGGCAATCAGAATCAATGAAAATCCTGTTCTTCATGAACGCACAAAACATATAGAAGTTGATTGCCACTTTATTCGAGACGAATACAAGCGTGATGTTATCAGTCTACCTCATGTCCCTACAGAGTTTCAGTTTGCAGATATCTTCACTAAGGGACTTGCTCGGCATCGACATCAATTTCTTGTTTCCAAATTGCTACTTTATGACACTCCCGCATCAATTTGAGGGGGGGTGTCAATCCTGGGCCTCCAGGCCCAATATAGCAGGCCCATTTATATACTAGTTAGTTGTTAGCTATTAGTATGGATCTAAACCCAAGTGTAATTAATGGATAAGCATTGTTAGAATGTAATCAGGGATTAAACCCTTTTAAATATAGATCTCAGTCGACCATGCAAGGGATGACATTCATCTCCACTTTATCTCTCTCTCTCTCTCTCTCATGTCTGTATCACTTCTCTTTACAATGACATATTTATCAAATGTTTTTGTTTTTTGTTTTGGTTGCAGACTCTTACGCACTCTTCAGCTATGGACAAATTTATCAAATGTTTGTGATGACTATGCAAGAGGTGGTGTTTATGTTGGCACGTATGATGCACATGATTCTTATTTTTGTTCTCTTTGTTCTTGGCTCAGCGGAATAAGTTGTCGTGGGGGTACTCCTTGATGGTAAATCACTGAACTTGGTTTCTTTCTTGTGCTTGTGATTGTTTTTTCGTGTTTGTTTGTCTCTTGGACGAGTTGGTGCTACCCTTGCCGGTTCTTGCCAGACCAGTATGGGCTTACCTGTCTTCAAAAATCACAAATTTGCAGTTGAATGTGGAAATTTGATAATTTAATTGTATTTTAAATTAATTGTGGAGATATTTAGTTGTTCTTAAGGCTAGTTTATCACTTCTTTTAGCTAATGGAAGGATCATTTAACACAGAAAGAGCACCAAATTACCAATGTATAACAACTATTTCTAACTCAATCCTCATAGTAGCGTTAAAATAACAAAGAAAAATGATATTGTTAGCTGAGGTCTGGGGGCTTGGGTCCATGGGGGCAGCTAATAATTAAGTGACAATTTGAGGTTCATGCTAGCTCGAGTATATAGTCTTCTAAAAATAGAAAGGTTTTGATAAGAAACATTAAGTAAAAACAAATACTAACATTACCCTGTCAGCTGTGTTTATACATACATGCTCAGATGAATTGCTTGAATCATAAGATTTGATAACACAAGTATCAACTCGTAAGATTCACAAGAATCCCATGGGCACGTTTGTGTACATCAACGGATGAGAATAGCCATATTGGAAATGCATTTTCTATGGGAAGGGTTTGGACTCCTATATCTACCCAAAATTATACAATGGCTATTTTTTTTCAGAATCTTCCGTGGCATCTTGCGTTACACTGAAAAGAGATATTTGGCCGAAAGAGGAAATGGGGTTCTGTTTGTGTGGAAATGGGTGTGGACAAACGTGCCCTAAGATTCACCTGTAATAGGAATCATTGAATTCGGGATACTAATTATAGAATTATAAGAATAATGTTGTCCACCATTATACTAATACTAGTCATCCTCATTATCCGAATTGTACAGGTGGTCAGACTTGTACAGTTTGGCACATGGCTTTAGACCTCATTTAGGACCCAAAAACTATAGGACTCAACAAACTACATGACTCAACTCGACACTTGCAAATTCAGAGTCAATTCTGACCAAGGATGAAAATAGGAGTAGCGGCGGGCGTAGCGGCCCGCCACTAGAACTCTACGTAGCGGCGCAATTTGAAAATATCAAAAAATTTATAGAAAACTAGAATATTGGAAAATGAAAGAAAATGATTTTTTTTTTTTTTTTTTTGCAAAAGTAACTAAGATAAGGGGGCATTGCTGTCCCCTCATTGTATGAGGTCCTGTATTGCTGTATAAATAGAAAATAATAGTAATGATAATTTTTTTTCACATGTATTTATGTTTCTTAGTTATGCTAACTTCAAAACTAATGAAAGGCTCGTAACAAAAAAAAAAAAAAAAACAACCTATGTCATGAAGTCAAGACTTAAGACTAAAGAGTACCTAGAGAAAAGAATACATCTACCAAAGGGGGTGTCTAATATGATGTACTTAGAGAAGAATCTTTGAGATGAACTCTCTGTATCAACTGTAATTCGGTGAGATCATGTGCCTTTTGATGTTCTTTTAAATATAAAAGGGTAGAAGAATTGAGTAGAAATGTTATTTGGATAGAAAAAGAAAAGAAATAAGTCTTATTATGCATTTTAAATTTTTTTGAAAATAGGAATCTGTCTCTCCTTACTGGCCCCGTAGCGGTCTCGTAGCGGACGCTTTGGCTGTGAATGGCGATAAATACTATTTAGCGTAGCAGTCTTCACCACTACGCCTGATATAGCGGCCGCTACGCTATTTTGATCCATGATTCAGACTCACCGTTGACCTGACCCTCTGTGGTGAGCTGCATAAGTCTTGTCTCCTTGTGTGATTGCTTCTCTTTGATTGTGCATTCTTCATTGTCTCTTTGATTGTGGATTCTTCATATTGTAACAGTACGAGTCCTAAACTTGTGTATATTTTGGCATATTTTGTGCTATGTATAACAAGTCGGGTTTGTCTGACATCGTCCTGACAAGGATCCATCTTTCAACTCTTAAGTTCTGGCCCTCCTTGTTAATTTATTGTTCTGTGCATTTAAAACTTTGCATGTTCTCTCTTCAAGTCTACTAGAAGTTTTCTATTTTATTCAGTGTGCTTAAAATTCAGTTCTGATGGGATTATATTTCTCTAATACTTCACAAGAAAACTTGGGCAACGTTACGCTAGTTGCATTTTTGCTTGGAGAGTTCATTCCAAGTATTTAAGAAGCTCGAGGTGATTTATCTGAAATTGTGAATCCTTATGAAGGATATTGCTATCATAAGAAAGTCTGACCTTAGTTGTGTATTCATATGTAGGACATTGGATTAGGGAAAAATGATCTCATGTCATCAGCTTTGGAGAAGGTAATAGAAGATTTGATGCTCTCGTTGGATCATTTTATGAAAGGAGATCAGTCTTTCGGAACTTCAATTATAAGTGTGAAGTCATATTCCCACAATTATCTATCACTGAATTTCTAAAGTGAGAACGATTTTCCTGAAATTATCTAAGGCACATTGCAGAGGTAACATTGTGAAAAATGACCAGGGAGTCCAATCTCTTGGAGATATTGGTATTTCCTTAGGATTTGCATGGAAACCTTCTTACTCATGATTGCTTGTTATCGGCACAACAATTTCTGTATGATGATCATGATATGAAGTATGTAACTCAATAAAGTCTATAGTATCTTCCCAACGAAATTGGAGCTTGTTTCCTAGGATTAAAAAACTTGAAAGTGAATAAATAGAACCAATGGAATTTTCTGTTAAGGATGGCTGGATAACAACTCACACCTAACCATAGAAGGATGGATGGTTGAGTGAAGCAGCAGTCAGAAGAGGCTGCATGTATTGATAATATTGGATGCAAAATCGGATGGTGAGATAGAGGATTTTTAAACCAATTACCTTAACTGTCAATTTGTTGGTAAAGGAAACCTGCATTACAGATTCAAGAACTATCTCATGAGGAAAGCAGAATTGAAGTATTCAGAGATGGAGTTTTTTGCATCATCTAGCAGCTGTAACGTACCCTTGATGGCTATGAGCTGCTGTAATTTGCCTTGCGAAGTGGGAAATGTCCAGTTCTGCGAAAATAGAAAATTTGAATATATACTTTGCATTACATTGACCCTAGCGTGGATGAGAATCACTTGAAATGAACGTAATACTACATGTATGTTATCATGTGATCTTTGCTTCTTTGTTTGTTAGACTATGAAATTCGAAATGACTGAATCTGAAGAATTCCTTTGGGTTCACTAGAACTTGAACCATTATTAAGGAAAAAAAATCGAACAAATCTTCCAAAACATTAGCACCAGGTAAGTTTCCCGGGGCAGGATCCTTGTAATAATTTCAGCTACGTCCTTTGTGATATACCATCTGAATTTTCTGTACCTTCGAAACACCCCGAGTAAAGAATCCTTAATTGTAAAGGACCTGGAATATCTTGCTACTACTATGTAATTGATAGGAGCACAGCTTTTGTGAGAAATTGTGTCTTTGTTGTTTCAACTTACCCAAAAGCAATGATGGTTTAGTTTTCTCTGCTAAACTAGTTTACTAAGTGTTTTAATCAGAACAATTGTTCGCTAATTGCAGGATATGCAAATTGAAAGTGCGAGAACATGGGACAGTTTACACTCTAGGTGAAACCAATCATCGAATCAATGATTTTGATATTTGAAGCAATTGATTCTTTGATATGATTCCTGGAAGAAAATCCATGTTAGATAAAGATAATAATGATTGGAAGGCTGATAAATACCAGGTTATACATTTTACCTAAAAGTAAAACATTGGGATGTAGTAACTAGTTTGATGGCGATAAATTTTTGTTAGTCTGTTAACAATTTGTGGATAGGCAATGCAAGTGCGTAATTGGAGAGGGAGTAGTCATGTTATTGAAAGCTTACCAAAGAAGCAAGACAGTTACTGGCAACTGGAGTTTGAATCAGCAGTCTCGATTAGTTAATAGATAGATAAATGAATTAGCACTCTCAGTTGTGTCAAATCTTTCTTAGAAGTAATTTCATTTGGTGTGTGAGGTGAAAGTAAACTTGCTGTTTACATTTTTGGAGGTGATTTGCCGATCAATCTTAACAAAGCAGTGAATTGTTTTTTTTTTTTTGTGTAGAACCTACCATCTAGTCCTCCCATTGGGTTGTGGAGATTATCCTTTTAGTTGTCTTGGTACCATTGAGTATTACACATCTTCTGGAAGTACGATATTGTGTCATATTATATTTGCATTTGGACAAATGGAATGTCTGCAACTCAAGTATTCAACACACCTGTACAGCAATTATGCCCAGTGAGTTCATTGACAGCTGTCATCCTGGGCATTTCCTTTCCAAAATCTTTTGTTTAAGTAACCCCAGATCTTTGACACGACCTTGATGATGACACAGTTTTTCCCAGTTTTACTCTTAACCAAAGCTGACATCAATGCTACTATTTAGCAGCTATATTGCAACAAATGTCTGCATGCAAGTAACCATTACGATGAAGCAATGGTGTAGCATGCCAAGCTATAAAAGTGGGAATATCCTATTCGGTTTCCATCACATATTTCCAAAAGACTTTATTCTCCTGATAAGCACGAAGTCCACGTGTTGGATGAACATGATTTTACATCCCACCAACAGTTCTTATTATGAACATCTCTAGTGGCATCTTGCACCCTACAATTTGAACTTTCATTTCAGCATTACCTTTCAGGTCTGCATACTAAGCTTCTATAATTTTTTACAGTAATTCTATTTAAATTTTAAGTATTACATCCTATCTGGTGTCTCTAGGTACTGCATTTTACAGCATTCCATGATTTCCACTCCATTGTAAGTTCACAACAATTGAATTATCTTATGATGAGGAAATTTGTTGCGTAGTAAATTGATTTTTCCATTTTCGTGACATCATTTGTGTTTTAGTTTGGAACTTCTATCCATTCTTATGCAAACATAGTGATTAGCGAGAATCATTCTTCCCTGGCCTTGCCTGGTGCAAACAATATAACCTTAGAAGCAGGATGATTGACTGAACTTCTGGGATAGAATCCCCCTCATTCTTTCACCTAGTTCTTTTTTAACAACTGCACTTGCTCGAGCAAAGAAATTAAATTCTTATTGTTGATAATCCTTCAACCTCAAAGACCCAAATAAGATGGAAATTGATCAAATCATGGCCTTTGACTTTGCAGATGCCATTGTGACTCAAATATCTCCATTTAGATTCAAGATAGAACTACAAATAATATATTGTAGTTTTGTCCCCTAGTTAATGAGGAATATATCTTTTGAAAGGAAAAATATGAGTATACAAGCACATAAAAAAGCACAATAACCATCCCAGAAATGGGCAAAATACAGTGTTTTCAAGTAAATCGCAAAAAGTTATTGTTTGAGGAGAGAACAACAAAAACAGAACTTAAAATGGTTAAAAGGGCAATGGCTTAAATTAGAGTGGAATGCCTTATTCTGTACAGGTTTGTTTTGTCTTTTCTTCATGTCCTTAAATGAAAACTGTACTAATTAAAATTTTTTTTTCCAGAAAGTCATACTGCTTGACTAAAGAACATTATGGTAAAACTTAGTTTAGACAATCGACCACTGTTACTTAAGTAGCTTGTCATTAAAAAAGACAATGATCCTATCTGCCATTGCCTTGAGTCATGCGGGATCGCTTTAACTCAATGCTCGATGTTGAAGAAGCGATGCTATGGCTATTACTAATCACTTTCTAAAGAATGAGAACCTTTTTTTTATTTTATTTTTTATTTTTTGTGGAGATGGGATTTGAGGAATGAAAAATAGTTATCTTGGTTCTGTTTGTATGAACAACGTTTCTATATCAAAGTCCTTTGTATTATCAAGTGCTTGATGCAATCTCTCTCTCTCTCTCTCTCTCTTCATTCTTTCTTTTTCTATTTTGTCATTCAATCTAAATCTTTTTATGCTTCCATGACACTTCTTGTGGCTATCTTTGTTAAGATAATTTTCAATATGTTATTTGTCTCATTGGTTCTTCTTTATTGTTGATGTTCTACAATGATATACATATAGCATTGGAGGGACCATTTGAAATCTTTGCTCTATCAGTTATCGACATCATGGTTAGATTAATTGCCATATGAAGTTTATGGGTACCTTTTGCATACCTTGTTCAGAAATTAGCGTTTATATGCATTTGTTCAACTAGGAGTTCAGAAGAAGCATGGATTTTTCAGAGAAATCAGACACGCTGATTTGATATGCAGATTGAATGATGAAAGGGTCAAAACCAACCATCTTGCTTCCTAGGTTATGTCATTTGTGCCAGCCCTGAACATGGACTCATGTTTTCTCTTCACTCATTGTTCGCTATGAATGGATTGAAAATCCAAAAGTGACACGATCTGCTTCAGGAAGACATTCATTATAGTCTTACAGCTACATTCTCTACTCCATTATGAGATATTTGGCT
Organism: Cinnamomum chago; assembly: GCA_038049695.1. NCBI lineage: Eukaryota > Viridiplantae > Streptophyta > Magnoliopsida > Laurales > Lauraceae > Cinnamomum > Cinnamomum chago. The sequence goes on along the minus strand of CP142452.1, from coordinate 89,556,832 downwards.
TGTCCTGGGGGAGTTTGTTCTTGAATTAAGACAAAATTAGAGTTTTTTTTTTTTTTTTTATTCTTGATAAACAGCGTATGAACTGGCTTGGAAGCCCATGTCAAATTTAACTAACTTTTAGATTGAGAACTAGTACTTCATTTAGTGGGAGGTATTTTCCTGGATTGGGAAAAAAAGTCTTTGCAGTCAAGTTCAAACTTGAAAGATGACGCTCTACTAGTTTGGCCTTTTAGGATGTACAATGACTGGTGAGATGTCCATAATGATACATGTTGGCATGTGCCAGAATAGGTAAAACCACATTGCCAATCCATAGCTGTAAGAAATTCAGTCTTATGCTTTCATGGTATGGCAATGAAAACATTTTTTTCTCCACTCTAATGGCACTAATTGTGAAGTGTGTTCAAAGTATGCATACCGTAGGTATGGTGGTAACTCTGATTGAGGAATGCCATCATGATCTCTATCAATCAGATCTTTTAGAAAATTATTAACTTTTCTATTTCGGTATCCCTCAACATGCGTAAGTTTTTTGAATTAGTTGTAACATGAACACACCTCCAATGCTGATGGTGACTTGAATACACCATTCTGTGATGCAGCCTGACATTCTAATTAGTATGTAGAACTACGGAGGGGCTTGTTATCACAAAATCAGTGGCCCTGACAAGGTTATGGTTATGTCGATCAGTGACCCTTTAGTAGCATTGGTTTATCATCTCTTTCTATTGACAAGTTTTAACGATTCATTTTTATGTTTTCCGTCAACTCTTCCACACCACTAAATTTCCCTTATTTGTGACCCACTTAGTTAAATATATTACTCAAACTTGACCTCCGTAGAATAGCAAACAAGGCATTTGGGTTTCTCTGTTCTATGCTTAGAATTTTCATATATCAAAGTTTATGTACTATTTTTTAACAGATGTTCCACCAATTCTCTTTTTCCATTCCTATGAGAGTGGCAAGCACTACCTAAGAGATGATTAATGCTTAGCATCCACCAGAAAGTTTTCCTAAAATAAAAGAGAAATTTACTGTGATCCAAGCCAACTTCCTACTAGGTTTAGCACCTCACGGACATAAAAGGTTTCCACGTCTCATATCCTATGTTTTTTTTGCATGGAACATAGTGGGCCATTTCCAACCTGTTCTTTCAACATTCTTGTGTTTGCTGCAGCCTTGAGATGAAATCAATGCTTCCGCCTTCGCATGGTGCTTAAGGAACCAACAACAACATGTACAATGCAGTGTCTTGTACATTTTCTATTGATTGATAAATATGTCATCATTCTACTTACTCTGTGGGCCTAGATAGCTTGAGTTATATTCATATTTGAGTCTACTTTACCTTCTTTTTTTTTTTTTTTTTTTTTATCATATATCATTTAGTAATCTCACTTGTATGTTAAAAAGAAAATCCAAAGCACTTTTATCCAATTAACACACACACACACACACACTATGATTGTTTTTACTAGTACTGCTAACATCTGCAATCTGCATCCATCATATTTACTGAAGTCAGAAATGTACTCCAATTGTATCTTAATTTTCAAATCTAAAAGGGTGTAACTAAGCCCCGGTTAGTTACAAAAAGCTCATGAAAAGTGGCTCTCTTTTCTCAGCATTCATCACTTGTTATCACTCTGGCCTGAGTTGCATAAAGAAACATTTTTGAACTGTTTGTACAAATGCCACATTTACGAGTTTGCAGAAAAGAAAGAAGTGTACACTTAAAGTTGCATTGCTTGCGAATTCACTAAAAGAAGAAATTGACCCTCAGGACTAATACCCATCAGTTTATAGATTATTCAATCTTTCTTCATGTAAATGCACTAATTACTCTACAGCCTTTTATATCTAGTTTCTTATGTCTAAATTTTGTGGCTTTTTTTTTTTTTTATTTTTAATTTTCCTCTTAGATACTTTTGCAGGATTCTTCCTTCCAATGTTTTAAATAAATTTAGATTCTAGAGTTACATTACAAGCGAAACTACTAGTGTTTGGTGTTCGACCTAAAGATAAAAACAATACTTGTTTTGCCATTAGTATGTTTCATCCTATCTTTGTTTGTCTCATGGATTGATCACTCTTAATGGCACAAACATTTCTTGAATTCTGACGACAGAACTTGTTCTGTGTAGAGGTAACCAGTGTGGACACTAGGACACTTCTTCAAGATTGTTTCCCTGATGCTACTGGTGAAACTCTGTTTCATTGCCTAAACCATGTTCTCTTCTTTTGGCTTTGTATGTTTTCCAGGTCAAGTAGTTGTTAGGATCAAACTGGACAATGTTGCATAAACACTATGCTCTTGTTAGTCATGAATGCATGGATCTTGGTAAACCTGGCATGGGCGGTATTCTATATTTGTTAACATGATCGGACTTAGTTCATGAAGGCATCCATTATATAAAAACATGTATGCATAAATAGTACATTCATTCGATGTTAAAAGGGGTATATATATGTATATATATATATATATATTATAGTAAAAGACAATTTTGATAAGTAAATAACATGAGCGAGTTACCAAGCAGCACAAGTTGACACCAGATTAGAGTGAGGCTTCATTGATGATGGCGGTTGATGAAACATGCATCTGTCAGTAGATGAAAATTCATGATTCAGTGTTTTATCTAATGAATACCTTGATTTCTGTTGTTGTACTCAGCACCAGTTGATTGTCCTCTTTTGATTCGTTGTATCTTTCAATTACCGATTTCATGCTGCTAGAGAGAGAGAGAGAGAGAGAGAGAGAGAGAGAGAGAGAGAGAGAGAGAGAGAGAGAGAGAGAGAGAGAGCAATGTAAATTTATCACACATGAAAGACATTTGGATGGATGTATGCTGAAGATCTAGAAATATACAGTAGTACAGAGAGTATAACTTCAAAATTGTCGAAGCAACATGCCAGATACAATTTGTTTAAAAAAGAGAAATGGTAGCACTGGAATTTAACTTGAGATAGACACAGAAATTCACTAGTGTGAAAGATTTAGTTGTGGTATTGACATGTTACGTCATTGCAAACAGATAAAACTATATAATCCACCACATTGAGAGATGGTATTGTGGTCCCTTTTCATGATATATTCTATACCGTGGAAACTACCTAGCCAGCAACATTTGTGAGCAATAGTGCAATGCCCTAGATAAGGATTAAGTATCCAAGAGGACACCATTTTGAATTTTACATGGGGCATTGCTACTACAAAAATTATTTCCTTATTGTGTAAATCCCCATGAATTGTCACTCATGCCAACCCAAGTAAAAGGTGGTTTGAATTGTCACTTACAAAAAATATTTCCTTAAATTCATTTCATTATTTTTACATTGGAATGCCAGTGTATTATTTTTACATGAATAAAGATATAATACACTGCCAGTTGGGAAGAAAATATTTCCTTCCCAAACAGCCTTACTTGAAGAAAATCAATGTGTCAAACAAGTAACTACACTTCTGAGAAGAGAAGGTAATACAAGTATATTTTATTATTATTTTATCAGTAAGAAGAATAGTCATTAAAAGGAGAAAATTGAAATACGAAGGAAAGTTTTTTTTTTTTTTTTTTTTGATAACATGGGAACCCGCCGACCCCCCTTTGGGAGATCATTGGTAAACCCACGGATGCATAGAACTACTCACAAACCTTATGTATCGGGTAAGGCCTTAAGGATTCGAAGGCAGGATCTCCAGGTTAAAACTGGACTTCCTAACCACACAAACATTTTAAGTGTGGGTAATATTTTAAGTGTGGGTAAATACAAAGAAAAATTGGGAAAGAAAAAGGAGAAAAACAAAAAGAAAAGAGAAAGCAAGGGAAGAGAAACAAGAGGGCTTTTAGATAAGAGAAAGTAAGGAACCTCGACAATATTGAAAGAAAGAAGATGCTCTTTTTGGAAATTATGCAACAGACAATGCAAGGAGAACAAAATCGAGGTATCAGCTTATGCCGCGGCATAACTTACCCTTCACTTTCACTAGTATTTGATAAGAATGTTGCTTCCTCATGAGAATTCCCTGATGAGGGTAACCGATAGCGTTCATTTCCATTTTCAGCTCTGCAGTTCATTACAAAATTACTCCAAACCCAAATCTTTGGTGGACAATTTTGTTATTGAACGTAATATTCAGGCCTAGATGCAGATTGCGGGCCTGAAACTCTGGTTCGAGCCCAGTCCCAAAGTATACATATGCACACACTTTGTGGCCAATATGGTGACTGGGCTGGACCTTTAAGCATATATATTAATCCCAAGTCTGGACCATTTCATAATCGGGCCAAAAAAGAAAAACAGGGGCCTGCCTGGGTACAGTCTGCGGGCCAAAAACAGTGCATAAATCAAAGCCAATGTGGATGGGCTTCATCATGCTTGGGATTGCCTATTTCATAAACGCACTGACCTTTTTTTCTCAGTGAGAAAGGAAACTGTGTGTGTTTTAACTTTAGCCTAGAATACGTTTTTTTTCACCTTGAAGATTTGTAAGGTGGATCGAACTTGCGATGCTAAAATATTAAATCATCTACGTTGCTATTTTGTTTTCCACTTGCCATCAAAGAACTAAGATCCAAAATGACACAGTTAGCAGTTTGTTGTACTAGAGGAGAAGCAGACAAGGAAAACTAAGAATAGATATAAATACTGTTTCTAAGTGTAAACGGCATCTGAGATTTGCATATGAACTGAGTTGAGATTATGGATGGCCTGAAAAGGATGTAAAATGTGATTACTCAAAATCTGCTTAGATTTTGAGTAACTTGAGAGGAAGTAAAAAAAAAAGAAGAAGATCTATTTATGCAATATTTTTGTAGGCTCCCAATTTATGATCCGAACCGTTCAATATTCTTGTATCAATTGTAGACATTGGACATGCAATTTCATAGCTTAATTCTTTATGGATTTTGAGAAATTTGTGGAAAACTTTATATAATAAGGAGATATTATGATATTGATGATGAAAATATGTTCGATCTGGCTCAAAACTCTATGGGATTGCATAATTAGTCCCCAGCCCCCATCCCTCTCAAGGAATATTATGGTTTATGGTTTAGCATTTGAAATTATTATCGACATGAACTATAAAGACTTCTAATATTTTGTTAATTTGATATTCATGTGTTAGGTGATCCTACAAAAAGCTAAATGACATGATTGCCCTTGCACCAGCTTTCAAGAAAATAAGTAGGATTGTATAAAAATGAGTGATTTAAAAATAAAAACTCAAAAAAATATATACTGCAACAATTGAAACCCATGGTTATCTATATACTATCATTTTATAGTCAGCTGATGTGTGCATTGGTGCAGGTATGATTAGGGGTGGAAAAAAAAGAAAAAGCCGAAAAGTCGTCTAACTGACCGAACCGAACCAAACCGACAGTTAATAACCGTGTTTCATGGTGTTAGTTGTGGTCGGAAAACTGTGCTTCATGAATTGGTTTTGGTTTTCACTCTCGACTCTCAGTTTTAATTGAAACGAACTGTAAAATACGATTCGTTTAACCGTTTTCTTAAAACACACGGTTAATAGAATTGTTACACCCTAATTTAAAAGAAAAGAAAATAAGAAATGGGGTATTGTATAATTTTATAACTTAAATAACCCCTTTAAACTTTTGAGCCCTAATTGTTGGAACAAAAAACGAAAGAGGGAAAAGTGAAGGATCAAGAATATGTTTGCTATAAAAATGCATTTTATTATTTCATTTATCTATGTGAACATTTAATGCTGCTTTAATATTTCGGAATTATGTAATTTGTTATCTAGGATATTTGGTTTTGACTTTTGAACATGTATTTTGTATTCTGATAAAAAAAAAAATGTATTTTAAGTAATAATTAACCGTAATCGAACCATCTTGTGGTTTGGTTTTTTAGAGTATGGTTACATTATGGTTTTTAAAAACTGAAAATCGTAAACTACGGTTCGGTTATCGTTTTTTTCAAAACATACAGTTAACTAAATCGTTACACCCTTAGATATGACAATTATTCAAAATGGATTTCTAGCAAATATGTTATCCACCATTAAATATATTTAAGTTTTAAGCATAAGAATGGAATGATATTATTAGAATAAACATTAGTTTCCAGATAGTATTACCTTATTTTTTTGGAATATAAAAAAACCGGAAAATAAGGTGATACTATCTCGAAACTAATTTGCAGTAAAAATCACATAAGTGTAGTTTTTAACAGTAATTTTAAAATGATTTTCTGTTATTTTCTCTGTTCAACTACTCAAATTGTGTTTTTTTCCCTCTTTTTCCCTGTTTCTTTTTGGGCACGTTTGTGTACACACCCTTTCCGTGGAAAGAGGAAATTGCCACGTCAGCATTTTCCATATAAATGAAAACCTTGAAAAAGGATTTCCGTAGAATTTAGAAATCCATGTTTGGTGCAAAAAGAGTTTCCTCATTGAATTGGTGCAGATGTTGTTTGGTCCGGCTGTGGATTCCTTATAGAAAATCAAAATTTCTTATTTGGTGATATAATTTTTTGAAGAAAATAACACAACATGTATATTATTTATTTAACATTAAATAATAATTTATATAAAGAAATAAAAAATGAAAGAGTTATAGGGTTTTTGGGTTGAAATAGACAAAAGTGAGGAAAAGATGGAGAAGTTTTCCGAGGAAAACCATTTCCCATACCCCCCATAGGAAACCCATTTCCACAATTATCAAGGAAAATGCTGATGAGGCAGGAAAACATTTCTGCGGAATTGTTCCGCACCAAACGCCGGAAAAATGGGTTTTTCGCGGAAAACCGTGAACTTTTCCGCGGAAAAGTGTTACACAAACATGCCCTTTAGGTTCCTATTCTTTTTGGCTCCTAGTTGAGCTTAAAGCCCTTTGAAGTTCTAGGGGCATCCTGCCCATGTATTTTTACTTTTGTTAATATAATCTTTGTTTAAAAAGAAAAACCAATAAGATCCCAAGAAAACCTTCCAAATTTGAAGATTTCTTAAAATTCTCCAGAGAATGAGATTTGCGACATTAAGTATGGTAAATTGAACAATTTTTCTTCCTTTAGAATCATGCTTATTTTGACCGAAGGACAAATCTTTCGACTACAATCGATGTAATCGTCCATTGAGATAAAAAAGAAAAAAAAATTCTTTCTCTCCTAGGCCCCTAGGGATTATTCTGGCCCAAAGGGCTACAAACCCTGTCTCATAAAAAATAAATAAATATATATATATATATAATAAAAAAATTCTTTCAAAATGCTGTAATGAGAATTTAAAGTCTTTGGGACTTTTGGGGTATATTATAATCAAGGATTTTTTTGGTTCCTCCACCTTTTGGAAGCTTTGATACTACTTTAATCTTCCACTAAAATATTAAATTTAACATCACCACGAGGGGTGTTTTCTCGTGGGTAAATGAGAGGTGATTAATTATAGACAATCATTAGAAATTTGAAGATTTTGCAATAAATCTGGGAAAAGCTGAGAAGGACATGTCTAATTTGTGGATCTCCATCTTTACCACTGATCATCTCTCTATTCAACGAGATTACCTCCAGGGGCTGCCTGCTATTCTTGGATCTCAAAACTTCTTGCTCCTAACTTGCTCCTCAAGAAGTTAAGTTTAATTTTTGGAGTGTTGGTTTCATTACTATTACTATTTCAAGCAAAGTAATGATCCAACTGGAGCTAGTTAACTCCCACTATTAATCAAGTGCTTTAGGATATCTGATCACCTTATCGATGATGCGTTGTAATGGTAAAATGGTTTCTCAATTACCCCCTTCCATGTACAGTGGATTTCCCCCTTTTGTGTCACTAATGCACATGTGAAAATTCTATATGGCTACTAGAATGGATTACTAGTTCTATTTGACCAATCAATGCAGCGGAAATAAATTAATCAGACAATTTAGAACTAGTTATCTACTAATCACACACCACAAGAAGGCAGACACAATTTTTAACGTGGAAACCCTATCTAGGGAGAAAAACCACGAACCAGAAATTAAGAGTTCACGAACAGTTACAAGATATACTCACTAGCTCCTTTACCTCAGTCTGTACCTCGACCTAAGGACTGTAGTTATTCTTGCAAAGAATCCACTGACACGACATCCACCGTGCCCCGTTCTCCTTACTTGATCTCCTCGCACCTTGTCAACCAAGATGATCAATCTTTTACAAGAAAGTAGAAGCAGCAACAACCTTCTAGAGCAGCCTTTCAGAATAGTCTCTCAATGGCTCTAGAGAATAAACTCTCTCTAAGATATCTCTGACTCAGATCAATGAGAGTTGTGTTCATGGTGATTTAGGGTTGAGAGAAACACCCTATAAATAGCCCAAAATTCGTGCCTTAGACTTAGTGCACAAGTAGGACTCAAACTGGGAAAGATAGTCTCAAAAGGAAACTAATTCGGATCAGAATAGTAGACTTTCCCGTTTCTGCGCACCTGTCCGATCGATCGCCCCTGCAGGTCCGATCGATCGGCCTGACATTTAACTGAGGCCTTTTTCTGACCGATCGATCGGTCTGAGACTCCGATAGATGGGGCCTGAAGGATTTCGCCCGGTCTTCTTTTTTCTTCTATTCTTCACTTCAGCTCTTCCGGCGACACATCCACAGTCCATTCTAAAATAAATTAGAAAATACAACTCAATGGACCCAGAGTTTTGTCCAACCCATGAATTAGCCAATAAAAATACTAACAATCTCCCCCTTTGGCAATTCATGGAAAAAACTCCCTAGAACAATACAAATGATCTACCCAAGAGAAAAACCAAAAATACATTGAATTTAAAAAAAATTAGCATCTGTAGATCTTTGCTTGTTTCTCCCCCTGGCTTCGTAGATCTTTGCTTGTTTCTCCCCCTGGCTTCAGTATTCTCCCCCTTTTTGTCCACAATTGACAAATAATTTTCTTCAAGCAACTTCTGTCAATCTGGATTCTGCAGTTCCCCCTAAATAGACTCCCCCTCAAGATGAACTTCGTATCAGCACTGGGGTGGGGGCTTGATCCTGTAGATCAGGGGTGATGAAGTTTTGGCACACATACTTGCATTTTCAGATAGTTCAGCATAGTGTGTACCAATACAGATGAAATGTCTTCTTTCTTGACCCAGACAGCTTTGGTTTTCATATGTGACACTTCCTTCTGCTTTTTCCGTTGCTTTTGATTTGGAGACTTTCGCAGCTTATTGCAATGGGGTCGAATATGTCCTTTAATTCCACAGTGATGACAAGTGGGTATACGTTCAGGACGTGACACATTCTTCTTCTTGGCATCTGTATTTGTAACATGACCAACAGAATTAGTAACAACTGAATTTTGAACAAAACAATTATTACCTTTGGCTTTTGATGTAGATGCTCCGTCAGCGTAGCCAATGCCATGCATGTTATTCTTTGCCTTTTGACTGCACAGGATGTCATCAAGTTTTTTAGACCTAGCATTCATCCTATTTAGTGAAGCCTTGCTTGTATCCAACTCAGAAAGAACTATCTTGAGTCTTCCTTGGAAGTCGGTATTTTCAGCTTTCAAGGTCTCATATCATGATTTATCAAGTCACACTTTTGTGCTTTAGCAGTCAACATATCTGCCAATTTGTTATTTTCAGCCTCTAAGTGACTCACTTTTGTAAGAGCTTCAGACAATTCAGCTTTTAAAGAAGTATTCTACTCTTCAGATTCTTTCCAGCTTGTAGCCACTTTTTCATTCATCTTGAGCATCTTCATGGTCTTTGCAAATAATATATGATATTCAGCTTGCCAATCATGTTCTGTCTCTGACTCACTAACATCTTGATCAGTCCCTTCATTAGAAACAAGTGGAGTAGCAGAAACTGATGTTGCCATGAATGCCATGAATTTTTCTTTGCTAGCATCAGGCTTCTCAGATCGACTAAGATTTTTTATCATCTTCCTCAGAAGTATCATCATTCCAAGTCAGATTGAAAGCCTTCTTCTTTGGTTTCTTGTTAGCATAGTCACTAGCAATGTGTCCATAACCATGACACTCAAAACATTTAATCCCTTTAGAAGTTTTCTTCTTTACAAAATTTTTAGGGACTTTCAGATCACTTTTCTTCCCCTTCATGAAAGCTTAAAATTGTTTCATAAACTCAACAGCAACTTGGGGATCAATCTCCTCAGAATCAGACTCAGAATCACTAGCAATTTTCTTGTATGATTCTTTGGAGGCTCTCAAAGCAACACCTTTGGATTTTGATTTTCCATTAGTTCTTAGGTTTGCTTCAAAAGTCTGAAGGTTGCCAACTAATTCCTCAACTTTGAGAATATTCAGATTTTTATTCTCTTCTATAGCCACAACCTTTGCATCAAACATTTCTGGAAGAGACCGAAAAATCTTCTTCACAATTCTATTTTTAGGAATTGCTCTCCCAAAGTAAAGGTATCATTCACAATTGTATTCAGCTTTAAATTAAACTCATCAAAAGTTTCATCATCTTCCATCTTTATGGTTTCAAAGGCTGTATACAATTTCTGAAGTTTCGACTGTTTGACAGTGTCAGTCCCTTCATGCATAGTATGCAGAATATCCCACGCTTCTTTTGCAGTAGTGCATGTAGAAATTCTACGAAACTCAGATATGCTAACTCCACTATAAATAGCATTCAAAGCTCTAGAGTTGCAAGTGGCTGCCAATTCTTCATTCTTTGTCCACTTATCTTCAGATTTAAAACTGGTTATCCCATCAGAAGTGACAGTGGGTAAGGAATAGCCTTTCTCAATAGATTTCCATACTTTCAGATCTATGGCTTTTACAAAGGCAACCATTATGGCTTTCCAATAAGCATAATTAGAACCATTCAACAGAGGAGGCTTATTGGTTGAAGTGCATTCTCGGTAGACATCCATTCTAGCAATATTTGGATCAACACAATAAAATAGTGCAACCAGCTCTGATACCAATTGAAAATTCTATATGGCTACCAGAATGGATTACTAGTTCTATTTGACCAATCAATGCAGTGGAAATAAATTAATCAGACAATTTAGAACTAGTTATCTACCAATCACACACCACAAGAAGGCAGACATAATTTTTAACGTGGAAACCCTATTCAGGGAGAAAAATCACGAACCAGAAATCAAGAGTTCACGAACAGTTACAAGATATACTCACTAGCTCATTTACCTCAGTCTGTACCTCGACCTAAGGACTGTAGTTATTCTTGCAAAGAATCCACTGACACGACATCCACCGTGCCCCGTTCTCCTTACTTGATCTCCTCGCACCTTGTCAACCAAGATGATCAATCTTTTACAAGAAAGTAGAAGCAGCAACAACCTTCTAGAGCAGTCTTTCAGAATAGTCTCTCAATGCCTTAGAGAATAAACTCTCTCTAAGATATCTCTGACTCAGATCAATGAGAGTTGTGTTCATGGTGATCTAGGGTTGAGAGAAACACCCTATAAATAGCCCAAAATTCGTGCCTTAGACTTAGTTCACAAGTAAGACTCAAACTGGGAAAGATAGTCTCAAAAGGAAACTAATTCGGATCAGAATAGTAGACTTTCCCGTTTCTGCACACCTGTCCGATCGATCGCCCCTGCAGGTCCGATCGATCGGCCTGACATTTAACTGAGGCATTTTTCTGACCGATCGATCGGTCTGAGGCTCCGATCGATCGGGCCTGAAGGATTTCGCCCGGTCTTCTTTTTTCTTCTATTCTTCACTTCAGTTCTTCCGGCGACACATCCACAGTCCATTCTAAAATAAATTAGAAAATACAACTCAATGGACCCAGAGTTTTGTCCAACCCATGAATTAGCCAATAAAAATACTAACAACATGATTGCTTACCAAAAATAAAATCTAATCTTGGCCAAGCCTTGCAAAAATATCACAATTTCCCAGATTTCTCGTGTAGATATTTCAAGAATTTCTTCAAAGTTTAGTTATTAATATTTCGCTGGTTTGTGCAATAGTAATTTGCTGTTTTTTGTTTATAATAACTGCGATATTTGAGGAGCCCAAGGGGGGTAGGAAAAGCCTGGTTTTTGATAAACTCCAGTACCTAAACTGATGAACTCAATGGACATCGACATCTGAGGATGCTCCAAAACCCCAAAGATAGGAAAGCCTGGTTTTTGTTAAATAGCTAAACCAAAAGATTTTTGTTGTTTAAATCATTGACGACGACGACAACAACAATCATCATAAAAAAAAATGGTTATCACATCAACAATCATAAAGGTTCACACATGCAGTGAAGAAGTGGTGAAAGACTGGGTTGCCGGGATGAATTTGTGTTAGTTTTGCGGTATCCTCCATCCATGGTTGGTCACATAAGAACATCTTAGTGCCATGGACAGCCAGAGAACACGCATACCCAATGCTTCGAATTTGCTAGGGTCATTTTACTCCAATTCTTTTTCAATGTTTAAAAACCAGACCAGACTGGTAAGTTAAATTCGGTTGATCTGGAACTGCATTTTTAAGAACCACCAATCAGAAAATTGCAAAAAAAAAAAAAAAAAAAAAGGTCATTAAAACATTAGATTCTTATTAGGTTCAGTTCTCTGTATAAAACTTACATTTTTTGTTTGATCCTGTTACTTTTAGATATATGTTTAGAATTCTTACTTTTTGTTTATTTATTGAATATTGAGATTTTCTCAAAAGAGTATAAACCTTTTGGCTCATTTTCAAGATAGTACATAAAGACTTGATAATCTCAAAAAGGTATAAAAGGTTCCTATATTTCTTTCAATCAAGTACTCTCCATAAAAGAATTTTGCAAATTGATAAAAATACTCTCATAACAATTTTTTGTTTTTTTTATTAACATTCTTTCATCCCCAAAATTAACCCAAAAGTCACTTTATGTACCTCACAAATCCAATTTGATTGTCTAGTACCTTCTTTCGATGGTTCAGTCATTTAGAAAAGGAACCGAATCCCCCATTTGGTCTAAACGGAGCGTGACACATGAGCTTATTGAGTTTAAAGACAGCACCGTTTTTTAAGTATAAAATATATATAAAACAAATGTGTTATCCCCTGATTGGTCCAAACAGGAGATTCGAATCCCCTAGAAAAAAGCCAAAAATTGGTCTTTGGGTCCTTTATTGCAACGAAATAGGGATCCTGACTCTACAAACTGCTAATATTATTCCTCTGAAAACTTTTAAAACACCTGATCTGTCTGTAGGAACTGCATCCATTACATCTTTCCTAGGGTCCTTCTACTTAAGAAAACAAGAATCCATCAACTATTCGACCCTACTTTCACGTGAAGCAGTTAATCCTCTTGAATGCCAACCAATAATATATAATATATATAAGAGAAGATCCGTGGTACAAAAAAGAAGAGAACAGTCAACATCAGCATATTTAGATAAGAGAAGATGATGGTGATGTCTTTCCCACTTCAGAAAAGACATTAAAAAGGAAACGGTATAAGGACAATATACTGCTAACCTTTAAATAAAGTGATCATAGATAGATATCTCGACCCTTATCCTTATATAGATTATCTAACAGCAAAATAGGAAACTTTTGCCACTTTTGTCAACATGTTCGGCTCCATGAAGAAATCTTTGGTAGAAAAAGGTCTGTGCGCATGCTCAAGATTGGTCCCTTAGTCTTGTGCGTAACAGCTAAAAATGACTTATTTTGTTTTAATCAATCTACATGCATTGCATGGTACTTATGTGATAAGTGCAAGGTACATCTAATAAAAAATGATTAGAAACTCTCAATTGCCTTATGACTCAGCGTGTATAGTTGGAAAAATCCATTATATACCACTTTCCTATCTTGTTACTCAACTAATATAAATATTTGAATAAAGAAAGTAAACAATTTTGGAGTTAGCCTAAACATTATTGTGACTGGTGGACTTAGAACACATTTAAACTATCTATATTAGGGATGTGAATGCTCGAGTGAAAATTTTCACTCATGCATTGACTCTATCCTTTGGTTGTAAACACTTTCCCTCACAAATTCTTCTCTACATAAAGGGCCTATTTGTTTACATTAAAATATGTAGGTATTTTCTATTTCTAAGATGCAAAGAATTGAATTAGAAAAAGGAATGGGCTAAAATAATTAAAGCCCCCCCAAAGGAAAACAAGCTAGGCCCAAAACAAGAAAAACCATAAAGGAAAAAGAATAACTGGAGGAGAGGAACAAAAACAAAGCTGAGGATGACAAAAGAATTTTTCAATAGCGAATCTAAGATGGAGCTGCAAATGGGCTTAGACAGCTTTCTCAAAATTGAAGAACATAGGCCAATTAAGTTAAAAAAATAAGCATCAAGTAGTCTTTCTTTTTATGAAAATAGAATTATAAGAAAACGGGAAATGAATAATCAGCCATCACCCTAAGTTATTAATTTTATGTCTTCGTTTGATGCACTAGCTTGTTATATAAATATATCTTGAACAAATCCTTTCTAACATCCTCCTTGCACTCTTCTATTTATCTGTAGTTGGCCAAAGTTTAACATCCTTGGGTTCGTTATTTTCGTCATAGCATCTCTCATATAAAATTGGCGCCTCCTCATAAGCTTGGCGGAATTTCTTCTTAGATTCTCGTGACAAAAATTTAACAAATGAGTAAAATCTGTTTTCAGTTTTAATGGTCTGATTCTGGAACATTTTGTTCTGGCAGCTTGTTTAACTATAAATACTTGCGCATGAATGAGTAAAATCTTATTCCTTCAACCAAGCTTCAAAGTGGTTTGTGGTGAAAAGTGAGTTTTTGAGTAGATAAATTGGAAAGACAAAATGGATCAGTTTTTACAATGCATGGATTTGTAGGGCTCAAATTAGATCATTTGGAAAGCTGAAATGGAGAATATTTTATACTACAAGGATTTCTATGAAACTATTTAATCAGAAGTAGAGCTTGTGAAAAGTACAAATCTAAAGCACAAGATGAAAATGGATGGATGGAAAGAAATGAGCAAAGGGATCCACTCTTCGTGAGTGGATAACCCTAGAAAAGGGGATTTTATATATCATTCAACTCAAGTGAGAAATTTTTCGAAAAGGGGATACAAAAGGGAGAATTTACAAAAGGCACCCTTTTTATAACTAAGAAATATTCTTAACTATTGAATTTTGTGAGATGTCTTGATCTTAATAACTCTCTCTCAAGTTGGAGGGTGGTCGAGAGAGAACCTCCAACCCCAACTTGGACTTCAATAGATGGAAACTATAGCACAAAGAAGAGGTTTGGTAAAAATATTAGCAAGTTGAGCATTAAAAGGAATAAACTGTGTCACCAATGCAACCAAGAGCAACTTTCAACTGCTTTTTCAGCGAAACTGTGATGGGAACTGAGAGTCCAAATCCCCTGTTTCAGCGAAACATGAAAATACTGTTTCTGCCTATCCCAAAGTACCACCTAAATAAAATGTGATGTCAGTTAATTGTCTACTCTCAATTGCTTTTTTGAAATGGAAAAAAAGAAGAAGAAGCAAAGATGACATTTTATATAGGTGATGCTTGGGGATAGGCTGAAACAATATTTTTCTATTTCGTTGAAACAGGGGATTCGGACTCTGGTGCTAATCCTTTAGTATTCAGTTTATTTAGTGTTGCGAAAACTTTCCCTTATTGCATGGTGGATCACTCATCCTTTCTTTCCTTGGATGCATGTATCTCTTAATTGCAATAAAGGGAACCACGCATGCCTACTCTCATCATAGAGTCATTCGCTTTGACAGCAACTAATGTAGTTAGAACTAACAAAAAAATTATCCAAATTCCAACAAAGAGAAACACTGGATCCAGAAGTTAAATTATTTTGAGTCACTTTCCAATTCCGCGGATCTATGTCAACAAGAAAGAAGAAATCACAAGTCACATGCCAAAACACATGAAGAATAAAAGGTTACACGTCCAAATTACCCTAGTTTTTTTTTTTTTTTTTTGCTAACGGAGGGTTCCCAATCCTTTGGACTGAGAAATTACCCTAGTTTCAATGTGAAGAGAGAGAAGTCTGAAGAACACAACAAATAGTCTAGCGTACCTTTCCCTTTTTACTAGTTTCATATGTCAGATCGATAGCAAAAGCCCCAATTCAAATAAGGTCTAAGAGCATCTCCAAGAGATACTTTAAATTTGGATATGCTTTTTAAAAAATGAAGGCTGATGTGGCATATGTATTTTGGCAAATGTAACTTGGCAACTCCAAGAGAGATGTCAAATGCAAATGTAAGTGGGCCTATGATCATTATTTTATGCAAAAGAAAGATTTGCACCCAAAAACTCAAATGCAAGTGGGCTCTCACCATTATTTTATTCAAAAAAAAAATTTGAAGTATGCTTTATGGTATGCCAAATTTGGCATACCATTACATACTTCAAATGCCATGTAGGATATGAAGTATCTGTTGGAGACAATCTCATATGTCATTTAGAGTTGTTGGAAGATGACATGGCCATTTGAAGTTTCTGTTGGAGTTGCTCTAAGATGCTTTTATCTTAGCCTTATAAACTTAAAAGGTAATAGATTTTGTGTGTCATTCAGACATGTTTTAACACATAAAATATAGACACTAAAAAATTGCAGAACTGATTCAAAGGCTGACATTCCACAAAATGTGTGAAACATGTCACATCTATATGGTCCTACGAGAGGGCTAGGTTCCCATGTGTCTCCAGACTGATTTTGTCTCTCTTGACTAGCACCACGTAGCTGTCTAAACGAAACTACGAAAGTAAGCACGTTGAGTCAAAAGAGGAGGATATTCATAAATCTCAAGTCAACAGACGAATTGACCCAGAAAATCCAATGCTTGAACGCAAGTGTTAGTCGGTTGAAATGTTGCAAACACATATGTAGCATACCATCCGACATCTTCCAAGAGTATATCTGGTAACTCAATATTAAAGTCTTAACACAAAACTATGCTCACTTGGTGTTCAACACGTAGGGATATTAATGCTTTAACGAAAAAAAAAAAGTAGGGATGATGAAGTTTTAGATAAATTTTCAAGAGTTGAGTTACATAGGATGGCAATCGAATATTAATGTTGTTATCTTATATTACATTTCCCTTATAACGTCATGCTCCATTTCCTCCAGGTTATTGGAGAATATGATTGCAATCCTTTCTATATTATCGATTTAGTGGTTTTCTAGCTAACACTGGTTTACCCTCTAAGATAAATCTTGGCTAAAAAAGATGACAAGTAGCTATAGGCCAAAGAGAACTGTCTTTATTCTCGTGGTGAAAAGAGAGGATTGCATGCATCACCACAACAAGATGTAATGTCCACAAACTGTTTCAGATTTGGCTCGGTGTCTCTTTTGAGAGTCCCCTTCACATGCTATGTAGTAGAAGATTGTTGAAACAAGAGACGCAACAGCAGTGAACTCATAGTAAGGAAAAAATTGCAATTGCAAAACTGTAGACTTAATAGAGACTTAATAGAGACTTAATAGAGAGAGAGAGAGAGAGAGAGAGAGAGAGAGAGAGAGAGAGAGAGAGAGAGAGAGAGAGAGAGAGAGAGAGAGATTTAATATGGAAGAACATAATTACTAACTAAGATAGATAACATACACGACTGTTTGAACATACTGTTAAAAATAAGGGGACTCTTTTGCTATTCCATTCTAGGAACAAATAGTTTTATCCATGGTCATCCCTAGTGGCAGCTTCACTTTTCTTATCTTTTCTATCACAATTTAGTTTTACACTTATCTTAATACCAAAGCAGATATGTTGGGTCCATCTGTATAATACATGGGGTGCAGACATCATACCCACTTCATCTTCTCTAGTAGAGAAAATCTTCTAGGGCTCTTTTTTTTGGGTAAGATTCTAGAGCAGCTCATTTAAAGTGATTGAAAACTAGATGAAACAGATAAGGATCAAATGAAGTTTAAAACAAACGCAATCATCATTCATTAAGCACTTGATGTAATGAAGAGACCAGAACACATGATTATTAAATACATCCAAAGAGAAAAGAGAGGATTTTTATTAATCTTCTTTTAAGCAAACACCTAAGTTTCATATGCATAGTTAGATAGATATTAAAAGAAGAAAGAAGGCTTTTAACATCAGTGACAGTGTGACAGTACTCAATTACATGATGAAGGTGCAGTTCATAGAAGCTAAGACCCATTTCTGGAAATGAAAGAAAAGATGGAAGACCTAGAATGGCAGGTGTCATGATAACCCTAACTAGGCTCTTATCTTTTCTTTCCTATCTTTGTGCTAATAAAGCAAAACATTCCAAGACTTAATTAGCGAAAGCTCCTTACTAAACATAGTGGTCAACATAATAATACCATCCTTAATCATTCTCTCTCTCTCTCTCCCCTACTTGTTTTCTGTTAGTCTTCCTTAGTATCATCTATCAACCAAAAGCGCAAAGCATCCAATATATTCAAATCAGTACATGCAATCAACATAAATCCAAATCTAATGCACATATTTTCAAAAGCAAGCAATCAACTGAAGATTAAAGTAATCTGATCTTAGAAAAGATTTATTGACTTGAAAGACCAAAACAAAACAACACACAACAAGTAAGGAATGAATAGATTTAGGTTTTAAACAAAGAAATATCAAACTGACCTGGTGCTAGCAAAATCATGGAGCTTTCCAGTGCTGGAGAAGATCATGAGACCTACTTCTGCGTCGCATAAGATAGCTAATTCCTTGGCCTTCTTGAGTAATCCATTCCTCCGCTTCGAGAAAGTCACTTGCCTGCTCGTGGAATTGTCGATCCGGCGGATCACGATCTTTCCTCTTCCCATCTTAATTAGAACGGGCAATGGAATGATCAAGATCTGGAATCAATAGCAAATATCTCATAAGAAGGTCATCAAGAACAATAAGAAGAAGAAAGAGATCACAAAAGGAGAATCTCCAAATACATGATGAAGTTTAAGAT
Organism: Cinnamomum chago; assembly: GCA_038049695.1. Taxonomy (NCBI): domain Eukaryota; kingdom Viridiplantae; phylum Streptophyta; class Magnoliopsida; order Laurales; family Lauraceae; genus Cinnamomum; species Cinnamomum chago. The sequence continues at coordinate 89,537,957 of CP142452.1, read as the reverse complement.
TATAGGAAAGGAAAAGAAGAAGAGATTCTCTCTCAGAAAACCAAACCTAAATTCCTGATAGTGGAAAAGCTGATTACAGAAGAGAGAGAGAGAGCAAAGAAAGGAAGGTATTTGGAGAGGAAACCTTGATTATTCGTTTGGGAGAGTGAGTGCGTGCACAACGGGGCCTATTTTGCAAATGTTGTTGTTCTTGTTTTGAACAGGAGGTGGGGTTATACTGTTATAGTATATATATATATATATATAGAATCATAGATAAAGGGAAGGGAATGGTGGTGGTTTTGGGAGATGCCGAACTGGGGAAGGTTTGTGGCGTGGTGTGTGTTGGGAGTGGAGAGATGGAGAAGGTAAACACAGCGGGGTTCGAGGGGCCAATGGGAGAGCGTGTAGGGATTATTTATTCGAATACTTTGATGGCGCCGCCTGCCGTATAGATCACTGACGCGTGGGGAAACGGATAGTTGGTAGTACGACCTGACGCGAGGGTAATACTTTTAAATCGACCGTGATCACTTACCCTTTCCCTTCCCAAAATGGCCAATCTATTCCCTTACTAAATAAGCCTCTTTTTCTTTTTTATAATTATTTTCTTAAACTTTTTCCTACATTTCTATTTTCGGGAGAGGTTTTTTTTTTTTTTGGTACCACATCCAAGGGAATGAGATCTATCACAACACCCTCCTATATGGAGAGTTCATTCACACACGGGGAGAGGAACACCCACACATGCGATGAAGGAGCATACTATCGGCTAGCTGGATATGAAACCTTTTATCCTCTTATAATATGTTAAAGTAATTTAAAATATAACATAGGACAAAGTTCATAAAGCTTAATGTAGTGGTGGAGCCAGAGAATTTTCCTTAGGGTCCCATTATGTGAAAAAAAATTCTTAGGGTGGCCTGGTAAAAATTAAGCATAAACTTTCACTAACTATAAGGGGCTTTTTCGAAGATATTTTAAGGGTCATGGCTAACCCCAATCCCCCTACTTTTGCCTCTGGCTCAATGGCTATTAAAAAAAAAAAAGATTTGGAGATTTAGAAATGTTAAAAAAGATAAGTACTCACACATGCTCAACAAGTCCCATTTCATTAGCTCTACAATCAGCGATTACTCTCTATCCTCTATTTTGGTAGGTCTTCAACAAGGGTTAGTTAGGACTCGCAGCCTTAATGCATTCAATAGAATCAATCAACCCTAAGTCTCAGTCAATTGTCCTATTTTAAAAAAGTTGCACAAAGCAATATAATCAGAAGCAGTGAATCGAAGGATTCCGATCCCCCATATTGCATGACTAACAAGTGTTTTTTAGTGACTCTACATGATGAATGCAAGTGGTGGTCATGACTCAAGCAGGGATGATATGGTCCTACTGTTGACAGTTAGCTTCTCTATGGTGTGAACTATTGACTATCAGAGATGAAATCATATAATTTATTTGAGTTGAGATAAGGTTATTAACTTATTATATATTACTATCATCGTCCTTTGGACCTCATCTCAATTCTCAACTATTTGGAGTCAAATTTGTAAGTCTTACTTTTTCACTTTTCTTTATTATAGAGTTATACTTTGTTTATGTTGCTCTTTAATCAAGTATGCATGCAACTTTCGGCTTCTCCATTTTCTTTCTTTACAGGTGCCATCCTTCTCTTCGCGTTATTATTATTATTATTATTGAAGCATTGCAATTTTTCATAGAGGCCAGTTTTGTGTTTTTATTATGTGCAAACGAAACCCATTGGAGCCACTTTTATATTTCATTTAGTCATTTTTTTTAGTTGTACGTATTCTATTTCATATACATATTTCACCTGACTTATTTACCTTTTTACCAATTTCTCATTGTCTAACATTTAGCTTTATATAACACCAGCTTTTTACCCCAAAAAAAAAGAAAGAAGATATATAACAACAGAAGTCTAGCTATTGTCATGTAAAAGTGAGACTTTAAAATCAGAATATAAATCATATTTAATTATTGGAAGGATTATAGAACTATACGGTTAAGTTCTTAGTTTGATATTATCTATTAATTAAGAAAAATCAGAAAAGAAAGCCCCCTAATGACAGATTTTGCTACTAATGACTGCTATTATTGTCATTATAATGGCATCTAGGACAAGCTACAATCTTGGTATGATGAACAATTGATTGACTCTCACAAAACTATTCTACAAGGAAAACATATTTTATTTTGGTATATTAAGAATTATGTGGAAAATAAGAATTGAGAATTACTTTTAGGGTTGATTTGTTTGCGTTAGAATAGAACTGAATGCATATGATTCATAATATAAGTGGTTGAAAATGAAGAGCAAAGGTGAACTCCCAAAAATAAGAATTAAATAACCGTTCCTTGCATTTATTGAAATAGAACCAAAAGAAAAGTTTTTTCATACAAAAGTGCATAAAAATGCAAAATGTTATAAAAAGAAATTTAGCACAAAAAACGTAATATAACATATATTGAGGTCATTTCAGTCAAATCTCACTGCATGTTGTTGGTACTGGTACCAATAGAATTATGGAAAAAATTAAAAACTTTAACAAGAGAGGGAACTTTTTTGACAATATTACAGGGCAAAAGTCCAAAAACTTATTTCTATGAACTTAGAGACAACTATATGTTTCAAGTTTTTGTTTCAAAAGATTTCTATGTGGATCGACAAAAAACCACGAAAAACCTTTATGCATGTTAAACATATCGGCTCGATGAAAGGAGCCAGAAGGAAGTAAAGTTAAGTGAGTGGGTCCCAAGTAAAAGAGTGAAAGAGAAATTTACACCTATAACTTGTAGTCTCAATAATTAATATCACAATAAAAACACCAAAATTCGATGTTATCTCTGGCCAATATTATTTCAATAATAATACTTGCAACATTGTCATTGTAGAAATTGAAAAGGGCAACCCAAATACTTAATTCCTAGGAGGTAAGAGCATATTCAGTTTATTTGAATTAGATTTAAACATATTGACGAGTCAAATAGTAAGAATATACTCAATGTGAGTCTAACCCGAGCTATTGCCACCACAATTCAGCAAGTTGAGTTCTGATAGTACTGGTGGGTTGGTTGAACTCAGCCGATCATTGGGATACAATTATCATTACTCTCAAAATGGAGGGGTATAATCGTCTTTCACATCTTCCGTCAGTCTCGGGCATTCCGGTTCGTTAAATTGGACCGAAAACGAAAACAAAACAAATGGGTCCTCCTCGATTCACCACGTGTCGTCAATCGAGAAAAAGAAAGTGCGGATTGAGCGGACCCATTAGAAGACTTTCTATCAAGGCTTACCAAATTAGGCAGGAAAAGGAAGGGTCCGGTCATGCATGCAATTCTATATGTAAAAAGGCATTTGCCTATTTTGTCTCTCCTACCCTCCAAGATACATATATTTCCACACTTCGGCATTTCATTTCTTATGGGATGGTATGATATTATACTAGCTAGTACAAAAGATGTCTTTCATTTATCTTGTTGATTTCAATGTTGTAAGGAATCTATAGTTAATATGTGCCATTTTTTGTCTTTTGAAAACAAAGGTAAGTTATGGATGGTATAAACTTTTACTTGTTTAGCTAATCTCTCATTTAAAACAAGAACTAGTGTTGGAAGAAGGCCATTGGAACTTGTAGACTTGCGGCTCCAATACCAGTAAAGGCCAAATGGGGGCATCCGTACTAAGTACTGAAACCAAAATCTTTTTTGGCATTATATATTCCAGTGTGTCAATAATAAAATCTCACTTTCTCTATAATTTCTTGTCATTGTCCGCAAATTCATTATCTACTCAAATGTTTGATAATTTCTTATATTATTCTCTAAATTTTAATTGGGATCATAGAATTAAGTGGTTTGGGAAACATAATTTGTCAAATAATTAATTGCTTTAAGGACTTATTTGTTTGCATGGAATTAAATTCCTTAAAAGTATAGTAAATGGGTTTGTTGATGGAATATTAAAAAGGTGAGTTGCGAATGATAAAAGGTGAATATATTGATGGACATTGACTTACCTAGCATTTGATTTACTAAGGTGGTATTGTTGGTTGCTCATTCTGGCCTCTAAATCATCAAGCCCAATCCCATGTACAAGATGAGGTGCACCACCACACCTACCAAGCCACTAGTTAGGCTCCAAGCCTGCCAAACTAATATAATTAGTTGAGACAAGGCTTAATTGATGATGATATTAATGATAAGTTTTCAAACAAGAAAGGGGTTCACAATGTTAGGGATCGAACACATGCACTATCTATGAGACACAATTAATTCATGAGACACATATTTATGTGTTTTGGAAAACTTGTTTACGTCCGGGGGAGATTCATGCCAGTTCATTATTCCTGAAGATCACCCACAAAAGTATAATTCCTCACTATCTTTCTTACTTTCCCTTGGATGATCTCAGAATCTCTCTCAATCAACCTAATCTCTAAGTACAATGCTTTCACTATCCAATATAAATACATAAAATCCTAAACCTTTAAACACCCACAACTGTTGAATCTCGCCTTATAACAGAAGATTAAATCAATAAATTACAGATTAACCCTTGTAAACCTACTTAATGTCTAAATTAGACTTCACCAACCCACCAACTTTGTTGGTGAGGCAATCATCTTTCACAAAAACAGTTAGGGCTCAATCCTTGACTGTAACACTAATGGTGAAAAACTTGTGTGAGTACTTACCATTAAAATTATTAAAAATAAAAATGGTCAACGTGTCACCAAGAACCTTTGATTCAAGGTGGAAATTGTTAAGAGTATGATTCTTGTATTCCCATCCCATTTCAATATAAAGTTCCAGCTGTTTGTATTCCTGAGCATAAAGTCATGTGCCCCATGGTGCAAAGGTTTTTAATAATACCTTTATTAAATTTATTGTAAAATTTGATATGAAAATGGCGAATAAATGGAACCCATGTCATATAATAATCTTCACACCCCTCCATTGGTAGAACCATACGCATCTCACACCTTAAAAAAGGCATCGTACAATTCCTCCATGGAAAAGTGGTATGCTGAGACTCCATCGACCACATTTTTTTTAACAGACCCGCGGTCTCCAATATTAGTATCCAAACTATTTCGATTCATTTATTTAACTAATAAACCTCAAAACTATTAGTTTTATATCTTAAATCTTCACAAGGTTTTTAAGAATATATGAAAATATAAAAAACCTAACTAATAGACCTACACTTTTGTTCACATCCAATTTGTGATCAGAATGTATATTCCAATATAAATGATTAAAGTCAAGATAAAGTATCATAGCTAAAAGTAGTGGCGGATTCAGGATTTTCGTTTGAGGGATGCAAATCTTAATAGGTAGTTTGGTTGGTTTTGGAGGGAAATTGAGGATTTTTATGTGGATTTTGAGGGTTGGCCCATAATTTTAATAATTTTTTTGAAATGCACCATAGCCGTACCTACTTGATTGTGCCTGGGTCCACCCTTGTCTAAAAATCAAGATAAGGTATCATATATATCCAAGAATCTCATGGCTTTTAAATAATAGAACTAAAATCCAAAAACATTAAATCACATATTATCACATGGGAAGATGGATGTAGATCCCATTTTCATATACCATACCCCTAAGTAATTTCGAAGAAAGTACAACCTCATTATGAAAGGACGTGCAGTTGGTCAGTACAAGGACAAATGATGTACGCGTTATTTAGTAAAATGCACCATTGCTGTCGTTTGCTTCTGTTTTTAAGCTGGTTTTCTAGTGTAGTCTTGAATACATAATGATGGGCTTGAGGAGTCAGCTTTATTTTCTTTGAATAAATACTAGGTGAACTTTTGTTTTTTAAGAAGGATTGCGACCTCTTGAATGTTCGCAGGATATTCCTCATTACTGCCTGATATCAACAGGTTGTTCAAAATTTTCTAAGCTTCCCTTATGATGGTCATTTCCATTGACACAATCCATTGACGGTTCAAATTGAATACCTAAGGATCATTTGTTAGCAAGAATATGAATTCCAAACGATTTGGTAAATAGGTTCAAGCAAAGAGGGTGAAAAGTAAGGGATATATATATACACAATTGGGCCCCATAAATTTTTTTTCATATAATATGTGAGAACTAATTCTCACCTAAATATTACCGATATATATATATATATAAAAGGTATGTATAATGACTTTCCTAGTATTTGAATTACTAGAGTCGCGGCTTGATCTCAATTTCAACCAAAATGGAAATTAAGAAAAAACATTCTAACAAATGGGTCTTTGAAGTAGTTGCACAGCAACAATCAAGCTTCTTAACCGAGCTATCCACTAACTAATCATAATCGTTAAAGTTTTATGCCATCTATCCATCTAGAGTTGGTTTGGTAAGTTTAATTCTTCACTTATCCACATGTTCACTGTTACACTACCACCTTCTAACATGTTATTTTTGACTGATTTATTCCTCTCTCCTTTTCTTTGTACTTGTGTATTACAAAAGTATATGAGAAATCTTTACCAAAAACCTCTATCTATTTTATTTATATATTGTAGCAGTAGTGGGTATTAGCATTTAGCCCTCTCCCGAGAGACTTATCTAATGGCTTTCTATGTGAAATTATAACCCTGTAGAACCTACCTGTATGCTAGTAAATTATGGGTGGCTAGTGTGATAAGAAAAAAAATCCGTTGTGGATATGAGTTTTGGCAAAAGTCATCTCAATTACATCATCACAATCATTGATTTAAGGGCTTTGAAGTTTCAATAAGGTTTCTTAAGTGATACTTTTCATAAATTGGATCTATTTGACTGCGAGTGTGGTTTAGATTAGTGTCAAATTAAAGTAATAGGCCATTTATACTAGGCTGTGAGGTTCTATTAGTGAGTGTAAGAGGGTTAAATCGACCATGAGGAGTCCTGGTGATAAAAAAATAGAGGTCATCCCTCGTGCAAGTAGTAAAAGGCATGTCTCAAGGATAGGGTTTTCCATCATTTATATGTTAGATCTCTTTTTGATATACATTATTTTATTGTTCACTAATAGTTCGAACAATAAATAATACCCAGTCTACACGTAGATCTTTTACCACCTTCATTGCTGGCGGCCTTAAATGAGCCCCAAAATGTTATGATGAGGTTAGGTTTGGGTTTTCCCTTTATGGCCAAATTTTAACCATATCTTTTCATGTCTAAAATAAATTAATATAAAAATTTATTCCCTTTCATACTCCTATAGTATACCGTATCATAGAGCAACCAAGTTACTTTGAAGAAAAGAAAATAATGTCTTGAGTCTTGACATTGATAGTAGAGTGCCATTTGATTAAGATATCACTCTCCAACATTGTGTAAGTCATTTTACCAAAAAAAGGAAAAAACAGTGTGTATGTCAAAAGATTGTAAGTTTTAATTTTTGTTTTCTTTCCGTGTGGGAGAAGGTTTGCTGTTATAATTAATTGAGTTAAATGGAGAAAGGTGATTCCTTTCTCTGTTGTTTCCTTCACTTTTGCGTATCATCCTATCTTTCCTTATATGTAAAAAGACTTCTACAAAAATCAATAATTGTAATGAAGCCCCTACTCTTAGGGGAAATGTTCAAAATCCCCCTTGACTCTGGTCAAGTGCCATAAGAATTTCCACATCTTTTTTCCTAGAAGGTCTCTTGGGGTCAGGGGTGGACCCACGTTATCATGATCTGGGGAGATTGTCTCAGATCAATAATCTAGTCTTCTGCATGGAGTCGAATTGGGCTCTAGCCAATGCACCACATGTGCCAGATAGATCGCCCCATGTATGTCATGGATCACCCTACATGTCCCTTGCTGGTGTAAAGAAGAACTCCCTAAAAGTAAAATGCGAGTCCCGATCCTCTGTCACCCTGTTATATGGTGGTGGGCAAATTAAAGAAGACCACCTGCTTTTCCTTTGTACAAAAATAAGAGAATGCACAGTGGATATTTATAAGTAGAAAAGTTTCATCCCCAATACCCCATCCAAAATTAATAAAAATTAAAGGGTTTTTGTTATAAAGATTATTGTGTGTTGTGTTGTGTTGTGTAGACTCTTAGACCATTTTAATTTTCTTATACTTCGATGTATATTGTTTCAAAAGATCCTCTTTGATGATCAAACTTTTCCGGATTGATGACGGTTTTCATTTCTTGGATCTGCCACTGCTTGGGGTGGGGGCCGCCAAGGGGAAATGGGGCCCCATAGAGATTTTGGAAAAACCCCTACTCTTAGGAAATTTATATTCTTTTTACATTTTGCTCCGCCAAGGAAAGCTTTCTGATTCCGCCACTGGTTAAACACCATGGGAATATATATAATAAATCATTAGCATCCATACCTTGAAACATGGTTAATAAACTATGGGTTGGCCCTACCATGTCTGGATACTTTTTGATCATTTTAGTAAGCCCTGCCTTGCTTTGGATCATTTTGTGAGAACCTGCTTAAATGATACATATTATGTATACGAAATAATTTTGAATGATTTTATGAAAGATGCCTCTTTTTAAATATATTTAGGGCGATTCGTCTTTATAAAATGCATCCGAGATTAAAAAGTCCAAAACTATCTGAGTGCTAATGAAGGTTTGAACACTTCATTTATTCATAGATCATAGTCATATCGGTTGATTGAATGGCCCTGTGAAGATCGTCCACTACTAAAAATTGAATCTTTCTATGATCATAACTATTTCATGAGGAGCCTCTCAAATAAACAGACATATATAACAGTCCAATTTATCGGTTCATGTTGCGTACATCATGATGTCAACTCTAGACATAAAAATCCATTAATGTCTATGATCATCCAATAAACTCTAAGATTTTAGACCATATGGACTCAATATCATACCACATCTGCCTGATCATCCACCATGCGTATGGGTACCTGTACTAGGCTCCACGAGATAGTTTTAGCTCCTACCATAGTCCAACCAATTTTTCTCTATAATCTCTTTAAGCTAAAATAGTTAAAAAAAAGAGCGCTCTCTTGGATGAGTCATTTGCAGTTTCACAATCTAAAAGATTAATCATCTTGTATAGAGCGCTCTCCTATATTGTTGACCTAAAATACTCAATGATTTTTTCCACTAGTCATCGTCCGCGTGGGAATCAGAGTGCAGGTGTCAACGCCCAAATGACCACGCATCAATCGAGGCCGCCCATCACACGCCTTCATCGAGCCAAGCTCAAGCACCACAAGCGTGTGAGCCCTTGCATCACAAACGAGTAACAACTAAACTCGAATCCATACGAGGATTATTACTTAAAACATAAAACATCAACATCTAGGTGGGTAGTGGTCCTATACAAAGCAAATACCAAGCTATGATATATTTTATCATCCCCTAATAAATATAGTATTTTGGATTGGTCCCAGACACAAGCCTCAAAACGGATTGGTCCAAACCACGTGATGGTGATCCTCCAAACCAATGAGGGGACATCTCTACTATTGATAAATTTTGGGAGCTTGAGATTAAGGAGGACCACGACTTGTGGCTTTTGATTAAAATATTGGGAGATTATGACTCCAACCAAGGGTTTGGCCAAGTGTCAATCATCGCTAAATCATATGGTCACATAGACCAAGGAGAAAGGTTCTCTCCCATGGTTTTTACATTTGTTTATGCTGCCAACCATATGGAGGTCCTTCATTGACTCATTTCCCTTTGCAAAATACCATTGTGCAAGTGATATGAGATAAAATAAAGAAATGGGGCCTTTCTTTTTCTACCCACTGCAACCAAATCAAAGGAGATTTGGCTTTTCTTTGATATGAGGAGAAGCATCAAGCATGTCTACCACATGTGAATGGAAGGTGGATTTAATATAGAAAATGACCAGAGCCAAACTGGTCTTTTTTTAATATAGATATAACAACTTGTTTTAATTATTTGTGCCTGTCAAAAACATGAATCTCGAGAAGTTACTGTCTAGAGAAAATGTTGGGTCATTTTAGATTTATGGTTTTCATTTTATATAGATAGAGATAGTATAAATTAGCTGTTAATTAACTTTTGATTTATTTTTGTATGTTATTACTGTTTGTACAGCTGAATCTAATAATAACAATATCATGAAGCTATAGGAGAAATTAATTCATGTTTCTATTGTAATGTCACATTAGGTTGCTATTTCTGAGAAATATTGTAGGTAGTTGTGAAAGTGGTTTTGTTGAGGGATCATAAGTTTGTGATGGACAAAGAGACTTCCATTCTTCCATTTTGTTTTGAGAAATTATGGAAGAGTATCACTGTAGACTTACAGTGTGTGGCCTACTTTTCAGAGATTTCCAACAAAGGCTCATGTATGATGAAGTCAAATTAAACATTGGATCAAGTTCTACTCTTATGATGGGTGAAGTGCACAAATATCACTTTGATCAAGTCATATTTATGGTCAGATTGGAAGCCATCCATAGGTCAATGATGAAACTTGGGCATGCATTACTCTAGTCATGGTGGGAAGTGATCAGTGTATGATAGAATTTGGGTCCTCTATCACAATTGATATACACTCTCCGCAAGTGGATCACTCAAGGTGAGCCACGTCACCGAAAAAACAATGTAGTGCTGCATGTGATTTTTGAATGGGAGCTGCACATGTTTTGTGCTGACGTGGCTCAACGTGAGTGGTCCATTTACGGTGAGTACATACCAACTGCGATCAATAGACAATCCGGTTCTATATGATGTGATGATAGTGCATAAAGAAAAGCAATTTGGATTCCCAGTTGCAGCTATTATAAGCTTCCAGTGCAACATGTCTTTAAAAGTCCACTATGGGGCTGACATAAAAATAATTCGGACAGTTCAAAATAAATGTCATCCCCTTTAATGAGGCATCTTCAAATTTCAGTTCAACAGGATTGTATCCCATGGTCCAATTGAGCATATGAATAATAACATGATTAGAACAATCTTATATCTTGCTAATCATATACCCTAGAAGTCTGTGCTCGACCTGACGGTGAGATCCACTGTTTTTGAATTGAAATTTGATGATATATTATTGAAAGGTATAACATTCATCTTGAACGACCTAGAATATGTTTATGTTGTTGACCCATGGTCGAGTTTTGGAGACGTGTTACACTGGAAGCATATAATTTATAGCTGGAACAGCGATCCAGACTCACTTGAGAAAAGTAGGTTTCCGTAGGAAAGATTCCTTTTAATGGTGGATTGGTGCAGCTAGACTCACTTGATCATTTCCTTGTCTTGGTGTGCGTATACACTTTGACAAAAGTTTCTTGCTTGCTAAGTTTTTGCCTTTACCTGTTTCAAGTGTACGTATGGATTATAATATTGGCTTAATAAGTACGTATTTGTATCGGCCAATATATAGTTGTATCAGCAGACTCCGTTACAATATCTAAGAACTATAGTGGTTTATAGGTGTATTGTGTGTTATGGACCAAGATATTGGATATATCGGCTGATAAAGTGATACACCCTCAAAGGTCAATATAGCAGCCAGTAAAATCGACACACAGACCTTCTTTAGTTTTTGTTTTTGTTTTTTGTTTTTTTTAACCCTGGAGTTGGGACACAAAAGAGAGCTGCATACACACGGGAAGGTAGCCCACTTAATTGACATAAATAGAAAAGGAGCTTGCACAAGCGGGAAGAAGTGTGAAGTACCCGGGGTTCGAACTCCGGACAATCAAGTAAGAACTGACACTCCTTACCACTCGGATAAAAACCTGTTCTTAAGAACTGATACAATGACCCCTTTAACAACCTAGATCCAAAATTTTGAGTTTTCTAAAAAAAAAAACTTGAAATATGGATTTGACATTCCTATCATAAGAAATTCAAAAGAAGATACCAATCGGACAACCCATCAGTGTGGGAGTTTTTATTTCTCTACATAATGTATTAGAACTTATGCACCCTACTCACACACCCATATCCCAACCCAGGCGGTCTCATTAGTGTGGGAGTTATCTTTGAGGCGGAAACAAAAGGAAAAAAAGAAAAAAAAGAGAGTGAAATATGCATTTGTGTTTTTTGTTTGTTTTAGGTAGGAATGAGTTTTAACTTAGAAGTAGGCCGTGTGTTCCATACATTATTTGGGATGTTGGAAAGTTTTTTAGAAGGACTTTATATAATTATCTAACTAGTTTTTTTTGGTAAAAGAATGTATCTATACTGGATAAACATTTGCATATTAAAAATTGTATGGACCCAAAATACTTTATCATGGGTCTGGCCATGCTCGAAACTTTATGCTCCAGTCCACATGAAAATGCAACTCATCAGGTTTCAGTGTCAGGATTGGGCTTGACTCTGAGTTCTAAAGCCTGTGTGTGTATATTCTACACATAATATCACTCGAGATTGAGTGAGCTATCTTTCCGTGTGTATGCGGGCTCTCTATTGGGTTCCAGCCTCTTTGGCTGGGGTAAAATATATATATATATATATATATATCGCTTGCAATTGGGATAATCCAGTGCGATTTGGGCTGGGCTTTATCCGGCCTAATACCCAGTCCAACCCACCTGAGTTGCAGGCTTTCAGCCCAACCTCAGTATGAAAACGCCTAGACCATAACAATTGACAACCCATGTAGGCCTGCAGCCCTACCTCAATATCAAAATGGTAGGACCATTACAAGTAACAACCCTTTATCGCTTCCCACTGTATTTTGTGCCTGCTTGAAATCGGAATACATAAGGATCAAATGAGAATAGATAGAAATTCATTGTTGAATCGGTCTATTTGTTTGCATGGAATTGGAACACAGAAAGTAATTGAATCAACTACACCTGTTTGCTTGGTTGGAATTGGAATCCATAGGAATTAATTGAGTCAAATGGGCCTTTTTTCATTTGGATGGAATTGGGATATATAGATAATAATTGACTCAAATGGGCCCATTTATTTGCATGGAATTGGAATACATTGCAAGTAATTAATTTTAATGGGCTTGTTTGTTTGCATTGTACTGGAATACTGAAAAATTCATTGTGTAGTGGGAATACATAGGAATTGATTGTCAACTGGGCTTGTTTGCTTGAATGAAATTATAATAAAGAAAAAGTAACTGAGATAAATAATCTTGTTGTTTGCTTAGAATTATAATACATATAAAGAAATTGATTCAAATGGGCCCGTTTGTTCGCATGGAATTGAAATATATACAAAGTAATTTATTCAAATGAGCCTGTTTGTTCGCATGGAGTTGAATTGTATGTTGATTAAAAGTACCCATATTTATTTGATATAATTATAAAAATCGATTTTAAAAATTTACATATACACATATATAGATGTCATATACATAATGGACAAAGGCTATATACACAAACATATATTTTCTTATATATATATATATATATATATATATATATTAATGGACAAAGGCCGGGCAGGGGCCTAGGTCTTGCCGTAGTCCGGCCCGCAAGGTTTTGGGCTTTACAAATTCAGCCCCTTCCCTACCCTTGGGCTTTAGAATAAGAAGAAAAGCCCTCCTTTTTGTGGGCTTTGGTGAAACAAGCCAGGCTGAACTGGTGAACCCCCTCTGGAATTGAGACCTAGTTTCTAATTTCTCCACAGGAGAGGTCTCACATTGGGCAGAATCTATTACAAGTTCTTTTAGTCACGTCCAAATGCAGCCAATGCATCTAGGGTTTTAATATTTGCTGTCTTGTTAGTTATGAACTTGCGTCGGTGGCTAAGTCTTGTGCCTTCTGCTGCACGTGGAAATTTTGGGCACTAATAAATGATTTGGTTCAACTTACATTATAGTTGTCTATGCATGTTTTTTACAAGTGATAGTATAGCCCTCTCCTTTTCGGATCCGAATCCATCTTTGAACCAAACAGATAATTCTTTTCTCCGGGACACTGATTTTGCAGATTTTTCATCTTTCACAGGAAAAGTCTTTTCCATGGAGACAGTTTTCAACACAAGCAAGGAAAATTACCTCATTTTTTGTAATTTTTATGAAAATAGCAACTGCAGCAAATGTAGAATTTTTTTTTTCAAGCTTTGTTCCTAGAAGAAGCTGATTGGGTCATTTATTTTTCTTTGAAGTGAAGCTAACGGCCAATTCAAGAGATAATAAAAGAAGAGGTCTCTCCCTTCAAGACATTATTTGAGATTTGCCTTCTGATCCTATCTCAATTTCAAAAGTTTTCCAATGGGGTTTCTCTATTGATAATGCCAACACAAGTAGAATTTATAAATTTATAGAACCATACCATAGACCATAGAGGCATAGGCCATAGCCCTTTGAGATTTCAAAAAATCATATAACTGCAACATTGTCACCTAATTGAATGGATGATCAGCATCAATTGCTGAAAAGATTTTCCGAGCTTTGTCCTAAAAAAAAGGCTGTTTGGGTAACTTACTTTTATCTGAACATTATTATAGATATGCCTTCAGATCCCATCCCAATTTCAAAAGCTTGCCAATGGGGTTTCTCTACTTATTATGCTATCACAGTTAGAATTTTTAAAACCATACCATAGGCCATAACTGATCAGCATTACAATCCATTTCAAACATACATATACATAATCACCACACACCAAAATACCAAACTAACCATCTTCATCTCTTTTTTTATCTTATCATCAAAAAACACTCAAATCTTAAGCCACAAAGCAAATTCATGCCATCAAATAAAACATGATATCACCATCCAACCCATCTAAACCTCAAAAAAAAAAAACCAGAGAAACACATTGGGTTCATTTAATAGTCATCATCACCACCATAATTATCATAAGCAAGATCAACCTCCACCTTCTCAGCAGCATCTTCAGCAATCTTATCCTCCACATAATCCAACCCCTCCGCCATCGCCAAACCTCCCAGCAGCACCCCCACCGCCAATCCCGTCCCCAACCCAAACTTACTCTTCTTCCCCTCCACCGGCGCCGATGCCACATACGCCGGCTGCCCATAACCAGGCTGCTGCTCATACCCATAAGCCGGCTGCTGGCCATACCCAGCAGGCTGCCCGTACGGCGACGGATTATATGGGTACCCAGCCGGCGGAGGAGCAGCCGCCGCATACGCATACGGGAGGTCCCGGGAAGAAGATCGCTGCCCCTGCCCGTAGGGAGGCGCGTAATAGCGGGGCTCGCGGACCTCGACCTTGAGCTTGCTGTGGGGTCTGCCGGACGGGCGCTTGAGCTTGAGCTTCCGGAAGCATTTCTGGCCGCGACCTCGTCGATATTGAGAAGTGGGCTCCACCCAAGGGAGAATATTGAAAAGTATTTCCGTTGCCTCTATTAACGCCTTAAGGTTTAACGCTTTAATGTTGCCTCTATTAACGCCTTAAGGTTTAACGCTTTAAGGTTTTGGTAGTAATGATTAGTTAAAGAAATTTAAAATGGTATCAGAGCCAACCGGTCGTGGCCAAAAGTGCGCCGGCCGAGTTTCACCTGCGGGGGAGTATTGAGAAGTGGGCTCTACCCAAAGAGGAATATTGAAAAGTATTTCCCTGCCTCTACTAACGCTCTACTAACGCGTTAAGGTTTTGGTAGTAATGGTTAGCTAAAGAAATTCAAGAGTAGAGGACGTCGGCAAGGGGGAGCCGAGCCGAGCCGATCTGATGAGCGGCTTAGTGCCGTCCTCGGCATTGGCGTGGACGATGTCGATGGAGAGGGTGGAGTCCTCCACGCGGCCGTTGTGGAGAGGGATCGTCAGCTTCTCGTTCCAGGCGGGGTCGGTGTCGTTACGGTCGTCGACACGGGTCGAGGACTTGGCGGACTGGTCGACCCAGACGACCGCGTAGGGCCTGAGGTCGCCGTGGCTCCAGTTAACATTCTTCAGATCTTTTGCAGAGATTATCGTCACTTCCACTTCAACAGGAGCCATGCAAGAACTTCAAGCAGCAGAAAGATTGAGATTTTGGAAATTTTGGGATTTTCGGAATTTGGGTTTTGGTTGAGAGAGATTTTGGGATATTATAGAATTTTGTGGACGAAGAGTGGGGCATTGAAGAATAATGGCCTTGTGGTTTGAGATTGGGTTGAAATTTACAGGGTTAAGTCAAGAAAGTAAAGAGAGGAGTCAAGGTTCTATTCTAAAATAGCCATGACAAGATGATCTCAAATTAATTTTTGTCTTTTTTGTCCTCTCCTCAAACTTTATTACTGCTCTAACAATCAAATTATCACCTTGACATAGAGATGTCAAACGGGCCGGGCCGGGCCCAGCTTCGGCCCACCCGTGCCACGGGCCGGGCCGGAGCGGGCCGGGCTAGGTGGGCTGGCGGGCCTGCTGGGCCTGGTCTGTTTTTTTTCTTTTTTTCTTTGTTTTTTTTCTTTTTTTCTTTGTTTTTATTCGTTCTTTCTTTCTTTGTTTTTTTTCTTTTGTTCTTTCTTTTTTTCTTTCTTTGTTTTTATTCTTTCTTTCTTTCTTCGTTTTTTTTCTTTGTCTTTTTCCTTTCTTTCTTTTTTTTTTCTTTTTTTCTTTCTTTTTTTTTTCTTTTTTTCTTTCTTTCTTAATCCAATTTTTAGCAAAGTTGAGCCTATTGGCAAGTTGTCACGATATACACTTCTTACGTAGAAATATTTGAGGATTAGAAACTTAGAGTAGTATAAATAACACTAATAAATTTAGAAAAAGAATAGGAGGGTTAGAGTATTATAGAGGTGTGGCACTGAACAATGGTTGGAAAGATTCATTCAATATTGGAACTGTAGTTTTTTTTTCCCTTTGCCTTTCAAGTGCAATACTGTGACATGAATTAACAAATGCCTTTCGCGGTTCCTCCTCCTTGTAGGATAAAAGATATAAAGATGCAAAATCAGTAATTGCTGATTTAAAGAGCAAAGGAATTGCTGCAGTTGGCGCTGCAGGCTTTTGCTGGGGAGGTAAGTTTCTCCCCCTTCCCTTGCAACAAAATAATTTACGCAACTCCAGATTTTGGAATAATTTGGCATGATCTTTTCAAGGTTTAATTCTCAAGCAAAAGATACAAAGTATTTGAAGCCTTGAATTGTTTAGTAATGCAGACCACTGATTTGACACCCTGTTGTAATAGAGTAGGTCAACATGGCATTGATTAAAAGCTTTTAGCATTTTGTTAGGCTTTCTTATACTGAATGTCACAGTCAAACAACATTTCTTTCTCTTGTGTTCTATTTTCAAGCCTGATAGTTGGTGGTTAGGATTGTTCTTTTTTCTTGTTTATCCTCTATATTTTTACTAGATTGGGTCACTGGTGCACTATTTGTGGGATAAGTAACCCAACACAGCCGGGAAGCCTTTCAAAATTTTAATGAATAGGAGGGTTAGAGTATTATAGCCTTTGTAAAATTGAAAAGGACATAAAATACCCCTTATATGATCGTTTTATTGCTGTTTGGGGGGGGGGGGGTAAAATGGATAATTTTTTTTAAAAAAATTACTTTTGGGCGGGCCGTGCCGACGGGCCTGACGGGCCACAGAGGGCAGCCCACGTGCCAGGCGGGCCTGGGCCAAACGGGCCAACGGGCCTAGCCTCCTCGAACACGGGCCGTGCCGTTGACCGGGCCGGGCCACAGCCCGTTGACTGGCGGTGGGGGCTCGTCCGGCCCATTTGACATCTCAACCTTGACATAGGTTGTTAACAGAAGGAAAATACGGTCAATAGTCCAAACCAAAATTGGAAAAAAGTGAATTGTACGGCTGTGATTGTTCGACAAAATCAGTTTTCGGGTTCCAGTCCATGCTACTATGCTAGTAATAATTACCACAATTCCAAAAGTAGGACCGGCCCCTCCCTCAATGTGCGTCATGTACGATAAAAGCGACCACGCGGATATATATTTAACGGGTACAATACATCATTAGAGCCTGCCTCCCGTGTGTGGATAAAAGTAGGGGTGTAAAAAAAAACCAAAAAATCGTCTAACCGAATCGTGGTTAATAACCGTATTTCACAGTTCGATTATGATTACGGTTAATGAAATAAAAAAACTGCACGATTTGATTTGATTACGATTTTTTGTAATAATTCACGGTTATTAACCGAATCGAACCGTATAATACGGTTCGGTTAACCGTATGCGGTTAACCGTATCGTTTACAAATAAAAGAAAAAATAAAGGGGTTGAATAAAATATTTATTACCTTATTCAATTGCTCATTATGTGTTATTTTACCTTCAATCATTCACATTTATCCCCTTATGTGAGGAAGGCATTCCACGGTTATAAACCGTAACCGAACCGTTTAATACGGTTAACCGCGGTTACGATTTTCTACGGTTTTTGTGGATACGGTTACGATTACGGTTTTTAAAGACAGAAAATCGCGGTTACGGTTCGGTTAACGATTTTCCCAAATTAACCGGTTAACCGAACCGTTACACCCCTAGATAAAAGCTCTTGAAATCTGACTTGGGTCAGCTCAGCACCTTTCCGAGTCTTACTGAGTGGAAAGGTCAATGCTCTAAAAATGGGTAATGGTATAAGACATACAATACAGGATAGCAGGAGCACCAATTTGACTTCTCCAGATCACATTCTTGTTTTTAGTGCACCAATGGTCATAACCTGAACTAGGATGAGAATGTCTAGGGTTAAATTGGTGATGGACTAGCTGAATCAGCTTAAACAGGTGATTGGCCCCCACCCTATCCTTATTAGGTAGTTGTTTTGTGGTACGGTTTTGACATGGTCAAGGGAGAACGGGCTTAATAGGCTTTATTAGCACTGGGCCAAAATTCAACTTAAATTCATATTGCCTAATCATCAAATTGGTTACATGTACACACGTTACCCAACATGTCAAACATTTGTAGAAAAGTAGAGGAGAACAACCTCAACATTCTTATGATGGTGAAGATAGCATATGCATCTTTTTAATGCAAGGGGTTCGCAGCATGCTTAGGACGACGGTTCCTCCTTCTTCTGGAGCTAGAGATTTTAATATCGACTCCCGGTTCTTCGTTCTTCAGGAGTCGAAGATTGAGTCCACTTGTGCTACTATCTGAGGGCCACATGGGTTTTACCCGACTTCTCTATGGGGCTGAAGATATTAGTCTAGCCCAAAGTGTTAAGAACCGTTTGGTAGCAAAAAAAGGGAAAAAAAAAAGAGATAGCATGGGCATGGCTCCTATATTTTCAAAGCTAAGCTTGATTGCCTATATATATATGTTTTCATGAAAATATGACTTTATTTTTTATAAAATAAAACTTTTTATGTTTTATAAGTTTGTTTCCTTTGTATGATGTGCAGAGCGGTGGAAGAGGATATCTGGGTTTCCTCTCCCGCTGCTTGTATTTTCGACTTAAGGAGATAAGAATCTTATATTTTCTCTAGTGACGAAAACACGTGCAAAATGATGGATTCCTCTGTTGTTTTGTCGCTGCACCGAATAAAGGCAGAAGTCGTTAGGATTTCCAGTACCTTGTCGGGCCACCTTTTCTGGGCAAAACAAAGTCACACAAACAGAACCTTAGGTCCACTCATGACTCTTCAATGGGCTGAAGGATTTTTAATCAGATATGGGCTTGAAAAATGTCCTACATGAAGCCCCAACTAACCCAGCAATTAAGGTTGTAAACGGGTCGGTTCCGGTTCGGGTCCAGGGTGGACTCGGAACCGGAACCGTTTAGTAAGAGGGGGAACTGGACCCGGATCCGAATCGAAATCAGGAAACTGGTTTCGGAACCGGTTCTGGTAATTTTAATGGGAACCGGAACCGGAACCGTTTGCGATGCAGGTCTGGTTCCGGTTCTGGGTATGGTTCCGGTTCTGGTTAAAAAAAGTAATAAAAGGAAATGTTGGGGTTCATATGCCAAGGTCTGGCAAGCTTATAATAATAATAAAAAAAAGAAACAAAGCCTCAAGAAGTTATTTTTACACTTGATTTAATCG
Organism: Cinnamomum chago; assembly: GCA_038049695.1. Lineage (NCBI taxonomy): Eukaryota > Viridiplantae > Streptophyta > Magnoliopsida > Laurales > Lauraceae > Cinnamomum > Cinnamomum chago. The sequence continues at coordinate 89,518,128 of CP142452.1, read as the reverse complement.
CCTTTATAACATCAGAGTCAATAATTTAGTCACAGCAAGGACCGCATAAGGTTAGAAACTTAGAATGAGGGATTCCCATACAGATACTAGTATTTATGTTAGAGTATATTAGGTCGGGTCCGGGTCCACGGGTCTGAGCTATTGTGGTTCCGGAACCGAACCCGTTTAGGTAACGGTTCCAAAAGAAGGATCCGGAATCAGAACCATTTACTTATCGGAACCAAAATAAGGACCCAGACCCGAAACCTAACGAGTCAGAACCTTCGGGTAATCAGAGAATCCAGACCCATTTACAACCCTACCAGCAATAGTCATCCCCGGAAGTGTAGCTCTCTTTTTAAGTGCTCCCTAGGCGCACTACAACCAAAAACCAAAAAAAAAAAAAAATGAACGCGAGGACACGACGTAACGCCAGCCAGCTACCAAAAAGACGATACGTCTCTTTCCCGTTCCCGAATCGGTCCTACCCACCGTAGACTCCAAATCCAAGTCTTTCTTCGTTTTCATTACATTTAGCTTATCAAATTACAACATTACGTTTCGCTTTTGGATTCCCCCCAAATCCCACGTTTGGATTTCCTTCAGATTCCTGGTTTTTTTTGTGTGTTTACTTTGCTGGATTGTAGAGAGAGAAATCGAACGTTACGTTTCTAGGTTTGATGGCGATCGCTTCCGAATTCTCCACATCCATCTGCAGCCACTGGTAAATGCAATTCCTCGTCTTGTAACTTTCTTCGAACTTGATTGATATTGACTCCATCTGGCCTATTGAATGGGTTCATTCGTTATATTAGAAATAACAGATTTGATAGGTTAGAGATTTGAATTTGAATAACCTTTGTATGTTGAATAGGCTCGTTATTTAGCTTGTATAAATTGAGATGATTTCCTCTAATGAAAGAGACGGAGATTTTTATGCAAGTGTGTTTGGAATTTGGATTTGTGGAATTTCTTGAAATTCAATTTTTGGAAGGATCTGTTTCTTAAATTGGTGAAGCTTATTTGATTCATGGAAGTGTGTAAGAAATCGCGATTTCAGATTGGTTCTAAATACTGTTGTCCATTTCAGCTGAAATCGCGTAGATGGGTCCCAACATATGGTCTTCATTTTTTAATTATTCATGGGTCTAACAGGCCCTTGGTATTAGAACTTTGTTTTGGTGCATGATGATGTTACCAGACACCACACAGTTGATGTAGTAGTGAAAATTGAGGCATATTCTATATTGAATTGTTGAATTGTCAAATGACATGATGGGATGATGGCTGAGGTGCTAGTACAATGGGCTAATTTTCCAATTGAGTATGCTACTTGGGAAGCATTTCATTCATTTCAAGTGAAATCTTCGGAATTCATCGATAGCCAACATTGTGGGCTAGGTTGAAATTAAGGGAGGAGGAATGGTACATTTAGGAACTTTGTTAAAATAAATTGGATCTTTTAAGAATAAATCTTATATTTTGGCCATTTGCTTAAAATTCTTAGATTTGATTATCCAGAATGTTATTGAATGTCATTTTTGAATGACAATGAATGATTGGGGTATCCTTAAAACAACTCTCTCTCTCTCTCTCTCTCTCTCTCAGCTCTCCCCCCTGCATTATTCCATTAAATAAATTTGATTGATCCTTGCTTCTATCATGATGTATCTTGTTTGGATGAGGGGTGCATGAGAAAACTTCCATCAGTGGAATATCCTACCTCACCAATCAAAGTGGTCTGCAGACTGAAAGATATGAATTAGAATACAGATATGATCAACAGAAGATCATGAATGAATGGCTAATTTTAGTGTGAGAATTTTGGGATGTGATTTGTAGCTACAGCAGATCCCATCAGAACAGAGGTCTGCATCACCAACTCCCACGTCTTGTTTGTATGGGAGATCTATTATTTACCATACATATGAAGGGCACTGAAAGTAGATAACTAGCAAATGTGAGTAGGATTCCTTGATTGTAATCAATTTGAATTATCCTAATCAAGGAATTTTTATTGTCAACCACAGTATAGTTGAAAAGCTCTTATTTCTCGCATAGAGGGAGGAGGAATTAATCTCAACTTTCTTATGTTCTACGTGGCATGTCCAACATTCTATAATATCCATTTTTGTTGAAGATTTTGTATGATAATTTTTTGTAATGTCTCATCTACAAAAATCTCATACATATGCATAGCCTTGCAGTCAAAATAGAAATCAACTGCAATAGGTTAACTTAACTTTGTAGTAAAAGCTAACACAACGTTTGGGTATTACTTTTTTTTTTTGTTTTGTTTTTATAATTTTTTATGGTATAACTTTATGAATGCTCATGACTGACAATTTTTTTTTCCTTTTATAGTGAGAAAGCTATTCCAGTTACAAACATTGATTTGCATTATGCACACTGCTCCCGCAATCTGGAAAGATGTAAAATTTGTAGAGACATGATTCCGAAAAGGCATGCTGAGGAACATTACTTAAGCACCCATGCTCCTGTATGTTTGTTGATCTCATCCTCTGGTCTTTTTTGTTGATGACTTCTCTTATAGTGCATTTCTCTCATCTTTTAATTTCTCATAGAGGACTTTGCTATATCATTCAAAAAATAAAAAAGGACTTTGCTACATCTTGGCCAATGAAGAAAACAGCCTCTTAGCGCAACAGTGTAATAGATTTTGGTCCTTGGGAGCATTGCTTGATAAAATGGAAGGTTTTAGTTGGATATAGCTAAAAGCATTAAAACTGGGTTGGTAAAGTAGGGACAGACCTATAAGACATACTGAAGGGTTAGGTTGAGTCGAAAAGAACTCATAAATCCAAATCCAAATCCAAATAGATGGGATAAGGTGATATGATTTTCAAAATTAATGCCATTACTATTTGGTGTTAGTATGATAATATGATATATTTTAGATATAACCCGAGAGATTCATATAGCATAATTCTATCACCAAATTTGCCAACCCTTAAATCAGTTTATGCATCCTTCATATGGGAGCTTGCATTGTCAATTTGCTTCATCTGTGGCATTGGTTTCTCTGTTGTACAGTTGTTATAATGTTTCTATACACATTTAGTGCATATATAAATAACGGATCTGCAAGTTAGCTCTATCTTTCCTTTCTACTCAAATGAAATGCTTCTAGAGATGAAAATGGGTCCCCCAGTATCCGAATACTCAATGGACCTGACCCGAAAAATGGGGTATGGGTCTGAGCCCATTTGTAATTCAAGTTCAGTTCATGGTCTGGGTCCTTGGGGTTCATGCTTGAGCAGAATACCTGAATGCCACCACCATATATATACATATATATTTTATATATTTATGTAACTAAATCAAGTATATACGCTCATGTCCAACATGGGCCAACAATAATGCCGTTGAGGAAAAGTTTTTCTGTCCAAGTTGATGGCCCACCAAGGAAAAAGGGTCTAAAAAAGTGCATCTTATATGAGGATTTGGCTTAGGATAGATAAGAATGGAGAAATAAAATTCATGTAGCTGACCCCAACATGGTTCGAATAAGGTTTTGATGATGATGATGATGATATTGTCTAAACTCGGGCCCAGCCCCAAGCACTTTGGATATTGGGGGACCCGTTTTAGCCTTAACACTTACAGTTCACAGTTGGTATTTCTTTTTCCCCTACAACTAGTCCTTTCCATCTGGAAAACTCCATTAGTGGAAGCTTTTAGGACTTATATTTTTAATGTCCAGTGATCAAATGATTTGGATTGTTTTTTTTTTTTTTGGTAAAAGTGACCAGTGGTAGCCTATCTGCCATGGCCTACCTCCTGAATGGTTCTGATCATTGGAACACATTGCCAACCATGAAAACAACCTTTGAGATGTGAGGTTCTCATGTTCAGCGTATGGCCAACCTGGCACTCCGGGAACTGAAATACTAATCATTGTTTCCTTGGGCTCTGAGGTGATTTGATTTTATTTTGTGTTCATATTGATAAACATGGTTTTGGTGGTGATATGTCATTTATGTATAAATATCTTGGAAATTAAGTTGTTGCAATGGCAGGTAGCTTGTTCACAATGCAGTGTGACAGTAGAGCGTGAAGTTTTAGCTCTCCATGAAGATGAAAGCTGCCCTAAAAGGATTATAACATGTGAATATTGTGAGTTCCCATTGCCTGCCGTTGATCTCATTGAGCATCAGGTATCAACTATAAAAAATTCTTTGTTGAAATGAAACCTTTTTTTATTATTCTTTTTGTATGTGTGATGTACTATAATATCTTGTGTAATTTGCTTTAGCCTTTTGGTTCAGGATGTGTGTGGTAATCGGACAGAGTATTGTGATCTTTGTAACAAATATGTACGACAGTGCGAACGAAATGACCATGAAGCCCTTCACAGCAGGTCTCGTAATATTGCAGAGTCTTCCAGGTAGTTCTGGTTTATAATCTACCAAATTACTAATTCAAAACAATTTCTTTTTTCATCTTAAAAAATTACATATGTTTTCTTTGGAATTGATCATGAAATTCTTTCAGATTTATGTTGCACTACCCGCCATTATATTTGAATTTCCAAGGTGTTCTAGAATTATAATTTAGGAACCCACGGTTAGATTTACATTTTTATGTAAGTCTGTTGAATAAGTTTATCAAATGATCTCTCTTAAATGATCTATTTTACTAAGTACACATAATTTCGTATGTTTCTACCTACATAAGGTACTTTTTATGCAGAAAACTTTATCTAATAATCATATATGTGTATGAAGGGATGGAGTGAATAATCATACCATGGGAAATGGTGTCTGTTGGTGGAATGATTCTATCTCTTTGCACATTCATAACCTGCTTTTGAATATATACAAATTTGAGTGAAATTCTAATTTCAAGGAGGTGTGGCTTCTGTGATGATATATTCATTCTCCTTGGGAGGATTCTAGGGATTGTGGGGTTTTATTTTTTTATTTATTTGGATAGAATAGTCTAGTCATCTTGAGCATTAAAATGCTTAACAACAGATGTCTAGTGAGAAGAGAGACCAGGATCCAGAGGGTTTTGGAGTGCCGGTTCAACTATGACTTATGGGTTGATTTCGAACCTAACCGGGTAGTGATAACTGAGAAGTGGAGAGGGACATTTGAATTGACTGTAAGTGGGAAGAAAAGATTGTGAATGTGTAATGTGTTGAATGATGATGTCTGGTAGCTTGAAGGTGTCTTTCGCTTTTAGTTTATGGGTTTTATTTTTAAATTAGTGTAAATGAGGCTGGGGATTTTGCCCTGGATGACAAATTGGCGGGATTAAGTTCTCCAATCTGTGAAGCACCCTCATTGTTTATACATACGTGGTAGTTCCATGTTCATCGAGTCTTTCAGAAGACCTTTTGGGTTTGAAGAATATTATTTTACATTGTTGCAATACTTTATATCTAGTGCGGGCATATCCCTTCATCACCATGGTTTTTTTAACCCTCCTTTTGATCACTTTTAAACTATGTTCTTAAAGTATCTTATTAATCCTTCTCTCTCTCTCTCTCGTGTGTTTTTTTTCTTCTCTCTCTCTCTCTTGTGTGTTTTTTTTTTCTTTTTTCTTTTTATATTTTGGCATATGTTTTCAATTTTACCAAGAGAAAAGACATGAAACTGAAAGGAAAATGACATGAAACTGAAAGGAATATGACATGAAAATGGTTATCAGCCAATGTATTGTGAGGCTCTAAATTAGTGGGCACATGCTAGCAATCTTAAATCTACATAGGATATGTGGTTTTGCAATTATAGTAATCACTGTAGGTTTTTCCATAGATTTAGGTTTACATACATCACATAGCTTTTCAAAACCCAAATCTTGGCCTTAGATTTGTGATTAGTGCACCGGATTAGCCGATTGGTGGTTGCAATCATTTTCCCATGATTGGGGCTATAGTGCACCTCATTCCACCGTACCGTAGTATGTGTAGTTTATTGTTGTATAGAAGCCACAGAGTCTCGTGGAGGACTAAAATGTTTTTTTGAGGAGGGGAAAGGTTGGCAATTTGTAGACCTTCCCCTCAGCTCTATCTAAATTGGTCTTGGCCTCTCTCTATTCTCTCTACGTTCTGCAGAAAGGCATCCTATCAACAGAGTTATAGTGGAGAATTAGTGAATTGAAGGCCAGGCATAACCTTCTCTAGTTTGCTATCAAAATTTAATTGTAGGTACGTTTTCCTTTTGGGTTTAATCTTCCCTCTTTAAAGCAGACATGACCCTATAATTGAGACACCTCAATTTGTTGGGAACAACAACTCTGAATTCTCCACATCTCACATTCATGCCTTTATATTACCAACCTCCCGATGAAATAGCCCACACTGACCCTGCTGTAATGCACCTTTTGCTTAGTCTACCAAACTCCTTCAAATCCCATGGATAACTGGGCCGGAAGTGGTACCCTTAAGAAAGTGTGTGTCAACTGTCAAGTGCACATGGATACCTATTCAAGGAGTCCAAGACCATGTGATTCTGCCAGTAGTTGATTGAATATTGATAGTCAGGACTTGGTCGGGATTGAGTCCAGGTCGGCCGAGATGGGCGATTTTTAAAACCTTTCACTCTCTCTTCCCATCTTTATTTTTTTAGTTGCAAATAAATCAAGCTCAAAACCCCTTAAAACCCTACTTACAATCTCAACACTTGATCCAACCCATAAACAAAGAAATTTCAAATCTTTAATAAGTTCCACTCACTTAAAATGGACCATAAAAAACTCAAAACTTACCAGCAAAAAATAAAGGTTTCTGGCTGTTCGTACATAGAGATCTTGGTTGATTTGGACGACCTTCTTTCTATCACTTGTGGGTCCCACGAGGTCCTTGAGAGGTTAATGTCTTATCCTCATCTTAATAATATCAACTACTCAATAAAGAGATTGTTACACTTCAAAATAATTTTAGAACAATTCAAACCTCTTGAAAATTGAAATAAGGAAGAAGCTTCATTGGCTGTCATACTTTTCACGGTGGAGAAAATCACTCAACCCAGCATCCTCTTCATAATCAGGTAGGAAGAATCAACCCAAATCCAAGGATGAAGCATCTAAATTGTAAAAAGAAAGAAACTCTTGAACAATTATTTTTTGGCGTGGAGGATTGTAAAGGTTGTGGGCCCCATGTGGCTGGCTAGTGGGACCAGGCACCTCTTGTAAACTGAGAGCCAAACCTGGTGACCAAGCTGGTAACTGGCTCTGCTAGGCTGGGCTCGATTTGGATCAGTTTCAGGTGGGTTGAATCCAGTGACCTGCCGCCCCTACCCCCTTTAGTAGGCCTGCTAGCCTATTGGTGCCTAGATGGGCCTGACGTACTGCTCTACATGGACCACTAAGGGGTTGTTTTGTTTCCCCATTCAATTCAACAGTCACTATTATTATTATTTTTTTAAATTTATTTTGGACCCACTTTGACCGTCTCATTTCAGATCTTGCCCTTTTTGCTTGGTTATTGAGACAGATCATGACCCCATTTGATCGATCGAATTTCTCTAAATAGGCAGTGCCCCAATTTAAAATATGATCCCTAAAATCCAGCTATCTGCTCCTGTATCACTCTATCCGGTGGTGAGCATGGCAGATCCAGTTTTTCTTTCTTGCAAAGCCCAAGATGCTGTTAAGCCTTCAGGTCAGGCCTGTTAGAGACACTGTTTAGCTTTCTAGACAGGCCTATTCAAGATTCATGTTGGGGGTCTGCAAAAGTTCCAACAAAGGCACCTCATTTCTTATTTTGAGAAAATAAAAAAGATAGCATACTTGAAAAAGCTGAATTTAGCACACCAAATAGAAGCTGAGTTTCAGAAAGCAAGAAATTTCGAACTTTGAAAATAAGAACTTCTCAGAAGACACATTTATTGCATTCAGATTGACCTTGAGTGCTATAGTTTGAGGTCTCATATATTAATAATAGATTGCTTGGAAGTGTTTGTGATCACCATCACTCAGTCTCTCTCTTAAAATGCTTGGGGAGCACCACCATGTTCTTTGCTAAGGAACTTCTTTGAAATTTATTTGGAATTGGTTGATTTTAGTTTTCATTTTTTAAGAGTTATTAAATGAGTAATTTTCCTTTTTTCAACCCCTAACTCATCATTTTATTGTGAAGGAATGAGAATGTGCCCGAGAGAGTACAAGCTGCTCCCAGAAGGCCTGCACATGATTTGTCACGGAGGCATGTTCTGTTCACAATCGCAGTAACAGGGGTTGCTGTTGTAATTGGTTCAATGTTCCTCCAAAGAAGCGCCGATAGCTATTAGCAGCAGTGACATCAGAATCACAATCGGTATTGTTTCTAACATCAGGATCTGTATCAAGTTTCTATAGGTCTGGGCCCATCAGAGATATTATGATCATTTAATCTTTGAACTTTTGTATAAACTAATCTAAAGTACCTGCGGATTTTCCCATGACATGAGATCTAAGTGGAGTAACTGGAAACATGTGATGCTTCTAGAGTTTTATATTTGATGTTTTATTTTTTGTTCATCAGATTCTCCCTGATGTTGTATTTTGCTATCTAATGAATCAAATTGTGGCATCTCCAAAAAGGGAAAAAAATCAACTTGATGTGTTTTTTTTTTTGTTCGTTTTCTGTTATTATGTCTTTTGTTTCTACTTTGATTGTGAAGCCCCATTTTCAAGCTTCAAATGCATGGAAAGTTCTATGTACGCTCGAATGATAGCTGCCATGTTTGGTGTCTTTTAACTATTAGGAAGTTATTAATAGTAGAACTTAATTCTCTGTTGTGACTACGCCTTTAATTTGACTTAGTTGAAAAATTGAATTTGGTTAGACAATCCTATCACTGCATTTCAGGGTGAAAAAACATGGGTTGATAAAATGTGGACACAACTGTTCATACAATGCTCAAATTGGACAGAGAGGATTGCCAAGGAAACTCTGAATTTTGGAGATGATCCATCATCACCCACCCAACTCTGTTTTTTCATCAATTAAGATGCTCCTGCATGTGGAGCTGCTTGCCTGGTTCACAGAGTTGTGTTAGGTTAATGATACAGTTTATAAAAACAGACAGTTTTAGTTTCTGATAGTCAAACAAACAATCACATTTCATGGTTTATTTTTTATTTTTTATTATTATTTTTGGAGGAACTTTTGCCATTTATCTGTCATTTGCATGGGCTTTAAGTTGCCTCACATCTATGCTTGTGGCAACCCTTATAAAATCAGGCATGCACGAAGGTGTCGAGCACATTAGTGTATGAAGGTGACTTATCATAGATGTTAATATGAAGTACTTTCTTGATAAAATTGACTACTGGCATTGTTGAACAGGGGTGGAAAAATCTGACCCGACCAGTGTAGTCTGTACAGGTTGGCCATGATAAACTTGACCCAGTGTGGAATGGGTTGAATTTAGATCGACTCACATAACCTGTCAACCTGCAACTTGCCTTGATTTAATGGTGGTGTTAAAAGGAAATCTGCCACCTTCGCAACGGGAGGTGGTAGATTCAAACTTGAAACGACCATCAAGATTCAAGCCCCTCTCCTCCACTTGAATTTAAATGGTTCCTAGGAATTTACTTATGCTGTAAGGACCGTCCTTATAAGACCATTACTCATTTTAATATATACTATATCATGCTGCAAAACTCGCGCTGGCTTTACAGGATTCTTATAGAAATTCAATCACTTTTATGGAACATAAAACGAATTCGCACTGGCTTTACAGAACAGTTCAAGAAATTTAATCTCTTTAATAGAACTCCTCCAAACGAGTACTTATCATGTTTGTTTGTCCAATGGGTGTGGGTGGGTTTGATCCATATGTGAATTTATCATGTTTGTTTCTCCAATGGGCGTGGATGGGTTTTTGTATTCTCATATCTCTAAGGTAAGCCCTACCAAAGGATCTCCTCTGATTGCCATATGTTCCAAGAACCAGATACTAATGACAGTTTTTATTTGGATATCATCTAATCATTAGGAGTTTTGTTCTTGGTTTATGTTGTTTCTCGTAATGGAGTGTGCCTTTAAACAAGATGTGCTACCATAAGCATTAACTTGATAACATTATGAGTTACAGGGAAAGGTAGCCCAAAGTTCTGTTGTCTGTTTGACTTTTGTTCGTCTTGATAGCATTAGAATTTTCCTTAGACAAGTGAAAGCAACTCTTCAATCACATGATCCATGAGAATTCGGGATAAGCACACCTCATGATAGAAGTAAATATAACTCCACAGGAAATGATTTGGAGGGATCTCATCACAGATTAGTGACTTGGGTAGATTTTTAAAAAAATAAGATACGTGGAAGAGTTTGTAGGCCCATTGACCTTATCAGACGTAAGATGACTTTATGATCAACTCATCTGAAAAAAAAGGTCCTATCACGAGCATTGATAACCCTTTCATATGAAACTTTTGACCATCAATTTCATGCCTTAAATTTGATACTGGACAACATTTAATGAACCTTTATTTTTCTTTTTTTCTTTTTCTAGATTGATCACAAAGTCCTCTTATATTAGATAAGCCCTTGGACTCACTTCAAGACTTCTGCCATGTTCACTGTTTTTAATAGCAATAGTGTCTTGTTGCAAACGCAGCAGAGGATCCAGATCCTTCATAGGAGTGATAAGCTTTGGCTTTCTAAATGAATTTACTTTCTCCTCTAGTAAGCTAAATAGAATAATCACAACTCACACCAATTTCATGTGATGGAAACAAGTAAAAAGGTGAAAAGATGAACTGGTACCTGCCTTCTGCATTTCATCATCATCTATCACTGATACATACATCTTCTCTAATATATTATTTTAATGTTTTATGACTCTGAGTCTTACCTCTTCCGTTTTCAATTTGCATTCTTTTGTGCACTGCTGTCTGCATATAGCCCATTCAAGAAAACCAATTTCACCAAACTCCCAACGTGAATAACATTGTTCCAGAGAAAATGCTGGTAAGTCCTCCATCAGTTCATCTTCAAAGTCCCCTTTGGACAACCCAACCGTTAGATTTGCGCCATCTTCACATGATGGTTGATCCATCTTATGACAGGACAAATGAACGGTTTTGATCACCAATTGTCGACTCAAGCTGCTCTCTACCTGAGTTGACATGGGACATGTTTCCAAGACATTCTTCTACCTGTACTTGTCCCTGTCCATTGTGCATCACATTGGCCAATTTGCGTGCTTAGTTAGTATAGTTTGTTATTATTATCAAATGCAGTTCCAATCCCTGTTTGAGAATTAAGTGCAAAAGAAGCTGTGCCCCACCTTTGATCATCAGGGGGGCACTGTTCAAATCAGCCCAGTCAATCCTTCTATTGGGGAGCCTGGAAAATGGATGTGGAGCCGTCAACTGTGTAATTCGATGGACGACTAAGATCAATCAGAAAAGGTGATAGATGATGGAAGGGGACCAGCATATCTTATTGGTGGGCCACCTAATTTGAAAGTGGGACCTACTTTCATTTACAAAGTAGTTTGCTAGTCACCATTGGGAGAAAGCGGGAACAAACACGCTTTGTTTGTTTAGTTTTACAAGTTCTTACAATCACGACATTCTTACCGAGGACCATATAAGAACCTGCTATGATACATATTCCATAGTCCTCTCTCTCTTTCTCTAAGTCATGGCTATGTCCTATAACTTGAGAACTTCACACAAATCTCCAAAGAACCTTTTCATAAGCCCCATCTTTGCCATTACCATCTTCTTTATTTTCCCATCTGCGAGCGCAGTTGAGTTCAAAATCTCTCGTTTTGATGCCAGTGCAACCAACATTCTCTATGAAGGCGATGCAGTGCCTTTCAATGGTGCCATTGAGCTCACCAGAGTCGATTATTTATGCCGCGTTGGTTGGGCCACATTCTCTCAACCAGTGCACCTTTGGGACAAAGCCACCCAGAAACTCACAGATTTCACTGCACGCTTCTCCTTCTCCATCGACACCCGCGATTCTTCGACCTATGGTAATGGTTTTGCCTTCTTTCTTGCTCCTGTTGATTTCAAAATCCCACCCAACTCGGTGGGTGGATTTCTAGGCCTCTTCAACACCACAACCTTCTATTCCAGAACCCAAAACCAACTTGTGACAGTCGAGTTCGATGCTACTCCGAACAGCGAGTGGGATCCTCCGGTGGAACACATTGGGATCAATGTTAACTCAATAGAGTCCATCACATATGCACCTTGGAATGTTACTATTCACAGTGGGGCAGTGGCAAATGCTTGGATCAGTTATAATGCCAGTATTAAGAGGTTGAGTGTTTTCTTAACATATGAAAAGAATCCCATTTTTCGTGCAAATTCTAATTTGTCATATGATGTTGATTTGAGGAAAATTTTACCTGAAAAGGTTAAAATTGGGTTCTCTGGAGCCACAGGTTCATATCAAGAGCGACATATCATCCATTCATGGGAGTTTAGTTCGACGATGGGAGCAGAAGGGGGTGATGGAAAGATTGACAGAAAGGTGAGATGGTTAGTTGCAATGATCATCTGTGCAGGCACTTTGATGGGTGGGGCATGTACAGGATGGCTTTTCTTGTCACGAAGGAGAATTAGGGCGAAGAAAGCATATGAGGAGATGATAACTTTTACATCCATCAATGGTGTTTTAGAAAGAGGAGCAGGGCCAAAGAGGTTTACATATGAAGAGCTAGCCTTTTCTACTAACAACTTCTCAGATGAAAGGAAGCTGGGACAAGGAGGATTCGGAGGTGTCTATAAAGGGTACTTAAGCGATTTGGATTTGGCGGTGGCTGTAAAGAAAATCTCAAGGGGATCCAGACAAGGAAAGAGGGAGTACATGACCGAAATCCAAATTATAAGCCAATTGAGGCATCGCAATCTGGTGCAGCTCCTGGGTTGGTGCCATGATCATGGTGAATTCCTGCTTGTTTATGAGTTCATGCCTAATGGAAGCCTCGATTCTCACCTCTTCGCCAAGAACTGTGCTCTCACATGGGAATTGAGATACAAGATAGTGCTCGGTCTCGCCTCTGCCTTGCTGTATCTGCACGAGGAATGGGAGCAATGTGTGGTGCATAGAGACATCAAATCCAGCAATCTGATGTTAGATTCCAGTTTCAATGCGAAGCTTGGGGACTTTGGGCTTGCTAGGCTCATGGACCATGAGCTGGGGCCCCAGACCACTGTGCCGGCGGGTACCTTGGGCTACTTGGCACCTGAATGCATCAGCACAGGCAAGGCTAGTAAAGAATCTGATGTATTTAGCTTTGGGGTTGTGGCATTAGAAATCTCTTGTGGGAGAAAGGCACTGGAAGCTAAGGATGAGGAGTCTAAAATAAGGTTGGTGGATTGGGTTTGGGAGCTTTTTGGGAGTGGATCACTTCTTGATGCAGCCGATGGAAGATTGGGTAGGCATTTTGATGCGAAGCAAATGGAGTGCTTGATGGTTGTTGGGCTGTGGTGTGCTTACCCAGATCCAAGCTTAAGGCCTTCAATAAAGCAAGTGATGAAAGTTCTTAATTTTGAGGCGCAACTGCCCGATCTTCCAAACCAGCTTCCCGTCCCCACGTACCTGGTACCACCACCAACTGCCTTTTCTGCACAGTCGTCCTCAGTATCATATACCATCATTTCCACAGGCCGTTAACTAATCAATCTAGTTTAAGAAAGTGAACTGGATTGATAATTGTGTACTGCGACTATTAATTGCTTCAAATAGTTGGCAGATTGAATAGAGACCATGTCTCCCTGACTACAATTCTGCATCCCTACCACTTTAGCCTTTTGATCTCGACGTTACCAAATGTAAAGTGGGGTAGATCACCTATCACAGGCAAAACTTATCACTCAAAATGTTAAATGATTGTTGTTATCCGCTATAGAATTCACTAAGGCCGAAATCATTAATGGAAGTTCAATCAAGGAATGTTCCTATTACCTGTAACTTTGAAGTTTGCGAGGTTGTATATGAGCTCTGCAATTACAATAGATGAATGATAAACTTTGTGTGTAGCTTTTGTTTCTTCATTTTAGCCATACATATGTACCCCAGTATTTAGATTGTGGTTATGGGTAGCAGAGGATGAGTCGGGTCATGTCCCTTAGCATTCCAAATGCTCTATTTCGTGCAAGGATTCTCTCACTTGAAAACCAACTTTTAGCAATTAAAATTCTCACAATTCCAGCATTCACAATGCTGGTTGGGCAATGAGTATTTAGAATTCCGCTTCTAAGGGACAACATTGAGACAATTACAAATGCTCCAAGATAAGAATTCCCACAATTCTTGCAAACAAACAGGCCTAACTATGTGATTTCACCAACTTATTTTGTTTATTTTAATAATGTGAATAAAAATGATCAATCTGACGATGGTGGTTACTATGATCAAATTAAAATTTATGCCACATCCTATCCAAAACCCAAAAGTGATGAACAACTACTAGGAACTAAGATTTCATTAATGAGCATTAATTAATAATAATCCCAATATAGAAAAGAGATTTTCAATTAAAAAAAAAAAAGAGGGACCTTTTATAAATATCAGAGAATGTGGAGCTTCACATTCACGCTACAGATTTATTGGATTGTAGTTAGTATATCAAGAATCAAATGTTTTTTTTTTGCTATCGGAGGGTTCCCAACCCTCTGGGCCCAGATAGAAGCCGGATAAACACCCCTGTGGCCTCAATGTGGTAGCACTAGTGGACTCAACTTTCGATTCTTGAAAAAGGGGGAACTGAGAGTTTTGATACCAAGACTACTAGCTCTGGAAGAGGGAGAAACCGTGGTCCTGACTACTAGGCCAACCCCTTTGTGTTAGAATCAAATGTTATTTATTTCATTGATTTGCTTATAAATTGAGTTCTTAATCTCTCCCTCACTAGAAATGTCATTCTTTATATATTTATTAAAATATATAAAGTTATAGTAAAATACATAAATATGCATCGAATTGGACTTAGAGTCAATGTCAAAATTACATCGAATTATACATTCGAATTAATGGATCGAACTCAGTTGAATCCAAATAGGAATCAAGCGAATGAAAAAATAAATAAAGGAAACATAGCCCATCAAGATTTCAGAATATATAACGTTGTCAATCTGGGAACTGCCAATTCAAATGCGAATGGAAAATCAGGTAGCTACATATTTCCGTACATGCCAATCGGATCCTGTTCAACAGTGGGCCTAAATGTTGTTTGGAAAAAGACCTAATTAGCTGAAGAAATGATTTCCAAAAGATTCATATGAGGGTGGGATTCCAGCTTGATGGGATCAAGTGGATGTTTTGATTGATGAAAGGTAATACAAGCACAATGGTTGGATGGATTGGATTTAGTAGTTTATGGGCGAGTGGATATTACATCTACATCCATTGCGTCCGATCTAGATGTGTAGATGCATCTTTCCTTAGTGAGCCCTGGAATATATGAAAAGATAGTTTGATTCAATTTATTTCCATATGGATCATCTAGATTAGATGGAATGGCCAGATGACCAGGCTGTTCAATTTTTTGTTTTTCAACTTAAAGGGCTGGGACCCAAATCCTCTGGTGAGGGAGTAGACTTCGGATGAGGTGAGGGAGCCCTTTGGTGAGGGAAGATGACTTCAGATGAGGTAGCATGGCCCTCGGATGAGAGAAGGTGCCTGCTCAGATTTGAATCTAGGATGGACAAGTAAGAACTCACATCTGTTTCCACTAGGGTAAGAGACACTTCTTGACAAGGCTGTTCAACTCAAGTTGAAACGGACAGAAACACATCTAAGCAAAATGGCCACATGACCACATGAAAGCATGCGTGTGCACGTGCAAGTCTTTAGGTTTGGCACAGGGGTTGGTCAAGTAGTCAAGATTACGGTTCCTCTCTCTTTTGGAACTAGAGGTCTTGATATCGACTCTCAGTTCCTATTTCTTCAAGAATCGAAGGTTGAGTGCACTAGTGCTACCACATTGAGACCGCATGGGTGTTTATACGGCTTCCCTCTAGTCCAAAAAGGATTGAGAACCCTTCGATAGCCAAAAAAAAAAAAAAAAGGTCGTCCCCATGCATAAGGTCGACCGATATAGACATGATTCACATTTTTCAAAGGATGGCTTTTCTAACTTTTTTTAACTTTTTTTTTTGGATTTTAGATGGATTTTCCACTTAACTTTTTCTATTTTTTTGTGGTCAATTATTATAGAATGCCATGTCAGGTACTATAGTTGCTTTTTTTTAAAAATTTAAATAAGATATATGCAACTTAAAAAAAAAAAAAAAATCTATAGGACATTGCCATTGTCTTCTAGGTTTGGCACAGGTGGGCCCCATAATTAAGGTAGTGGCCGGCTAACAAAGGATAAAGTTTCTATTTTACTATTTTAAAAGAGTTTTCCTACCTAATTCTTTCTTCCATTTTTTTTTTTTTAATTTTCCAATTATTTTGAAGCTTCATGTCATCACACCAGCAGGCACTTGCATGCGATTTTTTTTTACACCATATGAAAGAATCATGAGCCTCTACTTAAAAGATACTCTCCCTCGCTTTTTATTTTTTATATTTAAAATATGACACTTGGCTTAGTTTGTGGAGCCTACTTAACCCAACAAAATCATGAGGACTATTATGATCTATTCAATGGTTCATTAAACATTATTGTTTGTCTAATCTAAAGCTATAAAATAGGTGGTCAATAGATGAAGGGCAAATATCCTATTTTGACCATTCATTTCATCATCAAAGACTGAAAATTTATTAGTATTTGTGGAACCTAATTTTTTTCTATATTGATAGATTCAAAGGCCTGCTTATATGCTGCAGGGCTAAGAGACCTACAAATTATGCCCTGGGTCTCATCTTAAAAAGAAGCAATAGAGACGTGATTCATTTAAGACCTGGGCTGGCTTTTAAAACCTCTTGGATGCATTTCAATTGCTTGGGCAGAGGGAATAAAAAAGGGTACTGTGGGCATGGTGTAGTCGCCCACTGTTGCTTGGCTTGAGACATGGGTGTGTAACTAGAGCATCTGAGTTTGAATCCCTAGTCGCAAAAAAAACGAGAAAAAGGGTATGATCTACTGTAGGCATTGGCCAAATATTTCTTGAGTTTGACCATCTTAATTCTTAATTTTAAGACATCGACATTTAATAATTTTAGCAATGCATTTTGTCTTGTGGCTTAAAATAATTAAGAATGGTTGGTGATCAGTGTCAAGTTGGAATGAATACCTATAAAGGCAGGTAGGTATTCACAAACAGGGCTTGGATTGTAAATGAATTGTGTTCAGGTCAGATTCATTTTGGACCCTATCCTGACCCAGTTACTATTATGGGTGTATGATCCAGATCCTAACACTCACAACCGACATGTCATGTATCAGCCCTAGAACCAATAGCGTTTGAGCCAATTGGACCGGGACCTGACTTCATACCTGATTCAAGGCAAACTTTGTTAACATTATATATTATATATTTCACTACATAATATATAATTCCGTTAATACAAGACATTATCAATATAAATATTTTTTGCTAGGTTAGCCTATTGCCAAGAGTGATACTATCTACTTGAGGACTCAAGAACCGATATGTAAGCATGTATATGTGATGCTGAGATGCCAACATCACTCAATTATTAATAAATTTATTTATACTACATATTACAATAGCAAGTGCAATACGTTTTGATATAATACATTATTATACATTAAATTTATTATAAACGAAGGTATCCAGGTCCGCACCCGGTATGTTAATTGGACCCAAACTGATTATCAAACTTGTCTTATAAATAATTGGTTTCGTACCTATATTTTTTGGGTCCGGTCCTAGCGGATACATGGTAATTGGAGGTCTATTAACCATTCCTTTTGGATTCATAATAAGTGGGCTTCCTTGGACAATGTTTCTTCTGGCTGAATCTTCACTAGAGAGATATAGTGGTCAATTTTATCTTGGGACCAACTATTCTTGTGAATTGGAATACATCACAACTTTCATAATCACTGCAATTAATCTCTTCCTAAATCGTATAGCATTCCTCCTAAATAGACTACTATACTCTTTGATGAGTACTTATGTGCCCTATGATCTCCCTTCCTCAATCCTACAGTATTTCTCCTAAATTTTGTATCCCACGTACGGTCCTACTTTAAAAGTCTTTGTTTGTTAAAGTGGGAAAAAAGTCTCTGTAAGTAGTATAGAGACAAAACTTGGTGGAATGTGGGGAA
The DNA here is from genome assembly GCA_038049695.1 of Cinnamomum chago. Lineage (NCBI taxonomy): Eukaryota > Viridiplantae > Streptophyta > Magnoliopsida > Laurales > Lauraceae > Cinnamomum > Cinnamomum chago. The sequence continues at coordinate 89,499,985 of CP142452.1, read as the reverse complement.
GGGAAGAAGGTGGGGAGGAGGAGAACCATGAGAAGTGCTGTTGAACGAAAAGGGTTAGGGAATTTATAGTCTGGGTGGTGCACTTTGGACTCGTTTTATCGATGTAGGTTTTACGCCTATAGATATTAGGGATAAAGATGTACGTATGCCTTCTGTTTGTTTTTTGGTATCCCAGCTAAAAAGGGCTTGGACCCAGGCGACCCCACACTAGCGGGAAAATAAGTCCACACTAGTGGGAAGAGTGGCATACCCTGTGATAAAGGGGTAGATGAAACCTCAACTATTTATATATATATATATATATATATATGTAGCGATATTTCAAATTGAAATCACTTCCAATTGATTATGACCAATTTAATTTAGTTTGACCCTAGCAAACGGGTACTAGGGTTGGATCGGGGTAATTTACGTCAAGTCAGAGATGAGCACACTTTTTAGACTCAACCCGACCCGTGTATTTTTAAAAATTAATTTGGTTTGTGCCGAGACTTGAACTCAAGATAGTATGGATTTTAAAGGAACAAACTTACCATTACACTACAAAGAATCTTTTTACTAATAGTTATCAACAAAAACTTAAAATTAGTTAACGAGAGTGGAACCCGGCGCCCCCACTTTGGAATATGGACCGTGAGTTAATGGAATTTATCTACGAGGTATTTATAAAAATAACTATATTTTTAGAATATTGACCCCTATAAATACTGTTGTTATTATTTTCATACTTATGCATTGTACTTTAAGCATGGATGATAAAATTTTTAAAAAAACTATTTTATATGATTTCCTATATAGTCATTAATTTTCTATGACAACCATTTTACAATAAAACTAAACTCAAATGAATATATAATATATGAATTAATTAACAAAAATAATAAGTTTCATAGTTAATAAGAAAATGATAATATTATTGAAAAAAGAAAAACTTGCGACAACAGCGTGGAGCTAAAGAGGAGGCGGAAAACTTTTCCTATAACTGATGTGCTATAATGCGCGCTTGCCGATGAAGAAATGATGAGTCTATTTTTTTTTCTTTTTTGTGTATGTGGCTTTAAATTTTATAAATCGTGTTGTAAATGGAGTGGAACACTATGATAGACCCCATCTATTAAAAATCACAATTATTTAGGTAAACATCCTTGCTATTTATGGGATGCCTCAAATTCTTACCTCATTCTAGGTTATTTCCACAGTCAAATTCATTCTCAGATAAAAAAAATACAAAATACTTGAGTTTTCCAAATAAAGTTTTTTTTTTTTTTTTTTTTTTTTTTTTTTTGTTGTGATTTGGACTCTTCATCATGCCTTTTGTCTATTAAGAAACTCTCAATATCATTCTATTTCTATCAAGCAATAGCATTTGAGTGTTAATGGGTCCCAGTGTCTATAAGTGCCACTAATCTAAGGAATTTCAAATATTTTTGTTTCTTCTAATTATATGATTTTTTTTCTTTCTTTTTAGAATGTGAAATGCTGATTTCTGGGTTGTCTAGTTTATTGAATCTTTAGTCTTTTTTATTTAATCCACTCTCAGTTCTGGGTTGTCTGCTTTCTTTTTTATCTATTGATTTTGATTGTACACTTTTTTTTTTTTTTAAGAATGCAGAACTAATGGTAAAAAGAATCTCTAATAATATTGGTCCATCTAAGTAAAGAATTAAGTTCATTCTTATTAGAATCATTTTTAACTTTCTCCAATATAATTCTATTTCTCTGTGTCAACAAGAGAACTTTCATTTTTTCCTTTCATTTACTTTTAAGTTCATTATATTTTTTTAGAGCAAATTTAATAATTTTATTTTGTTTTCTTTGTGTCTCTTTTTAGTACCGTCTCATGTCTCAATTGCATGCTTATTTTAGATCAGTGTTCAACTCATTTTAAAATGTGAGCACATTAAGACAATTGGTGCAATTATAAAACATTTCAATTTGAGAGGTAAACCTTTTTTAATTCATTTACTTTTTAGTTCATCATATTTTATTTGGAGCAATTTTAGTTATGTCATTTTAATATGATTTATATAAAAGAACCATCATTTTAAAATTTCTATAGATTTGCAAAATTTTTATGGTAATTTGTATTTGTATGGTTTTCATAGATTATGAGTTTCTTTTTTCCCCTTTTTTTTTTTCAACTTTTGGGTATTGGGTTCTTCTTGGTTTTTTTTTTTTGAAAAACCTTTTATCATGAGATTTTCTATGAATTCTCATTTTTTTGTGCTATTTTTTAAATATTTTTAATACTTATCATTATGAGTTAATTATTTATTTTCCTTCCATTGTGTTCTTTAAGTTCTCTTTGTGAAATCCTTTTATGGATTTTTCTTATTTCTTTTGTGGCTTCATATTTCCATTTTTGAATATTAGATTATCATAAGTTGGTTTGGTTCTTCTAAATTTCTTTTATCATTGTATTGTCTTTGAATCTTTGTTTATATATATTTTTATAGCCTTTTTAATAAAATTTATTTCATTTTATTTTGTATTTCTTAATTACATTATAATTTCTCACTTGTGATGGGTTTTTAGGTTATTTATTTATTTATTTATTTTTTTATGATGGTTTTTCATGAATTTTTGGGTTCTTTTGTCTTTGCCCTTCTGTGCTTCATTTTTTAGTTTTTTTTTTTCCTCATGAGTGTTTGATTCTTTTAAATTTCTTATATTATTGGGTTGATTATGGATTTTCATTTCTATGTTTTATTTCTATGTGTCTTTCAAATTTTATTGGATTTTATTTATAGTCTATATTGTTTGTTTGTTTTGATTTTTTTTAGTTTTCTTTATCATTAATCTTCAATTTTCATGGGCTTGTGTGTTTTTTTTTTTTTAAATTATATGGTATTCGGCATTGAATTCTCATGTACTTCTCTTTTTTTTTTCCCTCTCTCAGACTAAAACCTTTTGCATTTAATTTTAAAAAAACTGATCATAAATTTTTTTATAAATTTTAATATTATAATTATATTGCCCGTGCTAAGCACGGGCGTGTTTTTCTAGTATTATTATATGATACTAACAACAATCGGTTTTGAAGCCGCCAAATTATGAATTTTTAAGTGTGCTTATTTCTGTTATTAAGACAACAGTGGTTAGGGGTTGGATAAGTGACAATGATTATTGCCAATCCATTAGAGGTGAGAGAGTGTGAATGAATTGGATTTATCTATGTGGGGTTCCACTATAAAAAAAGATAAAGACGTCTAAAAAGAGCGCAAATATTAATGCTTTGATTTGATATGAAATGGATCAAATTAAATATGTGCAAGGCCATCTTTCAAAAACCAATTGAAAGGGTTTTTTTTTTTTTTTCCCTTCTAGGTTGGTCTACTGGCTTGGATTAATACTTCAAATTTGAATGCCCAGCAATTGATCCATGAATATATGCGTGATATCAAAGGTGACAACATCACTAAATTATGAGTGTGATGGCTTTGAAAGTCTATTTGGATTTCTCACTATATTTAGAAAGAAGTCTGATAAGATGGTCCCAGTTTGTGCATCTCGTGTTCCTGATTCAAGACTGTCCTGAACCCACCAACCGACTAAAGGCAAATGAGAGAAAAGAGGTTTCTCCCTTTACGAAGAAATAAAGGTTAGTGCGTTTTCGCTTTTTCTTTTTTAGTGGAAAGAGAGTTCCATTCAACAGAAACTAGAGACAAGGAAAACAAAAGGACAAAAAAGGAAGACCCGGGCGCCAAAATATGAAATGACCCACCCCCCCCCCCCCAAGGAAAACAAAAGGACAAAAAAGGAAGACCCGGGCGCCAAAAGAGTGCTGCTACCTGCACACTCCATTTTACTCAACATACACTGCAAAGAGATTGTGACTAAAATACCCACTTGCAAAATGACCAAAACGTATGAACTGCACTCCTCCCACACTACTGAATACACACTGCGTTTTCCCTCCAAACGAAAATGTTGGAAATGTTGTCATCCGGGCTGTCGTCACTGTATTCCATCCTCTTCAGTTTGCACGAGTAATGAAGTGAAGGTTTCTATCATCTTCCTACATTTAACGCTCTGTACTTGGCACCCAACGTTCATCTTCTCTCTTCTCTCTCGGTTTAAAGCCTCACAGCATTGACTGCAACTCATTATCGATTGCATTCAAAGTTGAAACTCGGTTTGCGAGCATTCTTGATCAATGGACGAGCGAAAGGACAAGCATCCACTCACTCCCGATCATTCTAGCAGCGTCGAGGTAAGCATATTCATCGAGAGTTGGATTAATGGTGGAGACGAACCGTTCGGCCCTGAATGTCCGACCGAAGGGCCTATTGTCGGCCATGCAGGGCCGAGTACATGCCCTTCGGTCGGACCTGAATGGCCAGAATATGCCCTAAGTTCGGTACTGTAGGGCCGAACATGTCCCATTTTCGCGGCCATGTATGGCCGAACAGAGGCAATTTTCGCAGCCATACATGGCCGAACAAGCTGCCATCTTACCACAGCCGTGTAATTTTGTCATCTAGATTATTCTAACAAAATTGGTTCCATCGCAGTTTCATGCGCCTACTGAGTGCAGCAAGGTTGGGTCGGAATGTGTGGTCGACTATAGTAATGAGTTTATCACTGAAGAGGTAATTAATTGAGATGAATCATTTGATGGAAAAATTGATGTAGTCACTTGTTTCAATATAATTTTATTTTGTAAAATGTGCAGATATTCACAAGCCGAGAAGCCTTAATTAATTGGGCTCGTGAGGTTGGGAGGAGAAATGGTTTCATTATTGTGATTAAGACATCAGCAGCGCCCAACAGGAGGAATAAAAAACCAAGGCTGACCCTTGGGTGTGAGAGAAATGGGTCTTATAGAGACACGAGGATAACTAAAGATGGGACCGTTGGGAAGAGATTGAAACAGACTGGTTCAAAAAAATGTGGATGCCCATTCACGTTACAAGGCAAAGTGGTTGGCTCAAATGAGGAATGGATGTTGCATGTAGTGTGTGGTGTGCATAATCATCCTGCTGCAGACTTTCTAGAAGGGCACTCATTTGCAGGGAGATTAACAAAGGATGAAACTTCATTGCTAGTAGACATGTCCAAGAATATGGTTCGGCCAAAAGAGATCTTGGTGACACTAAAACGGAAAAATGAGTTAAATGTTAGTACAATGAAGACCATTTACAATGCACGTCAAAGGCATAAAGTTGCGGAGAGGGCTGGACGAAGTCAAATGCAGCATCTGTTGAAATTATTGGCGGATCATGGTTACATTGAGTGGCATAGGAATTGTCCTGCATCAGATACTGTCATTGACTTGTTTTTCACACACCCTACCAGCTTAGACCTCTTGCGTGCATTTCCTCATGTGTTGATAATGGACTGCACCTACAAGACCAATCGGTACCGAATGCCCTTATTGGAGATTGTTGGGGTTACATCCACAGAGAAGACTTTTTCGGTATGCATTGTATATCTCCAGAATGAACGTGAAGACTGTTACTCATGGGCATTGGGTATTTTGCGCAAAGTTATTGGCGATGGTGTTCTTCCTAGCGTTATCGTCACTGACAGAGAGATGGCTTTAATGAACGCCATATCTATTGTTTTTCCAGACGCCAAACATCTTTTATGCAGATGGCATATCAACAGAAATATTTTGGCTAAATGCAAGAAGTTGTTTGAGACGAAAGAAAAGTGGGACCGGTTTATAATGAGCTGGAACATGTTGGTCTCCTCATCCACAGAGGAGCATTACAATCTGCAATTCAGCTTGTTTGTCAAGGAGTTCATTACCTATCCGACGACACTTCAGTATGTGAGGTCGTCTTGGTTAGATGCGTACAAGGACAGATTTGTGGCTGCATGGACGGATAAGGTCATGCATCTTGGGAACACTACTACAAACAGGGTGGAGAGTTCACATGCACAGCTGAAGCGGCAGCTTGGATCAAGCCAGGGGACTTTCGAAGACTCTTGGACAAAGATTCACAACTTATTGCTGCTGCAACATACAGATATAAAATCATCATTTGAAAAAAGTAAGACGGTTGTGCAACACAACTTTAGGCCTTCCGAATTCAAAGAACTTCGTGGGAATATTTCTATAAGTGCATTAGAGAAAATCTTAGCCGAGACGAAACGAGCATCGTCATTTGGTATCGATAGAGATGCTTGTGGCTGTGTACTTCGATGCACACATGGTCTACCTTGTGCTCATGAAATTGCAGAATACATAAGTGCTGGTCGCCCTATTCCTCTAGATTGCACGCATATGCATTGGCGCAAGCTTGACTTGTTATCTACCGCTTCTGTCAAGGACTCGTGTTTGAATTTGGATTGCATGCCAGAGATAGATTTAATTGTTGAACAGTTCAGGGGCTACGACTCGAGAAAGAAGTTACAAATCTTGGATAAGCTTAGGGAGCTTGCAAAGCCTGAGACGACCTCGCTTGCCGAGCCAGCTTCGAAGTCACAGTGTAAGGGGCGCCCAAAATTGAAATTACATAACTCCACTAAACGTGAGCCGTCTTCCTTTGAATATTTTGAATCAGCTCAAGACAGTTACTCTCCTGTCTTGAAGATGGAAGAGACCATTGTCAGTAGTGGGGCCTCTTTGGTGCCCGTGAAGAAGCATATACCTAAGCAAAAGGTCATTCGCACCCGATCGCTAAAGCCTGTTTCTTATATTAACACACTCCCAGCTGGTTTAAGGCCTTATATCCATCATGTAAAAGATGTCAAGGCGGATGGCAATTGTGGCTTTAGAGCAATTGCAGGGTTGATGGGACTTGGTGAGGACTCGTGGCAACAGGTACGAAAAGATCTTTCTAAAGAGTTGGTGACTCATGCCGAACACTACAGACAATTATATGGTTCACATCAAAGGGTTGATGAACTTCTCCATATCATATCCTACGAAGAGGATTGCCCTCCACATGATCGGTGGATGACGATGCCGGACATGGGACATCTAATTGCCTCACACTATAACGTGGTTCTATACCATTTGTCAATGGAGCAATGTCTGACTTTTCTTCCTCTTCGATCTGTGCCTAGTCCTCTAGCTGCTAGGTGGGAGATCGCAATCGGTTTTGTCAATCAAAACCACTTTGTTCAGGTGATACCAAGTTCATTGCATAGTTTCTCTGATCTTATTTTGCTCTGAAATAACGTGACTAACTTGAACTCATTATCATATGTAGGTTTTCCTCTTACAAGGTCATCCGATTCCACCCATTGCTACTAACTGGAATCGTCACCATCACCCTTCTGCAGATGGATGGGATACGGCTTATCAATCTCGGATCCAACATTTCAGAGATATTATCAGTCCATCAGTTGCGACATGCGAAACAATTGATATAGAATGAATGTTATGTTTTATAAGGATGTATCAATGTTCCAATTTTTTTGAAAAACTCGGTGACATGAACCTTCTTGTAATTTTGCATCTGTTTCTTTTTATTTTAAATATAAGAATATTCTATATATCTTCATGGTGCATTGGGAAAGTATCTCCACAAACCATTTTTTAGGAAAATATTAATACTCAGCTTCTCCCATGTCCGTTCGGCCACACAGGGCCGAACAAATTTATATTGTTCGGCCCTATGTAGCCGAACCAACTTGAGTTGTTCGGCCTCACGCGGCCGAGCAAACACAATTTGTTCGGCATCACAGGGCCGAACATAACTGTAAGTGCGTCCAAACTTTCAATGTTTTCTTACAAAACTGTTTGTAACCTCTTTGTTTTTTAAATTCGGTCTTGTATAAAAAAGAGACTATCAAACATACTTCAAATCAATATGCAACGTTAAAAAATCATATCCATAAATAGGCCATGGAAAAAATATGTACAGACCTTTGTTACACATCATATTACTTACAAAACTGTTTGTAACCTCTTTGTTACACAAAAAAATTACAATCTTTCAATGTTTTCCAACAAGAACAATTATATGGAAACAAAAAAGAAGTTCAAATGCTTAGTCCACATCCTATCCCCCACGTCTCCCCCTGCGGATGTAAGTGCGTGTCTCGCTCCGTGGCGGTCGATGAACAAGATCTGCCGGATCGGCTCCATCCAGTACCTTGTTTACGTCCTCAAGGGCCACGTATAAGGCATCAGGATCTCGGATACTCAGACTATGCCCTCTCCTTAGAATCGGCTGAATAATACTTTGGGCATTCACGATGCGCTGCCACATTGATCACATAAAGCACAAATTAGTAAGTTTGTTCAGTTGGTTATACTTAATAAAATAGTTAAGTTACCAGGCATCTTACCAATCGTGGGTCAATAGAAGAGCTACCCTGAAAATCCTGATTACGCGGATTAAACGTGGAGCGATGTTCAGGGTTTTGAATAATAGGGTGGGACACTCGGCGGAACCATTCCATATAATTGGGTGCACAGTCCCATGGGTGCCCCACAGGTGCACCGCGCTCCATCGGAGACAGGATGTGGTTATGCCATCTCTCCCATATTTGATCCAAGTAATTGTAGGCGATCCGATATTGATTTGCGGTGGGACCCCTAGTGGCGCGCTGTGGAGCTAGTGGAGTGGGGGGAATGCGTTGAACCCTACCAAATTGCCTAAGCACCCGATCAGGATGATATGGTTCAACGATGTCCATGCACTTAAGACAGCCAGTATAAAACGCAACCTCGTTAAAGGGGTGATCTGCCCTATGCTCTCGATAGGGGTCCCACACCACCTGCAACATTAGTCAACAAAACCATTAGTTAAAGTATACGATACTATTTTCGGAAAACGTAATGCATTTATAACATATAAAAGACATTACCTCATGGGCACCAAGGTCATCAAGTGCCTCTCGTAATGACTGCAGGTTGGACATTTGGTCCCCAGACTCTCTTCTTGGCACCCAACGATGCACCCGCGGTAAATCTTCTGTGTATGCGCGGTTTTGGTGAGGCCTACATATGTGGAAATGCTCGTAAATCCATGCCTCTAGTAGAGTCAAATATCCTGCAATCTGCCTGACTCCATTACGAGTAGCAAACCCTAACTGTCGGTATAAATGCGCAAGTGCAGCAGCTCCCCAAGCATACGTGCGTGCCTCATCAAAGTTCATCAGCAGCCTCAAATAAGGCACTGGGACCCTCGTGCCAGTCTTGTCTGTGAAGAGTGTACAACCCAATATATATAGTAGATATGCTCTAGCTGCACACCTAATGCGATCTTCTGGATCCGCATCAGTCACGTCTCCATATAGGTCCCTCAGCCACTCCAATCTAACCGAAGAGCCCCGCACACCTACTAACTCTTCGTGTGCCTGCTGGGATGTGACCCCGAGACCATGCTCTACAAGTGTCTTTGATCGCTCAAAAGACAGCTGCTCAACTGATACGGATCTCCCAGTGACCGGGATCCCTAGAATGGTGCCGACGTCATCAAGTGTAATCGTCATTTCACCAAAAGGCATGTGAAATGTGTTAGTCTCAGGCTGCCATCTTTCCACAAAGGCTGACACCATGTTCTTGTTGATGGAACGATAAGACGTCGCCACCAATGGAGCCAGCCCTGAACGGCCAATGAGACGTGCAAAAATGGTATTTTGCCTTCCTTCTGAATTCCATGCCCAATCACAGATTTTTTGGCCATGGCTTATGCATTTGAGTGGCGGTCTCTCCTGCAAAACGAAATAAAACATAAATTAGCAAAGGTAATAAATATTTAAAACCTATTCAACAAGAATATTCACAAACCTGCTGCTGCCAAATACTTGCAGCAATATGAGTCCGAAAACTAGGCAGTAGGCTCAAACTTGTAGGGCCCCCCGGGAATCTCTCCAGTCCTATGAGCAACAGGGGGCGTTGTGCACGTACTTTTGGCTGTTCGGGCTCAACTTGGGGTTCGGGCTCAACTTGGGGTTCAGGCTGTTCTTCAACCGCTTCTTCGTCACTCTCGGAGGAAGAAGCCACCACCCTCTGACGTAGTCTCCGGTTCGACGCTGTCGGTCGAATCCTAGAGGTACTCGGCCTATCCATATATCTTAAAAAAAAATAAACATCAGTACATAGATTACCACTGAGTCACAGTCCGTTCGGCCCTGAGTATCCGTGTGGTTATTGAGTTGTCGGCGTTACAATGCCGAGCAAATGTATTTTGCTCGGACCCACACTGCCGAGCACATATATTTTGCTCGAACCTACATTGCCGAGCATATTATGTTTCTACGGCTCGTGAAGTCCGAACGTTCCGTGTTCGTTCGGATGCACAGAGCCGAACGGACTCATCGTCTGCAACTATCCCAGTGGCTGGACGAGGGAGACAATGACGCAAGAGGGGGGGGGGAATATGAAAATTCCAAATCTTTGATCTTAAAATACGAATACAATCATTTCTAAACAAGCAAAAGGCATCAAAATCACTCACATAGGTTGGAAAGTGACGATTCACAGTAATGTGTGCACTTGTAAGAAGAAGGCGATGGCCCAGGTGGTTGGAAATCCTATGTTCACGTGGAGGAGAAGGTTGGGGAGCTTTTTGATCTCGCCTTGGACGTGGAGGTTGCAGTGAAACGGCAGTTCAGACAGTGAAATGGGAGGGAAGACGACAGCGTGCAGGGAGAAAACCTCTATGAGAAAGCATGGGTATTTTTGGGAACGTGCAGAGTGTGGAGATCAAAATGGGAGAAGCTTCTCACTGTGTATAGAGTTGCACAGTGTGGAGATCAAAATGGAGTGTGCAGGTAGCAGGACTCGCGCCAAAATATGAAATGACCGCCCCCCCCCCCCCAAGAAGATGAATCACCATTGTTGTTGTTAACATTCCTGAGCGGTTATAATTATGGTCGAGCTCTCGCATTCACCATAAAATTATTGTTGTAGTAGCTCAATGGGGTGTAAGATCCTATAAATGGTATCAGAGCCTAGTAGGTCGGAGTCCACTCTTGCTCTTGAGCTGTCAGAATTGTAGTCGAGCCCTCGCCCTTACCCTCACCATAAAACTATTGCTGTGCTGTTTTCTATCACCAATTCATTTTGGGACAAGTGGTAGCCCATGTTGATGCGAGTACTGAGGTATGATGCACTTCAGCCTTGACTTCCTCCAAGTAAATTTTATGGACATGCATGTGGTTGTAAATAGCATTTGAAAACTTTAAGCGCCGGATTAACCAAATTGTTGGCAAGGCCATCTTCCAGCTTGTTATGGGATCGTCTGCAATACTTGATCTCCCACCATTTGAAAGCAGATAACATGAATAGGCTATGCGAGCCTTTGTACCAGTAGTACTAGACAATTTGAAGGATAGAAAAATGCAAAATACACAAGATCAGCATCAAGGTTGGTGCCTTGAAAGAAATCATCTTACATTTTTTAATGAAATCTTTGTAATCGGATTTTGTCCTCAAATGAATGAAATTTGTTTCTATTAATTATCAGCTAAAGTGGATTTGGGAACTGTGAAGTGGGGGCATTTCTCTTCATCTCATTCTTTACTAGCAAAATACGCTCGTGCTTAGCACGGACAATATAATCCACAAAATATAAAAAATTGTAAAAGTAAAAAAGTTTAAATTTTAAATGAAATTAAAAATATGATATTATATCTCTTATATTGATAAGGAAATTTTTATAGTAAATTTAAAATATTATATTGTTCGGTTGTGGGCGAGTTTGGTAGTAACAACGAGGGAAAGATGTTTGAGAGGATGGTAAATATATATATATATATATATGAAGAGAGAGAGAGAGAGAGAAAGGAAAATTTGATAATCGTTTTGAAGAGTTATGAAACTAACATCAATCTATTTTGCCTCTATCAACTGACCATTAATATTAATTAACTTAATTTTAATTAGGTTATAATTTGTTGTGGGGGGGGGGGGGGGGGGGGGGCGGGCTGTGCTTGACGAGACATGTCACGAGTCAAAATTTTAGATTCTAATTAATGTGGGGAGGTTGGTGATGTGATGAGACATTTTGGGAGTCAATTATTTAGAGAGCGTCAAAATCAATTGATGTTAATTGGAATTGAATTGATGTTGATTTCTCAATTAGGATTAGTCCCTTGAGGGGAGGGAAGGACTTGAAGAGACATGTCACGAGTCAAAATTTTAAATTGTAATTAATGTGGGGAGGTTGAGGATGTGAGGAGACATTTTGGGAGTCAATTATTTAGGGAGTGTCAGAATCAATTGATGTCAATTAGAATTGAATTGATGTTGATTTCTCAATTAAGAACAACACAAATGTCTAGATAACCATGAGTCCATGACCCTTGTAAAAGATAAGAAAAATAAAGTATCAATTGAAAAAAATATGAAAAAAATAAAAGAGAGAGGCAGAGAGAACCTCTATAAAATAATAAAAATACTTTACTACTTGAAGGATGGGGGCATAACTACCAGAGAGAGATCGTTTGAGTTGAGGGGACGACACTCGATCGGTCTTTTAACACTTGGAGGATATGTTTGTCTTTTAACACTTTTAGGATCCGTTGGATTTTGCATCAATGTGAGAGATTAAATGGGCGTTTCATGTTTCCCATCAATGCTGAGAGGTGTTGAGTGAGATATTCAGGGGTTTTATTTTATTCCCTTAAAGAAGATTAAAGAAATCATTGCTGAAGAGAGCCATTAAGTGGAGGAGACGGAAGAAAATAGTTGGTCAAAATCAAATATTAAACTTGGTCAAAATCAATTGAATAAATTGAGGCTGATTTCTCAATTGGAATCAGCCTCTTTCATATATATAAATTTGTTGGGATTTACTCCTTTTACTCTGCTTTACAACACCCAAATACCAATTTGAAAGGATTGTGAATCAGTTTGTGATTTTGAAAACTTTGATTGTAAGGCATACTGTGGGTTGCTGGTAGTCACCTTTGAAAGAGAAGACATTATAGTGATGGAAGGAGGAGGAGGAGGAAGAAGAGAAAGCAAAGAAGCCGATGGAGAAATCCCCATTGTTTAAGAAGGATTGAGTTGTCGACAGCAACTTAATTTGGTCTATAGTCTTTTTTTTTAATAAGTCAGAAATTTAAGGCCTTTTCTGAAATTTTTCAAAAAAATAAATAAAGAGGATTTTACCTAAAAAATCTCTTAAGACTTATTAATTGCCAAAAGCACCATTAACCTCTTAAAAAGACCACAGTAGTCTCAAAGGCCCTATTTGGTATTTTTTTTAAATTTTTTTCTCAGCAGGGATATCCCTGCTCCTTTGCTTGTAAGAATCCCCAAAACCCATTTTTTCTTTTGACTCTTCCGCTCTTCCCTCTTCCTCTTCCTCTTCTTCTTCCGCTCTTCGGCTCTTCCGACCTACCATCTTCCTTTGAGGCTCGACGGTTCAGGTATTTCTCTCCCTCTCTCTGTAGCTTCTTTCTCCCTCTCCCTATTGCTATGGTTTGTGCACATTAGGGTTTATGTTTTATGGAGGGAATTAGGGAAAAAGGGTGACTATGTTCCCCTTTTTTGTATTGTTTGGTTTGCATCTTTGGTTTGCATCTGTGTTGACATTTGATTGTATTCCAAGGTAATGCCATGATTTTTTTGTTCTTGTTGCAAGACTGCTAATTGCTTTGAGGGGGAGAAACACTGCCAACCCCATAACGGTAGTAAGAACAGAAAGCCAACCCCATAATGGCAACCCCATAATGGCAGTAAGGGATCTCTGATCTCTTTGTGCATGGTGTTGTTTTCGAGATTCTCTCTTGTCGTTTCCTGGGATTGAGACCAGGTCATTGTGAAGTTTCCAACACTGTTATTTAGCTGTAGGTGAATCTGGCCACTGTTATCAGACATCAGCTACATGCTGAGGATGCAGGTTACAAAGCCTTGACTCACCCAGGTGAGTTGGAACGGTACTGAGTTGAGTAACTTAGGTGAGTTTTGACCCATTTTTTGTTTGAATCGATTAGACTTGTTCAATCTGGTGTCCTTTGAATTGAGTTGACTCGGCCAAGTCAAGGTGGGTCTAGTTCTTGAACTTTGTTGAGAAGTGAGACCAGTTGTTAAATTTTGGGGCTACTTATATAACTGCATGATCATTTGAACCCTGAAACTCAATCAGAGAAATCAAGGTGGTTGACTCAAGGCAGGCCAAGTTCTTGAATTATGTTGAGACTTGAGAAGTGGTACCAGTTGGTTGACTTCTGGGGCTACTATATATGTTAATATGTCATTTGCATTCTGAACTCAATCATAGAAATAAATTTATCATGGATTAAACATTTTCATATTAGATTAGATAGTATTTGAATAATTAACGACACTCCTAATCCTCAAAGTTAGTCTTTATTAAATTATTAATGAAACTTTTTAAAGTAGATCCTTAGAATTAGGAAGAAGCATTCTTTCAGGAAATTCACTAATTTCTGAATTATTTGAGTATGGGTGAGCATTGTGGGGAGCTTGTATAGGCTGAACCCATATTTAACCCATCTATTAAAAAGGTTGAAGTATGTCAACCCGAGGCGGACCTGGAACTTAAAGAGGTCAACCTTAACCCTGATCAATTGACAGGTTGGGTTCGAGTTGTTTTGGTGAGTCATAGAGCAATAAGTTGGCTTGGGTAGGATTTGTATTAGGTTGGTAGGTCAAATAGAAAGAATGCACTCAATCTAAATCCAACCCATTTATTAATGGGGTAAAAAATGTCAATCTGAACACAACATGATGATAGAAACTGTCAACCCGAACATGTTTGTACTCAGTTTCTCGGCGACTTCTTAAACTTGTTTGGGAAATGATTTCTACCTTTGCATTCAATTAGCTAAACAATTCAATTGGCCATTTAATCAGAACTCTTCCCACTGAAGGTTTAGAGCTTGCTATTTTTTTTTCACACTCATGATATGTGATTTCTACAAATAACAATCTGTCTCCCACACCAGTTTAAGGGTCCCATTCATTCGTAAAAAACATGATTAAGTTTTATATCATTTGATGAGGGGAGATGAACCTTTTAATCAACAAGCAAAAGAAAACCCAGAAGCGGCTATTAATAGAAACAACCAACACTAACACCACTAACAACCAAAAAAGTTCTAGAATCCATTGACAAAACCCATTGATAGACCACACAATTCCAAAACCAATAAAGAAATTAAAAGAAAAATCTCATTAGTTCACCCAAGAACCCAACAAAACTGATGAAAGATTCAAAACAAATTCCCTCTTCACATCTGCAACCACCAAACAAGCAAAACCCACAGTTCCAAATTGACAGAGGAGAGTGAGAATCTGTGAATTACAAACCCACCCATGATTTTAGAGTTAATAATTTGAGTTAAGGAGAAAAATGAAATAAAAAACAATCAGATAAATAGATTAGCTTCAAAAGGTATTTCAGGTGTTATAGGCAAGATACAGTTTCTTCTTCTATCAAAACCTCATATGGAAAAGAAAGCTCTTAAAATCTACTTCAAATTTCACATGGGGTTATCAAATCAAGTATAGTTACTCAGAATCAAGCCCCAAAATGCCTTTCTCCCTTGCAATTCATGAAAGTAAAAACAAAAGACAAAGAAAAGATACCTTTGAAGAGCTCAGAAAGAATGGAGAATTCTGTCTTATTTAAGGATAGAAATCCATGGCAGTGGTAGTTTCTTTATATAAAGAGGCACCCTTAATCAATGACCTTGAATTCGTTAAGAACTACAAGAGTAGCCCTCTCACTTTTAATAAATGGCTCCTCTTATTACTGGGCTAGTGTTGAAGCTATTTCTTCTTTTTTTTTTTCCTTCCATTTTTCTGGGTTTTATTTATTCCGACATTTTGGGCATTACATTGTGCAATGGTGAAAGTCTCGGATTCCATGCATTGATAACATAGAAGTGAGAGGGTTGGCAGTGTTTCTGTTTTTACACTCGGGCCATCTAAGAAGCTCTTGCTCACAAATAATATTCTATTGCCGTGGTGATCATTTTGTGATTAGCATCTTTTTCAGAGGCTTGTTCCATGTATTTGGGTTTTGCTTTCATGCTTTGAGGACTGACTGATTCTTGTTCTCTAGTTGTAGAGTACTTTTTATTGGTGGCATGTTGTAGAGCACATTTCTAAAATGGATATAGAAGCCATGTCCCCTGTTTTGTGCAATCCTCTTTTTTTATTTTTATTTTTTTTACTCTTGTCAAGTGATCTGGGGGTGATGGACGGGCCCATAAAAAGTGGAGTGGTGGACTCTTGTGACTATAATCCACACTTTCTATCCACAGCGTGGGTATGTTGGGTGGAATTAAGAACTAATTGAAATCTTAAAAGATTTAGAAATCGGCAAAAGATTTGCAAGTTTTCACAAAAATCTCTTGGGATTTTAAACCTCTTTGAGAATCCCATAATTTCCATGGTGTTTTCCTTGAATGGAAACCCCACAAAAAATTTATATTTTCTGAAAATATCAATGATCATTGTGTAGGGTTTTTCACTGTTGACAGCATATTGGTTGAGTGAAAAATCACTGGAAAGTAAGAACAACAATTAAAATAATTCTCTTTTTGAATGGTAAAGCAAAAGTCATGCACTATATAACTGATGTTTCATACATGCAGATGGAAGAAAAAAGACCTCAAGGAACTGAAAATATCCTTCTATATGAACAACAAAACCACATATCTGAAGGGATCTCGCATGGAGTGGTATATCATGAATGTTTATCTCATTATATTGATATGTGATTAGATATAGTATTTGTCCTTATTCACTATCTTTCTATTTCACATTGTTGATGTTGATAGGAATTGGGGTGCTATAGATGTATCACTTCTAACCCAAAAAAGTCAATATGGAAATTGAACAAGACATAGTGGGGTTATGTGAGGCGGACTGGTTTGCATCATCTTGCGGAGATAGATGAGATGAGAATAGACCATGCATTAATAACGGGTCTTATAGAAAGGTGGAGACCCGAGACAAATACGTTTCATTTTCCTTTTGGGGAGGCTACAGTTACCTTAGAAGACGTGGCCTACATATATGGTTTGCCGATCGAAGGTGAACCAGTCGTTGGATGGACTCACCCTAGTATGAAGGTGGTGAGTTTATGTGAAGATCTCCTTAAAATGTCACCTCATCCAGAGGTGGACACACAAGGACTGTGTATAAAATTAAAGTGGATAGAGGATAATTTTTTGCCTTCTGAGAAGAAGAAAAAATTGTCTCAAGAAGTTGAGATTTGCAACACAAGGGCCTTCTTGTTTCATTTGGTAGCTGGACAAATTTTTATGAACGGATCGGGCACTAGAGGACCAGCTTACCTACTCGAATTATTTAGAAAGTTCAAGCCATATGCCTGGGGCCCGGCATGTCTTGCTAACCTGTACAGAATGCTGGCAAAGGCTGTAAAGTGGACAGCTGATAGAAATGAGAGCGGAGAAGATGTAGCTGCACCTGATGGGAAGGACAAAAATGAAAAAAAGTCTTCCACCGCCCACTTCAAGACCCTAACTGGACCATTGCAGCTTTTACAAGTACACTTCAATAACTCTTAAATTTGTGCAATGTGTTGTCTTATTTAAAACTACTCATGATACTGATTATTTACATAATGTGCGTGGTAGATATGGGCATACTCCCGCATGTCCATTGGTCGATGTCCTACCCCAAATAATAGTTGGAAGAAAGACATCAAATTTCCACTGTTCAAAACATGGGAAGCTAGGTTGGATGGATATAAAGCTACGACTACTATAAAATATGTTCGTCATCAATTGGACAATATGAAATCAGACTCGGTAATTGATCTATCACAAATGAACGTGTTTAGGTGTTGATGTGCAAACATTAAGTACTAAAACTTTATTTCATCTATTAAGTTTCATATTTATTTGTTGTAGTTTGCTTGGATGCCATATGCTACCTATGTGAAGAAATTTACTCAGAATGTATCAGATGTTGATCAACGATTGTTCATGTCAAATACAATCCTTATTCATTATTGGATCATGGAGTACCATAACTCCGATCGTGTCATGAAACAATTTGGGCTGAGTCAAGTGGTACCTCCAACTTTTCGAATGCCTCTCCTTAGGGTGGAAAAGGTTGAAAGAATGTCTTGGGATTATACACATATCCCGCCTACGGTATCTTCTATGTGGGGCGCAAGATTAGATATGATCTTACAAGGACAGAAGGATGCGTCCTCAACTCATACAGATGAATATTTGAAGTGGTATATCCCTAACACGCGCATGCGTATAGGCCACCAAAGGCGAGAACCGAATTTAGAAGACGAGAGGAAAGCGAAACCAAACGTTCCTCAACCAGAAGCATCACCATCGCATGGAGCAGGAGCATCAAATGATCATGTATATCCCTATTCCTTTCTAATATTCCTTTCTTTTCTTATGCCTATAAAGCCAATTTCACCTAAATGTCTTCATGAATTTGTGCAGGTGATCATGTTTCTTGACGCATTGGAGAAATCAGTAAATAGGGCTATCCAAAAGAAAAAAAGTCTTGAAAACTTTGCTGGCAAGCTGCACAAAAAGATTAAAACTTTCAGGGGTTCTATCGCGACTACCTTGGAGAACTTCAGCATGGAAAAATACAGTAGCTCTTCTTCGGACTTGGACATGGAACAGGTATATCAAATTTGTAAGTATGCATTTTTTTAGTGCATTTGAATATTTCACCACTCTATGAGAAAACTTTGCGTCTTTTGTAGGATCGTACACCAAAGCGAATCCGAAAGGCTGTCCGTAAAGAGCCAAGTTCTCGGAAATCGCTGTCCCCAAATACTCTAATGATTGTTGAAACCCCGCGGCCATCATCAGAAACTAGTCCACATCTTTCAGCCCACGAGCTTCCTCCAATTAGGGATGTGTTATCCACAACAAATCAGCCAGAATTGTTAGAAATCCTCTCCACACCTACACATGCGGGAATATCTCAGGCGATAATTCTTTCACCATCAAAAAAGGATATAGAGTCTTTGGTGTGGAGAATTAAGCGATTGCCGCGTACGAGGAAGATTCCTCAGAAATTTGATGGTTATTCTCATACAATTCAGCACACCGAGTACCATTTTGATAGTCAGGACATTGAGCTACTCAATGGATTTAAGGATTACTATAAATTCAGGTGAGCTTCCACCGCCTTATCATCACTTTTGTATTATATTTATGAGTTATGACAATGGCATTTGTGTATTACTACAGGAAGAAGGAATTAGATGTGATTTGCACTCTTGTAGATAGTAACATCTTGCATGATGCCTTGGAAGAAGGGAAATGGTTGGACACAAATATTATCTACTACTGGTTTGATTGTTTAAGAGACATGTGTGACACTGCATATCTTGCGGATCCAAGCATTTGTGTAAGTTAATTGTATATGTTAGCGATTTATGAACTAACTAATGAGTCAATTTTTTTGTAATATATCTTATCGAATCATGCAGAGTATGTGGAAAGAAGGACACCGTCAAACGGAACCCCTTGCCTTTGGTCTGAATGGTACAAATGTGATGGATATGAGGGAAAGTAAAACATTAGTCTTTTTGCTACATCACATTGATCACTTCAGTTTGCTGGTCGGTTACCCAGATGAGGCAGTGTGGGAATTTTACAATAGCTCAATAAGTGATCATTATTCTCTAACTACTTGCAAGGAATTTGTAAGTATGCATTGTACTATCTTTATATAAATTATTCTCTAACTACTTGCAAACTAACATTCTACTTTGATACTCTCCAGGTTGGTTGGTTAACTTCAAAATTTGCTCTTTATGGTTGGAATGACCCTTTTGTATGGACCTTCAAAGAAAAAATGGACATCCCCCACCAAGACAATGGGAACGATTGTGGAGTCTTCGCATGTGCTTTTGCCGAACACTGCATTCTCAGAAAACCTCTGAAGTTCACACAATCTGACATTTCATTTTATCGGAGCAAAATAGTTTTGGAGATATTCAAAAGGACCTGGGTGCTAAACTCCTATAGATTGGATTTAAGTGCTTTAGACTAAGAAACCAACCTTCATATTTTTGTATAATTTACCAGTTTTTTTGTATGGACAGAAGTAGAAATTTTTGTATGGACAGAATTAGATGTGCATATTGTTTTTAGTCAGAGACGATGTATTTGTATAGACAGTTGTTAATATGATTTACCTTATACCATTTTGTTAGAATATGCGTCAAATTGGCAGGGAACTTGCTGTTAAATGTTAATGTGAATGTGCATGTCTACCGACTGTATGATTATCAAGGAACTTGATGATGGATGTGAATGTGAAAGTGCATGTCTACCTTTGATACAGGGATTACTTTATGTCTTAATAGGTTGTAGAGATGCATTTCTCTTATGAACTAGAGAGGGATATCCACGCATGCATTGTCTTGTGGGCGGGGATATCCCCGCCAATGACAATGTTTTGGAAGGGGATATTCCTGCCTGTGTTAGCACTATAAACGGGGATATCCCTGCCCAAGTTGGTGCTGTGAACAGGGATATCCCTGCCCACTGCAGTACTATCTCAGACTGGTTTCAGTTGGGACGGGGATATCCCCGCACAAGTTAGTGCTGTGTACAGGGATATCCCTGCCCACTGCAGCACTGTCTCAGACTGGTTTCAGTTGGGACGGGGATATCCCCGCCCAAGTTAGTGCTGTGAACAGGGATATCCCCGCCTAAGTTAGTGCTGTGTACAGGGATATCCCTGCCCACTGCAGTACTGTATCAGACTGGTTTCAGTTTGGACGGGGATATCCCTGCCCACTACAGTACTGTCTCAGACTGGTTTCAGTTGGGACGGGGATATCCCCGCCCAAGTTAGTGCTGTGTACAGGGATATCCCTGCCCACTGCAGTACTGTCTCAGATTGGTTTCAGTTGGGACGGGGATATCTCCGCCCAAGTTAGTGCCCTGAACAGGGATATCCCTGCCCACTACAGTACTGTCTAAGACTGGTTTCAGTTGGGACGGGGATATCCCCGCCCAAGTTAGTGCTATGAACAGGGATATCCCTGCCCACTGCAGTACTGTCTCAAACTGGTTTCAGTTGGGACGGGGATATCCCCGCCCAAGTTAGTGCCCTGAACAGGGATATCCCTGCCCACTGCAGTACTGTCTCAGACTGGTTTCAGTTGGGACGGGGATATCCCCGCCCAAGTTAGTGCCCTGAACAGGGATATCCCTGCCCACTACAGTACTGTCTCAGACTGGTTTCAGTTGGGACGGGGATATCCCCGCCCAATTTGGTGTTGTGAACAGGGTTATCACTGCCGATGTAACCGGGATATCCCCGCACACTAGAGTATTGTTTATGTGGATATCCCCGCTCACCTGATACTTATGGGTGAGATATTACTACACCAAATAGAGTGCCATAAGTATGAATGCAACCAGCTGGGTGGGGACAATGTTATAGCAGACACATTAGGTACTACATCAATGTATAATATCAGAAACATCCATCAACACCAAATTTGACATTATCTGAAACATCCATCAATAGCACCAAAATATATGATAAGTTGCATTAACAATTGTGTATACAAATCACAAGTTTTTCAAGAACATCAAAGCATCACCCAAAACAAAAGACACATGCTAGGTTGTTTGGGTAGCAAAACACTATTCACTGGTGGATTATGACATCTCTGAACATGTGTCGTCTCTCTTTACAATTTGAGACATGTTACTTTCCTACATTAAAATATCAAAACATCACACAAAAGAAGACACCTGCTAGGTAGTTTGGTTATCAAAACACTACTGCACTGGTGGATTGCGACATCTCTGTCGATTGTGTCCCCTCTCTTTACAGTTAGAACACGTTACTTGCCTACGCTGCCTATCCCTATCCTCTGTGCGAATTCTATTTTTTTTTGGTCGCCCAGGTTGCTTGGATGCATGTGGAGGCAAAACCATTTCAACTGGTATATGATCCCATTGTCTTATATCTCGAGTAGCATGCAAAACCTCATTGTACGTAAGACGATAGGTTGCTGCCAGGAACCAATGCTCACAGAAGTCATATGGGCACTTGTTTCTCAATTGCATTGCGGCTATTGCGTGCGAGCATGGGATACCCAATATCTGCCATTGGCGACATGTGCATGTTCTTTGATCGAGATGTACTACATCAATGAATTCTGCTGATTGAACCTGGAATTCGACAAGTCCGGCAACACGGACATGGAGTCTGCGAGATTCCTCGAACCCTTGACTAAGAATCCTTTCTGCGTAAGGAGTTAACCGAGAATTAATAGTTTCTGAATGTAGACTACGCCTTTGGTAGAACTCCATTAGTTTTGCACGTATTTCCTCAACCTGCTTTGTTACAGGTAGCATTCTGGTGTCTTTAAGTAGGCTATTTGTGCACTCAGCAGCGTTACTGGTGAGCATATCATATCGACGCCCTTCTACAAATGCATTTGACCAATGCTCTTTTCCAATTGCCTTGATGTAGTTGTATGCTGAAACGTCAACGTCCCTGATATCATTTAAAAATGCCTCGTACTCACAGGGTCTGTAGGCCTTTGCAGCACACCAGAATTTTCGAACAATAGCACCGTCCTTGAAGTTGCTTTTGACATTTTCGGCTATATGACGACAGCAATAGCAGTGCCTTGCGCTCGGAATGATGTTCATCAGCGCAGGAATAAGACCTTTCATTCGGTCAGAGACAAAGGTCAAATTCCTTGGCTCGCCCAAGGCCAAGCTTAGATTTGCAAAAAACCACTCCCAACTCTCACGACGCTCGGCTTCTGCAAAGGCAAAGGCAATGGGGAATAATTTCTGATCCGCATCATACGTCACAGCCACTAATAATACACCAGGATATTTGCCACGTAAATGTGAACCATCAACTGCAATCACTGGCCTTAATGAAGTCTGAAAAGATCGAATGCACGGGCCGAAAGACCAAAAGAACCTCTTGAAAGTATCATCATCATTTATTTCAATATTTGTAATCGTACCTGGATTCATCCTCTGCAGTTCATTACAATAAAGAGGAAGATTTCGGAATGACTCCTCATATGATCCACGGATCAATCGAAGGGCAATGTCTTTTGCTTTATGAGCCTTTCTGTAAGTAATACGACAACCAAACTCCATTTGAAAATCATTAATAATCTCCTTCGGTGTCAAATCATTATTGGATCGGACTCTATCCATTATGTACTCTGCAATTAGCTCTGAAGAAGCTTGCCGATGTGCCATTGCCATCATCGGTTTAGAGCAACAATGGTTAGAGTTATACGTGCGGATTTGGAACTGTGGCCCAGATTCAATAATGGAAGCATGGATACGCCAAGGGCAACTCTGACCACTGCAACGTGCTGTAACTTTGGTGCGATTGGTCTTCAAGTGAATCAGACTGAAATTGTTATAAATTGCAAACTTTGCCAACGTTCTTCTGAATGTGTCACGATCTGAAAACTTCCTCCCTATCCACATCTCCCGTGCAGAGTTTTGATACGTTTCAATCAAGTACTCTTCAGGAACCATGGTGTCCTCAATGTTAACATCCACGGCTTTGTATGAAGGCTCCGGATTTTTATTTTGGGTAGCTTGATTTTGTTCTTTGTTGGAAACAGTTGTTGTATTTCCACCCACTTGCGTATGTTCACAGCCATCAGACACTATCTCATCTTCAACAGTTGGATCATACATTATCTCATCAACGACATGATAAGCTCCTATACTTTGATCCATGACAACATGATTTAGGGCTCCCGAGAACTCGATATCATTATCTTCGTGGAGGTTGACCGTCGGAAATTCTCGGACAGGAGTTGCATGTACTACCTCTTTCTCTTTGTGTTTCTCCCTCAACGCACAATAATTGTCTTGGCTTGGACCATGCAAAGGCATACGTTGCAACCTTTCAATTCATAACAAATGAAATTGTAAGAAACTGTATTAGAAACTCGACTTACATTAAAAGAAAAAATAGAAGAAACTCACTTACATAGGTTTTTCTTGTCCGTTGCCAGTTGCTGGATTTGTTGCTTTACTAATATATAAATACAAACCATTCATATTGTTTACCGATGCTCTGAACATTACCTTAATATCCTCATCCTCTTCTAGGGTAATCAATGAGAATGCAAATCCATCGTGATAAAGGTACTGTAAAGCAGCAAATTCACTGAGTGCCTCCCACTTAGATACTTCGAGTGCAACCTCTCGCAAATAACTGTAACTTATGTCGGTGGGTAAATACCTCATCTTTTGCTTTCCACCTTTGTACGTCGGACGGTTAATATCAAAATCAAACTCTCCATCATAATGGAAGATGACCAAAACTTCATTGTATGACATCCTAACATTCAATAAAAAAAATGTTTGAAATGGGTTTAACACCAATAACAAATATAAACAATGACATGAATTCCGATGACAAAAATGTTATATTATAGACTCCATCCATTATTATCAAAGAATATTAAATGAATTGTATTTATATATCAACAAATGGACAAAGAGACATGACTACCTAATTTATTATTGCTTATGAAACAAATCTCCAGCACTCCATAAAGTATTGGCAATGGCCATTGAGAATTATATTTAACCAATAATACATACACATATGAGCACTTATCCATTTGTATCTCTCATTTGATGAATTATGACCAAATGTCCATTCCTTATTAAACTAATACCCATGTGTATGTAACTGATAGAATCACAAAACTATTTTCAAATCTTAAACATTTCTATGTTGGCCAATGCCCATGCCCATCTCCATATCCAACCATTTCTATGTAAGCAAAAGCTGATGATGCCCAATTCTATCATCTTCTAATACATTCAAAGCCAATGCCCACTTGTATTATTGAAATATGGTCATTTTATCTTAAGAAAGTTAATGTGGACTACCTATGGAGTAAGTATTAATTATCCATGAAGGAAATGAAAGCTTTAATGAATACTTCCAAACATCAACTTTTTGGGTAAAAGAAAAACACGGGGAGATTGTGCTTCTAGGTTTAATCAAATGTAAAAAAAAGTAAATCTAGACTACCAACCTCTTTAATGGAGCCCAAAATTATGATTCTCCCATAAATCAAGGTAATGTGGAAGAAGGATGGTAGAAAGATTCGTCTGGATATCAGAAAAGGCAAAGGGGAAAAGGGAGTTCTACGGTCTTTAAGTTGCAATAAACGACGAACAGGGATATCCCCGCTCATTTACTTAGAATGAGCGGGGCTATCCCTGCTCAGCGCTAAAAGCAAAAAAAAATACCAAATGAGGCCTTGGAGACTACTGTGGTCTTTATAAAAAGTTGATGGTGCTTTTGGTTTTTGACAAGTCTTAAGGGATTTTTTAGGTAAAATCCTCATAAATAAATCTATATGTTTTATAAACCATGACGTTACTGACTTCTGTTTCAGCACCTCTCTCTCTCTCTCTCTCTCTCTCTCTCTCTCTCTCTGCCATGGCCTTTTGCATCTCAGTAACTCCACTTCCATTTCAAAAAGCCCTCACTCTCAGAATCATCATCACCATCATCATCCTTTTCTTTCTTCTCCCCCCTGCTCACTCTGTTTACTTCAATTTCTCCCACTTCAAACCAAACGACCCAAGCCAAATAAAATACATGTTAGATGCTTACCCTTCTAATGGATACATTGAACTCACCAAGAACGAGCTCGCTTCAAATATCCACAGAAGCACCGGACGCGCCATTTACAGCGACCGAGTGCGCATCTGGGACTCAAAGACTCGAAATCTTACCGACTTTAAAACCCAATTCTCCTTCATCATCAATGGGCTTAATGAATCCAAGCCCGGTGATGGCTTCGCCTTCTTCCTCTCCGCCAATGGTTCCAAAATACCTTCATATGCTTCACTCGGCGAAAGCCTGGGCATATATTCACGCTCCAACTCTTCAAAAAACCAACTTGTTGCCATTGAATTCGACACTTTCAATAACACCTGGGATCCAAGTTTTCCTCATGTGGGCATCAACATCAATTCGAGAGTGTCAGAGATTACTTCCTACTTACCGACAAGTAGCAAAGATAAAGTTTGTAAAGGCAATGCATTGGTGAGTTATAGTGCAAGTACCAAGAATTTAAGTCTCTTTCTAAGCTATGATGAAAATCCGAGTTTTGGGGAGGATCCTGATCTCCGTTATACTGTGGATTTTAGAGAGATACTACCTGAATGGGCTGATTGCGGATTTTCAGCTTCAACAGGAAAGGCTATCGAGCTGCATCAAATTCATTCGTGGGAGTTCAGCTCTACTCTAGAGATTAGTGAGGCAAAAGCAAACTCTACTTCGCAGACTGGTAATAACAGCGGAGAACCCAAAAAGGAGGCTAAGAAGACTGGATTGATAGCAGGCTTGGTTGTAGGCGCGGCTGTTTTAAGCTCTGGGCTGGGTGCACTGGTCTTATTTGGATTGAAGGAGAAGAGGAGGAAAAGAAAAGGAAATGAAGAGGGTGTAGCCTTTGATGTGGAAATGGACGATGAATTCGAAAAAGGGACAGGCCCTAAGAGGTTCTCTTACAGTGAGCTAGCTCTTGCAACAAGAGATTTCTCAGAGGATGGGAAGCTCGGGGAAGGAGGATTTGGAGGGGTCTACAAAGGATTCTTGAGCGAAGTGAATTTGGATGTTGCAGTCAAAAGGGTCTCAAGGGACTCTAAACAAGGAAGAAAAGAATATGTATCTGAGGTAAAGACCATTAGCAGATTGCGTCACCGGAATTTGGTTCAGCTCTTTGGTTGGTGCCACGAGAATGGCGATTTCCTTCTCGTTTACGAGTTCATGCCAAATGGGAGCCTAGATTCTCATCTCTTTCATGGGAAAAGATTGCTCGAATGGGCGGTGAGGTACAAAATCGCAATGGGGTTGGCATCAGCATTGCTTTATCTGCATGAAGAATGGGAGCAATGTGTAGTGCATAGGGATATCAAATCGAGCAATGTGATGTTAGATTCCAATTTCAATGCAAAGCTTGGGGATTTCGGGCTTGCTAGGCTTGTGGATCATGAAAATGGTTTGCAGACAACGGTCCTAGCCGGGACCATGGGCTACTTGGCACCAGAATGTATTACCACAGGCAAAGCGAGCAAAGAGTCTGATGTCTATAGCTTTGGAATTGTTGCCTTGGAAATTGCATGTGGGAGAAGACCTGCTGAGCCAAAGGCCGAAGCTAGTAAAGTGATGATGGTAAAGTGGGTATGGGATCTCTATGGAAGAGGAATGCTTCTTGATGCTGCCGATGAGAGGCTAGCGAAGGAATTTGATGAGGAACAGATGGAGAGGTTGATGATTTTGGGTCTATGGTGTGCTCACCCAGATCACAATTTAAGGCCTTCGATCAGGCAAGTGATCAGTGTTCTTACTCTGGAAGCTTCACTACCTAGTCTTCCATCTAAGATGCCTGTGCCCATGTATGTTGCTCCCCCCATGATCTCTCCTCCCATGAACCAGAGTTCAATTTCTATTGCACCATCTGATTATGCTACTAATTCGTATAGAGATGAAAGCCAAGGTTCACATAGCAGTCAAACCACTTCTTCAAATGGCACTTTGTCTTCCAACTTCTTGAAATAGAGCTCTCTTGCGTTGAAACAAAATAATGGTGAAAACTAGTTCTTCTTTTCCAATGGGGTATATTTGTTAGTTTAAATTACTGAATATATGGTTTGTGTTATGGATGTATTTCTTATCTAAGTTATGGTCTTTGATCTCCAAGCAGTGGAGTTTGTATTCACCATCTTATCTACCATTCTGCCAATCATGTATAAAAATTTTCCTCTCCTATTTTGGATGTTGAGCTTGGTTTGCTGTTTGCATGGG
Source organism: Cinnamomum chago (assembly GCA_038049695.1). Classification (NCBI taxonomy): domain Eukaryota; kingdom Viridiplantae; phylum Streptophyta; class Magnoliopsida; order Laurales; family Lauraceae; genus Cinnamomum; species Cinnamomum chago. The sequence continues at coordinate 89,472,288 of CP142452.1, read as the reverse complement.
GCATCTTTAATTCTAATATCTTGAGACTCTTTCGATCAATAACAAAAATGAAATAAACTAACGGCATTTTCTTATTCCCGATTTGTGAGACCTTAGTACGAACTCCTCCAGTGATTTTCCCGATCCTATTTTCATTCCAACATTGGATTATTTTAACTATTGAATTTCAGATATTGGTTTAGAGGCTTAGGCACATTATTAATTGATAATTTTGAGTATTTCGGTCTAACGGTTCAATCCATTTGAATCGGTGATAACTTTGAAGGATTCGATATAATTCAGAGGGTTTTATGTGTGGAAGGTTTGGATGGATCATAATGTCAACCTCATTATATTAATTACAATGAGAGATGTAAGCATTGAATATTTTCAATATATTGGGCTTATCTCGTGCGCACAATGTGCATGGAAGCTTTCATGCACTCTCTAGTGGGGCCTGCATAGTGACCCATTTGAATGGACCATACATAGGACCTCTTGAATTATACTGATTCCTTTTTTTACACTCATTTGAGTGGACTATATATACTGCTGGATGAAAAAGTCAACTTTTAAAGGAGTTAAACCAATTAGCCGCCGATGAATGGGTTACGGTGATGAGATGTGCCCATATTTATATATAGGTGGGCATAACCAAATGAAGAGATCCTCCCATTCCCATCCGTAAGTGGGCCCCACAACAAGGTGTGCATGGAAGCTTACAAGCACACAGTGTGCATTGGGAGCGCCCCCACAACCCCAATGGCTATCAAGTTGATAGGTCCCACATTAGATCTTGTAGGCTCCCCCAGTTCCATCCCCAAGTTGGGCCTTAAGTGGGCTACATAGCCTGGTGCGCACAAAGCTCCTATACGCGACACTCACACTGGATGACAATGAGGAATCTACAAAATTCCCATCTAAGAAAGGTGTGTTTCTGCCCCTATCCATTCTGGAGTAAAACATATCCACAGACTCTTTCGCCTCCTACTTTTTCTCTCTTTAGGATAAGGGCATTTATTCCAAGTGGGCCCCATAACAACTTGTGCAAATCGCCATTGGCTTTTATCTTTTTTCATTTTCATGAGTGGTGCTGTCACGTCCGCACTTAAAAGTAAAGTTATAGGCATCCAGAAAGAGTAGGAAACATCATGAATGGTTTTTAGTTCAAACAAGGGCAAATCAAGAAGTTATAAAATCATTAAAAGGACTAAAAGTAGGAAACATCATGAATGGTTTTTAGTTCACACAAGGGAAATCAAGAAGTTATAAAATCATTAAAAGGACTAAAAGTAGGAAACATCATGAATGGTTTTTAGTTCACACAAGGGGAAATCAAGAAGTTATAAAATCATTAAAAGGACTAAAAGTAGGAAACGATTCTTTCTGAGAACTCTACTCTTATTCATTGAAACAAGTGGGGCGTTTAAGTTTTAAAAATAGGTTGCCACCATGTAGTGTCATTATAAAAAAAAAAGCCGAGCTTTTGGCTGCAGAAGAACTTTAATAGCCTTTAATTGTGGGTTTTTTCTCCGCCAAAAGTGTCGTAAATGCATATTAATCTAATGTCTAAATTAAAAAAAATCTGATATTAGTAGCATAAAACATTTTATGCATTGAAAAAATTGTTTTACCCGTGGAAAAGCAACCATCACTATAAAGACAGATTCTTCCACTACCAAAAATATCTTTTTGTCTTAGTATATTATGCTTCATGTCTATATCTATATTTATATCTATATGTCTATAAACTATAAAGTCATGCTCGCATGCTTACGGGTGTTGGAGCTGTGGCATAATCCTCAAATATTACTTCAGTAGCATTTGGTTCCATCAATAGATTCAACACATGATTTGATAATTGTTATTGCGTTAATGTTTGGTGGCCAACCAACCTCAAGTGGGGAGAATATTTTCCTAAACGCAGCCCACACGATACGCGCAATAAGTGAGCATTTGGGAGCACGTTTTCCACGTCGAGTGGTCATGCTTCCGTTCATTGACAATGAATGCAAGTGGGATGACTGGTACTCGGTCAACCGTGTGTCATGCTTCCATTGACTACAAGTGCAAGTTGGCTGACTTGACTCGTCTCCTGAGTCAAATTAACAGTCCTTTCATGGCCCGTTGGACAATTTTTTAGGTTAGTAAAAGTAACGTAATATCTTTAATTTTTAAATAAAGGGTTATCTCATAAGTATACATATTTAAAATTCTCTTCTTCCTTTTAAAAAGATGTAAAAAGGCAACCTCCCTTCTTCATTAAATGACAAAAAAAAAAAAAAAAAAAAAAACACCCACTTTTTACATAAAAAGTCAAAAAGACTCTACAAATCCACTAAAAAAAAGATATCTTCACAACCCCCTTTTATTTTATTATCTTTTGATTTGATGTTTTACATTATTTTTACTTTAATAATAAATTGCCAAATGGGGCATGACTTTTCCTCTAATTGATTCAAAAATTAAGTTCAAGTCCAGTGATAAAAGACGCCACTTTGTCTTTATTGAAAGTTTTTTTTTTCCCCAAGGTTATGGGGGTTGAGAGCCTGGACCCCAACCCACTGGTGAGCAACGTAGATTTCAGGTGAGGAAAGGTGGTTGCTTAGGTTCCAATTTAGGCAACCAGATTAATTACCAATGACATATGAGGCGCCGTTCTTTACTGTACTGAAAGTTGAATTGAGAAATGTTGCTTCCCTCTCTCACCTATGATCCAATGTTTGATTGCTGTTGTCCACCACACCGTAGGGATGCTTCCAAATCATCCCGCTCTAATTTGTGCTCTTTCTCCTGCCTCATTTATTTATTTCTTACTTTTCTTTATAGTAGTTGTTTTATATTTTAGACCCAGCAAGGGGACGAGGAGTTGGACCCAAGGGGACACCCACGTACACCGCACACATAGGGGGAGATTGATGGGTTAGTAAAGCCTGATTTAGACATTATTTAATTACAGGGGTTTATCTGTAATTTATCGGTTTAATCTGGACCATCTGTTATAAGGCCAGATCCGACTGTTGTAAGTGTCTAGAGGTTTAGGGTTTCATATATTTATATTGGATGGTGAGAGCATTGTAACCTAAGAGGGTGATATTGAGAGAGAACAAGAAGGATAGAGAGTGTTTGTATTCTTGTGAGAAAGCTCCAATAATAGTGAACATCGTGAATTTCTCGTGGACGTAGGTAATCTTGCCGAAACCACGTAAATCCATGTCTCGCGGATTGATTGTGTGATTGGTGGATTGATTGTCTCGTAGATCGTGCGTGCGTTTCCGATCCTAACAGAAAGCCCATACATGGAAAAGAGATCGAGTGCACAAATATATATGCTGCTCATGGATCAATCTTTCAAAATGAGAGGCAAGGTTGCTAATCAAGTAGGTTAGTGTTCAAAAATTAAGTCAAAGTCAAATGAAAAAAAGACAACTCTATGAATTGAGAAATGTTGGCTCCCTCTCTCTCTCATGTATGATCCAATGTTTTATTGATGTGGTTGACCACACCATGGATGGGGATTCTCTCAATCATTACCCATCTATTTTCTCTCTTACTTTATTTCTTTCTGTTCTTAACAGTAGGTTATCAATTTACCCAATCTTGGATGGCTCTATGAATATCTCATCCATGATGATGGGTCTTCATATCAGTGGTATGCATCACCAAGGAGGCAAGGACCATTCCATCCATGAATGGTCAATTAATGTTTGATGTTGCTGATGAATCCCCATATGAATCCAAGATTGGAGATCCTAGGCATCTAAATTTGAATCAGTACTCCACACTTTTTGGGCATCACATCGATAGTCAGTTCCGTCTGATCAATGGTGAAGATCATAAGATAGTAGGCCCATCATAGAGTGGCTTCTCTCCCATCTAAAAACAAAGGCCTATTCTCGAAGCCGGCCGTAACAATCAACACATTCGGGCCGGTTGTCTAATTCATATTGAAGTTCTACTATTTCTTTCATGTAATTTAATTATATGTTTTCTAAGAAATTTATTTCTGAACATGACTAAAATCAAAGGAAAAAACCGCAAGGTGTCCGTGGGTTCCTCGTCATTAAAAAAAAAAAAAATCATAAATGGCTAGCTATCGATATTCTTCTTTTCTAAATAAATTAAGAGGAGATGAACTGGTGTAGTGTGGTCGACCTTATTTAAGCTAGTATCTAACGGTTCCCATGAGAGCTACAAATCTAAGCTCCTTTGGGACCCACCTGAATTCATGTTGATCATAGTGTGATGCAGAGTTTATGAGGATTAAGGACTCATATCATGATAAGGTCTATTTCTGAGCTGGGAATTCTTGTATACAAATCTCAGGGATGTGTCCCGGTTGAATCACGACCCTGATAGTGGTCTTATTGTAGATAATAAGGATTTTAATAATGAGACAATAGGGATTTTTACGAATTAGTATCTCTTAAACTTAATTTCTATAGGCAACCGCTTTTCTTTGGGCTGGGTTCTGGCTTTTGGTTTAGTACTTGGGCCGGGCTGGATATAGATTTTGGGCTGGATGCTTTGGTCTTATTTGGCTAGATGATAATTATAGAGGGACAGAAGGAAAAAAGAGGAGGATGTAGACTTAAATAATGGATACTGAATTTGAAAAGGGACAGGCCCTAAGAGGTTCTCCTATAGTGAGCTAGTTACTGCAATAAGAAATTCCATAGAGGATAAGCTTGGGGAGGGAGGATTTGGAGGGGTCTACAAAGGATTCTTGAGTGATTTGAATTTGCATGTTGCTTTCAAGAAGGTCTCAATGGGCCTCTAAACAAGGATGAAAGTAGTAAGTATCCGAGGTAAAGACCAATAGCCCATTGCGACAATGGAATTTGGTTCAGCTCCTTGGTTGGTGCCACGAGCGTGGTGATTTTCTTCTCGTCTATGAGTTCATGCCAAATGGGAGCCTAAATTTTTATCTCTTTCATGGGAGGAGATTGCCCATATAGGCGGTGAGATACAAAATTGCGTGGGCTTGGCATCAGCATTGCTTTATCTACATGAAGAATGGGAGCAATGTTTAGTGCATAGGGATATCAAATCGAGCAATGTGATGTTAGATTCAATTTCAATGCATTGCTTGGGGATTGATCCCTAGGCTTGTGGATCATGAACATGGTTTGCAGACAATGGTCATAGCCAGAACCATGGACTACTTGGCGCCAGAATGTATTACCACATGCAAAGCTAGCGAAGAGTCTGATATCTACGGTAGGAATGCAACATTCCTCCCTCGTAGCACACAGAATCCTCTTCTTGCACAAACAAGTACTCCTAAACAGTTGGAGCTTTATCTCTGTCAGAACAGCATAGTCGAAAAGACATTGACACATTAAGAGCGCACCAGAGCATACAGGCTTTCCCAACCGATTCAAAGACATATAAATGCCAGTCGGTGTGTAATGGCCTAAGAGACCTGGAAATGAAAACCATACTTTGAGCTGTGGCACTTTCCTCCGCTAGGAGGAACTCTATAAGTGGAAGGATAGGGCTCCACACCCACTAACTAGATGCACAAGTCAATGGTTTGAAGGAATAAAATCACATGGTAAAGCATCCTACAACGTAAAAAGGCATTTCTTTTGAAATGATTGGTTTGATATAAGTAGTCGAATCAGATTTGGGCCCGTAGTGTAGGCCTGGCTGGTGAATGAGACAAGGCCACATTCAATGGCATTTTCATTTCATGCCTTGGAGCCCATGACCAGGCCCTTTAAGATTATATCGCAATTTGTAATGGGCTTGGTTCTAATCCTCATCAAAAATAGGGATTAAAATGGGGGCCTTCCCTATTGGCCATCTCCATTCAGTCTTAACAATGTTGCAAATGGAAACCGTATTTAAGCATAAACAATACCAACAAGTGACTGACTAGAAAAGAATTATTCTACCTCTGAAAACTTTTCTCTTCAGTTACTCTCTTGTATTACTTCCACTCCTTTCACCTATGGAAATGAGACTCTTCCACTTGTTTGGTGTGGGATTTTCAAATTAATGCTGCCGTCCAAGCAACAGGAAATCCCCTTGCATGAAATGCGGGAGAAAATCCCACTCGGTGCCTTCTCCATATATTTTATTGAATTGTTTTTTCAGAAACATTTTGTACTTCCACATTTGTTTAGAGGGAAATATCTTATTAACGACCTTGTATCCTGTGCCTCTTCCAAATGGATGATTTGTGATGTCTCTACCCTAAACTGACGTTCTCTTTCAAATAAATGTTAGTTCTACTATCATTTCATGTTGGTGTTGTAGAGATGACTTCATTTCTAATTGGAGAAGGCAATCATTTCTAATTAGAGAAAGCGAAGACTTTGCAGGGTGCCAACTACAATGACTTCATGTGAGACAAACATCTACTCATATACTATTGATAGGTAGTATTCATGGGTGTAATCAAGTCTTTGTAGCAAATTTTAAGCGATATGTGTAGTGCATTGACATTAATTTAAGTTGTGAACTGGTTGAACCTTTCAACAGTTTTACCAGTCTTCAGGAAGGATTACATCAGCAAGTTCTAAGATCTTTCTATAATAATGCCGAAAGAAAACGAAACAATATATCTTTCCATAATAATGGCGAAAGAAGACGAAACAATAAATGAAAGCACTATATAAACAACTGCAGTGAAGCTTTACTCACCTCTCTCCATGTCCAGGAACTTGAGAGCGCCAGTCAATATGTCTCCAACAATTCTTGCAGTTGTGCTTTTCTTCTATTATTCACCTGCTCACTCAATTTCCTTCAATTTCTCTAGTTTTGATCCGTCTGGAAATGGAATTCTCTACGAGGGTGATGCCTGGAATTTTAAAGACTCCATCCAACTCAACCGAGTTGATGATATAGTACGTGTGGGACGAGCAACTTTGGTCAGACATATCCGCCTTAAAGATACTGCTACCCAAAGCCTGTCAGATTTCACCACCCATTTCTCTTTTACAATCGACGTGATGAATTCTTCTGTCTACAGCGATGGTCTCACCTTCTTCCTTTCTCCGCCTTATTTTGATCTCCCACCCAATTCGGCTGGTGGATATCTAGGCCTCTGTAATAGCACAACCTATAACCTCAGCTCAAGGAACCGTTTTGTTGCGGTCGAATTCGACACTTACGTCGATGAGTGGGATCCAAATGTTCAACATATTGGAATCATTATTAATTCCATGGCTCCAGTTGCACATGTGAGTTGGAATGCTAGCTTGCACAGTGGGCAGATTGCTAATGCTTGGATTCATTACAATGCTACTGCCAAGTTGTTGAGTATAGTTGTAACATATGAAAATAACCCTTCTTCTAGTAGTAACTATAATCTTTCATATCAAGTTGATTTATTGCAGGTTTTAACAGATTTGGTCATGGTAGGATTCACAGGAAGCACGAGTAGTTTCGTAGAGAAACACATCGTTCACTCATGGGAATTCAGTTCGACTTTGACAATAAAGGAAGCAGGGAAAACAACTGCTATACTTGAGATGAAGAAAGCAAGAAAGTTTATATTGGAGGTGATAATGGTGATTGTTGTGGCTGTTTTGCTGGGTGGGGTCGGAATAGGTTCGGTGATGGTAGTGAAGAGGAAGAGAAGAGGAGCAATGGAAGAAAAGGTCACTCTCACATCCATGAATAGTGTCTTTCAAAGAGGAGCAGGGCCTATGCGGTTCTCATATGAAGTGTTGGCTTCAGCTACAAGTAATTTCTCAGATGAAAAGAAGTTGGGGCATGGAGGGTTTGGAGACGTGTACAAGGGGTTCTTGATCGATTTAGATATGGTGGTGGCCGTGAAGAAAATCTCCAGGAGATCCAAACAAGGCAAAAAGGAGTACATAACTGAAGTAAAGATCTTTAGCCAGTTAAGACATCGTAATCTAGTGCAGCTTGTTGGTTGGTGCCATGATCGAGGAGAGTTCCTACTAGTATACGAGTTCATGCCCAATGGAAGCCTTGATTCTCATCTCTTCGGCAAGAGAAGCCCTCCTCTTACATGGGCAGTTAGATACAAGATAGCAACAGGGCTAGCCTCGGCATTGCTTTATCTTCACGAGGAATGGGACCAATGCGTGGTGCACAGGGACATCAAATCGAGCAATGTGATGTTAGATTCTGGTTTCAACACCAAGCTCGGAGACTTTGGTCTTGCAAGGCTCGTGGACCATGAGTTGGGTGCCCAAACGACTGCACTGGCAGGAACATTTGGCTACTTGGCACCTGAATGCGTCGTCACTGGGAAGGCCAGCAAGGAATCAGACGTCTATAGCTTTGGAGTTGTAGCCTTGGAAATTGCATGTGGGAGAAAACCCCTGGAAAGCTCTGAAGATGAACCAATGATGAGGCTGGTAGAGTGGGTCTGGGAGCTCCATCACAATGGAAGGCTCCTTGAAGCTGCTGACGGCAGATTGAGGAGAGATTATGATGAAAAACAGATGGAGTGTTTGATGATGGTTGGGTTGTGGTGTGCTCAACCAGACTCCAGTTCAAGGCCTTCGATCAGGCAAGTGATGCGCGTTCTTAATATGGAGGAAGCAATGCCAGTTCTTACAAACAGAATGCCCGGTCCCATGACCACGTATAACATTCCACCCAAAACAGTTTACTCCAACCCTCCCTCGATAACAAGTGTTGGCTCAGGCCGATGAACTCTCTCTCTCTCTCTCTCTCTCTCTCTCTCTCTCTCAATGTTATTATCTATCATTATGTATGTTGATTTAGTTTCATAGACCCTTTTATTTTGTAAGTTTCTTTTGCTTTGTTTGCGATGCATCCTTGGAATGAGACCTGTAATCCATGAAGTCATCATGGTCGAACAACTGCAAATCAGCTACTACGTTTACTCTTAGCAAATTTACTTGATCAATAAAACTTTTAGAATGTGGAAGACCTCCATCAAGAACCTCAATATAGTGTTTTATAGTGCTTAATTAGATGCATGGAAGATACGTCATTGTGAAGAAGTGGAAAGATAATGGTGTTGGAATGTATGGGGCCATGTAGACCCAGCAAGTGGACTCTTGGGTGAAGGCTCTTTGCAACGTTTTATTTTTGTCCACCATCTGGTTCCAGGGGCCCAACCAGGATATAGGCATTTTGGGGTTGGGGGTGGTATGTTATAATAAGTTTCTTTATCTAACCATTCTAACCAAAACCTAGATGCATTGAGTAGAGGCCACCAGGTGGAAGCCAGTCCTTTGGAGATAAAACACTACTCAACCATGAGTGTGATCAGTGTACCAATTATATCTGACAGAGGTGTTATTCTAGAGCTCTTTCAAGTGAGCCCATTTATTTCTTGGGCCTTAAATTCAGGTCTGGATCCTGGCAGTGAGTCTTAAATCAGGAACAGCACGAGCCCATTTGTAAATTATAATACACCGCTTGTATCAAATATTTTGGGCCAGGCCGGGCCTTTGGGAAATTAGGATTTCCAGACCTGATTTCAAATGAGATGGAGGAAAGCAGCAATGAAACAGCTCAGTTCCAAAGCTAGAATCTACTTCAATCATGCTGAGATTTCACAGAAATGAAGAGTTCTTAAACCTCTAAAGCCCTAGAATCAAGAGAATCAGAAAGAAGTTGAACTAATTAGCAATGAATCCAAAAATTTAAGCCTGTAGCCCACAAGCCTAAAAATAGAGCCAAATCCAGCCAAATATGGGCTGGGTCTGACTCGGCCCCTTGGCACCATATATATACGTGAGACTGGCTTCAGATGTTAGGATCAAACCGCCTCTCTCACGTCAATGGATGGTAGAAAGCAATGCTCACAGCAACCCGGTCCAGGGACAGGCAAGCCACATTAATTTTAGGCCGTGGGCTGGATGCAGGCCAAGTTTTCTATATTCAAACAAACTGAGAGTTTATTTATGATTAAAGGCCCAGCTCATCACTAAATTTTTCCGAATGGGCTGAGGCGGTACCTGACTATTAGGCCCATGGCCTTGAACTAGGCTTGAATATAAACCTGATGGGATCAAACGGTCCGAAGGAGAAATGATGCATGTAAGTCGCCCACTTACATCACCATATCCAAGAAGGTTTTGTGGACAAAATACCAGCTTTGACATTGTTGGCGACCTGATTTAATAGGTGCAAGACGGAAAAAAGGAGTATATGGTGAAAACAAAAACGTACATGGGAAAGGCTCAATTACACATCCCTAAATCTGATGACTTCTAATTGTCTAATCCTTAATTGTCGCTTGTAGCTCTTAAGCAAATGGGCCTGTCCGAAACGCGACAAGCCCACTTTCAAGCATTTATCATAGGGTTGCCCAATTGGTTGGGAACCCTGCCTCTCACTCGGATAGCTAAGGATAGATGCCTGGGTCTCTCCCTCCTTACGTACATGTGCAGGTCTTTCCTCCATAAGATATCTCCTTGTATGTGCAAGTTCTCCCTCTACAGTCTATATGCGCGCACGTGTCTTTTCCTTGCATGTGAGAGTGCTCTCTCCCCATTTATGTGGGTGCTCTATGGCCATGGGTCCCAGCCAGTCCCTTTGGCTGGGTCACCCAAAAAAAATTAAAAGCATTCACCATGTTAACTTTTCAATGAAATAATGGCAAAGTGACACCATTCAATGTGGACCCTGGCCTTCTGATTTCATGTAAATTCCATTGCTAGTTGCTTGACTTTAGTGAACTGTTATAGGATAGCAACCCTGGTCGTGGACAACTCTAACCTAGGTCCGTTCGAACATGTGAGCATAAAATACATTTGTTTATAAATCACATTTTAGGTTGATACTGTTTTTTCAGAGAAGTCAAAACAGAATGCTGGCGTGACACTCGAGTTGAACCTTTATCACTGATATGTTAATACATATAATTATCATGTGTCTATGAGACTATTACTGAAAATGAAATGATGATTTACATGTGCAACTAGCCAAGAGGTCATTTGTAAGGCATCACTGTTTTCAAAGACTCGTTGTTGCTTTGCTGATTAGAGAGAGTTATGTAGTGTGAGAGTGCAAGTGTGTGAGATAAGCATATATATATCAAAGGAAACAAAAACATCGAAGAAAAGGGGAGAGGTGGTTAAGATCATATGAGCGGCAGCGTTGATCATTTTTGTGGGTGTTCTGCTGAGTGGGGTTGGTATGGCAGATGGCTTGGGTTATGTTAGTGAAGAGGAAGAAGAGCAGAGGAAAAAGTTTTTAACAAGGGGTGAACCTCATATCCATGAATAGTGTCTTTCAAAGAGGGGCAGGGCCTTAGGGCCTATGCAGTTTTCATATGAAGAGTTGGCTTCAGCTACTATTAACTACTCAAGTTGGGGCATGGAGGTGGGTTTGGAGATGTTTACAAGGGTTTCTTGATCGATTTAGATATGGTGGTTGCCATGGAGAAAATCTCAAGGGGATTTAGACAAGGCAAAAACAGGGGAAGGCCTAAGTATAGGCATGTGCAGCCACACCCATCAACTTTCAAAATCCATACGAAAATTCTACGTCCACTTCCAAAAATCCAATAAAAAACCATGGTCCCACCCTCAAAATCTATATGAAAATCCTTAGTTGACCCCCAAAATTAAACTAACTACTAGGGTCAGCACCTCTCAAACAAATAACCTGAGCCCGCCCGTCTCTGGGCAAAAGGAGTATATAACCATAAGGTCATAAGCCAGCTGAGGCATCACAATCTAGTGGAGCTCATTGGCTTATGCCATTATCATGGGGAGTTTGTACTCGTCCACGAGTTCATGCCCAAGGGAAGCCTCGATTCTCATCTCTTCTGGAGGAAAAGCCCTCTTCCAGGGACAATGAAGCAATGTGGTGTTGGATTCTAGCTTCAACTCCAAGCTTGGAGACTATGGGCTTGCTAGGCTCTTCCACGAAAGGCGGACCCAAGTACAATGGTGTGAGGGCTGAAGCTCCCACCCATACATGAAAAAAGTTTAAAATTCTTAAAAACCTCCCCAAAATTCTGAAAATTAATTTAGATATATATATATTTTTACATTTGCATATTTTCCTAATGTCTCTTTTACGTAGAGCCCCCCAAGTTGAATTTCTTGTGCTCAACCTACCACTTGGACCATGAGCTGCGCGACCAAAAGACTGCACTTTTAGGGACAATTGGCTACATGGCGCAAGCATGCATCGTCAATAGGAATGTGAGTAAGGAATCATTGTCTATAGCTTTGGAGTGGTGGCTTTTGAAATCCCATGAAATCCACCGTAGAAAAGAAAATGATGACTCCGAGATGAGGTTGGTAAGAGTGGGCTTGGAAGCTCCATGCAAATGGAAGGCTTCTTGAAGCAGCTGATAAAGATTTTTCTTTTCTTTTTTTTTTTACCCTTAAAAAAGGCCAATGGTTGGGTGGATTGGATTTAGTAGTTTATGGGCGAGTGAATATTACATCTACATCCATTGGGTCCAATCTAGATGTGTAGATGTATCTTTCATTAGTGAGCCCTGGAATATCTGTTCAATTTTTTTTTTTTTAAGCCCTCTTGAGCGGGAGTAGACTTCGAGTGAGGTGAGGGAGAGAAGGAGAAAAGAAGAAGAATAGATGATCTGGAGAAAGAAGAAGAGATAATAGGAAGAAAGATGAACATAAAACCCTAGAAGAGATTTTCTCATTCAATATAGAATCATACAGATCTTGTTTGCTATACACTTTAACACAATAGAACCAAAGAATAAAGTTTGTCACAACTAACTTGCTGACTTGTGAAAAACTAACTTAATTAATACATTTACAATGAAACTGAAACTAAGACTGCAATGACTGGCTGTTACTTGTGTTTTGAGTTACGGTCCTCAGATGAGGGAAGGTGCTTGCTAAGATTCGAATCTAGGCCAGAGAGGTAAGAACTCACATTAACACTAGGGTAAGAGACGGTTCTTGACAAGCCTGTTCAAGTTGAAATAGGCAGGAACAAATCTAAGCAAAATGGCCACATGACCACCTGAAAGCATGTGAGTGCACGTGCAAGTCTTTAGGTTTGGCACAGGTCGTCTCCATGCATGAGGTCGGCCGATATAAACACGATTCACATTTTTTTCAATGGATGGCTTTTCTAACTTCTTTTTTAACATTTTTTTTTCTTTTGGCCTTTAGATGGCTTTTCCATTTAGCTTTTTCTAATTTTTGTGGTCAATTATAATAGAATGCCATGTCTGGTACTATAGTTTTTTTTTTTTTAATTTAAATAAGATATATGCAACTTAAAAATAAAATAAAATCTATAGGACATTGCCATTGTCTTCTAGGTTTGGCACAGGTGGGCCCCATAATTAAGGTAGTGGCCGGCTAACAAAGGATAAAGTTTCTATTCTACTATTTTAAAAGTGATTTCCTATCTAATTCTTTCTTCTATATTTTAATTTTCCAATTATTTTGAAGCTTCATATCATCACACCAGTAGGCACTTGAATGCGATTTTTTTTTACCCCATATGAAAGAATCACGAGCCTCTACTTAAAAGATACTGTCCCTCCCCTTGTTTTTTTAATATGACACTTGGCTTAGTTTGTGAAGCCTACTTCCATAAGAATCATGAGGACTCCTACGATCTATTCAATGGTTCATTAAACATTATTGTTTGTCTAGTCTAAAGCTAAAAAATAGGTTGTCAATAAATGAAGGGGCAATATTCTATTTTGACCATTCATTTCATCATCATAGACTGAAAATTCATTAGCATTTGTGGAACCTGATCTTTTTCTATATTGATAGGTTCAAAGACCTGCTTATATGTTGCAGGGCTACGAGAGACCTACAAATTATGCCCTGGGCCTCATTTTAAAAGGATTAGAATGAATACCTATAAAGGCATGTAGGTATTCACAAACACGGCTTGGATTGTAAATGAATTGTGATCAGGTCAGGTCCATTGTGGACCCGATCCTGACCCGATTACTATTATGGGTGTATGATCCAGACCCTAACACTCACAACAGACATGTCATGTATCAGCCCTAGAACCAATAGCGTTTGAGTCAATTGGACGGGGACCTGACTTCAAACCCGATTCAGGGCAAACTTTGTTAAGATTATATATTATATATTTTGATGATGCCAAAAAGTGGTTTTCGGGCACCACCGGTCAAGTGATTGGTAAATGATGTGAAATTAATGAAGAGAGAGAGAGTTCATAGTGGTTCGGTCATTGTGACCTACGTCCACTTAAATGGATTGTTTTACTACTTCGGGGAGGAGATTACAAGGTAGTCAGATACAATGATAGTGAGAAAAGTCCATCCTTCCTCCGTTAGTAGGACTCTCCTTTTATAGTTTTTCCCCAACGGGTGGGGAGGATCTCCCGCGATCTCAAACGGTGTACGCTCCAGTCTGGTGGAGTCTCCCGCACTGTCCTCAACAGATGAGCAGATAAGATCTCTTCCGCGGCACTTGGTGAAAGCCGGTAGATGGAACGACGCGTGTGCTGACTCTGTCATTCGATGGATCCGGACCCGGCCCTTAACGGGTAGATGACGACCCGGGCTCATCATGGACTTGGATCAGTTGGTCTTGACCCGCTATCGTGGACCGAGCTGTTTGGGCCTAACTCGTCACTACGGACCGAGTCATTTGGGCATGTCCCATCATTTGCCCCTCAATGTCTCGCGCCAAAGAAGGCTTTGAAAGGGAGACATTTGGAAAATCTAGGCTTCTTCATGCCAAGCAATTTGTAGCTTTTCTGAACACTGAACCTCCTTTTAATACATGCCCTCTGCATAGGGGGTCCGGGGGTGTCCCCGGGCGGTGGTCGAGCTGACCGGTCAGCTCGCGGGGGCCCAGGGGGCAGCGCCCCCGGCTAGGGGCTGCCCCCCCCAAACAATTTTTTTTTTTTTTTATCTTCTGCTTGTCACAAAGGAGAGAGGGCAGCCATTGATACTCCTTGTTGTTCAGAGAAAGAAAAACCCATGGCACAGCAAAGGAAGCTACGAGACCACCAATCGCCGCGAAGTGTCGGCGACGGACGGCCAGCAGGCGATGGGGACGTTGGACGGGCTGCTGCAGGCAGCGGACTGGGAAAGGGCTAGGCGCCGCTGGACCCCACTTGGATTGCTGCGTTGAACGCTTCTCGGGACGAGACACGGGGCGCCCGCTGCTGGCGAGGAGACCATTGGACGGGGCGCCCCAGGGCTGTTGGCGAGAAGACCGTTGGAGGTGGGGGCGCCCCTGCTGTGGGCATGGAGACGTCAGGACGGGGCGCTGTGGCTGCGATGCACGATCAGGCGATGGGCGCCCCAGACGCTGTCGGCCAAGCACTGCTGCTGCAGGCATTGGGCGCCTCAGGCGGCGAAGGCCAGGTTGCGGGCGGCGCGGTCCCGGGCGAGCAGGCACCGGTGGCCGAGCGGACGCCAGTGGACGAGCGCCAGGCGCGACAGGCGCCAGTGGGCGAGCGCCAGTTGCGGCAGACGGCAAACGATCGGGCGAGCAGCCCTCTTGGCTTGCAGGCGGACGGCCCCCCGGGCGCGGGCGTGCAGGCGGACGACCCCCTTGGCGCGGGCAGCCAGGGCCCTATGGCTGCTGAGATGGGCGCCCCAGGCGCAGGCAGCCAGTCCTCAGGGCTGCAGGCCACGGGCGCCCCAGGTGGGGGCGCCCCGGGCTCGGGCGGCCACGCGATGCGGTTGCGAACGACGGGCGGCCAGGCGCCTCTGGTGTCGGGCGAGGCGCCAGTGGGCGACGATGGCAAGACGTGGGGCTCCCCAAGTCGGGGCGCCCCTACTGCAGGCAGGCGAGGCAGGGGCCCGGGCGCCCCTGCTGCTGGGCGTGCAGCTCTCGGTCTCGGTGGGCGACGAACAAGTGGGCGCTGGTGCTGCTGGGCGCCCACTACTGGGTGCCTGGTGCTGGGCGCCCGCTGCTGGGTGCTGGGCGCCTGGTGTTTGGCGCCCGCTGCTGCTGGTGCAGGTGAGGCTGCTGGCCGGGGCGCCCCCTTGGGCGAGGGCAAGGCTGCAACAAGCGATAGAAGGGGCGCTGCGATGAGTCATGGATGGGTGGTACCCGTGATCTACGCAGAGGAGGAACTGGGCGCCAAGCTAGTGCGTGCCAATGTGGGCGAGCACGCGGGTGAGCAGGCTACTCTGGTCCATTAGACACCAAGGGATGCTGATCCAAGCGAGCAAAAGGAAAACTATTTTGGGCGAGCAGACAGTGTCAAGTGCCCTTATAGGCGTTGTTCTAGCTGGTTTGGCTCATTTGGGTGGCCACACAGAGTCTGAGGATTGCAGATGACCTGGTGAAAGAAGCAGACTGCTTGCGTGAGAGCAAAGACAGAGTCTGAGGATTGCTCGTGAGAGAGCTTGAGGCCGTGCTTTTGGCGCCCCAGGAAAGAGCTGCTAAGCTGGAGAAAGGCTACCTGTTTGAGAACAGAGCAGAGGTAGGCTAAGCTTTTTTGGCGACCCGTGAGAGAGCTGCTAAGCTGGAGATAGGCTGCCTGTTTGAGAACAGTGCAGAGGTAGGTCAAGCTTTTTTGGCGACCCGCGAGAGAGCCGCTAAGCTGGAGATAGGCTGCCTGTTTGAGAACAGTGCAGAGGTAGGCCAAGCTTTTTTGGCGACCCGCGAGAGAGCCGCTAAGCTGGAGATAGGCTGCCTGTTTGAGAACAGCGCAGAGGCCAAGCTTTTTTGAGCGACCCGCGAGAGAGCCGCTAAGCTGGATATATAGGCTGCCTGTTTGAGAACAGTGCAGAGGCCAAGCTTCTTTTGGCGACCCGCGAGAGAGTCGCTAAGCTGGAGATAGACTGCCTGTTTAAGAACAGTGCAGAGGCAGGTCAAGCTTTTGGTGATCCACGAGATGATTCACCTCGCCTGGACCTGTTGATTTCCTCAGCATTCATATATTTTTGAGCTTTTGCCAATAGTTCTGGCATGCTCTTTGGTGGTCGCTTCATTACTGAAAAGAGGAATTTGGATGAACGGAGGCCTCCCAGAAAGGCGGTCATGGCGACTTTGTCATTGGGCTCCTCGACTTGGAGGACCTCCTCCTTAAAACGAGTGAGGTAACTCCTGAGGCTATCATTTTTGTCCTGCTTAATGCTAAGCAGGTGCGTAGCGGGCTTCTGGCGGCGGCGTCCTCCAATGAAATGTGACACGAATGACTTACTTAACTCTGCAAAGGTGGAGACGGAGGCCGGGGCCAGGCTGGAGAACTATTGCCGTGCGGAGCCCTTCAGGGTGGTTGGAAATGCTCTACACATGATCTCGTCAGAGATGTTGTGTAGTTGCATTAGAGATTTGTAAGTTTCCAAGTGATCCAGCGGGTCCTTGGTTCCATCAAAGGTCTCCATGGTCGGCATTTTAAATGTTTTTGGGGAGTGGGTAGTTCGCCACGGAGGGTTTGAACGGTGTGTCCGTTCGTTGTACTAGGTAGTCTATTGATTCTGGTATTCGTGCCTTTATGGCATTGAAGACATTGCCGATCTGATTTTGCATCTCTTTGAACTTCTCGTCCCAAAGGTCGGGAGCTTCTCTGGATTGACCTTGGAACTGGCTCTCGTCTTCCAAGCTGTAATTTCCACTTCCCATCTCCTGGAAATCAGGATCCTCATGATTGGAAGCAGAGGGAGGAGGTGGAAGTCCACCGCGGTTCGACCCACCCGGGGGAGGGGGTACGTCGAGATGAGCGCGGCCTTCAGGATCAACTAGGAGTCTTCCGTGCGGGACGACCGGCGGAGCTCCAGCAGACGTCCCCTGGGCGTGGGCGCCTTGATGACGGGCGCCCAGGGCGCCATGAGGATGGGCGCCCAGCAGTCCTCGACCCTGGGCGCCCAGGGGTTGGGCGCCCAGGTGGTGGCGGCCTCGGTTGGCGCCTCGGCCCCGGGCGTGTTGACGGGCGCCCGGGTGCCTCTGCGTGGAGCGACCAGTTGCTCCGAGAGTGGTGCTTCCTGCGGTCCTGCACCTAGTGCTCCTCCTTGACTCGCCCGCATGAGCTGCAGTATTTGTTGGTTTTGAGTTACCAACTGCTGCATGGTCTCCAGCATCTGCTGGGGAGAGGGAGCGGGAGCATTCGGTGCAGGGTTGGTTGGTGGAGGATTACCCTCGCCCTCACGCGAAGGGTTACCATCCTGTCGCCTTGTTGACCTGGTGATCGGCATGGCTTTTTGAAAAAAGGAAATTCTTTTCGATTCCCACAGACGGCGCCAAACTGATGATGCCAAAAAGTGGTTTTCGGGCACCACCGGTCAAGTGATTGGTAAATGATGTGAAATTAATGAAGAGAGAGAGAGTTTATAGTGGTTCGGTCATTGTGACCTACGTCCACTTAAATGGATTGTTTTACTACTTCGGGGAGGAGATTACAAGGTAGTCAGATACAATGATAGTGAGAAAAGTCCATCATTCCTCCGTTAGTAGGACTCTCCTTTTATAGTCTTTCCCCAACGGGTGGGGAGGATCTCCCGCGATCTCAAACGGTGTACGCTCCAGTCTGGTGGAGTCTCCCGCATTGTCCTCAACAGATGAGCAGATAAGATCTCTTCCGCAGCACTTGGTGAAAGCCGGTAGATGGAACGACGCGTGTGCTGACTCTGTCATTCGATGGATCCGGACCCGGCCCTAAACGGGTAGATGACGACCCGGGCTCATCATGGACTTGGATCAGTTGGTCTTGACCCGCTATCGTGGACCGAGCTGTTTGGGCCTAACTCGTCACTACGGACCGAGTCATTTGGGCATGTCCCATCATATTTCATTACATAATATACAATTCCGTTAATATAATACATTATCAATATAAATATTTTTTGCTAGGTTGGCTTATTGCCAAGAGTGATACTATCAACCTGAGGACTCAAGAATTGATATGCAGGCATGTATATGTGATGCTTAGATGCCAACACCACTCAACTATGAGTGTGTTGGTCATCATTAATATATTTATTTATATTGCATATAACTTACAATAGCAAGTACAATACGTTTTGATATAATACCTTATTGTACATTAATTTTATTATACACGAAGGTATCCGGGTCCATACCGGATATGTTTATTGGACCCAAACTAATTATCAAACTTGTCTTATAAATAATTGGTTTCATGCCTATATTTTTTTGGGTCCGGTCATAGAGGAGACAGGGTAATTGGAGGTCTATTAACAATCTCTTTTGGATTCATAATAGGCAGGCTTCCCTCGACAATGTTTCTTCCGGTTGAATCTTCACTAAGGATATATGGTGGTGAATTTATCCGTGGGACCAACTATTCTAGTGAATTGGAATAGATCACAGCTATCATGATCACTGCACTGCAATTTATCTCTACCTAAATTGTATTGCATTCCGCCTTAATAGATTACTATATCTCTAGATATCGATAGAGATGTAAATGGGTCATCGATTATTTGATTACCCGAAGGTTCCAATCCGTTAAAAACCGGGTCTGGGTCCTTATTTAGACCCCGATAAATAAATCAGTCCGGGTTCAGTTTCACCTTGGTTTAGACCCGTGGGCCCGAGACCCGACATATTATCTAAATTTTCGAAAATCTCTCCTAAAAATTATATATTTTTAATAGTATTCTCTACTTAGATCCGGACTCGTCCCATATATAGTTATGGTTCCGGTTCCAGTTCCGGAGCCAAGAAACCGGTTCTGAAATAGTTTCGGATTCAGATCCGGTTTCACCTTTTCTTTAATGGTTCCGGTTCTAGATCCACCATAGACCTGGAGAGGAGCCGACCCATTTACAACCCTAGATATAGACTTCATTTTGTTTTTTCTCCTCTCGAAAGAATGTCGGCACGCTTTGATGAGTACTTATGTGCCCTCTGATATCTCTTCCTCAATCCTACAGTATTTCTCCTAAATTCTATATCCCACGTGGAGTCCTACTTTAAAACTCTTTATTTGTTAAAGTTGGAAATAAGTCTCCTTATTAAGTACTAAGGAGACGACACTCGGTGGAATGTGGGGAAGGGAACAAGAGGACGAGAGGGTGGGATGTGGGGAACCAGGGGATTGGATTTATCAATGTGGGGCTCCAATATATATATATATATATATATAGAGAGAGAGTGAGCCCCTCTCCTCAGCTCATGCTGAGGAGAAGGTCCGCTCAGCACGTGGGGGCAGTGAAGTGAGTTTGAAAATTTTCAGCCAATTTTCATCTGATCGAGTGGACCCCGCCCAAGGAAATTTGGTTTCCCCGCTCTACATCTGACTTCATTTGATCAAAACGAAACGAAAGAGCAGGGCTCCTCTCTCTCTCTCTCCATTCCCCATTTCCTCTCCATCTGCTCTCTCTCCGTTCTGGCAGCGAACGCGCGATCGGAACGGCGAACGATTTTACCCTGGATCTGCTCTCTCTCCATTCGCCCATTTCACTTTCGCTAGCTCTCTCTCTCTCTGCTCTCTCTGTTCGGCCAGACACTATCTTCATCCTCTGAGCAGAGCGATCGTCTCCGCCGAGGAGCTCCTCTTCTCAGGCTTCTCTCCAGCGAACGAACCCTTCCCCCATTTCTCGAACTCCTCTCCCTTTCCATTTCGCCCTGACCTGAAACCCATTTTTCTCTTGCGAGGTTTGAAGCGACGCACCCTCTCCTGCGATCCGCTGTCCGGAAGGCACGATCTGTCTCCTGCGATCGATTCTCCCATTTTCATCGCCAGGCACGCCCCATCTCTTCGATGTATGCATTTTCTTCCTTCTTTCTCTGTTTTTTTTTTCCTCTGTTTTTTTCTCTGCCAGTTACATTTGATATGGGGTTTTGCAGTGCCTTGGATTGAGGGTTGTCTATGTTTGGACAGGTTTAGGTTTCTATTCAAGAAAAAAAAACAGACAAATTTTTTTGTTCTGATCCGGTGTGCTATCCACGGCATCCCTCCTGTTGCTATTATGTTCGAATTTCCATTCCTTGGTTTTGGTAGTCGGGACTAGTTTCTATGTAACTTCAAATGCAGGACTTGACTGCTGTGAACCTAACTTGTTTCTTCTTTTAAATGTTATTTAGGATTTCCTTCTTTTAGTATTGTTTTCATTGATGATTGGTCATGATTATTTAGGTCATGTTTGGTAAGCATCCACTGGTGCAGGCCGGCTTGAGATCTCTAATTCCCATTTAATGGAGAGCTCTTATTAGATTGAGGCATTGAGAGTATGGAAGATTCACTGTCATTCCTTTTATCTTCTGGGGTTGTTGCATGAAAGCTCCAAGAAGTGAGAACATCCTGTAGTCTTGTGATATTGGAGTTTGCAGCCCTAGATAATTGATTTGAATTTATGGAGTTTACACCCATGTTAAAGTCTTGTTCTTTGTTTCTTTGTTTTCTTTGAATGAATGGTCTCATTGAAGTTTTGTAGGGCAGCTTCCTCAACACTACAAGCTCTCATCCTTATCCCCTTTCACTGCAACTGAAACTCTACCAAGCCTTCATCTTCTCTGTACCCATTCTATTCACCATAATCTTATTCCTCTTGTTTTATCTTTTCTACCTCAAGAGGAGGGGATCCTCTACCCCCCACATGCACCAAAGGAGCTTGAACAGAGCCACTATCACCACCACAGTCCTTTCTTTGGTAAATTCTTAGAGCATCATCTATTCTTATTTCTAGCTTCAACACTCTTCAGTAAATGTTTTTTTTTTCCGTTAATTCTTGAATTTCAGATTTTCTCTATGGTCATTAAAATTATCTTGTAGACAAGTAATTTATGTCTTGTACTTGTAATTATAGTGAAAAAATGGAACATGTCCCATCTGATGCTGGATTCCCTTTGTATCATTGTAGTTGCCCCTTTGATGTTGTTGTTTTAGAATTTGGAGCCACCTCCAACACCCAAGGGACTAATGTACCCTCTGCTTCAAATTCCAAACAACCCACAATTTGGGGTGTATCCAACATGCTCTGGAAATACTTACTATCACATCCTGCCAGTAGTTATAAATTGTAATATGAATATATGAATCTGATTTAAATCATCATCATCATCCTATCTATTATGGATCATCTGATCAATCTTTTATTTTTTTATTTTTTTATGTGTATTGCTAATTATCAGCCTTTTGAGATGGGCATGAAGAACGACCTTAAAGAGATACTCCCAGTAGTCACCTTTGATGAGGATTTGAGGGAAAGAGATACTCAGTAAGTGGTCTCTTTTAACACTCACAACATAAAGTGGCAAACTGAGATGCCTTGTCCAATGTTGGGCCAAGTGCATCCAGACTCTGTCCATCCAACCTTCTTATGCTATATACCATATTGCATGTATTATTCTTAACTCTTTTAATTCAATAAAAATTTTCAGATGTTGTGTATGCCTTGGGGATTTTGAGATCAAGGAGCAGTTGCACCAGATCCCCTCTTGCAAGCACATGTTCCATTTGGAATGTATCCATCACTGGCTCATGTCCAACACCACCTGCCCCCTCTGCCGAGCATCCATCTGTCAGCTGAACATAAGTCCTTGGAGGGAGAACAGTCTCCAAAGCCTTGCACTGGTCCGGAGTGAGTGACTCAGGGAAATCAACTGTAAAGTGAATGTAGAGTTTCCCCTTCATGAAAGGCCGCTGGTTCAATTTGTACCAAGTATTTTATAGTGTTGGGTTCATTTTGTAATGAACCTTATGCCAAAACATTAATTTGGGATTATTGATGTAAATTGATGATTGTGATAAATAAAACCTACCATTGATAAGGATGTAATATGAAGGTGTATTTGGAGCATCGACTGTCTCATGTTTTTTGTATTTGGGTAAACAACTCAATGTTTTTAGGCATTGAGGTTGCAATTTTTAGGCACTGGGGTCCTGAATTCTACAGAGTCTTGGGGTCTATCAGTGTTATGTAAATGGTGTCTGATGATTCAATTGTAGGGATTCTTTTCTGGTTCTATTTTATTTTTCAGGCCACTGACACGCTAGCTATTTTTTTGGTCATTAGGACTGCTGTGTGGAATCTGTGGATTTTCTGATGCTTGGTCATTGGGGTTTCTGATGCTTGATTTTTGGTCATTAGACTGTCAGCAGCTTCTGGAATTACTCCAACAGTGATATGGACACTGAAGCCCCATGCTAATTCATAAGAAACCCATGCTAATTCCAATAGCATAAGTTTATTCCAATAGCATGAAACCCATGCTAGTTCATAAGAAAGCCCCTCTGAAGCCCCATAAACAAGCCAAATCACTTCATAGCCAAATCACTTGTTTTCTTTTAATGACACCCTTTTGAAGCCGACCTAAAAGAAGATTCAAATGTTCACAATAATGAAAGAAACAACCAATAATATAAGGCAAATGAAACAAAAGCTCCATGTATCATATTTGTTAGTTATAGACAAATCCAAACAAGTCGTCCACCATGAAGATAAAAAGCTACATATTCATTTTCTTCAACACAATATCCAAACCCAAAAGAAAGTTTACAGCTAAGGATCCAATTACTATAACTTTATACCTTATAGTCTTTCATGCATTCAACTTCCTAAAGTTGAAACAAGCAAAAAAAAACCAAATAACTCATGCCTCCCACATCAGAATAATGTTTACATCCCATAAGACAAATAGGCACGTCTATCATTTTGGCCACGCCACATGTACGCAACAAAGAGGAGAAGAATTGCAATCGTGAATGCAAGGCCCTTTTTGCTTCGACTTCCTTTCATGTTAGTCTCCATGCTTTCACTTAGACGTCGTATTTCTAGACACAACTCCCTGATTGAGTCTTTCATTTCTTCTAATTTCACTTCAACTTGGCCTCGATTTAAAGTTTGCATCGGTATACATTCTGGAGCAATTTCATCCATCCAAATCAAAAGGACACAACCTCTTCCTCCCTGCAATGAAATTCATATTGAAATAATGAATGTTGGAGCAAAAAATATACAGTTTTATGAATGAAGTTAAAATGTTTTGAATATTGAAGAAAAAATATCAATAAATGATTTTGGAAAGATAGATGCTTACATTTAAATCTGGACATTTCCAAAATTTACGCCCAGGGTTGGATGTAGTACGAGACGTCTTTAATATCATAAACCCGTGTCCACATGGGCATTTTGGAGCCCATTCTAAGCTCCCGAAGTTTTTTTTTTCTCAAATTTGGGGACTTCAAAGAACAGATGATGAACCTAAATTCTGCTAATTTGCAGTTAATTACAACCGCGTTTGACATTTTTTCAACCGTCGCACTTTTTCAACCCGGTTTAGAAAATCTGCACTACCCTTGCCGAGTAACCCTGTTTGGGACAGTTTTTAACCCACTTCCCGAAGTTTTTTTTTTCTCAAATTTGGGGACTTCCAAGAACAGATGATGAACCTAAATTCTGCTCATTTGCAGTTAATTACAACTGCGTTTGACATTTTTTCAACCGTCGCACTTTTTCAACTCGGTTTAAAAAATCTGCACCACCCTTGCTGGGTACCCCTGTTTGGGACAGTTTTTAACCCACTTCCCGAAGTTTTTTTTTCCTCAAATTTGGGGACTTCCAAGAACAGATGATGAACCTAAATTCTGCTCATTTGCAGTTAATTACAACCGCGTTTGACATTTTTTCAACCGTCGCACTTTTTCAACTCGGTTTAGAAAATCTGCACTACCCTTGCCGAGTACCCCTGTTTGGGACAGTTTTTAACCCACTTCCCAAAGTTTTTTTTTTCTCAAATTTGGGGACTTCAAAGAACATATGATGAACCTAAATTCTGCTAATTTGCAGTTAATTACAACTGCGTTTGACATTTTTTCAACCGTTGAACTTTTTCAACCCGGTTTATAAAATCTACACTACCATTGCCGAGCACCCCTGTTTAGGACAGTTTTTAACCCAACAAAACACCCACATCCACTGTTGGAATTATAGCTGGCGCACTTGCTTTCCAAAAATGAATTTCATATGCACAGACAAGTGAAACAAGTAAAAAAAAAAAATTTGCACTAGAGACTACCTAGACTTTTTTAGACCATCGAGTCTGTACCCATTTCAAACTTTGTTGGACAACTAATGTGAGCTTAGCTCAAGTAACTGGGAAGAAAGTGACATCAATAGTAACCCAATAACATTGAAAATTACGTTTGGTGTGAAGAAAGTTCTTTCCTATTTCTGGAGTTTTTGAAATCTAAACCAACAAAAGAGCACTCTCAGCCTTAAGCTATTTTTATCCCAATTTAATCCAGAAAAGCACCAAAACCCACTGTTGTTTAGATTCTGTAGATTTGAGGAAACCAAGTAAGTTCAGATGAAGAAGAGGGCCATGGTGTGGTCCTCAAATGGTGCATATTTTTTCTGAAGGAGCACACATGTAGGCCAATGGAGTCATGTGCTTAGATTCTACATGACCATGCTACTGTTAAAGTGCTCCTCCTTTTTGGCATCACCATAGATACAGGTGGGAGAGTATGCACCTGTGCTCATTGACTCATAGATATCAATGTATATCTGACGGGTTCTTTTGCTAAGCAATCTTTATAACCATGAGCAATCATCAATAATCACAGCAGCAGAAAAATAAAGAAATCCTAAATAATCATGACCAATCATCAATGACAACAATACTAAAAGAAGGAAATCCTAAATAACATTTAAAAGAAGAAACAAGTTAGGTTCACAGCAGTCAAGTCCTGCATTTGAAGTTACATAGAAACTAGTCCCGACTACCAAAACCAAGGAATGGAAATTCGAACATAATAGCAACAGGAGGGATGCCGTGGATAGCACACCGGATCAGAATTTTTTTTTTTGTCTGTTTTTTTTTTCTTGAATAGAAACCTAAACCTGTCCAAACACAGACAACCCTCAATCCAAGGCACTGCGAAACCCCATATCAAATGTAACTGGCAGAGAAAAAAACAGAGGAAAAAAAAAACAGAGAAAGAAGGAAGAAAATGCATACATCGAAGAGATGGGGCGTGCCTGGCGATGGAAATGGGAGAATCGATCGCAGGAGACAGATCGTGCCTTCCGGACAGCGGATTGCAGGAGAGGGTGCGTCGCTTCAAACCTCGCAGGAGAAAAATGGGTTTCAGGTCAGGGCGAAATGGAAAGGGAGAGGAGATCGAGAAATGGGGGAAGGGTTCGTTCGCTGGAGAGAAGCCTGAGAAGAGGAGCTCCTCGACGGAGACGATCGCTCTGCTCAGAGGATGAAGATAGTGTCTGGCCGAGCAGAGAGAGCAGAGAGAGAGAGAGCCAGCGAAAGTGAAATGGGCGAATGGAGAGAGAGCAGATCCAGGGTAAAATCGTTCGCCGTTCCGATCGCGCGTTCGCTGCGAGAACGGAAAGAGAGCAGATGGAGAGGAAATGGGGAATGGAGAGAGAGAGGAGCCCTGCTCTTTCGTTTCGTTTTGATCAAATGAAGTCAGATGTAGAGCGGGGAAACCAAATTTCCTTGGGCGGGGTCCACTCGATCAGATGAAAATTGGCTGAAAATTTTCAAACTCACTTCACTGCCCCCACGTGCTGAGCGGACCTTCTCCTCAACATGAGCTGAGGAGAGGGGCTCTCATATATATATATAAATATATATATATATATATATATAAGAAAGATAGAGAGGTCTAAAAAGAGCGCAGATACTAATATTTCGATTTGAAACGAAATGGATCAATTTAAATACGTGCAAGGTCATCCTTCGAAAACCAATTGAAAGGGTTTTTCCTGCTAGGTTGGTCAACTGGTTAGGATTAATTATTCAAATTTGAATGCCCATAAATTGATCTGTGGATATATGTGTGATATTAAGGTGCCAACACCATTTAATTATGAGTGTGTTGGCTTTAAAAATATTACATCCCGATCATGAAATTACCCCGCCTAGAATAACCCCCGAGGTGTGACATGCATACTCTTCGTGAAATCATATCTATCTTAGGTCAAAAAATAAATCACGAAGGATAAAATTCCAGTATCCACATGTGAAGCTTGCCCACTAACACCTATCGAATCATATTAGTGGAATTTTATCCTTCGATTTTGTATTTGACCGGAGACATATACGATTTTACGGGAGTACACGTATCACACCTTGAAGTTACTTGCCAAGTAATTTCGAAACCGTACATGACTGAAAGTCTATTTAGATTTTAACTTTTTTTTAGAAAGAAGTTTGATAAGACTACTGTCCTAAATTGACCAACCGGCCAAAGGCAAATGAGAGACGAGACCAACGGACCAAAGGCATATGAGTGTGTTCGCTTCAAAAGTATTACATCCTGGTCTTGAAATTACCTCGCCATGGATAACCTCCTACGTGTGACACGGATACTTTCCGTGAAATCATACCATCTCGAGTCAAATACGAAATCACGAAGAATAAAATTCCAATATCCATATGTGAGGCTTGCCCGCTGAAATCTCTCGAATCATATTAGTGGAATTTTATCCTTTGATTTCGTATTTGACCCGAGACACACAGGAGTATGCTTGTCACACTGTGAAGTTACATGCCAAGTAATTTTGGGACCGTACATGACTGAAAGTCTATTTGAATTTTGGAAAGAAGTCTGATATGACTGCTGTCCTGAACTGACCAACCGACCAAAGGCAAATGAGAGAAACGATAACGAAGAAATAAATGTTTGTGCGTTTTTCCTTTCTCTTTTTTGAATGGAAAAGAGAGATCCATTCAACAGAAATCAGAGACAAAGAAAACGGAAAGGAAGACCCGGCCGGAAGAGAAAACATGATTCACCATGTCGGTGCAAAGACTTTGCAGGGTGCCAGCAACATGAATTCATGTGAGACAAACATCTACTCATACATGCCAGCAACATGTATCGAGATGTAGTATTTATTCATGGATGTAATCAAGTTTTTGTAGAAAATTTTAAGAGGTGTGTAGTGCAGTGGCATTTATTTAAGTTGTGGACTGGTTGAACCTTTCAACGGTTTTACATCTGCATGCAAGTTCTAAGATCTTTCTATAATAATGGCGAAAGAAGACGAAACAATAAATGAAAGCACTATATAAACAACTGCAGTGAAGCTCTACTCACCTCTCTCCATGTCCAGGAACTAGAGAGCTCCAGTCGATATGTCTCCAACAATTCCTTTACTTGTCGTTGTGCTTTTCTTCTGTGATTCCCCTGCTCACTCATTTTCCTTCAATTTCTCTATTTTTGATCCGTCTGAAAATGTAATTCTCTACGAGGGTGATGCCTCGAATTGTAATGATTCCATCCAACTCAACCGAGTTGATGATATAGAACGTGTGGGACGAGCAACTTTGGTCAAACATATCCACTTTAAAGATGGTGCTACCCGAAGCCTGTCAGATTTCACCACCCATTTCTCTTTTACAATCGACGTGATGAATTCTTCTGTCTATAGCGATGGTCTCACCGTCTTCCTTTCTCCGCCTTATTTTCAACTCCCACCCAATTCGGCTGGTGGATATCTAGGCCTCTGTAATAGCACAACCTATAACCTCAGCTCAAGAAACCGTTTTGTTGCGGTCGAATTCGACACTTACGTCGATGAGTGGGATCCAAATGTTCAACATATTGGAATCATTATTAATTCGATGGCTCCAGTTGCACATGTGAGTTGGAATGCTAGCTTGCACAGTGGGCAGGTTGCTAATGCTTGGATTCATTACAATGCTACTGCTAAGTTGTTGAGTGTAGTTGTAACATATGAAAATAACCCCTCCTCTAGTAGTAACTATAATCTTTCATATCAAGTTGATTTAATGCAGGTTTTACCAGATTGGGTCCTGGTAGGATTCACAGGAAGCACGAGTAGTTTCGTAGAGAAACACATGGTTCATTCATGGGAATTCAGTTCGACTTTGACACTAAAGGAAGCAGGGAAAACAACTTCTATACTTGATAGGAAGAAAGCAAGAAAGTTCATATGGGAGGTGATAATGGTAATTGTTGTGGCTGTTTTGTTGGGTGGGGTCGGAATAGGTTCGGTGATGGTAGTGAAGAGGAAGAGAAGACGAGCAATTGAAGAAAATGTCACTCTCACATCCATGAATAGTGTCTTTCAAAGAGGAGCAGGGCCTATGCGGTTCTCATATGAAGTGTTGGCTTCAGCTACAAGTAATTTCTCAGATGAAAAGAAGTTGGGGCATGGAGGGTTTGGAGACGTGTACAAGGGGTTCTTGATCGATTTAGATATGGTGGTGGCCGTGAAGAAAATCTCCAGGAGATCCAAACAAGGCAAAAAGGAGTACATAACTGAAGTAAAGATCTTTAGCCAGTTAAGACATCGTAATCTAGTGCAGCTTGTTGGTTGGTGCCATGATCGAGGAGAGTTCCTACTAGTATACGAGTTCATGCCCAATGGAAGCCTTGATTCTCATCTCTTCGGCAAGAGAAGCCCTCCTCTTACATGGGCAGTTAGATACAAGATAGCAACAGGGCTAGCCTCGGCATTGCTTTATCTTCACGAGGAATGGGACCAATGCGTGGTGCACAGGGACATCAAATCCAGCAATGTGATGTTAGATTGTGGTTTCAACTTCAAGCTCGGGGACTTTGGTCTTGCAAGGCTCGTGGACCATGAGTTGGGTGCCCAAACGACTGCACTGGCAGGAACATTTGGCTACTTGGCACCTGAATGCGTCGTCAATGGGAAGGCCAGCAAGGAATCAGACGTCTATAGCTTTGGAGTTGTAGCCTTGGAAATTGCATGTGGGAGAAAACCCCTGGAAAGCTCTGAAGATGAACCAATGATGAGGCTGTTAGAGTGGGTCTGGGAGCTCCATCACAATGGAAGGCTCCTTAAAGCTGCTGACAGCAGATTGAGGACAGATTATGATGAAAAACAGATGGAGTGTTTGATGATGGTTGGGTTGTGGTGTGCTCAACCAGACCCCAGTTCAAGGCCTTCGATCAGGCAAGTGATGCGCGTTCTTAATATGGAGGAAGCAATGCCAGTTCTTCCAAACAGAATGCCCGGTCCCATGACCACGTTTAACATTCCACCCGAAACAGTTTACTCCAAGCCTCCCTGAACGTCAAGTGTTGGCTCAGGCCGATGAACTCTCTCTCTCTCTCTCTCAATGTTATTGTCTATCATTATGTAAGTTGATTTAGTTTCATAGACCCTTTTATTTTGTTAGATTCTTTTGCTTTGTTTGCGATGCATCCTTGGAATGAGACCCTTAATCCATGAAGTCATCATGGTCGAACAACTGCAAATCAGCTACTACGTTTACTCTTAGCAAATTTACATGATCAATAAAACTTTTAGAATGTGGAAGACCTCCATCAAGAACCTCAATATAGTGTTTTATTGTGCTTAATTAGATGCATGGAAGATACGACATTGTGATGAAGTGGAAAGATAATGGTGTTGGAATGTATGGGGCCATGTAGACCCAGCAAGTGGACTCTTGGGTGAAGGCTCTTTGCAACGTTTTATTTTTGTCCACCATCTGGTTCCAGGGGCCCAACCAGGATATAGGCATTTTGGGGTCTGGGGTGGAATGTTATAATTAGTTTCTTTATCTAACCATTCTAACCGAAACCTAGATGCATTGAGAAGAGGCCACCAGGTGGAAGCCTACTCAACCATTTTGGGGTCCTTTGGAGATAAAACACTACTCAACCATGAGTGTGATCAGTGTACCAATTATATCTGACAGAGGTGTTGTTCTAGAGCTCTTTCAAGTGAGCCCATTTATTTCTTGGGCCTTAAATTCAGGTCTGGATCCTGGCAGTGAGTCTTAAATCAGGAACAGCACGAGCCCATTTGCAAATTATAATACACCACTTGTATCAAATATTTTGGGCCAGGCCGGGCCTTTGGGAAATTAGGATTTCCAGACCTGATTTCAAATGAGATGGAGGAAAGCAGCAATGGAAACAGCTCAGTTCCAAAGCTAGAATCTACTTTAATCATGCTGAGATTTTACAGAAATGAAGAGTTCTTAGACCTCTAAAGCCCTAGAAATCAAGAGAATCAGAAAGAAGTTTAACCAATTAGCAATCAATCCAAAAAGTTAAGCCTGGCTACAGCCCACAAGCCTAAAAATAGAGCCAAATCCAGCCAAATATGGGCTGGGTCTGACTCGGCTTCTTGGCACCATATATTTACGTGAGACTGGCTTCAGATGTTAGGATCAAACTGCCCCTCTCACGTCAATGGATGGTAGAAAGCAATGCTCACTCTAACACACCAACCCGGTCCAGGGACAGGCAAGCCACATTAATTTTAGGCCGTGGGCTGGATGCAGGCCTAGTTTTCTATATTCAAACAAACTGAGAGTTTATTTATCATTAAAGGCCCATCTCATCACTAAATTTTTCCGAATGGGCTGAGCCGGTGCCTGACTATTAGGCCCATGGCCTTGAACTAGGCTTGAATATAAACCTGATGGGATCAAACGGTCCGAAGGAGAAATGATGCATGTAAGTCGCCCACTTACATCACCTTATCCAAGAAGGTTTTGTGGACAAAATACCAGCTTTGACATTGTTGGCGACCTGATTTAATAGGTGCAAGACGGAAAAAAGGAGTATATGGTGAAAACAAATACGTACATGGGATAGGCTCAATTACACATCCCTAAATCTGATGACTTTGAATTGTCTAATCCTTAATTGTCGCTTGTAGCTCTGAAGCAAATGGGCTTGTCCGAAATGCGACAAGCCCACTCTCAAGCATTTATCATAGGGTTGCTCAATTGGTTGGGAACTTGCCTCTAACTCGGATAGCTAAGGATAGATGCCTGGGTCTCTCCCTCCTCACGTACATGTGCTAGTCTTTCCTCCATAAGACATCTCCTTCTATGTGCAAGTTCTCCCTCTACGGTATACATGCGCGCAAGTGTCTTTTCCTTGCATGTGAGAGTGCTCTCTCCCCATTTGTGTGGGGGCTCTTATGAGTCCCAGCCAACCCCTTTGGCTGGGTCACCCAAAAAAATTAAAAGCATTCACCATGTTAACTTTCCAATGAAATAATGGCAAAGTGACACCATTCAATGTGGACCCTGACCTTCTGAACTTCATGTAAATTCCATTGCTAGTTGCTTGACTTTACTGAACTGTTATAGGATAGCAACCGTGGTCGTGGACAACTCTAACCTAGGTCCGTTCGAACATGTGAGCATAAAATACATTTGTTTATAGATCACATTATAGGTTGATACTGTTTTTTCAGAGAAGTCAAAACAGAATGCTGGCGTGACACTCGAGTTGAACCTTTATCACTGATATTATAGTACATATAATTATCATGTGTCTATGAGACTATTACTGAAAATGAAATGATGATTTACATGTACAACTAGCCAAGAGGTCATTTGTAAGGCATCACTGTTTTCAAAGACTCGTTGTTGCTTTGCTGATTAGAGAGAGTTATGTAGTGTGAGAGTGCAAGTGTCTGAGATAAGCATATATATATCAAAGGAAACAAAAACATCGAAGAAAAGGGGAGAGGTGGTTAAGATCATATGAGCGGCAGCGTTGATCATTTTTGTGGGTGTTCTGCTGAGTGGGGTTGGTATGGCAGATGGCTTGGGTTATGTTAGTGAAGAGGAAGAAGAGCAGAGGAAAAAGTTTTTAACAAGGGGTGAACCTCAAATCCATGAATAGTGTCTTTCAAAGAGGGGCAGGGCCTATGCAGTTTTCATATGAAGAGTTGGCTTCAGCTACTATTAACTACTCAAGTTGGGGCATGGAGGTGGGTTTGGAGATGTTTACAAGGGTTTCTTGATCGATTTAGATATGGTGGTTGCTATGGAAAAAATCTCAAGGGGACTTAGACAAGGCAAAAACAGGGAAAGGCCTAAGTATAGGCATGTGCAGCCACACCCATCAAACCGCTGTGCGCTTTCAAAATCCATACGAAAATTCTACGTCCACTTCCAAAAATCCAATAAAAACCATGGGCCCACCCTCAAAATCTATATGAAAATCCTTGGTTGGCCCCCAAAATAAAACTAACTATTAGGGTCAGCACCTCTCAAACAAATAACCTGAGCCCGTCTCTGGGCAAAAGGAGTATATAACCATAAGGTCATAAGCCAGCTGAGGCATAACAATCTAGTGGAGCTCATTGGCTTTTGCCCCCATTATGATGGGGAGTCTGTACTCGTCCACGAGTTCATGCCCAAGGGAAGCCTCGATTCTCATCTCTTCTGGAGGAAAAGCCCTCTTCCAGGGACAATGAAGCAATGAGGTGTTGGATTCTAGCTTCAACTCCAAGCTTGGAGACTTTGGGCTTGCTAGGCTCTTTGGCGAAAGGCGGACCCAAGTACAATGGTGTGAGGCTGAAGGTCCCACCCATACGTGAAAAAAGTTCAAAATTCTTAAAAATACTCTGCAAATTCTAAAAATTAATATATATATATTTTACATTTGCATATTTTCCTAATATCTCTTTTACATAGAGCCCCCAAGTTGAATTTCTTGTGCTCAACCTACCTCATGGACGATGAGCTGCGCGACCATAAGACTGCACTTGTAGGGACAATTGGCTACATGGCGCAAGCATGCATCATCAATAGGAAGGTAAGGAATCATTGTCTATAGCTTTGGGGTTGTGGCTTTTGAAATCCCATGAAATCCACAGTAGAAAAGAAAATGATGACTCCGAGATGAGGTTGGTAAGAGTGGGCTTGGCAGCTCCATGCAAATGGAAGGCTTCTTGAAGCAGCTGATAAAGATTTTTCTTTCCTTTTTTTTCCCCTTAAAAAAGGCCAATGGTTGGGTGGATTGGATTTAGTAGTTTATGGGCGAGTGAATATTACATCTACATCCATTGGGTCCGATCTAGATGTGTAGATGTATCTTTCATTAGTGAGCCCTGGAATATCTG
Organism: Cinnamomum chago; assembly: GCA_038049695.1. Taxonomy (NCBI): domain Eukaryota; kingdom Viridiplantae; phylum Streptophyta; class Magnoliopsida; order Laurales; family Lauraceae; genus Cinnamomum; species Cinnamomum chago. The sequence goes on along the minus strand of CP142452.1, from coordinate 89,438,654 downwards.
TTCAATTTTTTTTTTTTTTTTTAAGCCTTCTTGTGTGGGAGTAGACTTCGAGTGAGGTGAGGGAGAGAAGAAGAAAATAAGATGAACAAGAAGAAGAATAGATGATCCGGAGAAAGAAGAAGAGATAATAGGAAGAAAGATGAACAGAGAACCCTAGAAGAGATTTTCTCATTCAATATATAATCATACAAATCTTGTTTGCTTTTATAGACACTTTAACACAATAGAACCAAAGAATAAAGTTCGTCACAACTGACTTGCCGACTTATGAAAAACTAACTTAATCAATACATTTACATCGAAACTGAAACTAAGACTGCAATGACTGGCTTTTACTTGTGTTTTGAGTTTTCTGTGTGATTCTGGCAATAGGGAGCCCTCTGGTGAGAGAAGAAGACCTCGGATGAGGTAGCACGGTCCTCAGATGAGGGAAGGTGCTTGCTAAGATTCGAATCTAGGCCAGAGAGGTAAGAACTCTATAGGATCACACCTCATTGAACTACCACTTATCCCAAAACCAATTGGTGATAGGAAATAACACAACAATAGTTTTATGGTGAGGATGAGGACTCGACCACAATTATGACCGCTTATGAGCGAGGGTGGACGTTGACCTCAACGGCACACCCGCCGCGACTCCTGCTGCGAACTCGCAAAACGCGTGTCCCATGACTCGAACACCCGACCTACCAGGCTCTGATACCACTTGTAGGATCTTACACCCCATTGAGTTACCACTTATCTCCCAAACCAATTAGTTATAGGAAACGGCATAACAATAGTTTTATGGTTAGGGTGAGGGCTCGACCATAATTATTACCACTCAGGAGCGAGGGTAGACGTTGACCTCAACAAACTCACATTAATATTAGGGTAAGAGACAGTTCTTGACAAAGCTGTTCAAGTTGAAATAGGCAGGAACAAATCTAAGCAAAATGGCCACAGACCACCTGAAAGAATGCGAGTGCACATGCAAGTCTTTAGATTTGGCACAGGTCGTCTCCATGCATGAGGTCAGCCGATATAAACAAGATTCACATTTTTTTTCAATGGATGGCCTTTCTAACTTCTTTTTTAACAATTTTTTTTTTTGGCCTTTAGATGGCTTTTCCATTTAGCTTTTTCTAATTTTTGTGGTCAATTATTATAGAATGCCATGTCTGGTACTATAGCTGTTTTTTTCTTTAAATTTAAATAAGATATATGCAACTTAAAAAAAATAAAATCTATAGGACATTGCCATTGTCTTCTAGGTTTGGCACAGGTGAGCCCCATAATTAAGGTAGTGGCCGGCTAACAAAGGATAAAGTTTCTATTCTACTATTTAAAAAGAGATTTCCTATCTAATTCTTTCTTCTATATTTTAATTTTCCAATTATTTTGTAGCTTCATATCATCACACCAGCAGGCACTTGCATGCGATTTTTTTTTACCCCATATGAAAGAATCATGAGCCTCTACTTAAAAGATACTGTCCCTCCCCTTTTTTTTAAATATGACACTTGACTTAGTTTGTGAAGCCTACTTCCATAAGAATCATGAGGACTCCTACGATCTATTCAATGGTTCATTAAACATTATTGTTTGTCTAGTCTAAAGCTGAAAAATAGGTTGTCAATAAATGAAGGGGCAATATTCTATTTTGACCATTCATTTCATCATCATAGACTGAAAATTCATTAGCATTTGTGGAACCTGATCTTTTTCTATATTGATAGGTTCAAAGACCTGCTTATATGTTGCAGGGCTACGAGAGACCTACAAATTATGCCCTGGGCCTCATTTTAAAAGGATTAGAATGAATACCTATAAAGGCATGTAGGTATTCACAAACACGGCTTGGATTGTAAATGAATTGTGATCAGGTCAGGTCCATTGTGGACCCGATCCTGACCCGATTACTATTATGCGTGTATGATCCAGACCCTAACACTCATAACAGACATGTCATGTATCAGCCCTAGAACCAATAGCGTTTGAGTCAATTGGACGGGGACCTGACTTAATACCTGATTCATGGCAAACTTTGTTAACATTATATATTATATATTTCATTACATAATATACAATTCCGTTAATATAATACATTATCAATATAAATATTTTTTGCTAGGTTGGCCTATTGCCAAAAGTGATAATATCCACCTGAGGACTCAAGAATGTGATGCTTAGATGCCAACACCACTCAACTATGAGTGTGTTGGCCATCATTAATATATTTATTTATATTGCATATAACTTACAATAGCAAGTACAATACATTTTGATATAATACCTTATTGTACATTAATTTTCTTATACACGAAGGTATCCGGGTCCGTACCGTATATGTTAATTGGACCCAAACTAATTATCAAACTTGTCTTATAAATAATTGGTTTCATGCCTATATTTTTTTGGGTCCGGTCATAGAGGAGACAGGGTAATTGAAGGTCTATTAACAATCTCTTTTGGATTCATAATAGGCGGGCTTCCCTCGACAATGTTTCTTCTAGTTGAATCTTCACTTGGGATATATGGTGGTCAATTTTACCGGTGGACCAACTATTCTAGTGAATTGGAATATATCACAGCTATCATGATCACTGCACTGCAATTTATCTCTATCTCTACCTAAATTGTATTGCATTCCGCCTTAATAGATTACTATATCTCTAGATATAGATATAGATGTAAATGGGCCATCGATTTTCTGATTACCCGAAGGTTCCAATCCATTAAAAACCGGGTTTGAGTCCTTGTTTAGGTCCCGATAAATAAATCGGTCCGGGTTCAGTTTCACCTTGGTTTAGACCCGTGGGCCCGAGACCCGACATATTATCTAAATTTTCGAAAATCTCTCCTAAAAATTATATATTTTTAATATTATTCTCTACTTAGATCCGGGCCCGTCTCATATATAGTTATGGTTCCAGTTCCGGTTCCGGAGCCAAGAAACCAGTTTTGAAATAGATTCGGATTCAGATCCGGTTCCACCTTTTCTTTAATGGTTCCGGTTCCAAGTCCACCATAGACCCGGAGAGGAGCCGACCCATTTACAACCCTAGATATAGACTTCATTTTGTTTTTTTATCTCTCGAAAGAATGTTGGCACGCTTTGATGAGTACTTATGTGCCCTCAAATCTCTTCCTCAATCCTACAGTATTTCTCCTAAATTCTATATCCCACGTGGGGTCCTACTTTAAAACTCTTTATTTGTTAAAGTTGGAAATAAGTCTCCTTATTAAGTACTAAGGAGACGACACTCGGTGGAATGTGGGGAAGGGAACAAGAGGACGAGAGGGTGGGATGTGGGGAACCAGGGGATTGGATTTATCAATGTGGGGCTCCACTATATAAAAAAAAAAAGAAAAGAAAGAAAGATAGAGAGCTCTAAAAAGAGCGCAGATACTAATATTTCGATTTGAAACAAAATGGATCAATTTAAATATGTGCAAGGCCATCCTTCGAAAACCAGTTGAAAGGGTTTTTTCCTGCTAGGTTGGTGAACTGGTTAGGATTAATTATTCAAATTTGAATGCCCATAAATTGATATGTGGATATATGTGTGATATCAAGGTGCCAACACCATTTAATTATGAGTGTGTTGACTTTAAAAATATTACATCCCGGTCGTGAAATTACCCCGCCTAGAATAACTCCCGAAGTGTGACATGCGTACTCTCCGTGAAATCGTACCTATCTTGGGTCAAATAATAAATCACGAAGGATAAAATTCCAGTATCCACATGTGAAGCTTGCCCACTAACACCTATTGAATCATATTAGTGGAATTTTATCCTTCGATTTCGTATTTGACTGGAGACATATACGATTTCACGGGAGTACGCGTATCACACCTTGAAGTTACTTGCCAAGTAATTTCGAGACCGTACATGACTGAAAGTCTATTTAGATTCTAACTTTTTTTTAGAAAGAAGTTTGATAAGACTACTATCGTAAATTGACCAACCGACCAAAGGCAAATGAGGGACGAGACCAACAGACCAAAGGCAAATGAGTGTGTTGGCGTCAAAAGTATTACATCCCGGTCTTGAAATTACCTCACCTTGGATAACCCCCGACGTGTGACACGCATACTACCCGTGAAATCATACTATCTCGGGTCAAATACGAAATCGCGAAGAATAAAATTCCAATATCCATATGTGAGGCTTGACCACTGACAACTCTTGAATCATATTAGTGGAATTTTATCCTTTGATTTCGTATTTGACCCGAGACACACAGGAGTATGCTTGTCACACTGTGGAGTTACATGCCAAGTAATTTTGGGACCGTACATTGTGTGGCCCTATCTATTTTCTTGGTATATGTAATTAGGGCGTTACATACATGACAAAAAGTCTATTTGAATTCTAACTTTTTTTGAAAAGAAGTCTGATATGACTGCTGTCCTTAACCGACCAACGGACCAAGGGCAAATGAGAGAAACGATAACAAAGAAATAAATGTTTGTGCGTTTTTCCTTTCGCTTTTTTGAATGGAAAAGAGAGATCCATTCAACAGGGAAGAGGATCTCCTCTTTCGTCCAAACAGGAGCCCTGTTTGGACGAATCAGGGGCCGCCACATGCGGGGAAGGGGGGTGGAGGAAAGAGAAATGCACTTTTTCTTTCCTCTACCCCCCTTCCGCCCCGCGTGTGGCGGCCTTTGTTTCGTCCAAATAGGGATACCCTGTTTGGATGAAACAGGGATCATCCAAACAGGGATCCGGATCCATTCAACAGAAATCAGAGACAAAGAAAACGGAAAGGAAGACCCGGCCGGGAGAGAAAACATGATTCACCATGTCGGTGCAAAGACTTTGCAGGGTGCCAGCAACATGAATTCATGTGAGACAAACATCTACTCATATAGTATTGATATGTAGTATATATTCATGGATGTAATCAAGTTTTTGTAGAAAATTTTAAGAGATGTGCAGTGCAGTGGCATATATTTAAGTTGTGGACTGGTTGAACCTTTCAACGGTTTTACATCTGCATGCAAGTTCTAAGATCTTTCTATAATAATGGCGAAAGAAGACGAAACAATAAATGAAAGCACTATATAAACAACTGCAGTGAAGCTCTACTCACCTCTCTCCATGTCTAGGAGCTAGAGAGCTCCAGTCGATATGTCTCCAACAATTCTTTTACTTGTCGTTGTGCTTTTCTTCTGTGATTCCCTTGCTCACTCATTTTCCTTCAATTTCTCTATTTTTGATCCGTCTGAAAATGTAATTCTCTACGAGGGTGATGCCTCGAATTTTAATGATTCCATCCAACTCAACCGAGTTGATGATATAGAACGTGTGGGACGAGCAACTTTGGTCAAACATATCCACTTTAAAGACGGTGCTACCCGAAGCCTGTCAGATTTCACCACCCATTTCTCTTTTACAATCGACGTGATGAATTCTTCTGTCTACAGCGATGGTCTCACCTTCTTCCTTTCTCCGCCTTCTTTTCAACTCCCACCCAATTCGGCTGGTGGATATCTAGGCCTCTGTAATAGCACAACCTATAACCTCAGCTCAAGGAATCGTTTTGTTGCGGTCGAATTCGACACTTACGTCGATGAGTGGGATCCAAATGTTCAACATATTGGAATCATTATTAATTCCATGGCTCCAGTTGCACATGTGAGTTGGAATGCTAGCTTGCACAGTGGGCAGGTTGCTAATGCTTGGATTCATTACAATGCTACTGCTAAGTTGTTGAGTATAGTTGTAACATATGAAAATAACCCCTCTTCTAGTAGTAACTATAATCTTTCATATCAAGTTGATTTAATGCAGGTTTTACCAGATTGGGTCCTGGTAGGATTCACAGGAAGCACGAGTAGTTTCGTAGAGAAACACATGATTCATTCATGGGAATTCAGTTCGACTTTGACACTAAAGGAAGCAGGGAAAACAACTTCTATACTTGATAGGAAGAAAGCAAGAAAGTTCATATGGGAGGTGATAATGGTGATTGTTGTGGCTGTTTTGTTGGGTGGGGTCGGAATAGGTTCGGTGATGGTAGTGAAGAGGAAGAGAAGACGAGCAATTGAAGAAAATGTCACTCTCACATCCATGAATAGTGTCTTTCAAAGAGGAGCAGGGCCTATGCGGTTCTCATATGAAGTGTTGGCTTCAGCTACAAGTAATTTCTCAGATGAAAAGAAGTTGGGGCATGGAGGGTTTGGAGACGTGTACAAGGGGTTCTTGATCGATTTAGATATGGTGGTGGCCGTGAAGAAAATCTCCAGGAGATCCAAACAAGGCAAAAAGGAGTACATAACTGAAGTAAAGATCTTTAGCCAGTTAAGACATCGTAATCTAGTGCAGCTTGTTGGTTGGTGCCATGATCGAGGAGAGTTCCTACTAGTATACGAGTTCATGCCCAATGGAAGCCTTGATTCTCATCTCTTCGGCAAGAGAAGCCCTCCTCTTACATGGGCAGTTAGATACAAGATAGCAACAGGGCTAGCCTCGGCATTGCTTTATCTTCACGAGGAATGGGACCAATGCGTGGTGCACAGGGACATCAAATCGAGCAATGTGATGTTAGATTCTGGTTTCAATACCAAGCTCGGAGACTTTGGTCTTGCAAGGCTCGTGGACCATGAGTTGGGTGCCCAAACGACTGCACTGGCAGGAACATTTGGCTACTTGGCACCTGAATGCGTCGTCACTGGGAAGGCCAGCAAGGAATCAGACGTCTATAGCTTTGGAGTTGTAGCCTTGGAAATTGCATGTGGGAGAAAACCCCTGGAAAGCTCTGAAGATGAACCAATGAAGAGGCTGGTAGAGTGGGTCTGGGAGCTCCATGAAAATGGAAGGCTCCTTGAAGCTGCTGACAGCAGATTGAGGACAGATTATGATGCAAAACAGATGGAGTGTTTGATGATGGTTGGGTTGTGGTGTGCTCAACCAGACCCCAGTTCAAGGCCTTCGATCAGGCAAGTGATGCGCGTTCTTAATATGGAGGAAGCAATGCCAGTTCTTCCAAACAGAATGCCCGGTCCCATGACCATTTATAACATTCCACCCCAAACAGTTTACTCCAATCCTCCCTCAATGTCAAGTGTTGGCTCAGGCCGATGATCTCTCTCTCTCTCTCTCTCTCTCTCTCTCTCTCTCTCATCCATCTCTCACTATAGGATGATGGACACTTCCATGGCTTTCCCTCTTTGCACATGAACATTCTTTTTTTTTTTTTTTTTTTTCATATGACCATATATGGTTTTTCTACTCTTGCACATGAGTATTTCTAATTATGTAAGTATCTCTCACCCTATAATGATGGTTGGATGCACTTGAATATTTTCCATCATTGTGTATGTTGATTTAGTTGCATAGAGCTTTTTATTTTGTAAGTTTCTATTGTTTTTATTGTGATGTATCCTTGGAATGAGACCTGTAATCCATGCAGTCGTCATGGTCGAACAACTGCAAATCAACTATTACTTTTACTCATTGCAAATTTACATGATCAATGTAACTTTAGAATGTGGAAGTACTACATCAAGAACCTCAATATAGTGTTTTATAGTGCTTAATTAGATGCATGGAAGATACGTCATTGTGAAGAAGTGGAAAGATAATGGCGTTGGCGTGTGTGGGGCCACGTAGCCCCAACAAGTGGATTCTTGAGGGCTCTTTGCAACATTTTATTTTTGTCTACCATCTGGTTCCAGGACCGAACCAGGATACATGCATTTTGGGATTGGGAGTGGTATACTATAATAAGTTTCCTTAGCTAATCAGTCGAACCAAAACCTAGATGCATTATATAAAGGCCACCAGGTGGAAGCCCAATCCTCTAGAGTAAAACACTACTCAACCATGTGTGTGATTTGTAATCGCGAATCGTACCAATTATATCTGACACAGGCGTTATCCTAGAGCTCTTCCAAGTGAGCCCATTTATCTCTTGGGCCTTAAATTCAGGTCTGGATCCAGGTCATGGGTCTAAAATCAGGAACAAAATGCGCCCATTTGCAAATTATAATACAGTACTCCTTGTACTAAATAGTTTGGGCCGGGCCGGGCCAGGCCTTTAGGAAATATAGATCATCTCCATACCTGAGATGGAGGAAAGCAGCAATGAAAACAGTTCAGACAAATCCGAAGATGGAATCTACTCTAATCAAGTTGAGATTTCACAGAAATGAAGAGTTCTTAAACCTCTAAAGCCCTAGATATCAATAGAATCAGCAAGAAGTTTAACCAGCTAGCAATGATGCCAAAAATTTAAGCCCGGCTACGCCCTACAAGCCTAAAAATAGAGCCAAATCCAGCCCAGTGTGGGCTGGGTCTGACTCGGCCCCTTGGCGCTCATACCTGACACTGGTTTCAGATGTTCATGTTACGGTCAAGCCTCCTCTCTTACGTCAATGGATGGTAGAAAGCAATGCTCATGCTAACAAACCAACCTCTTCAGATAAAGAAAGGGTCTTATGGGCCAGACAATTGGGAGTTTGGCCGAAGGATGGCTCGCATGGGCACTAATTTTAGGCCGTGGGCTGGACGCAGGCCAAATTTTCTATATCGATAGTCAACAAACTGAGAGTTTATTTATGATAAAAGGCCCAGCTCATCACTAATTTTGCCGAATGGGCTGAGACTGAACGTGAGCCTGACTATTAGGCCCATGGCCTTGAACTAGGCTTGAATATAAACCTGACGTGATCAAACGGTCTACGTTTTGGACAAACTTAACCTCAGCCCATGATTTAAAGGCCAAAGGAGAAATGACGCATGTAGGTGGCCCACTTACATCACCATATCCAAGAGGGATTTGTGGACAAAATACCAGCTTTGACATTGTTGGCCACCTGATTCAATAGGTGGAAGCCGAGAAAAAAAGGAAAAAAATAAAAAAAGGAGTAAATGGTGAAAACAAAAACAACGGAACGACTCAACTAAACTACACGTCCCTAAATCTGATGGCTTTGATTTTTTGTTTATCAAATCCTCAATTGTCCCTTGTAGCTCGTAAAGCAAATGGGCCTGTCTCAAATGCTACAAGCCCACTTTCAAGCTTTCACTATGGGTTTGCCCAGTTGGCTGGGCACCCTGCCTCTCACCAAAATAAAAGCTTTAGCGGTTGCTCCAGTGGCCGTCGCTTAGCGAGGGTATAGATAGAGTGAGTATAAGTCTTAACGGCGATTTTGTGGCCCCGCTAATTTTACTTTTACCGGCGGCCACTTGACCGCCGCTAAAAGTTTTACCGGCGGTCGGTGGCCGCCGGTAAAAGTAAAAAACTGCCGCTGTAGATGCCTGGCCGGCGGTAAAAGTTGGATGCTGTAAAAAAAAATACTGCTTTTACCGGCGGTCAGGCGGCCGCCGGTAAAAGAAGTATTTTTTTTTTTGCTACAAATATTAGCCACATCCACCATGGACGCCTTTCATGTATTGGTACTCTTCTTGAGACTTTTTAAAATATATAAAAATCCAAAAAAACCCATAAAATGAGAATTTCATGTCTTGAGAATGCTATTACAACATATTAGTCATTGGCCAACTGAAAAAGTCCACTACTATTCTGTTCTGTGGATATGAATGGACCATTGCAGGTGCAGGTACTGTGTGTCACATATGCATATAAACAAGCGGCATGAAGGCAACAATTTAAATTCATTTTGCAATATCAATACCTAAATTTAGAATGCCAAAGTTTCTATCTATTAGCAAGCATAGGTATTATTATTTCCAACATATTGCTAGAAGAAACGACTATCTTCTGATCTCAATCAAACAGAAACCGAAATGGTAATCCCATTGAAAACCAAAAGAAGAAGAAGCCCATATGCATCTTAAACCCCAGCACAACAAATGCATCTTATACTATCCAGTCAACAGTCATAGTCAAGCTGCTGCTTCTTGCTGGGTTGGTGTCCCATTGGCATTTGGTGGCTCCAAGTTGTTGGGGGCAGCAGCTGCAGCCTGCTCCGCCCGCGATCGCAGCCAATGAAGGATATCATTGAACACCTGCTCCACATTCTCCTCCGGCTCCCCCACCAGCTGGTGCCACATCCCTGGATAGATCGTCAGGGTCTTGTCCTTGCTGGAGGTGTGCCTGTACAGCTCCTCCACGCAGGCCGGACCTCTCCCCTGTGGAAAGAATGAAAAGCAACATTAAGTGAAATTAGAAAAGTTTTCACTAAGCAGTATTTCAAAATAATGTGATTGAAACCAGTAGGTCTTCAGGTACCTCATCTTAGGACCCATCGCCCCCCCAAACACACACACACAGTGGTACAACTATCAATAAGAAAATCAAATTGAAGGGCAATATTAAATAGAAATACTGATAATAGTAGGCTAATATGGGCCCTGTATTTGTAACATGCTCAATCCGATGAGTACTCACTAGCAACAAACAGGTAACATTCACTATGTTTATGGATTGGATACATGTCAGTTGATTACGACACATAATTATTGTAGGGAAATAATTTGGAGATTTCATGTCACACTTCAGTCCACTGAGTATAGTGAAAGCAAATGCATGGCAGAAATATCATTATGTCCTGATCCTTTCCTATCATTTGATCCTTTGTCATGATTTGGTATGATCCTTTTGACTGCCTTTTCTACCTTGTTCAGGTGATGGTTGCAATTGGGAGCTACATCCCAATCAACTAGGTCTTCAATCACTTATTCTGAATTGCCTTTCATTTAATCATGTTCCATGATTCCCCAAGGTGAAAAAACAACATGGGAACTTATTATTAATTTGCTGATGGATTTGCAGAAGGAATTTCAGATAGCCAAAACAATTAAAATTGTAATTGGTGTTTTTCCCCAGAACACAAACCAAAAGGATAAACTATACTTTCATCTTTAGTTTTCTGACACAGTTTCACATTCTATGTAAAATCTTGAAGATCAAAGGGATCAAAGGGCTACATTGAGGAAAATATATATCAAGAAAACATCTAACATCATTTATTTATGTGACAGATACATACGCAGGAGTGAGATGGACTCCTTGTTTCTGAAAATTGACTAACAATGATGCTTTCTTGAGAGACAATTTATTGGTATGAAAATCTTCTAGCATACAGCTGGCCAGTATAAGTATCAGTATCATCACAACAGGAGACTGTTAACACAGTTGAGTTCCAATAATCAATGAAGGATACAGCACCAGTATCAGTATCATCACTGCACAATACAAGTTCCTAGAGTATTAGTATCAGTATCTGGCATGGATCCATTGAGAAAAAGAGGAAGGATGAGAGAAATTCGATCTTTAGTTTTTTCCCCTTTCTTGTTTATTGATTTCAATGTTTCTACAAAGACTACCAATACAGAAACTATCCATTCAAAATGATAAAAACATACCTCTTGATAACCTTGGGGTATCCAAAATTCTCTGTTCAAAGCTAATCTCTGATGAAAATGAATCTTCCACAGCTCTATGGATATTTACAAATAGAAAAAAAAAATCAATTATATTATGGAAGAACGTTATCTTCAAAGGGCTCTGAGAAGGCCTTACTCAGTCTTATTCAATCTAGTTGTTAGGCTCCGTCCTGAGTTAATCACGATTAACTCTAATTAATTGAGCTGATGACTAATTAAGCCGGTTTAAATGAACTAATGGTGATTTATCGCCAAATGGATTGGAATTGGCCTAATGTAGGCTTAATAGTAAATGAGATTATGAAATGAATTGAATGGAATGGAAAATGAAGCTCAAATAAGCAAACCAAGGACTTTTCCGAAAATACGGATTTGTACGTATGTTGTCGAATACGGAAAGTCTTGATACCCGCATGTGTATCTCGACGAGTACGCAGGTTTTAAAAAAAAAAAGGCTTGAGTTGATTCGATGAATATCGGATCAAATGGACCTTCAATTGACTCAAAGTGTAAATGAGAAAATGAGAAGGGACTTAAATGCAAAAATGTAACTTATATGAGCCAAATGACTTCATTCCTCTCAAACCCTAGGCAACATCAACGTGTCTTCTTCTTCGTCTTCTTTCTTCAAGTTCTTCTTCATCAAGAGTGAGGTTCAAGTAAAGGAAGTGAAGAGGAGGTTGGTTACTTCATCTTCTTCATCTTCTTGATCATCTTCTTGGAGTTTTCTTGGAATTCAAGCTTGAAAAGAGTGGATTTTATCTCAAATTCAAGCTAACCAAGGATTAAGCTTCACCTAAGGCAAGTATATGCATTTCTAGTAATTTGAGCTTTTATATAGCTTGTATGAACTCAGGGCACTACAAAAAAAAGAACTTTTAGTCTCGCTTTTAAAATGAGCTTTTGTGTCGCTTTTACAATAAAGTGACACAGTATGGTCTGATGTGTCACTTTAGAGGAGGAGTAAAGGAGGAGGAGGTTTGTTGTGTCACTTTTCTATAACGCGACACACAAAACAAATCGTTTTATTCTTAAAGTGACACTAATAATCCAAACTAAATTTTATTCTCGCTCTCCTTTGTGTATATATAAATTCATTCCACCTTCTCTTTCTTCGCTTTCTGCAAAAACCCACAAAGCAGAAGAGGAAGAGAACAACAAGAACTGCAAAAACCTAAAAACAGAAGCCTCTTTTTTCAATCTTCTTCCTCCTCTCATGGAGCCCATACCGGATTCTCAGCAGTCCGCGGAAGCACCGGAATCAGAGGACCTGCCCAAGAACGAGGCCGAGACCGAGGCCGAACTCCTTCTCTCCCGAGCGCAGAAGATCATCGACAAGATCATTGCAAACCACTCAAACCCTAGGCCCAATCTCTTCCATGCCCTCGCATCCATGATGGAGACGCAGGAATCCAGGTTGGGTTTCCATCCATTTCCCTTTTTTTATTCTCTTTTTGGCTCGAATTTGTATCTGATTTCTAGGGTTTGAGATATAGGGTTTTGAATTCTGACTCTGTTTTTTGGGGGTTGGGAGAAAAGGGGTGGGTTCTTGGGGTGGGGAGATTAAAACCCTAAAGTGATTTTTTGGGATTTGGGTGTTTTAGTTTGTGGTTTGGATTTAATGCTCGTGTTGGGGTGAACTGTGATGTGGCTTATTGGGGGTTGGTGCAGTTTACGTGTACTGCAATCTTTACCATTTGAATAATGGATGTGGAGGTGAAGGTTGAAATGTGGTTGAATGACCACAATCAGATCGCTAAGATTGGATTTCGGTGCTGTAGCTAGAATGAGTTTGATGGTTTGGATTGATGCTTGGTAGTGTGAATGTTTGTCCGTTCTGATCTCTGTTGAAAACGTGGCATTGCAGTTGGAATCACTAAGATCCTGTTTTGTGAGACCTCTTTAACCCAAATCAATATGGGCAGTTGGTGCTATGTCGATTAGGTGGTGATACAGTTGGCTATTATTGTGAAATTGGTAAATGCAGATGCTTTTTCTGCTAGAATTAATTTAGTAACTAACAACAAGGATAATTACATTTTGTTTCTCTTTCCTGATGAGTGTATTGGCAATCACTTTTGGGCCCTTTCGGATTTTCATAAATTGAGTATGCATTAATGAGGTTTATTGCATTTGGGTAACCTGAGTTTCCTGTGAGTGATGCTTTTGTTGTTCTTTTTTCCAAAAGTGTTACAGACAAGTAGAACAACAGGTAAACTGAGTGAGTGCAGATGCATGGACTCGAGGAAATTGACAAAACAGAGAGCTTGGGTTTTAGAGGGTTGACAGTGAGTCGAGACTTAGTCACAGATTTTAAACAACAAAGATTTATTATTTACAACACACTCTGGGGAGCAATGTGTAACAATCCTTATAGTTGCATTTTTAGAATTCGAGGCACTAAAGTTCAAGAGGGTGAGGCTGGAGGTAATACGCAGCAGATTGGTGCTACGTATTTCCCTGCAGAAAATATAAGGGAGAGAACAAAGGAGCTTAAAGCTGATGCAAAGTTGAGGGTTCTTGGTTTGCTGGTGATTGATACCCCAGGACATGAGTCATTCACAAATTTATGATCACGAGGTTCTGGTCTATGTGACATTGCAATTTTGGTGGTTGATATTATGCATGGCCTAGAACCACAGACTATTGAATCTATTAACCTTTTGAAGATGCGGAAAACTGAATTCATAGTTGCCTTGAATAAGGTGGGATGGTTTACTTGATCAATTTACATTATGAATTTCAATAAGCTTTTGCGTAATGCTGCATTTGGCTCCTTGCCATCATGGGAGGAGAGATTCTTCTATGATTTTGAGAATTTAGATCTACTCATAAAAAAAGCCCTGAAAATCGAGAGAAGAATTTCTCCACTTCCTAGTGGAAGATAAGGGGCAAATGCAGTATCATTATGTTATTAGTTTCTTCTTGTGGTCTGATACTTCAGCGTTTCAATTTCAAAGGTTGATAGACTGTACGGATGGAAGACTTGCCCCAATGCACCTATTGTCAAGGCTATGAAACAACAATCCAGGGATGTGCAAAATGAGTTCAAAATGAGGCTTACTCAGGTCATTTTACATTCATGCCTTTTCGTCTCTATGTTAGGACATATGACTTATAGTGAACCATCATTATGAACTTGCAATTGCCTCTTTTTTTTTTCTTTCAAATCATCACCCAGTTTAAGGAGCAAGGCTTAAATACTGAATTGTGCTACAAAAATAGAGAAATGGGGGAGACTTTCAGTATAGTCCCTACAAGTGCAGTCAGGCATGTACCATGAACTTTAAGCTGTGCCATGTTCACCGGATATGAATTTTTTTCTTTTTTTTGGTGCTTGCTGTAGCTGATTTATATGTGTTATCTTCTTCTCATTCTAGTATATGAAAGAGCTATATATTACATGAGGCATGGGTTTGTGGCCTTTTCTTTGCTGTAGGTGGGGGAGATGGAGACACAAAGGGTGCAGAGAGGAAGTTCATCACTAGGGAAGAAGAACCACAACAGTAACAATTCTTCTTCTCCTTCTTTTTGTGCTTTTAATTGAATTTAATTGGTGGGTTTTCCTCCCCTGAACAGGATATCTAGTGGTTGAGTTAGAAAGGTATAAGTTTCAAAGTTTTCTTTGCTTTGTTCTGTGTGGGCTAATGATCCAGAATCATGAGTTTGCTGGTTTTACAGTGAATTTTTATCTCTTTGTTTTGTGACTGAAAAACCCAATTTCCCATTGAAACATGATAAATGAAATATTCATGAAATCCTGACTTATGATTTCTCCAGACAAGGGAAAGTGGTTTTCTGAAGGCCCCATTTGGATCCTTGAAACTCAGTTGCTATGCACTTAGTTTACCTGTGAATAGAGTTACTCTGTTTGCCTGTGATTGAATATGGAAGAGAATGAAGCAATTGTCACTTATAGGTAATTCAGGTTATCCAAATACATTCACCTTCTTCACTCGCTTTACGAGTATCCAAATGGGCACAAAAGGTTAGGAATAAAAGCGCCTAATGTATATGCGTTATTAAGGAAAATAATTTTCCAAAGCATTCCTGGGCCTCAACATCCTTCCAGCTGTTAGTTGCAATATGATTATCATTATTAACAGGTGCAGTTGAACTGATTGATAAAATACAGGTATAATCATTGTTATCTAAAATGATTTTTGAAAGATTGGTATTTAAGCAACGAGAATGAACCCTAGAAACGTTCTTAGTAACTAGGAGATTTTCTTTTTTTTTTCTTTCTTTTGCATCCACAACCCGACGTCAGACCTTGAATTTTTCACATGTTGGCACACTTGTTCGGTGGTTCAGAAATTCAGATTATAGGAACAACTGTTTGTAGACTGTTCCCAAATATCCTACTAACTTGATCCTCACTCTTCACTAGCCAGCCCTTGCAATATGGCAAAGTGAAGCTTATATTTCTTTTCCTTGTTCTTTGTTGAGGTTAAATGCAATTAATGAAATATAGCCAGTATCCAGTTAATTTTTAGAAAAGATTATTGAATGTCTAGGTTCTCCTTCCATTCTGTCCCAGCCCATGGAACGATTAGATTAATGATCTGGATCACTGGAAATGGACCCAGTGTATAGAAAAACAGGACTTGAGGATATTGGTAGAGATGAATATAAGCATGTAATTTCTCTAGTAAACTGAGGAGCTGGGTTTTGATTAAAAGAAACAACAGATTTATGCAATATTGTTATGGATGTTTGGATGGTGGATGCCAGCTTTTGGGTGTTAACTTAAACTAGGTAACCAGCTGTTCTATGAGAACCTCCATACGAAAGACTTGGAATGATAATAGGTTTCCATTATGGAGTATATCACACTCATAATCCTATAGTTAAAGTATAACGAAGGCCACTTTTGTGTGTGTGTCAAATATAAATATATTTTTAATAATTTTCATTTAGACCTGGCCCAAACAACTTGTCTATTGAAGTCATGCAGAAGCAACATACTATCTTGAAATCAAATGATGTGCCATTCTGCATCAGCCCATGGGCCAAACCATGGCTCCTTAGGCTCAGTTGTATATGAAATGACAATTTCGCACAACTGGCCTGTTTGAGAAGATAAATCAGTTGAGATTTACTTTTGAGTCTTGACTTGTTAAATCAGTAAAGATTTCCTTTCTTTACATACTGCTATTATCTTTTGAGTTTCAAATCCACCATTATAGCGTACTGGGTCTGGTTCCATAGTCGGTTAGCTATAATCCCATTGGATATGAGGTGTGCTCAGTCAGGCTGGCTGGATATGAGACAGACGGCCCAAACCCCATAATGTGCATATGCAGTCTACTTGTAGGTGAAAATCTTCTTTCCCCAATTATAGAAAGATAAAAAATGGGTCCTTCAAAATCTGAATGATCAAATGATCCAACAGAGCTTCAGCAAAAAAAAGAAAAAAAATCAATCGAGAAAAATCAGGTATGAGTTGGGTCCAAGTTCACTGACATGATAAACTCACATTAATTGAGGCTAGTCCAGCTCCATGGCTTCATACAAACGCTTGAATGGCACACATGCAACTAACTAAATTTACCTATAACATTGCATTCTTCACAAGCATGATCACAGAATACTGCGATGAATCGGCGGAATGAATATGGACCCTGTTTCTCAAATTGTTGGTTTGGACAAGCAATCCCATTTTTTCCATTGATCATGATGATAATCCTTCTCTCCTGTGATGATGTTTCAGAAATTAGAGACAATAAGGCAATGAAGATAAAGAGGATGGTGTTGGTATTAAGTGTTTTTTTCTTTTTTTTCTTTTAAAGAAAACTGATGTGTAGTTTTCATGTTTATCAGGATTCTTATCATGGCCCAGGTCAAGCAATGGGTCTAGCTTTATCAGTACCAGAAGGAATCAAGGTTCCTTCAAGTCTTGTTAACATATTCAAGGGGCTTCAACAGGATCTGGGTTGCTCCATTCTATCTCATGGGAATTTGGAACGATGGGCTGTGCAGGTAAAAACTTAGAAGTCTGTTATAACGTTTATATTAATCTATCATCATATTGTTTCATCATCATTATTGCTTGTTGCACAAAATTTCTTCTTTAATTAAATTTCCATTTCATCATTGGGTTTTATCGTTGTCGTTCATATGACTCTTACGTCTGAGGTATAAGCACTAGAATCTGTTTTGTGGACGATTATAGACCGTAAAATTTTTTAGTTTAATTACATTCGAAGTCTGGAAAAGATAATATTTTAAGGAACAAGAAAGCTTTAACAACTAGAGCTGTGAGAAACTTTCCTCTCAAATTTATTTCTTTGCAATGAGCTCTTTTCTTACATGCAGTCATCACCATGCTCAATAGAATGCATCCTGGATGCAAGTATGTTTTACAACATGTATGCATATGTTCAGGTATGATGGAAAAGCATACTTTTGTGAAACTCTTTGCAGATACTGTCAAGTTCTGTGCTAATCAATGGCTTTGGCAATTGACATTCATTATCAAGACTACTATTACACTTCTTTAAGCATGACTCAACTATTGAATCTTATGTCTCATTTTCTTTCTTGCTTGCTTCCATAATTGTTAGTTATTTGTCTCTTTTTTGCATTTGACATTGTGGTGTCTCTACTTGCCTAAATAGTTCTCTCAGCTCAATAATCTAATTCTCCTCCTTCCGGGTTTTGCCTTTCATCTAGGAACTCTTTTCCAATATTGATGGGTTTCTGAGTTATTAATGGGTCATGTTCGTTTATTTCGCTTGAGTTTTGATCTTACAGTTCTCTTTTGATGTGGGTATCCTTGCTATCTTCGGTCGCCTGGATATGAGGTACAAACAAGAGCTGAAAAAGAGCTATTGTATAGTTGACAAAGGCTACAATTCATTTCCTACAATCATACCTGGAACTACATACTACAACGCCATCTTGGTATGGGAAATTCTAATGATCCACTCTAAAATTTAACTATCTTGCGGGTTTTTAGTTCAACTTACCTTTCTGTTCAAATTCTCCTAGGCAAGGAAAAGACTGAGCAAGATATTGAGTGAGATCGTCCGAGAGAGGAAGGGAGAAGAGATTAGAAGAGAAGGATCTCTTGGGTTGTCTTATGAACTCAAAAGACGAAAAGGGGGAGCATCTTAGTGATGATCAGATTGCAGGTTAATGTAAATAGTTTGGATTATGGATGGATTCAAATTGGCTATGTTTTGAATAGTTTGTTTGATTTAGTGCGTGGACGAGCAAGTACGTTCCTTAATGTGAATGGTGATTAATTTTCAATTAATGAAATGGTTCTTATTGAATGTTGCTATCTATATTTTTTTGCATCTTTTGTAAGGCATGTTTAGTGATTTGAAAGTGTATCTATACTGCAACATGTTATTAGTAATGTATATATTGCATTTTTATTAAAAAAAAATGGATGGTATCTCGCTTCTATGAAAACTGTCACAACTGATGACTACTTGTGTCACTTTTGGTCCAAAAACAACATATTGATCACTGCTTTTGAAAAGCGAGACAACAAAGTGATCTTTTTTGTGACGCTTTTAAGTTATTTCAGTGTCACTTTAGGGTTTAAAGTGACACAAGTAACTATTTTTTTGTGTCACTTTGATAACAGAAACTGACACAACAAATATATTTCTTAAGACGCTTTTACGAACTTTTAGTGACGCCGGCAGATAAGACGCTTGCATAGTAATCAGAAAAGCGACACAAACCACTTTTTAAGACACTTTAAAAGTGACTCATTAAGACATTTTTTTTGTAGTGAGGAGTTAAAAAATGTGGTTTTTGTTCAGAGCTTCTGAAGCTCGAAAATGAGCTTCTGGGCGAATTTCGGCTAGCCGCGAGGCTAACCGCGAAGCTAACCGCCAGAAAATCCGAATTTGGCGAGCTTCTGGAAAGCTAACCGTCAAATTTCGGTTAGCCGAAATTGGAATTTCGGCTAGCTGCGAGGTGACCGCCAAGCTGACCGAAATTGGTCAGAAATTCCTGTCAGAAAAATCAGCTTCTGGAAAGCTGACCGTAAGCTAGCCGAACTTGGTTCGGCTAGCCGCCTGCACAGTTGCGGCTAACCGCCAGGTAGCCGAAATTGACCAGATTATTCATAGTAAGGAAAAATTTGGCCAATTGCGAGGACCGCCAGTGAGTTTTGGATTTTTGCGAGAACGAAGATCGCTTATGTGGTCATACATACTTCTCGTATAGTTAAGGTGAGTTATTAGTGATATCTACCCTCCATAAGTGTTAACTAGGGTTATTGAATGCATAATCAACTAAGTAATGTCATCAAAAGTAATACTTGCATTGATAACCATAGTTGCACTCAAGGGTTGGTTAGAGGATTGGTTAGAGGCTTGCTTTAGAATGAGAATGAGATGGGAACGAATTGTTAAAGGGTCTGGCACTACCTAGTGGTTTCTTAAACTCATTATTGAATTGCACTGAATGAATTGATAAATGAAATGACTATTCCTACTGCAGTAGATGAGAATGGGAGCGTCCGGAGCTCCGTGGGACACCAGTGATCTCTGATCAAGACACTGGGAGATCTCACCACACTGGACCGAAAGGTCATTGACTGAAAAGTCATACACTGAAAAGCCATAAATAAAGGTTAAACCTAATGAATAAATGAATATGAAATGCTTCCTTTTGAGAAGAACTGAATGGAGTTGAAACTAATACTAGTGTAGTTGCCAGTCTTATTGTCATTGTTATTTGTATTTGATATTGATTGTTTAGAACTGTTTACATCGCTGAATTGTTAGGAATTGTTAGACATATGTATATATCTTGTTGAACCGTCGTGTTCATAGTATTACTGATGATGTTACAGGCTCAGTTACCCGTGCCGATCCCTCAGCGACCGTCCCGCCAGCGGAGGAGGCCCATTCGCTACCTCCAGGAGGTTTAGCTGAATGGGCGTGATCTGAGAGCGCGTACATGGAGATATTTTGGGAAACTTTTTAGGAGTTAATTGTATATTCCTTTTGGTATTGTAGGTACTGTATATGATGTCCCTTTCATTGTATTGTAAATATGCAGCGGTTGATGATAGGAACTCAAAGTAAATATATGATTCGTTTTGATTAAATGATTGTCAATGTATACATGCATTTTATTGTATATTCCGCACAACTGTACATTGACAGGTATGTATGCAAGATCCCTTGTAGACTTCGTTGTAACTTCTGTTAAACGGGGTTTACAGGAGTAAGTATGATTACATCGCGACCCGGGAGTTAACCCTAATGACTCTGATCTCGGGGCCGGGTCGTGACACTAGTCCATACTCTTTTCTGAGTAATCAGTTTTTAACTCTTCTGAGCAATGCTTGGAAACAAAAATAGATTATGAATGGATAAATATTCAACCAAAAAAAAAACAGAAAAAATAAATGGATTATGATTCCATCTTTTGAAAGCCAACCCAAGGAAAAAAAAATCAAAGAATCCTTTGAAGCTATTTCTACTATATGCCAGACTCGGTGTAATAGAGGAAAACTGTAGATAGCTTTTGTAAAAACTAATGGAATCAACTCATTGGCTGAGAGTCTCACAAAGAGAGTGTTTAAAGGTGGTTTGCTTGTCATTAGTGACTCATTTCTACTTTATATTGCTCTTTATATGTTACTTTTCAAATGAACTTGGATCCTTTTTTTATAAAACAAGAGCACTAACAATCCAAATCCACAAGAAAAGATCCAATAATATGTTATGAAATAAAAAATAAAGCACAAAGCTCTAATAAACAGAAGGAAATAGAAGAAAGGGACATATATATTTCCAATTTAGTTCAATCAATGGTTGAATGAAGAGTACATATTTCACCATTTCCTTCAACCTCATTCGGTCTTGATTTAGTTTTATCCATAGCCTATAATAAGTTTGGATTGTTATTATTAATCTATTTGATGTGAATTGGGTAATGCCAAAGACTGTAGAAGCTCTTTTTCTTCAATCGTGCCTAGGTTGTAAGTTTATTCTTGGCAAAATTTAATGGAAGCTGGTTATAAAATAATAATAATAATAATAATGGAAGCTAGTTCTCTATGCTACTTGTTGGAAGCTTTGGAGGAAAAGGAATAACAGAGTTTCTAGAAATCAAAGTAAACTAGTGATGAAGATTGCTCAATCCATTGTTTGGACTGTGTCTATGTGGGTTAGTAAGCGAAAGGAGTTTGTTGGTGTTTCTTTGGATGCTCTTAATAGATCTTGGGCTTCTTTCTTTAAGGGAAGGTGGTGTGATAAAGCTCTATGGATTAAACCCCCTTCTAGCATTCTTAAGCTAAATTTTGATGGTAGTTATGTCCATAATGCTCTTCGTTGAGGCAGTATTGGTGGAGTAATTCGAGATTGTGATGGTACGATGATTAGAAAATATTCTAGGCCTGAGGATTCTTTGAATGCCAATGAAGTCAAAGTCTTTGCTCTGTTAATTGGATGTCTTGAGCTGCTTAGATTGGGTGATTATAATGCAATTCTTCAAGGTGATTCTTTGTCAACTATTCAGTGGGGCTCTGGGAAGGCTTGTAATCCTTGGAAATTGGCCGATTCGGTGGAGGAAGTGCAGGATATTTCTAATTAGCTTGGAGCCTTATGTCACCGCATTCATAGGAAGGCTAATTTCATGGCAGATGCTCTTGCTAGGGAGGGGGTTTTCTCACTTCTATTACTTTATAATTTTATGTCCCCTCTTTTGTTTTAGCTGAGATCCGATTTGGATTAAGCTTTCTCTGCTTGGTCTTATTTCTTGTTTTTTTCTGGAGAAATAAAATTTACTATTATAAAAAAAAATCCCTGCAACTGTGAGGGCAAAAAGGAAACTAACCTGAATCAACAAGCTTGAGTTCTTATCAGAAAGAATGGTAGCTAAATTAGTGAGTGGCCCATTGGTCAATATAGTAATTTTTTTGCCCGGTTCCACTGCTTTTGTAATGGAATGCCAAACTTCTAATGCTAATGGTTGTCTAAGTTCAGGGTGATCAGTAGTTTTGGGAGCTCCAAAGTCCACAGAATTTTCCGCTGTATACCTGAAATACAATCCCAATTAAAAAATCATAAGAATTGAAGTGCATGTTAGGATGATAAGTTAAGAATTGGTTAAGAAGACAGGAGAACATCATATTATGAAGAAATCTTAAATGACCGGCACTTGTGAAAGGACTAAATGCAGTAATTTGATTACCAGGACATGTCTTTATTGTTATATTGACAGTAATGGCTAAATTATTTGAGTCTCTTCGAGCAGTTTGAAAGATAAAATGATTACATCATAATTTTAAAAAATCCCACGCAAAGTGCTTCGATTAATTTGAAAATATACTACTGTAAATAAAAAGTGAATAGCTCCAAATTCTGAAGACCTTTCTGACATGAACCTTTCAAAATTATTTAAAAAAAAAAACAATTTGAAGCATCTGATGTTAGCTCATTGCCAATTTCAAAAGCTTAACAGTTTTGCATGTGTTTGGAAAACTTAGGAAGTTCAAGCAATATGATATTGATAGTGAATGCATCCATGCTATCTAACATGAGAAACAAAGTTGCTAGTTAGCATAATACCAAAAGTACATCATATCATTCAGAATTTTCTTTTCTGTTCAAATTGAAAATTTTCAACTGACCATGACAAATTGCCAGGAACATCACCAATTATAAAGTATCTAAATATCTATAAATGACATTACTGGATACATTGCAGTTTCTACCTTCTAGGACTTCGAGGCAAACTACGAGAGAGTCCAAAAAGTGTATCACAGTCAAGAAATCCTCCACTGCCATGTGGGATAGCCTTGATGTACTTGCAGTCACCAACAGTAGAGAAAGAAGGATCCGGTTGATCTAACGCAAACAAACTTCCTAGACCAACTGGAATGTCATCCCGACCCATCATATGCAGTATATCATAGATAATGTCTATTGTTGCAGCATTCGCCCAACCATTGCCACTAACTAATATGGCCTATCGGCAAGAGAGAAAAAAAAATATGATAAGCAAAGAAGCACCAGAGCTGATAACATGCTACTCTCTCTCTCTCTCTCTCTCTCTCTCTCTCTCTGTGTTAGTATTTTTATTGGCTAGTTCATGGGTTGGACAAAACTCTGGGTTCATTGAGTTGTATTTTCTAATTTATTTGAGAATGAACTGTAGTTGTGTCACCGGAAGAGCTGAAGCGAAGAATAGAAGAAAAAAGCAGACCGGGCGAAATTCCCCAGGCTCGATCGATCGGAGCCTCAGACCGATCGATCGGTCAGAAAAAGGCCTCAGTTAAATGTCAGGCCGATCGATCGGACCTGCAGGACCGATTGATCGGACAGGTGCGCAGAAACGGGAAAGTCTACTATTCTATCAGATTTAGTTTCCTTTTGAGACTATCTTTCCCAGTTTGAGTCCTACTTGTGCACTAAGTCTAAGGCACGAGTTTTGGGCTATTTATAGGGTGTTTCTCTCAACCCTAGATCACCACCATTACAACTCTCATTGATCTGAGTCAGAGATATTTTAGAGAGAGTTATTCTCTAGAGCCATTGAGAGATTATTCTGAAGGACTGCTCTAGAAGGTAGTTGTTGCTTCTACTTTTCTTGTAGAAGATTGATCATCTTGATTGACAAGGTGCGAGGAGATCAAGTAAGGAGAACGGGGCGCGGTGGATGTCGTGTCAGTGGATTCTTTACAAGAATAACTACAGTCCTTGGGTCGAGGTACAGACTTAGGTAAAGGAGCTTGTGAGTATATCTTGTAACTGTTCGTGAACTCTTGATTTCTGGTTCGTGGTTTTTTTCCCTGGATAGGGTTTCCACGTTAAATATTGTGTCTGCCTTCTTATGGTGTGTGATTGGTAGATAGCTAGTTCTATATTGTCTGATTTATTTATTTCCGCTGCATTAATTGGTTAAATAGAATTAGTAATCCATTCTGGTAGCCTCATATAGAATTTTCACTCTCTCTCTACACTTGCCTCACTGGAAAGCATTTTCAATTTTTAACATAACACCAGGGTTCACACCCTGGTTTACTCCATGACGGGGCATTGCAAGGGCATGCCTTACAACTGCTCCAACAGTGGGTTGGCATTTGGCAATAAAATGTCACTTCTTGTCGGCATGGAGCAAATAACACATTACTTGAAAAGATAATACAGGAAGTATGAAACAACATATACTGATTTCTTAAACCAAGCATAATTAAATGAGAACAATTCATTGTCATTGAAGCTACTATCAAATGAAAGAATCCATATATTGATATTAAGAAAAATATAATCAGCCAAACCAGAAGTAAAAATTGCTCAACTACCTTAAGATCAATCAGTTTAACTGGCACTTTTAAGAGGTATATAAGAGCTAAAAAGTCTCCTGCGCTCATATCCATGTCAAAGACAACAGGTATCCCCAACTTCTCTGTCGAAAAATCTGGCCGAATTTTTTTTTCTTTGTAGTAAGGAAATTGTGTGGTGAAATTAAACCGTCCAGTTTGCCGAGGGAGGTTTAGAACCTGCATGTCACAAGAGTAAGTAAAGGCCAAAGACAAATAATAGAAAATCATATAAATATGCACAACAATCTACTAAAATTGAAAACTTATATCTTGGCTCAAGTTATGCAAATATCTAAAACTTGAAGTGCACTTATCAGGCATGGGATCCCACAAAGATGTCCAAGCAATATAGGGATTTCTAAGTGAAATAAGAAATATGTTTAAAGATGAAAAATCCTTTTCGTTGAACAACATCCCTGCTAGGATACAATAACCATTAAATGGAGATAAAGGGAGATATCTCATGAACAGCCCGTGGCATTGGAAGGTGCTTACTTTGCAACCTTGAGGTTGTGGGTTCAAGGCATGTTACTAATAAAAAAAATGGAATCCCATGAACTAAAAATACACCCAGTAATTAATCAATTTGTTAAAGCATTACAGAAGAACTTACATCCAGAAAACTCCTGAAAAATTCTCTGTCAAGTGGGCTGCCATTATCTCTGTTTGGTTTTGCTCTCTTTGCAACTAATTACACGAACTGAATCTGGACCAGTGACCTCTTTTGTGTACCCATCCTATTGTATAAAACTTAAATTAGCACAACAAGGTGTGATCAAAACATATATTCTAACTTTCAACTAAAGAACTAATATACTCATAAACATCACAAAATAAACTCTTGGTAAAGACAAAAGATGTATAGCAGACTTTGAATTCAACATCTTAAGACGTGCACAGTTTGAGACTTCCAAAAGCAACAAGAAGGTCTAAAATCCTAGTAAGGAAGAAAATGCAGAAACGAAACAGCAGAAAAACCAGAACCATATCTGTTATCTCACTTAAACAACAATCAGAAGATCCTTTCAGAGACTAATCCCACTTACAATACAACAAGAATATCTAAAACCCTAGTAAGGAAGAAAATGCAGAATCAAAACGCAGAAAAACCGGAACCATATGTATTAATCTCACTTAAACAACAATCAGAATATCATTTCAGAGGCTAATCAACAACAACTAGATCTAAAGCCCTAGTAAGGAAGAAAACAGAAAAACGTGAGAAGGAAAAACCTAATCACATTCATTAATCTCACTAAAATCATGATCAGCACAACATACGCTGACCAATCTCACTTACACTGCAACAACAAGATCTAAAACCCTAGAAACAAAGAAAATGCAAAAAAACAACTGAGCTAAACTTCCAAACCCCCCCCCCCCCTAATCGCAAATGTATGAAGCAAAAATCAAAGACTCAGTTCGGATTAAGCAACCAAAACTCAATAAAACACAAACAAACTGAGGAAAACCGAAATCTAAGCTCGAAAAACTAATTGAAAAACGGGAACAAAACAAACAAAGAAGAAGAAGAAAACATCAATGGATGGAATACATAAACAAAATGAAGAAGATCAAACCACAAAACCGTCGAAAACTCAACAGATCTAAGCAGAAACGAAAGGAATGGTGATAGATTGAGAAAGAGAGAAGAAACAAGGAAGTGGTAAAACCGCTCTTCCGTACCTAAAAACCGCTCTTCTTCTATTTGCTTCTGGAAGAGAAGGGACTGAGAGAGATTTGGAAGGCGCTGCAGAGAGATGAGGAAGAGTAGGATCTGGTTCGAGTAGAGAGCGATGCGTGAGAGCAGAGAGGGATCGATGAGGAAGTTTCGGCGTCGCCGAGACTTGAGCAGGGAGAGTCTGTGAGCAGGAGAGAGCGAGAGAGGAAACGATGACTGAGAGAGGGATCAATTAAAACATATACAGAGCGCACTTCATCGATCGGGCTTGTATATTTTTTTAACGTTATACCGTCTCATTTAACTGGGCCGCCGGTGTAACTTCGACGGTAAATACACATTTTCTTGTAGTGACAATTTCTATATGAGTGAATTCTTGTGCCGGACTGTGAGAGAAGGGACAAATTTGTTTTGAACAGTTAGACTTTTTATGACTAGGTCAATCAATTAGCCTTGTAAACTTTTGTTTAACCTTAATTAGAGGATCTAGAAGCTCCCCCAAAACGTTCAATAGGACCAGTAAGTTTGCTTTCTGGGTCTTGACTGAAATGGGGATCAGATGGGACCAGTAAGTTTGCATTTCACAATGGTTTTATTTGAATATCAGAAGGGACTTTTAAAACATTTATTAAATAACAAGAAGCACCTCTAACAAAAATTAACTAAAAATTCTATTTCCTTGGAAATCCAAGATGCCTGTGCCCATGTATTTTTCTCACCCCATGAACCCGCGCGAGTTCATTTTCTTATGCATCATCTGCTTATGCTATTAATTCTTCCAAGGGTTGAAGGCAAGGTTCTTATAATAGAGGCAGCGGAAATACTTTTCAATATTCCCTCTTGGGTGGAGCACACTCCTCAATACGCCCCACGCCGAGTCATTCCTCCTACCATCTTGAATTTCTTTAGTTAGCCATTGCTACCAAAACCTCAAGGCATTAGTGGAGCCAGCGGAAATACTTTTCAATATTCCCCTTGGGTGGAGCACACTCCTCAATACTTATAGCAGTCACGCCACTTCTTAAATGCCACTTCATGTCTTCGTCTTCAACTTCTTCAAATGTAGCTCTTTTGTGTTAAAACGAAATAATGGTGGAAATTAGTTCTGCTCTTCCAATGGATTCTGTTTGTGGTTTAAATTACCGACTTATGATTTTATGATGTATTTCTTATCTAAGATATGGTCTTCCATCTCCAAGCAGTGGAGTTTGTATTCACTATTTAAACTACCTCTTTTATCCAATCAAGTATAAATGCATGGTTTTCTTTCCGATTTAGGATGTTGATCTTGGTTTCTTTCCGATATATATGAACATTTTCAACTCTGATATCTTGAGATTCTTTTAGCAAAAATTAAAATAAAATAAAATAGTTGCATTTTTATTTTCTTCATTTGGTGGACATTAATTAAGAATTCCTCCAATGATTTTTCCCTATCTATTTTCATTCCAACACTAGATTTAACTATTCAATTTCATATAAAGGGTTATCGTCTTAGGCATGTAGTTTATTTATAATCTTGAGGATATTTTCTACTTGAGGATAGAATGCAATTTTGAGGGTACATATTATCAATAAGTGGGCCCAAAGGTGGAGTTTGACACATTCCACCACGGGAATCGTGTCAGCACTGCTAGGGGGGATGTGCTCAATTTTTCAGTGGGAGAACTTTTATTGAAGTAAATTTTGAGGATATATGCCGATAGAGGGGATGGTATTATTCGATTTTAATGATTCGGATTATCATAGTTGGGCCCCATGGTGGAGTTCATTATATTCAACACATGAGAAGCATGTAAGAGACCGCTCAGGGAGTTGTGGGGCCCACCCATTGATAGTTGTGAACTGTAAAAATTGGATGTCATCGTTATGGTGGCACCTTCTCTAATTTTACTTCATCGTTATGGTGGCACCTTCTCTAATTTTACTTCAATAGGATATCCTTCTACTATGAGATTGAATATATGATTGATAATGTAATTAATGCATATGCTTATGGCCGGCCTCAATGCTTGGTGGCCAACTTGCAGTGGTCATGCCTCCATTAACTGCAGTTGCAAGTGGGCAGACTTGCTCGTATATGGGGCCTGTGACTCGATCGGTCTTTTTAAATCCTATAAATGGCTCAAAAATAGAGGAATTTTGAACCTTTCAATACATTTATTAAATAAAAAAGGTACATTTTGAACCTTTCAATACATTTATTAAATAAAAAAAGAAGAATTTTGAAAACAGATCGAAAAGTCCACTTCCCACCTTCAATAAAAAAAAAGAAGAGAAGGCCTTTCTATCTTTCTTACGTGATACCAGGAAATTCAATAGAGCTATATAGTGACGGTCAACTATTTTAAAATTTGAAGTTTGAACTGATCAAATTAAATGCTTTTTTTAATGTATTTTGTGTTTACTGTAAAATTTATTAAGTATCATATGCTAGACTAAAATAAAGTAATATGCACTAGATGAAAAAAATATATATGTGGTCAAAACCCAAACCCACCCACCCCCCGCCCCCCAATAATTGCATTTTTATGTTCTTCATTTGGTGGACATTAATTAAGAATTCCTCCAATGATTTTTCCTCATCTATTTTCATTCCACCACCGGACTATCTTAACTATTCAATTTCGTATAAAGGTTTTTCATCTTAGACAGGTAGTGAATAGATAATTTTGAGTATGTATGCCACTTGAGAGGTTAGAATTCAATTTCGATGGTTCAGATTATGAATAGGTGGGCCCCAGAGTGGAGTTTGATACATTCCACCTAAGGAATCATGCAGGGACTACTCATGAGAAATGTATTCAATCTTACGGTAGGACAACTCTTATTAAAGTAAAATTTGAGGATATATGGCACTAGAGGGGGTGGTACTATTCAATTTTAATGATTCGCATTATCATAGTTGGTCCCGATGCTAGAGTTCAATACATTCCACCCATGGGAAGCATGTAAGAGACCAATCTGGGTTTTGTGGGACTCACCCATGGATAGTCGTGAACCGTAAAAATTGGATGTCATCTTTCCCGTGGCACCTTCACTAATTTTACTTCAAAAGGATTTCATCATACGTACCATAAGATTAAATACATGATTAATAATGTAATTAATGCATATTCTTATCGCCTCATTACTTGGTGGCCAACTTGCAGTGGTCATGCCTCCATTAACTACAGTTGCAAGTGGGCAGACTTGCTCGTATATGGGGCCTGTGACTCGATCGGTCTTTTTAAATCCTATAAATGGCTCAAAAACTAAGTCATAGTATTGAGCCTTTCAATACATTTATTAAATAAAAAAAAAGAGGAATTTTGAAAACAAATCGAAAAGTCCACTTCCCACCTTCAATAAAAAAAAACAAAAAGAGAAGGCCTTTCTATCTTTCTTACGTGATACCAGGAAATTCAGTGGAGCTATATTGTGACGGTCAACTATTTTAAAATTTGAAGTTTGAACTGATCAAATTAAATGTTTTTTTTAATGTATTTTGTGTTTACTGTAAAATTTATTAAGTATCATATGCTAGACTAAAATAAAGTAATATGCACTAGATGAATAATAAATATATGTGATTGCTAAATTTTTGAAAAGCCGTCGCTAATCACTTATTTAGCCGTGGAAAATTCAAGCGTTCTTCATTCTACTTTTTCCGGCACCATTCAATTTTGGTGGCTGAATGGGGACCCTGCTCTTCTTGTGGTTTCCTTCAATTCCTGGACATGTTACTTGACTGGACTGTTATGGGATGGCAAGACCGATCAGGGATTGCTCCAACCGAGAGCCATATGTGTACATCTGTGTGGAAAAATAGGTTTTTCTTGTCACATTGGTGGTTGATAGTTGATACTGATTTTTCAAGAAATCCACACAGAATGCTAAAATGATGCTCAAGTTACATCTTTACATGCAACGATAAATGGTTTTCCCTCTTTGCATATGAATATTCTTTTTTTTTTTTTCTTCATATGACCATATATGACTTTCCCTCTTTTGCACATAAATATTTCTAATTATATAAGTGTCTCTCACTCTATGGTGAGGGCTGGATGCACATGAATATTCTCCTATATATATAAACTTATCATTTTAATTTTTTAGTTGAGAATTAAATGATAATAATATGCGCCGATTTTTTTTCATTTAATTATTTATGGGTAATACTTTGCGCGGGTCAAAGTTGAGCCCAACATTCATTAACAGCTAGAGATTTTGGTGTTTTTTCTTATTAACATGAGATCAGAACAAGACATCATGGATTTAGATTGTTTGACTCATGGTTTCCATTGTCTAACTCATTCTTTGCTTTCCCTCTAATATGATTGAGAACTAAAATATAATTAATATCTGAAAAATATTTGAATTTTTATAATATTCTATTTATATATTATAAAAGGATCAAAATCTGAGAGTAAGCCCAATTCTTATCTGAGTGAAAGCTTGTGCGAAGTGGTGAAGAAGGAAACAGATTTTTTTTAAATGTGTAGGTTCAGCTGATTTGGTCGTTAGAGAGACCTCTGAATTTGCTCCGGTCCTTCTAAAAGTTGGGAAAAAAATAGAAAAAGCAAAAATGTATATTCATGTAATATTTATATACATATTATATACCATATACCAAAGCAATCCTTTTGTTTTTGACACAAAACCAAAGCAATCCCTGACTCTTGCTCCCACACCTGCGTTACGCCAATCAATCTCTCCCTTCTCGCCCATTTAGCCATGGCTTTTTGCATCTCAACAACTCAACTTCCATTTCAAAAGGCCCTTCCTCTCACCATCATCATCATCACCATTTTCTTCCTTCTTCCCTCTGCTCACTCAATTTACTTCAATTTCCCCAAATTCGAACCAAACAACCCCACCGAAGTAAATTACAGTTCAGGCGTGAACACCTTTGGTGGAGTCATCAACCTCACCGACGACTACGGCGGTTACTCTCAAGCCGTACCCATCGGCCGCGCCATTTACAAAAACCAAATACAAATCTGGGACTCTCAGACCCGAAATCTCACCGACTTCAATACCCAATTCTCCTTCATCATCGATGGTCAAAGTCAACCCTCTCCCCGTGATGGTTTCACCTTCTTCCTCTCACCCGATGTTTCCACAAATACAATACCCTCATATGTGAGTGGCAGAAACCTGGGAATATATTCAGACTCTAACGCCTCGGATCCAAAAAACCAACTTGTTGCCATTGAATTCGACACATACCGTAACGACTGGGATCCAAGTTTGCCTCATGTGGGCATCAACATCAATTCGAGAGTGTCTAAGATTACGTGCGACTTATGGATCAATAGCACTAATAAAGTTTCTAAAGGCAACGCATCGGTAAGTTATAGTGCCAGTACCAAGAATTTGAGTGTCTTTCTGAGTTATGATCAAAATCCGGGTTTTGGGGTGGTTCCTGATCTCCGTTATACTGTGGATTTAAGAGAGATACTACCCGAAAGGGTTTATGTCGGATTTTCAGCTACATCAGAACCGATGGAAGCCGATCTACTTCAGATTCGTTCATGGGAGTTCAACTCTAATCTAGAGACTTCACAGACTGGTAACGGTGGAGTAAACTCTACTAGGGTGAATGACAATGGTGTACCCAAAAAGGACGATAGGAAGAAGACTGGATTGTTAGCAGGCATGGTTGTTGGTGGCGCTGTTTTGTGTGCTGGCCTGGGTGGTTTGGTCTTATTTGGCTTGAAGATGAAGAGGAATAGAAGCCGAAAAGAGGAGGGTGTAGCCTTTGAGGTGGAAATGAACGATGAATTTGAAAGAGGGACAGGCCCTAAGAGGTTCTCTTACAGCGAGCTAGTTCTTGCAACAAGAGATTTCTCAGAGGATGGAAAGCTTGGGGAGGGAGGATTTGGAGGGGTCTACAGAGGATTCTTGGATGAAATGAACTTGGATGTGGCCGTCAAGAGGGTCTCAAGGGACTCTAAACAAGGAAAAAAGGAGTATGTGTCGGAGGTAAAGATCATTAGCCGATTGCGACACCGGAATTTGGTTCAACTCCTTGGTTGGTGCCACGAGCGTGATGAGCTCCTTCTCATTTACGAGCTCATGCCAAATGGGAGCCTAGATTTTCATCTCTTTCATGAGAAGAGATTGCTCAGATGGACAGTGAGGTACAAAATTGCGACGGGGTTGGCATCAGCTTTACTTTATCTTCATGAAGAATGGGAGCAATGTGTGGTGCATAGGGATATCAAATCAAGCAATGTGATGTTAGATTCCAATTTCAATGCGAAGCTTGGGGATTTCGGGCTCGCTAGGCTTGTGGATCATGAGCATGGCTTGCAGACAACGGTCATAGCCGGGACCAGGGGCTACTTGGCACCGGAATGCGTTACCACAGGTACCACAGGCAAAGCTAGCAAAGAGTCTGATGTCTATAGCTTTGGAGTTGTAGCCCTGGAAATCGCATGTGGGAGAAGACCTGTGGAGCCAAAGGCCGAAGCTGGTAAGGTGATGATGGTAGAGTGGGTGTGGGAGCTCTATGGGAAAGGAATGCTTCTTGACGCTGCGGATGAGAAGCTAGGGAAGGAATTTGACGTGGAACAAATGGAGACGTTGATGATTTTGGGTCTATGGTGTGCCCACCCAGATCACAATTCAAGGCCTTCCATCAGACAAGTGATCGGTGTCCTTAATTTGGGAGCTCCACTCCCTAGTCTTCCATCCAAGATGCCTGTGCCCATGTATTTTGCTCCCCCCATGTATAACATTCCACCCAAAACAGTTCACTCCAATCCTCCCTCAATAACAAGTGTTGGCTCAGGCCGATGATCTCTCTCTCTCTCTCTCTCTCTCTCTCTCTCTCTCTCTCTCTCTCTCTCAGAATGTTATTATCTATCTATCATTATGTATGTTGATTTAGTTTCATAGAGCTTTTTATTTTGTAAGTTTCTTTTGCTTTGTGTGTGATGTATCCTTGGAATGAGATCTGTAATCCATGCAGTTGTCATGGTCGAACAACTGCAAATCAACTATTACTTTTACTCATTGCAAATTTACGTGATCAATGTAACTTTAGAATGTGGAAGTCCTCCGTCAAGACCCTCAATATAGTGTTTTAGAGCAACTCCAACAGAGGAGTTATTTTTCCAAGTCAGCATGGAGTTGACCGGCAACGGTAAAAAATGGTATGTGGGATGACCTCCAACCGCAACGGTAAAAATGAGCTGGAATTAACATATGGGTTGGTATGTCTTTTTTTGCATACCAAAAGGCAGCCTTCATTTCTTATTTTTTCAATATAATAATACAAGGGCAGTGGTTCAACCGTTTGATAGTTTATTTTCATCAGCTGGTGATATGATGCTCTGATATGATGGTAGTTAGTGAACGTTAGATTATAGCCGTTGCATTTTTTTTTTTTTTTACTTTTTTGAATTTTAATGGGTAATTATAAATTGTGAAAATTTGATAAACTCTTGAGCTTGGATATCTATAAATTATGAGTGTTTGAAGTCTTTTTTTTTCTCATTCACACTATGGATTCTCAATTCTCTCAATTTCCTAATTTTTCTACCCAATATTCACAATCGTTCGGTGAGGCATCCGAACTCCCTACTGATGATGCCCCAAAGAAAAAGGCCGTTGGTCGAGGTGCCGGCTTCAGTATAGAAGAAGATCGTCTTCTCATCGATTCGTGGTCGAACACCAGCCTGGATGCTGTGCATGGAAACGAGCAGAAACTTGGGGCTTTTTGGGTACAAGTGGGAGAATACTATCACAACAATAAGCAATTTCCCAGTGATCGAACAGAAAAAATGTTGTCAGAACGATGACAAAAGTTTTAAGCTTCTGTCAACAAATTTTGTGGATATCTTCCCACAATTATTTCCAGAAATCAAAGTGGCACGAATGAACAAGATAAGGTAAAATTATCTATATGTGTGTGTGTGAATTTTTTTTTATTCTTAATTTGAACTTACATTTAATTTTCAGATTGCAGAAGCAAAAAAAATTTACGAACATCTATATGGATCAAGATTCACCTTGGACCATGCTTGGATCTTGTTGAGGCATCAACCAAAGTGGATACAACTGCAGCAACAAGTACTAGATAAGACATCTGTAAAAAGAGCAAAATCTTCAACTTCTGGCTACTCATCATCTTCTAATCCAAGCACTCCCATAAATATTGAGGAGGATGAGACAATTAACAATGCTTATGATCCCATGACGAGACCACCGGGCAGAAAGGCTGGGAAAAGAAAGATGAAGCAAACCACTATCAACGAGCCCACACCTGTTGCAGATCTCATCCAAAAAATGATGGATGACAAAAAGGAAAGAGATGAAAAAAGATTAGAGCTTCTTAAGCAAAAAATCGAGCAAGATGAGAAGAAGGTGAAATTAAAGAAAATACATATGGAGATGGAGATCATGAGTATGGATACGTCCAATATGTCTGAGGAGCAACAACAATACTATGCTAAAAAAAGACTTGAAATTTTGAGAGGAGGGTTAGGTGGTGGTTTCTGAATTGTATTTTATTTTTGAATTAATATGTATTTTTTATTTTAATTAATGAATTATTGTTTGTTTAAATATAATGTTGTACTTCAATTTTATAATGTTGTCATTTCACTAGCCATTTTATAGCCGTTGGAGAAAACTAGCCATTTTATAGCCGTTGGTGAAAACTAGCCGTTTTATAGCCGTTGGAGAAAACTAGCCGTTGGAATATTTCATATATATAAACCATTCTGGAAAAAAATTCTTACACTCAAACTTCTTACTTCTCTTCATCTTAAAATAAGAAAATATTTGGTTCATCACTTCGGAGATGTCTCAAAATTATACTGATTCATCTTCCGACACAACGGATGAGCTATGGCATACTGTCATAAATTCCGATTCGGACGAAGAGTTGAAGATGTTGTGTCGGGCTGCTCTGGAAGAAGAAAGAGAAAACTTACGAAGGAGAAGGAAAGTGCATCGTGGTTCTATTCAAGGTCACGCGGACATCCAGAGAGGACGAATCTCAGGACATCACAGGTTTTACAATGACTACTTCAGTGAAAACCCTGTCTACACTCCCTATCAATTTCGAAGGAGGTTTCGAATGCGCAAACCTCTTTTTCTTCGAATTGTAAATGCAGTGGAGGCTCATGACCCATACTTTCAACAAAAAAGAAACTGTGCAGACAGTCTTGGTTTATCAGCTCTTCAAAAGGTTACAGCTGCAGTGAGGATGCTTGCTTATGGAGTTGCGACGGATGCTGTGGACGATTACGTGAGGATTGCTGAAAGTACCTCTATAGAATCATTGAAAAAGTTTGTTCAAACGATCATTGATGTTTTTGGCAATGAGTACTTGAGAACACCAAATAGTACTGACATTTGTAGATTGTTATCAGAAGGTGAGAAACGCGGGTTTCCTGGGATGCTAGGTAGCATAGACTGTATGCACTGGAAGTGGAAGAACTGTCCAGTTGTGTGGAAGGGCATGTATGCTCGTGGAGACCACCGTGAGCCTTCTTTGATTCTTGAAGCCGTGGCATCGTATGATCTTTGGATATGGCATTCTTTTTTTGGACTACCGGGATCGCACAATGATATCAATGTCTTGGATCGATCTCCTATATTTACCGACCTCGCTGAAGGTCGAACTCCTCCCACCAACTACTCAATCAATGGTCATGAATATACAACTGGCTACTATCTTGCGGATGACATATATCCATCGTGGGCGACATTTGTAAAAACAATTCCATGTCCCAACGGGCCAAAAGCCACAAATTTTGCCGCAGCTCAAGAGTCCGCAAGGAAGGATGTGGAGCGTGCGTTTGGAGTGCTACATGCACGTTTTTCAATTGTTCGTGGGCCTGCTCGTTTCTGGGATCGTCAAACACTTCAGCATATAATGAAGGCATGCATCATAATGCATAACATGATCATCGAAGATGAACGCGATCAAAGTCTTCCACACAATTACGATGCACGAGAGGGTGAATGCAGTGACCTTCCTGTGTCACGCGACCACACTACAGAATTTCAAGATTTCATTCAAAACCACTTGCGTATTCGTGACAAGAGAACACATTCTCAACTCCAAGCCGATCTGGTGGAGCACCTGTGGCATTTCCAAGGTCAATATGAAGAAGCTTGTGATTAACTATAATATTATGTAATTTGATTTTATCTTTTCAATGAAAAATGAGTTTCAAGTACATTTTGTGCAATTTTTATTTTTTAATAATTTCTTACTTTAATAATATTTAAATCGTACCAAATCCCGTTAAATATAAATAAGATATATATAATAAAGCAAATGAAGATTAAATGAAAAAATAATAAAATAATAATTTGACATCTCTATTGGAGTTGTCCAAGTGAGATGCCAAATTTACATATGCCTTTTTTGCCACATAAGCCTTTATTTTTTAAAGACATATGGAGAAATAAAGTACCTGTTGGAGATGCTCTTATAGTGCTTAAATTGCATGGAAGATACGACATTGTGAAGAAGTTGAAAGATAATGGTGTTGGCGTGTGTGGGGCCATGACGACCCAACAAGTGGACTCTTGAGTGACGGTTCTTTGCAACATTTTATTTTTGTCTACCATCTGGTTCCAAGGACCCAACCAGGATATAGGTATTTTGGGGTTGGAGATGGTATGCTATAATAAGTTTCTTTTTAGCTAACCATTCTAATTAACCAAACCTAGATGCATTAAGCAGAGGCCATCATGTGGAAGCCAGTCCTTAGGAGATAAAACACCACTCAACCATGAGTGTGATCATTGTACCAATAATATCTGCCAGAGGTATTATTCTAGAGCTCTTCCAAGTGAGCCCATTTATTTCTAGGGCTTTAAATTCAGGTCTGGATCCTGGCCGTGAGTCTTAAATCAGGAACAGCACGAGCCCATTATAGCAAATTATAATACACCGCTTGTATTAAATATTTTGTGCCACGCTGGGCCTTTGGGAAATTAGGATTTCCAGACCTGATTTCAAATGAGATGGAGGAAAGCGCTCAAACAGTTCCAAAGCTAGAATCTACTTCTATCATGCTGAGATTTCACAGAAATGAAGAGTTTTTAAACCTCTAAAGCCTTAGAAATCAAGAGAATTAGAAAGAAGTTTAACCAATTAGCAATGAATCCAAAAATTTAAGCCTGGCTACAGCCCACAAGCCAAAAAATCCAGCCAAATATGGGCTGGGTCTGACTCGGCCTCTTGGCACCATATACGTGAGACTGGCTTCAGATGTTACGATCAAACCGCCTTTCTCACGTCAATGGATGGTAGAAAGCAATGCTCACTCTAACACACCAACCCGGTCCCGTGATAGGCAAGCCGGAGTTTGGCCCAAGATGGCACACATTGGCAGTAATTTTAGGCCGTGGGCTGGATGCAGGCCAAATTTCCTATATTGATAGTCAAACAAACTGAGAGTTTATTTATGATTATAGGCCCAGCTCATCACTAAATTTTTCTGAATGGGCTGAGCCGGAGCCTGACTATTAGGCCCATGGCCTTGGACTAGGCTTGAATATAAACCTGATGTGATCAAACGGTTTACGTTTTGGACAAGCTTAACCTCAGCCCATGATTAATAGGCCAAAGGAGAAATGACGCATGTAAGTGGCCCACTTACATCACCATATCCAAGAAGGTTTTGTGGACAAAACACCAGCTTTGACATTGTTGGCGCCCTGATTTAATAGGTGCAAGACGGAAAAAAGGAGTATATGGTGAAAACAAAAACGTACATGGGAACGGCTCAATTACACATCCCTTAATCTGATGACTTCGAATTGTCTAATCCTTAATTGTCGCTTGTAGCTCTTAAGCAAATGGGCCTGTCCGAAATGCTACAAGCCCACTTTCAAGCATTTATCATAGGGTTGCCTAGTTGGTTGGGAACCTGCCTCTCACCCAGATAGCTGATGCCTGGGTCTCTCGCTCTTCACGTACATGTGCTAGTCTTTCCTCCATAAGACTTCTTCTTTTATGTGCAAGTTCTCCCTCTATGGTCTACATGCGCGTGCAAGTGTCTTCTCCTTACATGTGAGAGTGCTTTCCCCCCATTTGTGTGGGTGCTCTCATGGTCCCAGCCAGCCCCTTTGGCTGGGGCACCCAAAAAAACTTAAAAGCATTCACCATGTTAACTTTTCCATGAAATAATGGCAAAGTGACACCATTCAATGTGGACCCTGGCCTTCTGAGATTTCATGTAAATTGCATTGCTAGTTGCGACCCTGGTTATGGACAACTCTAACCTAGGTCCGTTCTAACATGTGAGCATAAATTACATTTGTTTATAAATCACATTGTAGGTTGATACTGTTTTTTCAGAGAAGTCAAAACAGAATGCTGGCGTGACAGTCGAGTTGAACCTTTATCACTGATATGTTAGTACATATAATTATCATGTGTCTATGAGACTATTGCTGAAAATGAAATGATGATTTACATAGAGATGTCAAATGGGCCCGGCTGGCCCAAATGCCAGTCAACGGGCCTTGGCCCGGCACGGCCCGCAAGGCACGGGCCGTGCTGGGCCGAGGTGGCTGGGCCCATTGGCCCGCCAGGCCCGTGAGCTGGTGCTTCCAGCCCGCTGGGCACGCTGGAACTGGCCCGCCAGCCCGCCCAACGGCCCAGTCCACTTTTTTTTAAAAACAGTCACTTTTAACACCCCCCCCCCAACAGCCATAAAACGGTCATATAAGGGGTATTTTGTGTCATTTGTTATTTTACAAAGTCTATAAATACCTTAACCCTCCCATTCTCATTCCTCACCAATTTACACAACTCTTTCATTCTCTTTATACATTCTCTAGTTCTATCTCAAAGCATTCAACTCTTTCACTCTCTCTAAGAAGTTTTTGGAGGGCCAATTAAGTCATCAAGAGACAAGATAAAGGGGCCTTCAAAGATTTAGAGGTATTTATATTATTTAAATTTGAAATTCCATATATATAAGTTTATATTATATTATATTAACTCTCATTTTCTCCCCTTTCTTATATTAATTATCACAAAAGAAGGCTATTAGAGCCTATTACTGTTATTATTTATAAAATTTATTTTTTGAAATATGGCAAGAAGACTTCCCACAGAATGTTCTTCTGTTAATTTAGGGGGGGAACATAAAATTTTTATTGAATTACAAGATGAAGTAGGTGATTTACCACCATTTCCTCAGAGTTCTCGTAAATCAACCAAGAGAAATAGAACTTCACCAGTTTGGGAAATATTTACAAGGTTTGATATTATTGAAAATGGAAAAACAGTTGAAAAGGCAAAATGCAAATTTTGTAGTAAGATTTATGGTGCCACGTCAAAAATGGGTACCGGCCATTTGACAAGACATATGCAAAAATGTCTTGCCTTACATAAGCCGGCTGATGCAGGGACACACTACTATAAAATCGAGCATTGGCTCGTTAAAAACACGGGCGGCCGCTTGGGGCGGTCGCAAAAAGGAACATTAGGGGCGGTCGCTAATACCCCCCCTTATAACCCCCGAAACCCCTTCCTCCTCCCCACTCTTTATTTCCTTCCCTCGCTTTATTTCCCCTCTGGCGCCAAAAACCCTTCCCTACCGCGC
The DNA here is from genome assembly GCA_038049695.1 of Cinnamomum chago. NCBI lineage: Eukaryota > Viridiplantae > Streptophyta > Magnoliopsida > Laurales > Lauraceae > Cinnamomum > Cinnamomum chago. The sequence continues at coordinate 89,398,753 of CP142452.1, read as the reverse complement.
CAAATCTCTGCCCTCGCGCAGGAGCTGCCATCACCGGAGCCTCCTTCGCCGGAGACGCCAAGTTTTCTCTCTCCCTCTCCCTCTCCCTCTCTCCCTCTCCTTCTCCCTCTCTCTCTCTCCTCTGCCCTCCCGCGTCCAATTTCTGCAATCCCGCCGCACCAGCGACGCCACCGCCGGAGCGGCCTGCGCCGGAGTCGCCAGGTGTTCTCTCTCTCTCTCCCTCTCCTGTTGCTCTACACTGTGCACTCGCTCCCACGCGCTGGAGCCGGTTTTGGTTTTTTTTTCCCCATCTGGGCCTATTATTTTTTCTAGATTTGCTCATGGATTTTTCTGTTGGGTCTGACCCATTTTGATCTTAGAGAGAAATCTGTTTCTGGGTTCTGTAGAATCTGCTGTTTTTTCAGCTGGGGTCGTTTGGTTTTTGGGAGACTTGGGGTTTTCTTGACTGGTGATAGATCCAAGAAATCTTTGTAAATTTGATGCCCTTTTAAGGTTAGGAATCAGCTGTTAGTTTACAGCTGCTATTGCTTGCTGTTGATTTCATTACTGTTGACTCCCCCCCCCTCCCCCTCACTCCCGGTGGGTGGTTTCTTAACTTCTTGTTTGATGCATCTCCTTTATGGGTTTTCAGTAGTCCCTTTTTTTTTTTTTTTTTTTTTTTCAATTTGAAGTTGGTGATGATATATTTATGCTTCCTTTTGATGTTGTTCTACTGATAACACTTTTAGATTTATACAAATGTTTTTATTTTATTTTTGTAAACAGATAAATTATTTTGGGTTGACATGATATGTAATAGATTTTTTTGTGATCATGTTTAGGAATTGTCAGGGTTATTTGTACATCCCAATAATTTATGACTCCCTAACAATGCCTTAATTCTCGTTTTCTTGGATGCTGAAACCTCCCAAATGAATTCTTGATTTATTAATCGGCATTGTTCTTCTCTTTATGGTATGCCGTCACTGTTGATGAGTAGTTCCTTTTGGTGTTGTTGGGACTGTTTGATGCCCCTTCAGTAGATTGTTTCTTTTGTTTCATTAGATTGGCCCCAGCCTTTTCATATGAAGCCTCTGGTTTGAGTAGACGATAGAATGCATGGGATTTTCTCATCTTCATCAGGAATAGATAAGACATTTAGTTAGGCTATTCTTTCTTTAGGATGCATTAGTAAAGTGTAATTGCTTGCACCCAAGCTGCTAAGAGCATTAGAAACAGAGGAAAAAATTTATAGACCGTGGGTACTGCCATATTTTGTGACTGTTGCAGCTGACAATGGTTTGGGCGGGCAGGAAAAGTACAGTTTCCCTCTCCTTTGGTTTCTAATTCTGCAATTCTCATACTGCAACTGAATGGAAAGGCATCTCTTTTGCAAATTATACAAATTACATTTGATTTCAGCTGCATCCATGCATGCCCTTCTACATATTCGAGGTTTGTAATATCTGAAGAAATTCCCAAAAATACTAGATGCCTTCTTGTCTTCCAAACCCAACTGGATCACCTTAAAAGGATTTGTAACATTTCTATAGAAAAATTAGTAACAGATTTCCTAAATAAGATTTCTATAGAGAAATCTATAACAGATTTCCTATTTTGGGTTTGACAAATTACTCTGATTCGCTGATTTTTCAATTTGATTCGCTGATTTTTCTGTGGATTGGTATATGTGTCTTGTAACTTCAGTTGATGCCCTCAGCTGTCAGAGATATTACATCAAATTATGCTTGTTTTATATTCCGTGTACACTTTGATTGAATATAATCTGCATCCATTTCTTTTTGAGGTCTCCATTTTGATGCCTGGTTCAGGTCTTTTAAGAAATAATGCAAGTATTGTTATGGGGGATATATCAGCCAGAGATGAAGTTGAGACAGTTTCAAATTGTGTTTGTATTGGGATATTATCGGAAAATGTTGTAAAAAAAAATGTTATATTAAATGTTAGGTTTTGAGGGCAAGGTGCTGCGCGATTCATTGTTGCTGGGTGAGGCTGACTCGACAGTGATGTTGGATGAATGGAATATCCATCTGCCTAGTAGTCAGTGTTGTCATGGGTTGCATGCAGTAAAAAATAAAGAATGCATGGATGGGATGATTCTGGCCATTTGATCGAATAGATTTCTTGACATTTAACATGGGTATTAAATTATCTTGTTTTATAATGCCAAATTTGAATCATTGCAGTACATGGTTAGGGCCATCCAGTTTAGATTTTAAAACACATGGTTTTCTGTACGCGGTACACCCATGGTAATTGTCAATCAGATTGACAGTTCTGATCATCTACATGTGCTAAAAAATCCAAGCTTTGATCAGGTGTTAACTGTCATTGGTTTGAAAGTGCCTTGTGAGGTAAAACTGTATAGGTTAATACATTGTTTGGATCCTTGGAAGCGTGAACTCATTTAACTTGTTTGGTTGGCTGTAACTCTTGTCAACTTATGGTAGGTGACTTGCAGGTTGCAGCTGTAAGACCCCTTCCTTTTCTAAAGATGGAGGTCACAAATTGCTTGGCTAAAATGGTGGGTCCCAAAATGGATGGAGGAAGTTGAGGTGGCACATGTGAAATGGCAAGCTTTAAAGCATGTGGGATATGATACTAGTAGCCATATTCCATATGGAATGATCTGTTGGGAAGGAATAGAATCAATGTTTTTGGTCAGGGCTGATAGGATTGTGCTTCATTTCAGTCCTGCTCCATTAGGACCATGATGAGATAATTCACGTTTTGATTAATAAAAAAACTGTTCTTTCGGTGATGGAGCTAGGAAATTTACCTTGGAGGGGCCACTAGGTAAGGAACAAGAAATTTCTTGGGGGAGCCACATTAAAGTAAAATTCCCATATATACCCCGCCTTGAAGAAAACCGGATCCTGAGTGTGTTTTATTTTTTTGGAATACTCACTTGAATTTTATTGAGAATCTAATATTGCATCCACGCTTATGTATTGCTTAATTAGGTCTGGGGTGAAGGACCCTGAGTGTGTTTTAGGCATAAGATTTGAGCCCGTTGATTTGATGGTTTTATGTTCCAAGCTTGAGCCATGGTTACATAGATCATTTCTTACTTTCTTGTATTATTTGTTTGGCTTTCCTTGTTTCCATTGTACTTTGTTGGCTAGATTTAGATTTCTAAATCCCTCGTTTTAGTGAACTCATAGTATGTCATAATATCATCATCAACAAGGACTTAAGCTTTTTATCTGAAGTGCCTTTGTGAGTTCTAAATTTTAGATATCATCATCTAAACTTTAGCTTTTAGATGAGTGTGACATGCTTTTTGTGTTTTCTCAAGTAAGCTAACATTGAATTATGATTGTCAAATTTGCCTGATCTTTGGTCCTAATTGTTTACACTACTAGAAATTTGAGCTTTTGCTCATGAAACAAGCGGCCGCTTTTGCTCATGACACAGACCCTCCAATGTTGCCAAGCCACATATGCAAAGACAAGACATCTGCCCCATATCTGTTTGATATTACAAGCTAAAGTCCATCAATAAAAACATCATCACTGCCCCTTGTATATATGTATGAGAAAGAATAATAATCATAGTAATGACAAGAAGAATAGCAACACAAAATCGCAGTGTGCATTTAGCTGCTCTTAGTTTGGTGGAAAGAGAGCTGCTAATGTAATCCCACAACCCAAGCTTCTCTGAGCACAGTTGTAGAGAGGGTATTGAGCAAATGTCAACTAGGGTAGTAAGAAAATATTAAAAGTATGGTGTGACCAACAGTGAATTTAATGTCATCCTTTTGATTTAACTTTGATTCAATCCAACAGTGATTTTTTTTTTGTGTGTTCTTTGTTCTTCCATGAAATTCAATGCATTGAATTTCAAAACCCTCATTGCTCTGTGTAGGAGAGTCTTGAAACGATCAAGGACCAGTTTGGAGCTTACGAGAATCTCTTTTTTGGAAAGATTAAAGGTTTGTTGGATTTATACACATCGCAATTTCAAATGCAATTCTCTGATGATTGTTCTTTCTTATTTTGATAATCAAGATTGCCAATTCGCCCTCTTTTTGCAGAGGGTGTGTTCGTGGCTCCCCCGCATCCGCTGATTTCCTAGGGATTGCCGCTGGATTGGGAATTTTCATCTTTAAAAGTAATCTTTTACCCACAAATTGAAATTTATTATAATTCTTCTTTTGATTGTGGTATTTGTAATTGTTGTAGGACGGAAGAAATGGGACATATAACATTAAAGAATATAAATGACACAAGAACCTGTAATTTTAAAGAACCAACACCCAGTAAAATCATATATAGGTTTAGCAGATATCCAGTCAGATTCTTGAACATCAACACCATCAAGAAAACAGCATCTTTGTTTTACTTATTAGCTTCTATGTTACTTGTAAGGTTGAAGGTGAAAATTCTAATATAAGATACTTCTGGTGCGTACGGATAATTTCTAAAAAGAATATCCAAAGACTAAATGTAATTTCCTTCTGCAATAATTTTGCCAATACTTCATGGATGTTGAAATATCAGTGGCATGGATCGCCAAATGATGAGCTCCACATGTATAGAAATTTGGAATCAGTAAACTGTATGCTTTCTGAGTCTCAGGGTGTGATAGTTCCTTGAATGGGATTTTTTCTATGAAATGCTTAATATTTTCTTCCTTTTCTTATTGGTAGGTTGGTGTGGGATCTTTTCTTCTCAGCTACTTATCTGGACTGCTACGTTCGTTCGTTGTACAGCTAGGAGTCAGTGAAGAAATTTACAGTCCTGTACGTAAGTTTAGTGATCTATATTTAATACTACCTTCTCATATAGAAGCTATTTTTATACCTCTTTATACTTGACTTAATGGCATCTTACTTCTGGTGGGTTCAGTTGAGGGGTGCACCTGCACCATATTGTCTTCTAATCGTTGTTCTTTCTGTGCTATGAATCTTTTGAACTGAAATCGTGCATTAATGAATTTTTTTATTTTGCAAAAAAGTATATTGTCAAAGAGTCCTTCAACTTATGTAATGTCAAAAAAGGATTTTTGTTTGGTTAAATTATCAAATCAACTTGGATCACAGGTTAGGTTAGGGTATGATATATGCATCTTGATTCCATTAATTGGTTTTGCCTGGATGGTATCGTTGGTGCACCTTGGTAATATGTTGTAGTTTACGGTATACTAGTGTGACACACTAGACAAGACTTATTAACTCATTTATAATTGTGTTCTAGATGATGTCTGTTAAATATTAATCTACCCATAAAGACTTTTCACTTAATGTATACTATGGTAAGATAAGCAATTTAAAATATTTTTACTTTTTGCTGGCACAGAGACTTCTAGCAAAAAAATAAAAACAAGTAGAATCTAAAAGTAGTCTACTCTTTAGCCTTTCTACTATGCTTGCTTTCTACCATTGGCACTAATAATAGCCAATTATTTCTAGTTCGAACAACTAGCTTTACTATTAAAAGACCACTACTTCTAGTGGTTTTTATTTTTACCCGCTCCTTAATCTCAAAACCTTTACTACCAAACAACATACCTCAAGGAACTTTGCTCTTGATATATGCATCAATTATCCATAACAAATGCAAATTATGGGGGTCTCAAAGCAGACTGTTAGTGCAACCGAACTTCAGCTGGGAACCCAGTCATCTCTCCACAGTTCTTACACCTTTGTTTACGGTCACAGCCCTCACACTCTGTTACCATCCCTTAAGAGCTATCTTAGTAAATCTCTGCATTCCATAGAGATACCTTTTCTGTTCTTATTAACTGCCAACACCCTTCCATAGGCCTTCCGTGAATCAACAGACTATGGACATTTTTTGTACTCCTTTTCTCAACTGCTCTGTGAGAAATTGCTTCTATTGTGGATCACTTGGTTAAACTCAACTGAGTCTGAAAAATATTAGGTTCTTGTCTTAGTATTTATCTATGACTCACAAATATCATTCAGGTGTCACAAAGTTGGTAGCTTGCTCTATATATCATGAAAGAGTGAGAGAGATTGTATGTTTTCTTCTGTTTCTGTTTGTTTTTTTTTCCCCCTGAAATGTTCTTGTTTCTGTTCGACAATGGAAATTAACGATCTAGATTCTTTCTTTTCAATTAAGTGACAATTGCAGGTGGCAATTTTTCTGCTGGTTTGTCTTGTTCTAGCTGGAGCTTGGTTGGGGTTTTGGGGTGTTCACAAACTTGTTCTTATAGAGGATGGATCTGTTGACATAAGTATAGCTCAATTTGTTGAGTGGTCTATCCGGATTTTTGCCGCTGCTATGAACCTTCAGGTACTCGCATACTCATTCTATGTTTGGATCCTTACCGTTCTATGAGCTTAGAATCTCTCTCTTTTTAGTAGTGAGACTTCTCTGCATTCTGTGAAAAGTAGAGTGTGATGAATTTCTTCTGAAATGGCAAGGTTCCCAATGTAGCCTTAAGCTTCCATTATCTGCTTTATATTTAGTCAATCTTGTTTTGATTCGATGTTGTCCCCAGTGTTTAATTTGCTTCATTTTGCACTGCTTTTTAAGTAGTCTACTTGAACCATTTTTCTTTTTTAGTTCTTTTTCTTGCCCAACACACAGTATTTGATGTTGAGAATTTCATACATGCCAAATCCATAATTTATGAGCCCTTTTTGTGTGCAACAGTGAAATTATGACATTCATTCTCAGCTACCAACTCTGATTATCAAATATTATACTTACAGCCTAACATAACTTATAATAATAAACACATTCACATAATACTACACTGTACTAGGGCGCACTAATACCTTAATCAAAACGAAGAACCTTTTCAGTAAATTTATTTTATTTTATTTTATTTCTGTCTCCAATGGCACTATTATCCTTGTTTGGCTAAATCCTGGAATAGAACAGCCGAAGAGAGCTTAACAGGAATAGAAGCTGGACCAAAATTTTGTACAGAGCTGTTCAGTTCACTAATCTGAACGCAACGAACTGAACGGTTTTGACTGATTTGGCCCTGAAATTGTCAACTATAGGTGTTTTGGCAACCCAAGAATCATCAATTGAAATCAGCTCTAATGAACGCGTCATCCCATCATCTAATGAAGTTAGAAGTCCACCTCCCTCTTCTTCAGTTAAAAAGCCAAAACTTCTGGCTGGTTTTGTGCCTAACAAAATTAAGGCAGAACATGAAGTTAAAAAAGAAGCAAAGATGGATGTGCCTAACAAAATTAAGGTAGAGAAGGAAGTAAAAAAAGAAGCAAAGATGGATGATGATGATGATCACATACCAATTTCCCAGAGAGTGAAAAAATCGGTTTCATCAGACAATCGATCCTTATCAAAGAAACCAACAAAGGTTGTCACCTCCCAATTGAAGAAAACAAACAAGAAATCAAAAAAGATTATAAAAGCTTCTAAATACTCAAAGTCGTTGAAGGTGCCACCTTGCTCCGGTGGAGGGCAGAAGTGGACTACATTGGAGCACAATGGTGTCATTTTCCCTCCTCCATACAAACCTCACTGGATTAAGATGATATTGGATTATCATCCAAGGATGAACAGGCAGGGCGAACCCAATTGGATGATGCTGTCAACTCAGGCACTCCAACAGAAGTTCAATCTGAATCATACCCTGGAAATGGGTGGGTATATTGTTGTTGTAGCTTACAATTATCATTAGTATTTTAGCAGTTTGTGTGTATCTCAAATAACAGTCAGTTTGGGTATTGGTGGAATTGCTAATTAAGCTTTGCCATGTGTTGATAAGAGCCCTTAGCACTGGTGGAAGGTGCTCATTGTTGCAACTACAATCTAAAGGCATTGAGACATGTTACCCATAAAATTCAATTTCTGTGTGTGTCTGCAGTATTATTTTTCCAACACTTGACATGACTTTTTTCACTAAGTGAAATCATATCAGCATTCAGATTTGATGGTGATTTAGTTTGATAGACTGGAAAGGCAGTGTAATGCTTTGTGCCTGTGGTCTTTTATTCTGCGCTTCATGAAATGGATTGTGGAATATAATATATAATGGTCTCAAAAGTAGCGTTCCTTCAACTCCACACGAGAGGAGTTGAAAAAAAAAAAAAAAACAAACCCTAATCTTCTCATTCACTTTTTGCAGCGATTCGCTTTCAAATCCATCTCAAGAACAGGTGAGATTTCTCCAACTAACACCCTAAAGTCTTCTCCTGCTTACACATATAGCTTCAGTTCTTGATTCATGCTTTCTTTTGCTTGTTTTAGATTTTTTTATTTTCCTTTTTTATGGATCGATCTCTTTTTTGGCATGATCTATGATGTTCTTTGATGTTTGATTGGATCGATACGAGAGATCTATTGCTAGATATTAGGTTTTGATGTTCTAAGCTTCTCTCCTTTGTTTGAATGCTTCAAGCTTCTCTTTTTTTGTGTAGATGATCTTTTTTAGTGGCTGGGATGGGCTCTCCATTTTTATACTAATCACACTCATGGTGAGGTCTGCCTGAGAAATCACTCAAATTCAAATATCATAGACGTGAGCCCTGTACAAACATGACAGTAAAAGATTGCAGTATATAGGATTGTTTTTTAGGGAGTTGTTTTGGAAGAAGAATTTGCTAGATCTGGCTGGATGCAGTATATAGGATTGGAAGTTTGAGGATGCCTCATATCAGCTGGATGCCTGAATTAAGTTCCCAATTTCTTTGGCACATGTTCTTGCATTCTTTTTTTCCATTGTAGGTTTATGAGAAAAATATTATCATTATGTCTGTTGATGATTAATAAATGGGATTCTATGCTAGCATTGATGCACATGGTTCATATGAGTGAATCATATGGTTATTATGTGGTTTTTTTTTTTAATTCTTATTGTGTTGAAATTTTGACTTGGGATATCCATTCTCTCCACCTTACTCCTTTATGTCAATTTCCTTGGTATATAAGGAATAATGTTGTTTTCCAGCCTCTACATCCTCTTGTTAGGATGTGTTCAATGTGTATGCATTTGAACTTTTGTGGTTGAGAATCAGATTTCTTCACATGGGTTTTCTTTCTCCAAGGTTGATATTTCATTTCAAAGAATGGGTCAAGCCCTTCTTGGTTTCAGCAGCGGCAAAAGTATGAAAGGTCAGCTGACTCACCATAGCAATTATCAGTATGATGATGATTTCTTCTTACTAATTTTAATTTACCCAAATTCCTGTTTGTCTGTGAAGATTTAATTGCTTCAAACACATGTTTTGAATTGCGCTTTTATACTTATCGCGTTTCTTGTGCAAGATTAGAGTTATTTTGGACCACCCATTGCTTATGGCCAGATTATGTACTAGGTATAAATCATATACTTGTGCTGAAATGGTTATTTATGATTGTTGGGAATTTATGTTAGCTTAGAGATGTATTTTATGTCATCAGCAGATTTTACTGAACTGAAGATTCCGATCTTTTGCCTTTCACCTCTCCTCACCAAAAATACATAAGCTATCGCAACCACCTATAATTGTTGACATTGATGTTAGGTTGACAATCTTAAACCTCTGCCATGATTGCAAACATTGTTCTCATCCATGTACACTCATAGTCAACCTCTTTCAACTAACCACATATTTGATAATTTGTATCCTCCCTTATATAGTACCTACATGACTGGGACAGACAATACTGGGGTGGTTTTGTTTGCATATTCTATTTTATTCTCTAGCCCTAAGATTATCTAGAAGAAATTGTGAAGGAGCAGCTTTTTAAAATAATTATACAGTTGGATTTTGCACTATTCTCTACACAACTTAGTTCCCTTGATTTTTTATTTGTCGCATACAAATAGAAAAACATGAAAGTGCAAAATCTCTGCTTTCTTTTTTATTTCCTATATTATTCAGTGTCTCTAAAATCTCTGCTTTCTTTTTCCATGTTATGGTGATGGCTATTTTCAATTGAATATACAAAATGACCTAAATTTGGCTGTGTGTTCTTTGTTATTATCTTATACTGTTTGATGGTTATCTAGACATTGATCATGTCTCCTTTTATCTTTTCACTTTGGCAGGTGAGAATTTATCAAAGCTATATCATGTCTCCTTTTATCTTTTCATGTTTATGCAATTGTCATCCATTGATCAACTTAATGCATGGCATAGAGTCATTTTCTGAAGGTCTGACATCTTTCTAGTAGTTAATTAATGCTGAAGTTAATTGCCAATCTTTCTCCTTTTATTTTTATATTTAGTATAAATTGCCAATTTTTATACTTATCTTTTAATATTTATTTTTCTTTTTCTGTTCAGGTTTGAGAGCATCGGATATACCACGGCACCCGGCACGGAAAATTTTTCTTTTTCCAGTAATTGTAATGGATATATTTTATTGAGACTTTTGTAATGTTTTGAATGCAATTAATATAAGACTTTATTTTTTTATTTGTAATTTTAATTGATGGTAGTAGTTGTATATATTTAGGCTTTGTTATTTGTAATTTTAATTGATGGCAGTAGTTGTATATACTCAGGTACAGGTACAGGTATAAAAAAGGGAAAATTTTTAGAAAATACGGAATTTAAAAAAAAAAAAAAAAAAATCTTTAGCGGCCGCCAGTGGCGGTCGCTAAAAGTAGTTTTAGCCGTCGCTAATAGTTTCAAAAATTAAAAAAAAATAATAAAAATTAAAAAAAACAATGTATTAGCGACCGCCAGATGAGTACTAGCGACCGCTCTGGCGGCCGCTAGTACTTAAAAAAAATAAAAAAAATAAAAAAATTTCAAAAAATTGAGGCATTAGCGACCGCCATATGGAGTATTAGCGACCGCCATGGCGGCCGCTAAAAGTCCAAAATTTTTTTTTAAAATTTTTTTGCGACCGCCAATGGCGGTCGCTAATACCTTTAGCGACGAGCTTTTTGCGGCCGGCGTGCGGCGGTCGCTAGGCGGTCGCTAAAGAGTATTAGCGACCGCCAATTTACTTTTAGCGACGGCAACTGGCGGCCGCTAAAAGTCAATTTTCTACTAGTGACAGGGAGGCCTGGATCACAGACCCAAATTTCTAGTACTGGTGGTGGTGGTAGTAGTAGTAGTAGCAGTTTAGGTCTTTTTTCTTTTAATGCACAAAGTTGTAGACAAAATCTTGTTAAAATGATTGTGTTATCCGAATTACCATTTTGTTTTGTTGAAAATGAGTATTTTGAAAAATGGGTCCAGGAATACTGTCAACCACAATTTCACAGTATTTCAAGAAATACAGCCAGAAATGATGCTATTAGACTCTGGCAGGAAGAGAAAATAAATATAAAAAATTACCTTGCAGAAATTTCTGGCAGAATAGCCATAACCACAGATATGTGGACATCTCAAGGGGGTAACAGTTATCTTTGTATTACTGCACATAATATAGATTCAAAATGGATTATTAATAAACGTATAATTAGTTTTAGCACTCTTGAATGGCCACACAGTGGCATTAGAATAAGTACATTTATTTTGGAAAAACTAGATGAATATATAATATTAAAGAAAAAGTTTTATTTGTAACTTTAGATAATGCCAATAATAATAGAGTGACTATTGAATTAATGAGAATGCAGATGCCACTTGCAACTTTGATAGATATGTCTATCTTTCAAAATAGATGTGTATGTCACATCTTAAATCTCATTGCAAAGGTTGGTTTAAAGCATATTGTAACTTACACAGATTCTATTAAAGACATTGCTAGATTTATTTTCACATCTGCACAAAAAAGACAATTGTATGTCCAAATATGTGCGAGGCAAGGCGTATCAGCTATTAAAATACCCAAGGAGGTAGAACATAGATGAAATTCTATGTATGATTTATTAAATAAGGCACTTGACCGAAGAACTGTTTTAAATGAATTTTGTGCTTTTCATGCACAACATTTGATGATTAGTGATGAACATTGGGAGTTATGTGCACATATAAGGGATTTATTAGAAGCTTTTTATACTTCAACATTATTTTTTTCCGGGATATATTATCCCACATCTAATGAAGCTTTAATGAAGCTTTTTAAAATTACTGTGCAATTCTGTAGATTTAGAGATCATGATTTACTGAGTACCCCTGTTAAAAACATGGAAGAAAAATTTAATAAATATTGGAAAGAGACTCCTATGACATTTTCTTTAGCTGCCGTATTTGATCCTAGGTTAAAATTAAGTGGTGTACAATTTTTTATTGATGAAATAAATAAAAATATGAATTATATAAATTTAAATACTTTATCAATTATTAAGACAAATTTACAAGCACTTTTTCAATTTCACTGTGAGCAAATGGGTACAGATGGGCTTAGTATGGGCAATTTAGAAGTCCAGCAAACAAGTGTTGGTGAGTGGGATGTGTGGTATTCTTCCTTGTCTACGGGCATAGCATCCGGTTCAAGTTCAAGTAACACTGTGACGGAGTTATCATCGTATCTTGACGTCGGTGTAATACGGATGTAGGATGCATCTAGTTTTGACCTTTTAGCTTGGTGGAAACAACAAGAAAGCGTTTATCCAGTGTTAGCCGCCATGGCTCGTGATCTATTAACTATTCCAATGTCTTCTGTAGCATCAGAACAGGCTTTTAGTGTAGGTGGACGTGTGGTGGATGACAAAAGAACCAATCTGACTGAAGAAACGGTGGAGTGTTGTGTTTGCCTACGAGACTGGTATTTGGCAGATAAGAGGAAGCAACAGTTGACATCAATGGAAGATTATGATCCAGTAGAATACTTCAGTGGACTACACGTCTGATTTTTTTCTTTTTCCTTCATTGTAATTTTTAAATTTATAAGTTTAACATTCTTTTTTTTTTTTTTATTTTCTAAAAAGATTGTAAGGTTTTGAAGGTAATCCTATTTAGAAACCTTCAAGAAGTTAAGATCCAAATGATTTTCTCTTCTCAGTGGAGTATGTTGAGTTTGATCAAACCGCTTAAATATCTTTGTCATTTTCTGTAATTGTGTATTCGTGTTCTATTTTTTTTTTTAATACTGAAAAGAAAGAAAGAAAGAAAGAAAGAAAGAAAAAAAAAAGGAAAGAAAGAAAGAAGGAAAGAAAGAAAGAAAAAAAAAAGAAAGAAAGAAAGAAGGAAAGAAAGAAAGAACGAAAGAAAGAAAGAAAAAAAAAAGAAAGAAAGAAAGAAAGAAAGAAATAAAAAAAACAAAGAAAGAAAGAAAAAAAAGAAAGAAAAAAAACAAAGAAAGAAAGAAAGAAAGAAAGAAAAAAAGAAAAAAAAAAGAAAGAAAGAAAGAATGAAAGAAAGAAAGAAAAAAAAGAAAGAAAGAAAGAAAGAAAGAAAGAACGAAAAAAAAGAAAGAAAGAAAGAAAAAAAAAACAAACAAAGAAAGAAAGAAAGAAAGAAAAAAAAAACAAAGAAAGAAAGAAAGAAAGAAAAAAAAAACAGACCAGGCCCAGCAGGCCCGCCTGGCCCTGCCCGCTCCAGGGCGGGCCGTGCCGTGCCAGGGGTTTTCCCTGGCGGGCCATGCCGGCCCGGCCCGCTAGCTGGGGCGGGCGGTGCCAGCCCGGCCCGTGGCACGGGTGGGCAGAAGCTGTCCGGCACGGCCCGTTTGACATCTCTAAATTTACATGTACAACTAGCCAAGAGATCATTTGTAAGGCATCACTGTTTTCAAACGGCTGATCCGACTCGATTCTCTTTGTTGCTTTGCTGATTAATTAGAGAGAGTTATGCAGTGTGAGAGTGCAAGTGTGTGAGATAAGCATATATCAAAGGAAACAAAAACATATATGTATATATATATATATATATTAAGGACGTGTACACATTTCTTATTTTTAAAAAAAAATTATTTATGCGCTAAACTTCACTTCAACCAAAGTTGAGCCCACCTAAGTTGACAACTTTTCTCATTTTCTTTTATTATTATTATTATTATTATTATAGTTGTTGTATCGGACATACATATATTTAACCTAACTGTGGTATCGTGTTCCTATTAGAGTAAATTTTGGTTAAGAGACAAGTCAAGGTAGGCAAAAATACTTGGTAGTTTGGATCTTAGCTCCTATTTGGCATCTTTATGTTTTGCCTCTAATTCTCAAAATCTCTAAATTGGGTGGAGGTCGTAAAAATAGAGGTGTTTGGCAGTCTTTTTAGCCTCGACTCACTTTAGAGAAGTAGAGGCAGTCTCTTAAATCCACAGCCCCTAAAAGGATGCCCTTGGGAAGTAGAGGCACAAAATAAGAGGCGGATGAACAGTAAAATCCGCAACACAAAGCCCCAGTCTAGGTTTTCAATTTTTTTTTAAGGATTGAAAGAGTAGATCACGATCCAAACCGTTGAAGTTGTTCCTAAGATCAAGCACGACTATGAAACTAAAATTCAGCCGTTTGATCATCACCAATTTCAAGATATATCCAAGAAAGTGATCCATTGGAGGATAATATTTTTTGGATTCTTTGGGCCCTAAATACAAGATCCAAACTGTTAAATTTGTTTGGAAGGCTGAACATGACTATCTGGTCAATTTTAAGGCTTGATACCTTGTGGATCTCAAAAAATTTATGAAAAAATTTCAACCATTGATTTAATAAAGTCCTTGCATTACTGAGCACTCCTTTTGATTCTAGTGTCTTTATTTTTTATTTTTTATTGCTCTTTCTTCAATGGTTTTATCTTGATGGGTCTATCCAAAAAAAAAAAAAAAAAGTAGAAATGATATCAAACAAGCGCTTAGAGATGAGCTCTATTAATAGATGTATGGTAATGTTGTTGAGGATTCAGATTCATGTAACGTAAGGACTTGAGGTTTGAGGGCCAGCTTGTCCTGTTGGGCCCCTGATCTATTTAATCAATGGAAGATCCATCCCAAGACTTTTCGCCAGGGGCGGCTAATGAAATGGTACTGCAACTCACATGGTAACCCTTGCTCATTTTCGGTTAGTATTATGGAGGAAAATCTCTCCTACTGGGCAATGCGTTTCTCTTCCTTGTCTAGTTTCATTATGTTTAGCTTGTATGCTCAACAAAGGAATGAGTCGAGATTCTTGGGTATAGATCATCATGTGACTCAGGTTTTCCATTGTCTACTCTCTCTTTCCTTGCTGAATTCAGCCAAGTCCTCCCTCCACAATTGGCTTAAAGTTGAATCGGACCTTTGGAAACAGAGGTCTAAAGTAAGGTGGCTCTTAGATGGCAACATGAATACAAAGTTTTTCCACTAATTTGCTAAGTCAAGGGGTTCTGTTAATCGCATTGATAGAATCTCAGTTGGGAATACTTCCTTTGTTGAAGAAGGTCTAATTAGAGAGCAAGCAGTGGGCTACTTCTCCAATCTGATGCAGGATACTCCTATTATCCCATCAGAATCCCTTTTCCAGGTCTTGGGCCCCTTGGTTTCAGCTGATCAAAATTCTAGGCTTATAGCAGTCCTTACCTTCACAGAGGTGCGTGAGGCAGTCTTTAAGCTTAAGAGTAACAGTTTCCCAGGGCCAGATGGTTTCTTAGGGATTTTCTTCACAAACTGCTGGAGTATAGTAGGGAAAGAAGTGATCTCTGCAGTCATCCACTTTTTCAAGGCCAGGAAGCTCTTGAGAGCAACCAATGCATACTTTCTCACTCTAATCCCCAAGAAGCACTCTCCTGAGACATTTGTTGACTTCAGGCCTATTAACCTCTTAAATTTTACTTACAAAGGTATCTCCAAAATTTTGGCTACAAGACTTTCAGACAATATTCCCTCTCTTATTTCGAAGCATCAGGCAGCTTTCGTTAGAGGAAGGTCAATTCACCATCAAGTTGCCTTAGCTCATGATCTTTTCCAAAAACAGAACACTAAAGTTAGTGGAGGTGCAGTTTGTATGAAATTGGACATCACAAAGGCTTTTGATAAGTTGGAATGGAACTTCATCTTTAGGGCCCTTCAATTCTTCAATTTCTCTCCTGAGTGGATAATCTTGATCAAAGAGCTGGTTTGTACAGAGAAAGGCTCCATTTTGATAAATAGGAGCCCTTGTGGATTCATCTCCTCTACCTGTGGCTTAAGACAAGGAGATCTTATCTCCCCCTACCTGTTTATCTTAGCGGAAGAGATACTATGTCTCAATGTGGACACTCTCAGATCGGAGGGAGTGATTGTCCCAATTTCTCCAGTCAAGGAGACTCCATGTCACCTGCTATATGCTGACGACATTATGTTCTTCTTAAAGGCAATCAAGAAGAGTTTGAGACGTCTGCAATGCCTTCTTAACCCATACCAGGAGTCCTCAGGTCAATTCATGAAAATACTAAAACTTGCCTTAACACAGGCAGATGTCCCAATAAAAACGATATCAAACGAATATCAATTAATCGTGATTAAATTAGTAATTAACCATAATCCAGATTAAGCAATCAAACCACAAGAGAGAGGACACACGGATTTATACATGGAAAACCCAACTCGGGAAAAAAACCACGGGTCTTATCGTTTAGGCCAACAGACAACCAAGCATTATGAATTGAAAGTTACAAGAAAACTCACAACCCTTTCCCAGTTGCAACTCAACCTAAGGACTGTTTTGATCTTGCCGACTGCTCGCGTGCACCTTCACCGCGCTTGAACGAACCACCTTGAATACCTCTTCAAGATGAATCCACTTCAGAAAAGTAGCAGAAAAACCTCCAAAGGCTTGAACTTTAGTGCATCAACTTGACGCTTTGGAGAAGAACACCTAAATACAAGACAAATTCTACCCAGAATAAATAAAATAAATATCAAGAAACATTTCTCCAATTCAGCCCTGCAATTCCTATTCACGAAAGTTTGACAAAAGATCAAGAGTGAAATCTTGAAAATTAAAATTAATTCTGACAATAAAATAAGCTTAACAAAACACTAATCAGCACGTGAAATCACATGAGTTATCTCAGCTTCTCTCCCTTTTTGTTCATAATTGACAAAGCTTATTCTCCCCCTAAACAAATAATCTATATCTTCAATAAAAAAAATGCACAAATGCAAAACTCAATCGGGCCAACAATCGAAATCCTTTGATGATCAAACACTATAATTTGCAAGTCGTGAGGCAACACAATTGTAGGGAATTTGTCATGTGTGTTAATTGAGTGTAAGATAATCTCAAATGAAAAAACACAAAGAAATCGCAGATCGACCACAAATCAACAATCATCAGATACATAGCAAATTTCACACCTTTCAAAAACAATTGATCCGATCAGTAATGAGGTGCGAAGCTCCCCCTTAATGTTAGACAATGTTTTTTTTCTTTTTCTTTTTTTTTTTTTTTTTTTTTGAGCTCAACTCAAGATTTTCTTATGAACTTCTCGGCATAAAATAATGCACAAGTTCGAGTGCTCATTTTTTGTAGAAATTTCTGAACCCTATAGGATACAGTTCCATCGCGTCGGTCTACAGAAATCTCTACGCACTTTGGGTCACATTGATGATATAGACATTAAGAAGAGAGCATAGGGAAGTGGGAAAATCAAAATCGATGCTCCGAATAGGTACAAAACCACTAAGACCGTGAATCATGTCAATCCTAGTGTCTCATTAACCCTAAGTGAGTGTCCAAGTGAGTAATCGTGTAGTTGTGGACATGATCAAAATCCTTAAATCGTAAAAAAAATCAGTTCGAAAATCCAACAAATCAAAGTGTATCACATGCCAAATAATCTCAAAATTAGCTCGAAAAAGTATGCATGTGCAATCCAAAACGCAGTTGGAGGATTAGGTTCGTAGGCAAATGCCTAGGGGCTTGTGCAGAGGGGGATCAACATTAGCATTCTCAATTGATTTAGACAGTGCAGTGTGGACCACATTAATGCTCAGGTCAGTCTTACGAATCCAAACAGCCTTAGTCTTGACCTGTTGAGGAGAAGAAGGTTTCATCCTCGTCTGATTTCTGATATGCTTTCTTCTTTTATTGCAGTATGGTCTAATGTGCCCTTTAATTCCACAAAAATGACATGTGGGGGTGGATTTAGGCTTATGCGCATTCTTAGCATTCACAAATTTCAAGGGTGGAGCCTTATGAATTAAGGGTGTCATGGAATACACAGTAGGCCCCTGAACAAATACAGATTTACCTTTATCGTTTGATGACGAAGCTCCATGAGTGTAGCCAATTCCAGATTTTGACTTGTCAGTCTTTTGGCTTCCAAGGATCTCATCAAGTTTCTTAGACCCAATATTCATCCTCTTGATTGATGCTGTAACAAAATCCAATTCGATGAGAGCCATCTTCAACTTTCCTCTTAAATCTTCCTTTCCAACATAACAGTCACTCAGCTCTTTCTTTAAATTGTTCATCTCAGATTTTGCTTTCAGCTCTTGTTACTTCAATAATTCACTCTCCTTACCTGCAACAATCAGATTATTAGACAAGATTATATGCTGATCTTCTAACTGACTTACCTTAGCTTTTGATTCTTCTAGTTGTGCAATAAGAGAAGAATTTCGATATTCCATTTCTTTTAGCATTAACTCTCTTTTCTTATTGATCTTTGACATACGTATGGAATCTTGCAGCAATTTCTTGTATGCAGTTTCCTGGTCATTGTCATCATCAGAAAGATTATCAGAATCTGAATTGTCATCAGACTTGGACTCCTTGTCAGATGAACCCTGCATAGTAGACAAAGCCATGAAAGCAACACACTTTCCTAACTCACTCGAAGGTGAAGTAGGTTCAGATACATCCTCATCCGAATCATCATCCCAGGCAACATTTAATGACTTGCCTTTGTTCTTTTCCCTTCGATTGGCACACTTTGAAGCTGTGTGTCCATAACCTTGACATTCAAAACATTTGATTTGCTTATTTGTACCCTTTGATCGATTCTGTTCAGTTTTGGGTACAAATTTTTCTTTAAAAGATCCCTTGGGATTTTATGTATCTTTCTTATTAAGGGCCTTTCTATTCTTCCAGATCTTCTTGAGTTTTCTTCTGAGATATGCTTCAAACTTTTCATCATCTGTATCGCTGCCAGGATCACTAACTTCAGGATCCTCGATTGAACTAGAGGACATTAATGCAATGTCCTTGTCCCTTTTCTGCGGGCAGTGATTTGCCTCAAAAGTCTGTAAATTGCCAACTAGTTCTTCAACAGATATTGAGTTCAGATCCTGGTGCTCCTCAATGGCAACGACTGGGAGAGACCTTAAAATCTTTTTAACAACCTTAGATGGAGGAATCGACTCTCCCAAAATATGGCATGAATTGACAATTTTGGACAGTTTTGAGTTAAAATCATCAAAAGTTTTAGATTCTTTCATGCGAATCATTTCAAAAGCTGTTGTCAGATTTTGGAGTTTTGTTTGTCTAACAATTTATTTTCCTTCATGAACAGTTTGTAGCAAATCCCATGCAGCATTTTGCGGTAGAACAAGCAGAAATCCTATGAAACTCAGTTTGAGTAACTCCATTGTAAATAGCATGAATGGCCTTATCATTGCAGTTTGATTTGGCATTTTCATCAGCGAACCATTGTGCTTTGGGTTTTGGTTTTGTTTGTCCTTCAACAACCATTGTGGGTTCAGTATATCCATCAACCACAATATCCCAGACCTGGTCATCGATGGCCTTAAAGAAAGCTATCATTCTTCCTTTCCAATATGGATAATTTGATCCATTTAGAAGGGGGGGGGGCTTGTTGGTAGAAGTTCCTTTTCTAATGATATCCACGAGAGATCAGTAAATTGATCACACAGTAAATTAGTGTAACCTTCTCTGATACCAATTGAAAATATTAAAACTTGCCTTAACACAGGCAGAGGTCTCAATAAAAATGATCTCAAATGAATATCAATTAATCGTGATTAAACTAGTAATAAACCTAATCTAGATTAAGCAATCAAACCACAAGAGAGAGAAGGACACACGGATCCATATGTGGAAAACCCAACTCGGGAAAAAACCACCGGCCTTATCGTCTAGGCCAACAGACAACCAAGCACTATGAATTGAAAGTTACAAGAAAACTCACAACCCTTTCCCAGTTGCAACTCAACCTAAGGACTGTTTTGATCTTGCCGACTGCTCGCCGTGCACCTTCACCGCGCTAGCACCAACCACCTTGAATGCCTCTTCAAGATGATTCAACTTCAGAAAAGTAGCAGAAAAACCTCCAAAGACTTGAACTTCAGCGCATCAACTTGATGCTTTGGAGAAGAAAATAATCTCTCAATAGATCTCTAGATTTTTGGATGGGAGAGTTATCTCCTAGAGTTTAGAGAGGAAGGCCATATATAGGCTTTAATTCGTGCCTCAATACTTGTAGAGCAAGTAGGACTCAAAGAAGTAAGCTGAACCAAATTAGAAGGCAGTATCTTGTTCAAACAGGACTTTCTGCGCACTGACCGCTCGAGCGAATTAAACATGTGTTCGAGCAAATGACTTATTGTCTTCGTCCACTTGAGCGAACCTTGAGCGAACCGAACAATGGCTCCAGCGCACTCGTCCATCCATTCTGTTGTTGCACGCTGAACCTCTCCTCCCTTCCTTTTTTTTATTTCCCATGTGATGTCATCAAGGCAAAAGTCCTTATGAGATGACACATGTGATGATTCCTCCATTCTTGTTTACTATTTACTTTGCCTTGTGATGTCACCATGAAAATGGCAAGAGTCCACCACGTGTGATTACAAAGAAAAATATGCATGTGATGTCATCATGATGAATTCTCATATGGTAGTCCTCATGTGATGATAATAGGTAATTCCACATCACAAATCCTGTAGCAATCTTCCTTAGGTAGTTCAACTAAAATTACAATCATAAATAAAACCCAGGTTTTGTCCAATACCCAATGAATTTGCCAACACTAAGAATTATAATCCTAACAGTTCATCAACCTCCGAAAAAGCCAACTCTTTGTGGGTAAAGGTGCAACAAGGAGAGCCAACCAGATTGCAGACCTACTGTCTATCCCTTTGGCTATTATTCCCCCTCTTATTCGGCAGTCCCAGGCAAAGAATTTTCACCAGAATTCTGGATTGTTTTTTATCTAGGTTGTCTAGATGGAAGCTAAGATGTCTCTCCTTCGCTGGTCGCTTAACTTTGGTAAAACATGTTTTTTCATCCATTCCTCTCCACATCACTTTGGTGATTCCCATTCCTAGCAAAACAAGCTTGCTAATGAGGAATTTCTTGTGGTCAGCATCTTCAGACAATTCAAGGAACAACCATGTTAATTGGGCAACTGTTTGCTTGCCAAAGAAAGAAGGTGGTCTAGGCCTGCGTCTAATTAAGGAGATAAATCAAGCAAGTTTGTTAAAGCTGGGTTGGTCTGCTGCTACTCTGGATTCTCTTTGGGCAACCTGGTTTAGAGCAAGGTATTTCAAGGATTCTTCTATTTGGTCCACAGGTAATCCAATGGGGGGCTCTTGTATCTAGAAAAGCTTATGATCTTTCGCCCCCTTTTCTGCTGCAACGTAGTGTTTGGAAGGTGGGTAATGGGCTCTCTATTGGCCTTTGGTTCAATCTTTGGATAGACAAGGCTTCGACTGCTTCTAGATTTCAGTCAATCCTTCTCCCCTAAGGATTGGGTCTCAGATATTATTGTGGAGAATTCTTGGTGTATCCCTCCTAATCTGCCATTAGATCTCAAGGATTTTCTGCTCCTATCCACTAGGGAAATCTTGCTAGCAGATTCTTCTTCTTCGGACTCTCTTTTGTGGTTGGATTCTCCTCTGGTAGTTTGTAAAGAATTTTAGTTGGCTAATTCATAGGACTATGGACAAAACGGGTTTCTTATAATTGTATTTGATTTAGAAAATGACTGTTTATGATCTGAGAACAGAAAGACGGAATTTTGTAAACTAAAGTTGACAGAGGTCGCTCGAGCAAACTCCAATTCGCTCAAGCGAACCCTTTCTTACAGAAACTCCTTCGCTCGACTCAACATGTTTTGTCGCTCGAGCCATCTCAGTTCTGTGTTTAAATGTATGAAACAGAGAGCAGTTCACTCGAGTGAACCCCTTACAGAATGTTGTCCGCTCGACCCTAGGAAGTCATGCACTGAATGTTTAAATCTAGTGAGCAGTTTGCTCGAGCGAACTCCCATGACCGCTCGAGCGAACCTGGGAATTCTAATTTTGGCCGAAATTCACTTTCCATATTCTTCAAAGAAACTTTCCATCCCTTTAGCCTTTGAGACACGAATTGAGACTTATAAAAATGCTTTATCTCTCTCCTCTGAATAGAACACGAATCAAGAAGATATCCCAATGAAAAAGAGTTTGAGAGATCCATCAAGTTCCCCCAAGGCTTCTAGTTCTGATGTGCTGAAGGTCAAGTTTTGGGTCTGACACCATCCTCTTTTCTTGAAGGCGGTCCTGCTAAAGCACGGTGAAGATTTATGACGAGTTGTCAACAAGATCTGAAGCAGTCCTTAGGTTGAGTCAACAACTGGCAAAGGGTTGTAAATGTTCTTGTAATCTTCAATTTTCATATAGTACTTGGTTGTTTGTTAGCCTAGACAGTAAGGTCCGTGGTTTTTTCCCGAGCAGGGTTTTCCACGTAAAAATCTTTTGTCCTTCTCTCTTTGTTGTTTGATTGATTTTTAATTTGAATTAGGGTTAATCACTAGTTTAATCACGTCTGATTGATATTCAATTGAGATCTAGTTATTAGAATCTCTGCCTGTGTTAAGATAGGTATATTTTCATAGTTTATCCCTCAAGGCAGCCTGGCACCTGTTGAGAAGTCGCGCTTCATACCTCCCTTGGTCAGGCCTAATTTCGAACAAGTTAATAAACCCAAGGCTAGCATGCTTCTCTTGGCGCCTAAGAAACTCGCGCTTCCTCTTTCACGGAATTACAAAAACCAACTCTCAATGGCCCCAAGGATTCTTTTCCATCATGCTATTGTGCTTGTCATGTTCAATTCCCTTGGCTTATTGCGGCAGGTGACTTGGCTTTATCGCGGTTTCTTTTTCCATCCAAAAGGTGCTATTTTGCAGCAGAGCTCTTTATTTTTCGTGCTAAACCTGCTGGATATGCTTAGATGGTCTATGACCAAGTTATTACGGTAGGTTTAGAGGCAGAAAAAAAAATTCCGCCGCAAAAAAGATGCCAGCCCCTAAAAGTCTTTTTTTTATAGTAATACCAGGGAAAGTGTGGGTCGAGACACCTCTGATGATATCTGTCTTTGGGGTTCTACCATAAAAATCTCTCAGATTTCACTACTCATTTCCCCTTAATTACCACTGACACACTCGATTCTACTGGCAAAAGAAACAGTGATGATGGGCTCATGACCTTCTTCCTTGCCCCTGTAGATTTTGAACTTCCACCCAACTTGAATGGTTGATGCCTAGGACTATGTAACACCTCTACCCGACAGTTATCCGAAAACATATATGGGATCTACCTTACAGGCATGTGGACATCAATGTCAACTCATTAGCTTCAACCAATTTCACAAAATGGAACGCTAGCATGCACAGTACTGGGATTCTTGCTCATTCTTGGATTGATTATGATGCCCGTGAGAAGATGTTGAGTGTTAATTTAACATACGAAAGAGAGCTCGTTTTGCTTTCGCGGAGACTATATACTCTCATATTATGTGGATTTGATGCAACTTCTTCCAGAAATAGTGATGGTTGGATTCACTGCATGGCATCCACGGGCATCTTTCCAGAAAAGCATACAAATTCAGCTCGACCTTGGAGACGGACGAGGCAAATCCATTGAAGAAAAGGGGAGAGGTGGTTAAGATCATATGGGCGGCAGCGTTGATCATTTTTGTGGGTGTTCTGCTGAGTGGGGTTGGTATGGCAGATGGCTTGGGTTATTGTTAGGCTCCGTCCCGAGTTAATCCCAATTAACTCTAATTAATGGAACTTAAGACTAATTAAGCCAATTTAAAGGACTTAATGGTGATTTATCACCAAATAAAGCTGACGTAGCCTAATGTAGGCTTAATGAAATGTTAGACAAGATTAAGAACTAAATTGAATCGAAATGGAGCTTAAACAAGCAAATGAAGGACTTGTGTATAAATACGGATTTATACGTATTTTGTCGGATTCGGAAAGTCTTGATACCAACATGTGTATCTTGACGAGTACGATAGCTTTTATAAAAGGCTTGAAGTGATTCGATGAATAACGGATCAAATGGACCGTTAATTGACTCAAAATGTAAATGAAAGAATAAGAGGGGGGTTAAATGCAAAAATGCAACTTATATAAACCAAACCCTAGGAAACATTCATCTCATCATTTTTCTCATCTTCTTCATCCGTTTCTTCTTCTTTCTTCAATTCTTCTTCTTCGAGTGTGTGTTGGAGTGATTGAAGTGAAGAGGAACCACATCTTCTTCCTTTGCTCATCATCTTCT
Source organism: Cinnamomum chago (assembly GCA_038049695.1). Taxonomy (NCBI): domain Eukaryota; kingdom Viridiplantae; phylum Streptophyta; class Magnoliopsida; order Laurales; family Lauraceae; genus Cinnamomum; species Cinnamomum chago. The sequence goes on along the minus strand of CP142452.1, from coordinate 89,374,514 downwards.
TTGAATTAGTTTGGAATTGGAGCTTTAAAGGGAGGAATTCCTACTCAAGCCAAGCTAAACAAAGGTTTTGTGGCAAGCAAAGCTTCATTTGAGGCAAGTTATGCATGTATTTATGCTTGTTCTGGTGTTTCATTGATTTTAATGGAAAGACATGATGAATCAGATGTTATGGTGAATTATGGGTTGTCAAACCCTAATGAGATTATGTATTAATGTTAGATTAGTTGGCAATGGATGGTGTGTGAGGAGGGGACAAGAGGTCCCATTATGCTTGTAGGTTGTGGAGGAATAATGGAGAAGTGAGTGAGAAAGAAGAGAGAAGGAATCAGAATTTCGGAGTCAAATTCTGGACAGTTCGCTCGAGCGAACAGGGAGTCGCTCGAGCGACCAAAGTTCTGTTTCAGAGTAAACGCGTCCTGGACCGGTCGCTCGAGCGAACATTAAAATGCGGTCGAGCGACCAACGTTCTGTGCGGTGTCCGCTCGAGCGAACTTTACTCGCTCGAGCGAACTGATACAGAATTACACATTGATTGTAAGTGGAAATTTTGGGAGTCTCGGATTTCGCGAGAACTAAGAGCCCTTAGGTGATCCTAGATGCTTCTCATGTAGTGAAATAACTTACGACTAATTTCAATGGATCGATAAGGCTAATATTAGTGGTGTCTAAACCTTCAAAAGTGTTGACTACGGTTCTTTCAATGCACCATTTCATTCCACAATGTCATCTATAGTAATACGTTCATTGATAAACCGGGTTTAACTTGAGTGTTGGGTTTAGATATTTGGTTTTCGAATAGAGTAATAGTGTTAGAATCAGTGACCTGTCTGGCACTACCTAGTGGTTTCCGAACTCATAATGAAAAGTAACAATGAACTGAATGAATTGATAAGTGAATTGCTATTCCTACTGCAGTAGATGAGATTGGGGTGTTCCGGAGCCCGTGGTGACACCAGTGATCTCTGATCAAGACACTGGGAGATCCCACCTTATTGGACCGAAAGGTCATTGACTGAAAAGTCATACATTGAAAAGCCATTACTAATTATGGAACATAATGAATAAATGAACATGAAATGCTTCCTTTTGGAAGAACTAAATGGAGTTGAAAACCATGCTAGTGTAGTTGCCAGTATTATTGTCATTATTGATGGTATGTATTTGTTTAGCACTATTAAGCCATGAACTGTTAGGAATTATGCCAATGCTATAAATATATGTATACCTTGTTGAACCGTCGTGTTCACGGTATTACTGATGATATTACAGGCTCAGTTGCCCGTGCCGGTCCCTCCGAGACCGTCCCGCCAGCGGAGGAGGCCCATTCGCTACCTCCAGGAGGTCTAGCTGAATGGACGTGATCAGAGAGCGGTTCATTGGAATCTTTTGGAGACTTTTGAGAAATGTTTTATATATTCATTTTGGTATTGTAGGTACTGTATATGATGTCCCCTGCATTGTATTAAATATGCAGTGGTTGATAGTAGGATGTAAAGTGAACTGAACTATACGTTTAAAAGTACATAGTCTGATTCATTTTGATTAGATGGTTGTCAATGTATAAATGTATATTGTTGTATATTTCCGCGCAACTGTACATTGACAGGTACGTATGCAAGATCCCTTGTAGACTTCGTTGTAACTTCGGTTAAATGGGGTTTACGGGAGTAAGTATGATTATCATCGCGACCCGGGGGTTAATCCTAATTACTCTGATCTCGGGTCCGGGTCGTGACAGTTATGTTAGTGAAGAGGAAGAAGAGCAGAGGAAAAAGTTTTTAACTAGTGTCTTTCAAAGAGGGCAGGGCCTAGGCCTATGCAGTTTTCATATGAAGAGTTGGCTTCAACTACTATTAACTTCTCAAATTGGGGCATGAAGGTGGGTTTGGAGATGTTTACAAGGGTTTCTTGATCGATTTAGATATGGTGGTTGCCATGGAGAAAATCTCAAAGGGGATTTTAACAAGACAAAAACAGGGGAGGGCCTAAGTATAGGCACGTGCGGCCACACCCATGAAACTGCTGTGCGCTTTTAAAATCCATACGAAAATTCTAAGTCCACTTCCAAAAATCCAATAATAACCATGGGCCCACCCTCAAAATCTATATGAAAATCCTCGGTTTGCTCCCAAAATAAAACTAATTATTGGGTCCGCACCTCTCAAACGAAAACCTGAGTCTGCGTCTCGGCAAAAGGAGCATATAACCACAAGTAAAGGTCATAAGCCAGCTGAGGCATCACAATCTAGTGGAGCTCATTGGCTTATGCCATTATCATGGGGAGTTTGTACTCATCCATGAGTTCATGCCCAAGGGAAGCCTCGACGTCTCTCATCTTCTAGGGACAATGTAGCAATGTGGTGTTGGATTCTAGCTTCAACTCCAAGCTTGGAGACTTTGGGCTTGCTAGGCTCTACGACGAAGGGCGGACCCAGGTACAATGGTGTGAGGGTTGAAGCGCCCACCCATACATGAAAAATGTTTAAAATTTTTAAAAACCTCTCACAAATTCTGAAAATTAATATTTTTTTTTCTTACATTTGCCCATTATCCTAGTATCTCTTTTACATAGAGCCCCCCAAGTTGAATTTCTTGTGCTCGCCCTACCACTTGGACCATGAGCTGCGTGACCAAAAGACTGCACTTGTAGGGACAATTGGCTACATGGCGCAAGCATGCATCATCAATAGGAAGGTGAGTAAGGAATCAATGTCTATAGCTTTGGAGTTGTGGCTTTTGAAATCCCATGAAATCCCCAGTAGAAAAGAAAATGATGACTCCCAGGTGAGGTTGGTAAGAGTGGGCTTTATGCAAATGGAAGGCTTCTTGAAGCAACTGATAAAGATTTTTCTTTTCTTTTTTTTTTTTGCCTTAAAAAAGGCCAATGGTTGGGTGGATTGGATTTAGTAGTTTATGTTCAAATTTTTTTTTTCTTTCAGCTTAGGGGCTTGGACCCAAGCCCTCTGGTGAATGAGTAAACTTCGGGTGAGGTGAGAGAGCACTCTGATGAGGGAAGAAGACATCGGGTGAAGTAGCATGGCCGTCAGATGACGGAAGGTGCCTACTAAGATTCGAATACAGGTTAGATATGTAAGAACTCACATCTATTAACAGTAGGGTAAGAGACGGTTCTTAACAAGGCTATTCAAGTTGAAACAGGCAGGAACGCCTCTAACCAAAATGGCCACATGACCACCTGAAAGCATGCGAGTGCACGTGCAAGTCTTTAGGTTTGGCACAGGTCATCTCCATGCTTGAGGTCGGCCGATATAAACATGATTCACATTTTTTCAATGGATGGCTTTTCTAACTTCTTTTTTAACATTTATTTTTTTGGCCTTTAGATGGCTTTTCCATTTAGCTTTTTCTAATTTTTGTGGTCAATTATTATAGAATGCCATGTCGGGTACTATAGTTGTTGTTGGTTTTTTTTTTAATTTAAATAAGATATATGCAACTTAAAAAAAATAAAATCTATAGGACATTGCCATTGTCTTCTAGGTTTGGCACAGGTGGGCCCCATAATTAAGGTAGTGGCCGGCTAACAAAAGATAAAGTTTCTATTCTACTATTTTAAAAGAGATTTCCTATCTAATTCTTTCTTCTATATTTTTATTTTCCAATTATTTTGAAGCTTCATATCATCACACCAGCAGGCACTTGCATGCGATTTTTTATTACCCCATATGAAAGAATCACGAGCCTCTACTTAAAGATACTGTCCCTTCCCCACCCTTTTTTTTTTTTTTTTTTTAAGATGACACTTGGCTTAGTTTGTGAAGCCTATTTCCATAAGAATCATGAGGACTCCTACTATCTATTCAATGGTTCATTAAACATTATTGTTCGTCTAATCTAAAGCTATAAAATAGGTGGCCAATCGATGAAGGGCAAATATTCTATTTTGACCATTCATTTCATCATCATAGGCTGAAAATTTATTTGCATTTGTGGAACCGAATCTTTTTCTATATTGATAGGTTCAAAGGCCTGCTTATATGTTGCAGGGCTAAGAGACCTACAGATTATGCCCTGGGCCTCATTTTAAAAAGAAACAATAGAGACGTGATTCATTTAAGACCTGGGCTGGCTTTTAAAACCTCTTGGATGCATTTCAATTGCATGGGCAGAGGGAATAAAAAAGGGTACAGTGGGCATGGTGTAGTCCCGGCCCACTGTTGCTTGGCTTGGGACATGGGTGTGTAACTAGAGTGTCTGAGTTTGAATCCCTAGTCGTAAAAAAAGGAGAAAAAGGGTATGGCGTATTGTAGGTATTGGCTAAATATTTCTTGATTTTGACTATCTTAATTCTTAATTTTAAGACATTGACATTTAATAATTTTAGCAATGCATTATCTCTTTTGGCTTCAAATAATTAAAAATGGTTAGATTAGTGTCAAGTTAGAATGAATATGTATAAAGGCATGTAGGCATTCACAAACAGGGCTTGGATTGTAAATGAATTGTGATCAGGTCAGGTTCATTGTGGACCCGATCCTGACCCAATTATACTATTATGGGTGTATGATCCAGATCCTAACACTCACAACAGACATGTAATGTATCAGCCCTAGAACCAATAGCGTTTGAGTCAATTGGACCGGGACCTGACTTCATACCTGATTCATGGCAAACTTTGTTAACATTATACATTATATATTTCACTACATAATATACAATTCCGTTAATATTATACATTATCAATATAAATATTTTTTGCTAGCTAGGTTGGCCTATTGCCAAGAGTGATACTATCCACTTGAGGACCCAGGCATGTATATGTGATGTTTAGATGCCAACACCACTCAACTATGAGTGTGTTGGCCATCGATCATTAATATATTTATTTATATTGCATATAACTTACAATAGCAAGTACAATACGTTTTGATATAATACCTTACTAGCAAGGCATGCCCACGCTAAGCCCGGGCCCAGAACAAAAAAAACACATCCAATATGTGACTATTTTATGAGATATTAATTAATGAGAAAATAAATATAAAAATAAATAAAAAATAAAAAAATATATATCATTTATTACGGTTCGAAGCATGGCCCAACCCGACATTTATTCAAATTAAATGTTACTGTTTATATAAATGAGTATGAAACTTCAAGTCTTATGTAAATTAACATTAATGTTTATGTATTTATTTTAGTAATTTCAACTTTATTTCAAATTGAAAATCTTAAAAGCCCATAAAGTCTCTTTTAATTTATATAAGCAAATTTAAAAATAAAATATTAGGATGGGCATGTGGGCTAGCTCATGGGTGGGACTGGTTAGCCTAATTGGGGTATGGTACGACATGGCTAGGTCAATCTGAAAGTGGGTCATGCTTCTTTGATAAAAGTTCAAATCTTATCTTTATTTGAGAATGAATCTCTTTATAAAAGAAATCCTAAGGGATAAGATATATCTCTATTTTTTAGAAAGAATATAAAATAGAGTCAATATTAAAATCGAAATCAAACAACCAATTGCAAAATTGCATGTGACCCCGTCTTTAGGAATTAGAATATGAGGCTAACTTTGAAAAAAATTATCGTATGTGGAGCCCATATGTATAAATCACTATCAAGGATCAACTTTTAAAAATCACAAACATTAAGCATTTTCTAACCATAATCGATACATAAAAATTCTAAATTCACGAAGACTCATTTTAACTTGGTTGGATAGAGTTATTGAGCAAGGTGAATTTTTACAACTGCACTCTTTTACTTTTCAATACAAATTTACCAATTAGCAAAAAAAAAAAAAAAAAAAACATCTGCACTCTTTAATCACCTATCCATAATAGATATATATTAAAATTTGAATTCACATAAAGAAGCTTAACAAAAGTGGACTCTGAATTGATTGATAGAGCTTATCTCTTGAAATTGATTTGAGATATAATTTCTCAAATTGACTTGAGATTAAAATCCAATTTCTCAATCGATTGCGAAATCGGACTCCAATTTCGAAATCAAATCCTATATCTATAATATATATTAATTGTACATTAATTTATTATACACGAAGGTATCCGGGTATGTACCGGATATGTTAATTGGACCCAAACTAATTATCAAACTTGTCCTATAAATAATTGGTTTCATGCCTATACTTTTTGGGTCCGGCCTCTTTTGGATTCATAATAGGCGGGCTTCCCTCGACAATGTTTCTTCTGGTTGAATCTTCACTAGGGATATATGGTGGTCAATTTTATCGTGGGACCAACTATTCTAGTGAATTGGAATAGATCACAACTATCATGATCACTGCAGTGCAATTAATCTCTACCTAAATTGTATTGCATTCCTCCTTAATAGATTACTAAATGTCTAGATATAGATAGGGATGTAAATGGGTCACCGATTCTCCGATTACCCGAATGTTCCAACCCGTTAAAAACCGGGTCTGCGTCCTTATTTGGGCCCCGATAAGTAAATCGGTTCGGGTTCGGTTCCACATTGGTTTAGACCCATGGACCTGAGACTCAACATATTACCTAAATTTTCAAAAATCTCTCCTAAAAACTATATTTTTTAATATTATTTTCGACCTAGATCTGGACCCGTCCCATATATAGTTTTGGTTCCGGTTCCGGAGCCAAGAAACCGGTTCTGAAACAGTTCCGGATTTGGATCCGGTTCCACCTTTTCCTTAATGGTTCCTGTTCTAGATCCACCATAGACCCGGACAGGAACCGACCCATTTACGAGCCCAGATATAGACTCCATTTTTTTTTTCTCTCTCTCAAGAATGTCGGCACGCTTTGATGAGTACTTATGTGCCCTATGATCTCTCTTCCTCAATCCTACAGTATTTCTCCTAAATTCTATATCCCACGTGCGGTCCTACTTTAAAACTCTTTATTTGTTAAAGTTGGAAATAAGTCTCCTTATTAAGTACTAACTACTAAGGAGACGACACTCGGTGGAATGTGGGGAAGGGAACAAGAGGACGAGAGGGTGGGATGTGGGGAACCAGGGGATTGGATTTATCAATGTGGGGCTCCACTATATTAAAAAAAAAAAGAAAAAAAAAGGAAGAAAGATAGAGAGGTCTAAAAAGAGCGCAGATACTAATATTTCGATTTGAAACGAAATGGATCAATTTAAATACGTGCAAGGCCATCCTCCGAAAACCAATTGAAACGTTTTTTTCCTGCTAGGTTGGTCAACTAGTTAGGATTAATTATTCAAATTTGAATGCCAATAAATTGATCTGTGAATATATATGTGATATCAAGGTGCCAACATCATTCAATTATTAGTGTGTTAGCTTTAAAAGTATTACATCCCGGTCCTGAAATTACCACGCCTAGAATAACCCTCGAGGTGTGACACGCGTACTTCCCGTGAAATCGTACCTATCTTGGGTCAAACATGAAATCACGAGAGATAAAATTCCACTATCCACATGTGAAGCTTGCCCACTAACACCTATCGAATCATATTAGTGGAATTTTATCCTTTGATTTCATAATTTACCCGAGACACAGGAGCATGTGTCACACTTTGAAGTTACATACCAAGTAATTTTGGGACCGTACATGACTCGAAGTCTATTTGAATTCTAACTTTTTTTTGGCCGGAAAGAAGTCTGATATGACTGCTGTCGTGAACCGACCAACCGACCAAAGGCAAATGAGAGAAACGATAACGAAGAAATAAATGTTTGTGCGTTTTTCCTTTCTCTTTTTTGAATGGAAAAGAGAGATCCATTCAACAGAAATCAGAAATCAGAGACAAAGAAAACGGAAAGGAAGACCTGGCCGGGAGAGGAAACATGATTCACCATGTCGGTGCAAAGACTTTGCAGGGTGCCGGCAACATGAATTCTTGTGAGACAAACATCTACTCACATAGTATTGATATGTAGTATATATTCATGGATGTAATCAAGTTTTTGTAGAAAATTTTAAGAGATGTGTAGTGCAGTGGCATTTATTTAAGTTGTGGACTGGTTGAACCTTTCAACGGTTTTACATCTGCATGCAAGTTCTAAGATCTTTCTATAATAATGGCGAAAGAAGACGAAACAATAAATGAAAGCACTATATAAACAACTGCAGTGAAGCTCTACTCACCTCTCTCCATGTCCAGGAACTAGAGAGCTCCAGGCGATATGTCTCCAACAATTCCTTTACTTGTCGTTGTGCTTTTCTTCTGTGATTCCCCTGCTCACTCATTTTCATTCAATTTCTCTATTTTTGATCCGTCTGAAAATGTAATTCTCTACGAGGGTGATGCCTCGAATTTTAATGATTCCATCCAACTCAACCGAGTTGATGATATAGAACGTGTGGGACGAGCAACTTTGGTCAAACATATCCACTTTAAAGATGGTGCTACCCGAAGCCTGTCAGATTTCACCACCCATTTCTCTTTTACAATCGACGTGATGAATTCTACTGTCTACACCGATGGTCTCACCTTCTTCCTTTCTCCGCCTTCTTTTCAACTCCCACCCAATTCGGCTGGTGGATATCTAGGCCTCTGTAATAGCACAACCTATAACCTCAGCTCAAGGAATCGTTTTGTTGCGGTCGAATTCGACACTTACGGTCACGTCCCCCAAAATACGAATTGGGGAAAAACGTGAAATATAAATTAAATTCGAATTTCCTGTGTTAATACAACACAAGCTTCCAAAAAGTGGATCCACAAAAAAATTCAACCTGTGGTGAGTCAAATATATTTCACTAAATGCAGCGGAAGCTTATTCAATTGGTATTCAATGATCATAAATAAGATCCAACACGAAAATCAAATAAACATTAAATGTTAAAGTTGCAGAAAGAATCAAACCATTACTAAAGAATTGTTTATCATTAACGAAAGTTCATCTAAGGAATTGCTAAGATGACGTTCACTCTCATGCAGGCTCAGACGGCTCCAAAACCTTCTCCGGCATCCCACTCGGGTTCATCAGTTGGCTCAAACGTTTGAAACGCTTGATCCTCCTTCGTCTCCTGGGTAAAGTAGGGCTCGGTACCTATGCACCAAATATTACAAAGTAAACAGCAAGTACATAATCATAATTCGAAATTTAACACAACAACGAGAAAAATATAAACGAGAGTGATCATATAACAGTAATGACAATAATAATGACAAGAAAGGACGTATAGCCTAATCCAAATAAAACAAAAGGAGCAATATAATTCACACGAAGACAAGTGTCCCCGTTTTGGGTGGTCAGCCCTAAATAAATCGGGAGAGCCCGTCCATAACGTCGGTGGTCATAAACCGATCGAATTAAAAACAAATTAGGACAACCTGTTCACATTCAAAGCGGATTATAAGTGATCCGGTCACATCGGTGATCAACCGTCCATATATCGAGTTGCAGTCGTCCATAAATGACCCACATAAACATAAACATATAAGTATAATAGACCTGAATAATAAAGCTCCGACACAAGAGTCCTAAGTCAAAATAAAGTGCTGGCCATTCCACATCCCATATTATAATCAAATCGTCATACAAAATTTGCCGAGCTACTTTATAGTCCATAATAAACAATAGGGTATGCATCTAAAGGAATACATATCATAAACCAACATATATATGCATGCGAAGGTTAAGACATAGATACGAATTGATCCTAAGGTCAAACACAGGGTCTCGCACCCAACAACTATAAAAATCTCTAATAAAGGTAAGATCAACGCATCCATTTTCCATCAATGGTGCATAGACCCAGTTAAGGGTTTTCCAATAGAGATGGGTTGAACTCGAATTCATTAGGATTTTCTTGAGGTCATACAAAGTACTAAACCCCATGTTAGTAATATACCGTTGCCCGTACGGTATTTACTTAGTCCAAAAATCCAATTAACAAAGTACAAAAATATAATTTTTAACACATTAAAAACCAAATGTATCATTTAATAATTAATTTGCAAATAGTGATAAATCACAATCTTATTTTATAATTTTAGAAAACCAAAAGATTCCATCCCAAAACATTTCCACATTCAAAATAAACCAAAGGTCTAATTTGAGTTTATAAAACAGCCAAGCCCTTTTTCCTAATTCTCAGAAACTCAAGGACTGGTAAATAATTAGCCAAACTCAATGATACAAGAGATGACATCATCGGTGATCAAGTACTCAGGTAATCACTAGTTTCATTCTACCCACCCATGACACAAGTCAACACAAACCCAATTCTGTATGGGTAATTCCATGCCAAGTGTATCGACCTCCTCTCAAAAGTGGGCCCCACCACATGAGTAGATCCATAAAAGGAATCCTCAACGTCCTGTACAAAACCCAAGCATACAGAACCCATTCAATGAAATTTTCTAAAATTTTAGATAGGAGGCACATGACAGTAATGAATTCAGAAGTTCTTTCGTACAGAACCCATTCATTCAAAACTTGTGCCTTGTGCCTTGTGCCTTGTGCCTCACGCCTACAATAACAAAGAAACAGTATATATATCACAACCCCAAATCACCCCCCTCTAACACATCGCCCAGCCAAGTAGGGATGATTGCCCGGACTGGATCTGTGGTGGGTCTCACAACATGATTAAATATAATTAAAATAAATTCAAAGTAACTCACACCCCAAAATTTAAAATCAAAAGATGGTGGTCATATATGTACAAGGCATCATCACAAAAGAGAAAATCAAACCTTAGGGCATAAAAGAGATTTCTACATGCATCTACACATGAATCAAAAGCGGAACACAAGCATTAAATTTACAATTTATAATTAGGTACTTGCCTTTTTACCGGGGTTGAAGAAAAAGCAACAGATCCTGACCAAAACCCAAATCGAGATTCCCACAGCGCTCAATCACAATCCTAACACCGATCTGATATAAGAGATGAGAAAGAAATACCCAGGTAATCAGATCTATGATATTCCTACCCAAAACCTCGCATTGGAAAGAAAAAGGGGATAACCCACGAATACAGATCTACTCCTAATGATTTGAGGAAAGGGTTACCTGAGATGAGAAAGTTGAGCCAAGAATGCTGGTATCCTCTAATCTTGATTCTGACGGATGGATCCTAAAGCTGAAATGGCTTGGGAAGTTGAAAGAGGAAGAAGACGAAGAGGTTACGGGAGGAGTTGCAGAGAGATAAGTTGTGAATATTAAAATTAGGGATTAGGTTAAGAAGATATCCTCTGGGCTTAAGTCATTGGGTCAAAACCACGGGTCAGGTCATCTACCCACTAACCCAACTCACTAACTCACGCATCTAATCTAACGTGTGCCCCACTTAATCCTAACCACTTAAATAACTAAAATACATTAAATTAATATAATACTAATATATTAATAATAAATATAATTAGTGGCGGGGCCGGATCTTACACTTACGTCGATGAGTGGGATCCAAATGTTCAACATATTGGAATCATTATTAATTCCACGGCTCCAGTTGCACATGTGAGTTGGAATGCTAGCTTGCACAGTGGGCAGGTTGCTAATGCTTGGATTCATTACAATGCTACTGCTAAGTTGTTGAGTATAGTTGTAACATATGAAAATAACCCCTCTTCTAGTAGTAACTATAATCTTTCATATCAAGTTGATTTAATGCAGGTTTTACCAGATTGGGTCCTGGTAGGATTCACAGGAAGCACGAGTAGTTTCGTAGAGAAACACATGGTTCATTCATGGGAATTCAGTTCGACTTTGACACTAAAGGAAGCAGGGAAAACAACTTCTATACTTGATAGGAAGAAAGCAAGAAAGTTCATATGGGAGGTGATAATGGTGATTGTTGTGGCTGTTTTGTTGGGTGGGGTCGGAATAGGTTCGGTGATGGTAGTGAAGAGGAAGAGAAGACGAGCAATGGAAGAAAAGGTCACTCTCACATCCATGAATAGTGTCTTTCAAAGAGGAGCAGGGCCTATGCGGTTCTCATATGAAGTGTTGGCTTCAGCTACAAGTAATTTCTCAGATGAAAAGAAGTTGGGGCATGGAGGGTTTGGAGACGTGTACAAGGGGTTCTTGATCGATTTAGATATGGTGGTGGCCGTGAAGAAAATCTTCAGGAGATCCAAACAAGGCAAAAAGGAGTACATAACTGAAGTAAAGATCTTTAGCCAGTTAAGACATCGTAATCTAGTGCAGCTTGTTGGTTGGTGCCATGATCGAGGAGAGTTCCTACTAGTATACGAGTTCATGCCCAATGGAAGCCTTGATTCTCATCTCTTCGGCAAGAGAAGCCCTCCTCTTACATGGGCAATTAGATACAAGATAGCAACAGGGCTACCCTCGGCATTGCTTTATCTTCACGAGGAATGGGACCAATGCGTGGTGCACAGGGACATCAAATCGAGCAATGTGATGTTAGATTCTGGTTTCAAAACCAAGCTCGGAGACTTTGGTCTTGCAAGGCTCGTGGACCATGAGTTGGGTGCCCAAACGACTGCACTGGCAGGAACATTTGGCTACTTGGCACCTGAATGCGTCGTCACTGGGAAGGCCAGCAAGGAATCAGACGTCTATAGCTTTGGAGTTGTAGCCTTGGAAATTGCATGTGGGAGAAAACCCCTGGAAAGCTCTGAAGATGAACCAATGATGAGGCTGGTAGAGTGGGTCTGGGAGCTCCATCACAATGGAAGGCTCCTTGGAGCTGCTGACAGCAGATTGAGGAGAGATTATGATGAAAAACAGATGGAGTGTTTGATGATGGTTGGGTTGTGGTGTGCTCAACCAGACTCCAGTTCAAGGCCTTCGATCAGGCAAGTGATGCGCGTTCTTAATATGGAGGAAGCAATGCCAGTTCTTCCAAACAGAATGCCCGGTCCCATGATCACGTATAACATTCCACTTGAAACAGTTTACTCCAACCCTCCCTCGATAACAAGTGTTGGCTCAGGCCGATGAACTCTCTCTCTCTCTCTCTCTCTCTCTCTCTCTCTCTCTCTCTCAATGTTATTATCTATCATTATGTATGTTGATTTAGTTTCATAGACCCTTTTATTTTGTAAGTTTCTTTTGCTTTGTTTGCGATGCATCCTTGGAATGAGACCTGTAATCCATGAAGTCATCATGGTCGAACAACTGCAAATCAGCTACTACGTTTACTCTTAGCAAATTTACATGATCAATAAAACTTTTAGAATGTGGAAGACCTCCATCAAGAACCTCAATATAGTGTTTTATAGTGCTTTATTAGATGCATGGAAGATGCGTCATTGTGAAGAAGTGGAAAGATAATGGTGTTGGAATGTATGGGGCCATGTAGACCCAGCAAGTGGACTCTTGGGTGAAGGCTCTTTGCAACGTTTTATTTTTGTCCACCATCTGGTTCCAGGGGCCCAACCAGGAAATAGGCATTTTGGGGTTGGGGGTGGTATATGTTATAATAAGTTTCTTTATCTAACCATTCTAACCGAAACCTAGATGCATTGAGTAGAGGCCACCAGGTGGAGATAAAACACTACTCAACCATGAGTGTGATCAGTGTACCAATTATATCTGACAGAGGTGTTGTTCTAGAGCTCTTTCAAGTGAGCCCATTTATTTCTTGGGCCTTAAATTCAGGTCTGGATCCTGGCAGTGAGTCTTAAATCAGGAACAGCACGAGCCCATTTGCAAATTATAATACACCGCTTGTATCAAATATTTTGGGCCAGGCCGGGCCTCTGGGAAATTAGGATTTCCAGACCTGATTTCAAATGACATGGAGGAAAGCAGCAATGAAAACAGCTCGGTTCCAAAGCTAGAATCTACTTCAATCATGAGATTTCACAGAAATGAAGAGTTCTTAAACCTCTAAAGCCCTAGAAATCAAGAGAATCAGAAAGAAGTTTAACTAATTAGCAATGAATCCAAAAATTTAAGCCTGGCTACAGCCCACAAGCCTAAAAATAGAGCCAAATCCAGCCAAATATGGGCTGGGTCTGACTCGGCCTCTTGGCACCATATATATACGTGAGACTGGCTTCAGATGTTAGGATCAAACCGCCTCTCTCACGTCAATGAATGGTAGAAAGCAATGCTCACTCTAACACACCAACCCGGTCCAGGGACAGGCAAGCCACATTAATTTTAGGCCGTGGGCTGGATGCAGGCCAAGTTTTCTATAGTCAAACAAACTGAGAGTTTGTTTATGATTAAAGGCCCAGCTCATCACTAAATTTTTCCGAATGGGCTGAGCCCGAGCCTGACTATTAGGCCCATGGCCTTGAACTAGGCTTGAATATAAACCTGATGGGATCAAACGGTCCGAAGGAGAAATGATGCATGCATGTAAGTCGCCCACTTACATCACCATATCCAAGAAGGTTTTGTGGACAAAAATACCAGCTTTGACATTGTTGGCGACCTGATTTAATAGGTGCAAGACGTAAAAAAGGGGTATATGGTGAAAACAAAAACGTACATGGGAAAGGCTCAATTACACATCCCTAAATTTGATGACTTCGAATTGTCTAATCCTTAATTGTCGCTTGTAGCTCTTAAGCAAATGGGCCTATCCGAAATGCGACAAGCCCACTTTCAAGCATTTATCATAGGGTTGTCCAATTGGTTGGAAACCTTGCCTCTCACTCGGATAGCTAAGGATAGATGCCTGGGTCTCTCCCTCCTGACGTACATGTGCTAGTCTTTCCTCCATAAGACATCTCCTTGTATGTGCAAGTTCTTCCTCTACGGTCTACATGCGCGCAAGTTTCTTTTCCTTGCATGTGAGAGTGCTCTCTCCCCATTTGTGGGTGCTCTCATGGGTCCCAGCCAACCCCTTTGGCTGGGTCACCCAAAAAACATTAAAAGCATTCACCAAGTTAACTTTTCAATGAAATAATGGCAAAGTGACACCATTCAATGTGGACCATGACCTTCTGAATTTCATGTAAATTCCATTGCTAGTTGCTTGACTTTACTGAACTGTTATCAGGGGTGGATCCAGGACTTCTAATCTGGGGGGCTGCTCTTAAGTTACATTAAAAAAATAGCAATAATGTCTCACAAAAAACTATAAAAAATAGCAACAATGTCCCACCAAAGATAGCAACAATGGGCGCTTGATAATGCGACATTATAACCTAAGATAGTAAATAATCATCAATATACAATACATAAGACCGGTTTTAATTTTTTTTTCCTAAGTTTTTTTTTTCTTTTCATTTTCAACTCACAATGAAGTGATGAACAAACAAAGTTACAGAGGTACTGTAAATGGGAAACCCAATCCCATAACGTGGCAGGCTGACAGCTTCTAGTAACACAAAGAGCAAATCTTTCTCCACAACCACAAAGAATCAAGATGAAGAATAGAAAGAAATTACAAAACCTCCATTTCAGAAAACCATAAAAAAAGAACAAAAAACCATAAAATGAACAAACCCATGTAATAAAAACACCCCAAATTCGTACTTGAGATCCAGAGGGCACAACCACAAAGAATCAAGATGAAGAATAGAAAGAAACTACAAAACCTCCATTTCAGAAAACCATAAAAGAAGAACAAAAAATTAGAAAATATGAAAAACTAGTTTTTTTTTTTAATTTGGCTGAAAGCTGGGGTGGCTGCACCTAGAGCCGCCCCTGACTGTTATAGGATAGCAACCCTGGTCGTGGACAACTCTAACCTAGGTCCGTTCGAACATGTGAGCATAAAATACATTTGTTTATAAATCACATTTTAGGTTGATACTGTTTTTTCAGAGAAGTCAAAACAGAATGCTGGCGTGACACTCGAGTTGAACCTTTATCACTGATATGTTAGTACATATAATTATCATGTGTCTATGAGACTATTACTGAAAATGAAATGATGATTTACATGTACAACTAGCCAAGAGGTCATTTGTAAGGCATCACTGTTAAAAAAATTTAATTATGGGTCCGCGATCTTTAGATTGGTGTACTCAAACAATCAATTAATAGTATGCAGAAATAAACAATATGCAGCGGAAAAAACAAAACAGGCACACACCACAAGGACACCAAATTTAAGGTGGAAAACCCTAACCGGGTGAAAAACCACCGATCCGAACTGGATCAAATCAAACACTATGAACCTCGAAATTACAAGAAACTCAAATCTCTTCCTCAGATATCCCCTACCCAAGGACTAGTAATGTTGTGTCGCTTTACGCTTCAACGACTTCACACCGTTGATTGTAACAGATTCAATCCAGCGTCTGACTCCTCAAATCTTCTCGCAAGAAGATAATCTTCTACAAAAGATGCAGAAGAACTTGGCAGCACAACTTCATAAAAATCTCTAGAAAAGAATTCTCTCAATAATAGTCTTTAACTCAGAACTTTGAGAGGTGAGGCTTCTCTTTGAAATACCCCTTGAGTCCTTTAAATAGTCAAAAGGACGTGCTTAAAGTTGCCTAAGATGATTAGGACTGAAACCGGCAGTTTGAGCACAATAAGAATAGCAGTTTCCAAAATTCGTAGTTCACTGCGCTTGGTTCGCTCGATCGGTCATTAGGTGAGCTCGAGCGGACCAGCCTCTGTTTCAGCGTTGGGGCAAACCGACCTGTTCGCTCGAGCGGACCCCTCTCTGGATAATCCGGAATTTCAGCTCTATTTTCTCCGGCAGACTTCTTCTAATTCTTTCAGATTTTCATCTTCTAAGTCATTTCAATCTTCTATCTTTAGAGTCCTTTTCTAAATAAGAATTACAACTCAAAAGACCTAGAGTTTTGTCCAACCCATGAATTTAGCCAACACTAAAATTCCTAACAATCTTCCCCTTTGGCAATTCATGGACAAAACTCCCTAAGAGGCGGACCCAAGTACAATGGTGTGAGGGCTGAAGCTTCCACCCATACATGAAAAAAGTTTAAAATTCTTAAAAACCTCCCACAAATTCTGAAAATTAATATATATATATATATATTTCACATTTGCATATTTTCCTAATATCTCTTTTACATAGAGCACCCAAGTTGAATTTCTTGTGCTCAACCTACCACTTGGACCATGAGCTGCGCGACCAAAAGACTCCCTACTGTTCCCCCTGATGCAGGTCTAAACCGAATCCCAATCCCTAATCCCTCCTCTGCTTCCCTTTCCCCCATCAACCTCTCCCTTATCCCCCCTCCACCTTCCGCAACCCTTCTTCCATCGCCCCCATCTTTTGCTTCCTTCTTTTCAAACTTCCCTCCTAGCTTAAGGCCCTCTCCCGCTCCATCAGAATCAGCTACTCCCTCTGCTCTAGAGCTATCTAGTTTATCGCCGACCCCATCCCCTATATGGGATACGGCTCAGCTACAGCTCTTACACCATCATTTGGAAAATCTCCTGACTCATCAACAGGTTCAAGCTCCTCCTCCAGAAGATCAGATCCCTCCGAAGTCCTACGCCAGCTTCCTCTCTCCCTCAGCGATTTCTCCCCCGCCAGCCATCCCTCCTCCTGCCTGGATTGATGGTAAGCTTACCCTCAGGATACCTCATCAGATGGTTGCAATCAGTAAGGACTCCTTCTCCTTTTCAGCTATAGGGAAGTTCGCTGGCCGTCGTCCAACCCTAGAAGCGCTAGAACAGTGGGTTCAGAAATCCTGGAGTCTTTCTAGGCCCTGCCTTATCTCCCTCACAGAGAAAGGCTTCTTCATCTTCAGATTTAATACTCAGGAAGATAGGGACTGCTTAGTCTGTCAGAGCCCTCTGGTCATGGACAAGAAAAAGCTTCTTCTCCAACCTTGGACTCCAGGACAGGATGTTCTTTCTTGGCCGACGTTTGCTCCAGTTTGGATTCGGCTTAAAGGTATTCCTTACCACTGTTGGAGCAGTGACATCCTCCTATCTATAGCAGGGACGATTGGCAAGCCGCTCCGCCTGGACGACATCACAGCCTCTCAGAAAATGCTCTCTTTTGCCAGAATCCTGGTCAATCTGGACGTTGCAAAATCCAAGCTGACTTCCATTATGGTGGACCTGGAAGGAGAAGGAGTTGTAGAGGTGGATGTGCTTTACGAAAATATCCCTTGCTCTGAATGTTTTTCTGCAGGTCATCTCTCCTCTAAATGCCCTTACACTTACAAGCCTCCTCTGCTCCCAACTCCAACTCCATCCCTTGACCCTGCTACTTTGCCCAAGATGCAGTCCCCTGCTCCAGACTCAGTGGAGAATATTCCCCTGGATACCCAGGAGCAAACTAATGGCCACTCCTTAGCCCCTGTTTCCCCCTCTATTCCCCTCCCCATTATCCCTCCCTCTGAGAACTCCTTCGGCTCCCAAGCCACCTGTGCCGCCTCTGCCCATAATAAGGAGTCTTCTCCTTTGGATGAAAACCCAGCCCCCTCCTTCGTCAGTCCTAACCCCTTTTCAGCTCTAGAAAATTACCCTCCAGAAGACCTTCCCTCAACTATTCAGTTACCCACTGATCTTCCTTTCCAGGACTCCTTAACCCATCTAGAGGTTCCAGCTGCCCCTTTAAACACCTCCTCTGTCTCCCAGATCCCTGAAAGTGCCCTCCCTTCCCCAGCAGACCAAAATTCTACTGACCATCCTCAGACAGTTACAGAGTTAATCCCAATATCTTCAGTTGTGGTGGACCTATCTTCCTTTAAGGTTAAAGGGAAGAATAAGTCAAAGAACAATCGTCCTATCCTTCATGGTCCCAAGACAAGAAGTCGTGTTGGCTCTCCTCCCCCTTCTGTCTCCAATGTTTAAAATTCTCTCCTGGAATTGTCGGGGAATTGGTAATTCCCCCACCCAAACTGTGCTGATCCACCTGTTAGTCTCCCACTCTCCATCCATCCTCTTTCTTTCCGAACCTAAAATTCCTTTGAGTTCTCCAATCTCCCTTGTTATCCATTCTCTGGGCTACACCCAAACCTTTAGTTCCCCTAACAACTCTCTCTGGTGCTTCTGCAAGTCCAACCCAAACCTTAGTTATTCCCTCCTTGATCTTTCAAACCAGCACATATCCATCCAAGTATCAGATGCCCTCTCTTCCTCCACTAGTCTGATTTCAGGAGTCTATGGTTCCACTGACTATAGACAAAGGAGATCTCTCTGGGAGTATCTAGTCAACACTTCTATTACAGCTCTCCCTTGGGCTGTTATAGGAGACTTCAATGCCACCCTTTTGGCTTCGGAAAAATTCAGCATATCTTCCCCCTCTCTATCTTCTGTCAAAGAATTCTCTGATTCGGTTCTTGCTGCTGGCCTCAAAGACCTTGGGTTCAGAGGTAATAAATTCACCTGGGCCAATAACAGGCAAGGCCTTGCCTATGTAACAGCTAGGCTAGACCGAGCCTTGGCCAATAGTGCCTGGTTGGATCTTCATTCAGACCCTCTCTTAACCCATCTTCCAAGAATTTCTTCTGACCACAGCCCCCTTTTGCTGTCTCACAGAACCTCTTCCCCTGTGAAGAATGTTCCTTTCAAATTTGAGGAGATGTGGCTTTCTCATGACTCCTTCCTCCCTCTGGTCAAGGAAATCTGGGCTACCCCCTGTTCTGGTTCCCCTCAGTTCATTCTGGCCCAGAAGCTTAAAAATCTCAAATGTAAGTTAAAGACTTGGAATTATGAGGTTTTTGGGCAGCTAAAGCAAAATATAGCAAATGCTGAGAACCAGGTCTTGGCAGATCAATCTGCTTATGATTCCAACCCCTCTGATTCTCTTCTGCTGGCTCTTAATTCCAGCAAATCTGCCCTTCACAATTGGCTCAAAGCTGAATCAGTTCATTGGAAACAAAAGTCTAAAATTAGATGGCTAAAAGAAGGAGATAGGAATACTAAGTTCTTCCACCTGTCAGCTAAATCTAGGAGCTCCATCAATAGGATTGATAAGATTACTGTTGATGACACTATCATAGAGGATGAGAATCATATCAGGACTGAAGCCAGCTCCTTCTTCTCTAACCTGTTGCAGGCCAATCCCTCAACCATAGATGAATCTCCCTTCAATCGCCCTGGTCCAGCTGTTTCTGAGGAGCAGAATTCCATCTTGGATTCTATCCCCTCCCCTGCTGAAATTAAAGAAGCTGTCTTCAATCTTAAGAAATCCAGCTCCCCAGGGCCGGATGGATTTTCAGGGGTCTTCTTCACTCACTGCTGGGAGATTGTAGGTCCTCAAGTCATTCTAGCAGTCTCTCATTTCTTTAGTAAAGGAAGACTTCTTAGAGCTTCTAATGCCTTCTTCCTTTCCCTTATTCCAAAAAAGCTCTCTCCTTCTTCGTTCTCTGACTATAGACCCATTAGTCTCCTGAACTTTTCCTATAAGATCATCTCGAAAATCTTGGCATCCAGACTTTCTATTATTCTTCCTTCTCTCATTTCTAAACACCAATCAGCCTTTGTTAAAGGCAGAACCATTCACCACCACGTTGCTCTCGCCCATGACCTTTTCCAAAACCTTAAATCTTCTACTAGAGGAGGGGCAGTTTGTTTGAAATTGGACATCTCAAAAGCCTTTGATAAGATGCAATGGAATTTTTTATTCAAAGCCCTCCATTTTTTCAACTTCTCCTCCAAGTGGATCAGCTGGATTAAAGAGCTTGTTTGTACTGGCAGAGGCTCTGTTCTGATTAACAAGAGCCCAAGTGGTTTTTTTGCCACCTCTTGTGGGCTGCGCCAGGGAGATCCTCTCTCTCCCTACCTCTTCATCCTAGCCGAAGAGATTCTCAGCAGGAAGATTGATGAACTCAGGCTCCTGGGATCCATCCATCCGATCTCTCAGGCTCCCTCCACTCCCTGCCATCTCTTGTATGCGGATGACATCCTGGTCTTCATAAAAGGTTACAAAAAGGATCTCAGTCAGCTGCAAGATCTTCTCCACCTGTACCAAGATTCGTCTGGCCAAAGCTTTAATCTCCACAAGAGTCATCTCTATCTGGGCAAATGCAGTATAAGGACAGCTAACATGATCACCAGCACCTTGCGGATGAACATAGCCCCTCTCCCAACAGTCTATCTTGGAGTTCCTTTATTCCTTGGAAGCTCAAGACATGCCTTATTCAGTCACACGTTGGACACCATAAGCACAAGGCTGGCTGGCTGGAAGACGAAGTGCCTCTCATTTGCAGCCAGGCTGATTCTAGTCAAGCATGTGTTAGCTTCAATCCCTCTCCACATCTCTCTTGTCCTCCCTCTTCCAAGCAAAACCTGCCTGCAAATTGAAAGAATTATGAGGAACTTCCTCTGGTCAGCCTCTCCTGGAAAAATCAAAGCCAATCTGGTTAAATGGGACCTTGTTTGTCTTCCAAAAGCTGAGGGAGGTCTGGGGCTTCGGAGGGTAAAAGACTTTAATGAAGCTTGTCTCAGATACTTGGCATGGTCTGCTATTAACTCAAATTCTTTATGGGCTTCCTGGTTCAGAGGCAGATATCTAAGGAACCCTTTATTCTGGAATAAGAGAACTCACAGTGGCGGATCATGTATCTGGAAGAAAATCAGCTCCCACCTCTCTTCTCTCCAAAAGGACAGTAAATGGCAAATTGGCAATGGTGACTCCATAAGCCTCTGGTATGACTCCTGGATCGATCGTAATCCCATTGCCTCTCTGTTCCCTTCTTTTCTTTTCTCTGCTAAAGACAAGGTAGCAGACATAATTTTGGCCAATGAGTGGAACATCCCTCCCCAGCTGCCTCCCCAGCTCAAGGAGTTCCTTATCCAATCGACTAGTCTCATCTCCATCCCCCCAGAGGCTAGCAATGTTCCTGACTCCCTCTTATGGCCAGAGAGTTCCACAGGAGCTTTCTCCATTAAGGTAGCCTGGAACTCCATAAGGACTGCTGCAGCTGAAGTCCCTTGGCATAACCTGGTCTGGAATACTCTCCTTCAGCCTAGAATTGCTTGTTTCAGCTGGCGCCTTCTCCACAGAAGAACTCCAACGGATAGCTGGGCCAAATCTAAAGGGTGCAGCTTGGCCTCAAGATGCTTCAACTGCTTCAAAGAAGAAGAGAACGAGCTCCACCTGTTCTTCTCATGTGAGATGGCTTCTTCCTTTTGGCATTGGCTGCTCTCCAGTAGTGGAATCTCTCCTCCTTCAACCCTCGCTGCTTCTTCCATCTGGCAGGCTATCTTCTCAGCTGGAGATCCCCAAGGAAGGACCTGTGCAGCAGCCATTTTCTTCCAAGCTATCTCAATTATGTGGTCTCTCCGGAACAACTCTAAGCACCTCTCCATATCTCCCTCCTTGGAGAGAGCCAAAGTGATCTTCAAGGATAGAATTAAAGGCATGCTCTTCACTGCAAAAGTGCTGTCTCCCCACCCCATCCTGGTAGCTATGGGAATTCCCATTTAGCCTTTCTTTTTCTTGCTTTCCGGGACTGCTCCTGGCTTCTCCTTCCTCTTTTCTTTTCTTATGGTCTTCTTTCTTTCTCTGCTTTTCCCTGTAGCAGCTTGGCTGCCTCTGTTCTGCTTTGGGGGCTTTGCCCTTCCTTCTTAATTCCAATTTGCCATTTAGCAAAAAAAAATACATGGCGCAAGCATGCATCATCAATAGGAAGGTGAGTAAGGAATCATTGTCTATAGCTTTGGAGTTGTGGCTTTTGAAATCCCATGAAATCCACGGTAGAAAAGAAAATGATGACTCCGAGACGAGGTTGGTAAGAGTGGGCTTGGCAGCTCCATGCAAATAGAAGTCCCAACACACCCCCCCCCCCCACCCCCCCAACTAAAAAAGGCCAATGGTTGGGTGGATTGGATTTAGTAGTTTATGGGCGAGTGAATATTACATCTACATCCATTGGGTTCAATCTAGATGTGTAGATGTATCTTTCATTAGTGAGCCCTGGAATATCTGTTCAATTTCCCTCTTGTGTGTGAGTAGACTTCGAGTGAGGTGAGGGAGAGAAGAAGTAAAGAAGATGAACAAGAAGAAGAATAGATGATCCGGAGAAAGAAGAAGAGATAATAGGAAGAAAGATGAACAGAGAACCCTAGAAGAGATTTTCTCATTCAATATAGAATCATACAGATCTTGTTTGCTTTTATAGACACTTTAACACAATAGAACCAAAGAATAAAGTTCGTCACAACTGACTTGTGAAAAACTAACTTAATTAATACATTTACAATGAAACTGAAACTAAGACTGCAATGACTGGCTGTTACTTGTGTTTTGAGTTTTCTGTGTGATTCTGGCAATAGGGAGCCCTCTGGTGAGGGAAGAAGACCTCGGGTGAGGTAGCATGGTCCTCAGATGAGGGAAGGTGCTTGTTAAGATTCAAATCTAAGCCAGAGAGGTAAGAGCTCTATAAGATCTTACACCCCGTTGAACTACCACTTATCCCAACACCAATTGGTGATAGGAAACGACACAACAATAGTTTTATGGTGAGGGCGAGAGCTCGACCACAATTATGATCGCTTAGGAGCGAAGGTGGACGTTGACCTCAACAGCACACCCGCCCGGCTCCTGCGCGAACTCGCAAAACGCGAGTCCCGTGACTCGAACACCCAACCTACCAGGCTCTGATACCACTTGTAGGATCTTACACCCTATTGAGTTACCACTTATCTCCCAAACCAATTGGTTATAGGAAACGACACAACAATAGTTGTATGGTTAGGGTGAGGGCTCGACCACAATTATGACCACTCAGGAGCGAGGGTAGAAGTTGACCTCAACAAACTCACATTAACACTAGGGTAAGAGACGGTTCTTGACAAAGCTGTTCAAGTTGATATAGGCAGGCACAAATCTAAGCAAAATGGCCACAGTCCACCTGAAAGCATGCGAGTGCACGTGCAAGTCTTTAGGTTTGGCACAGGTCGTCTCCATGCATGAGGTCAGCCGATATAAACAAGATTCACATTTTTTTCAATGGATGGCCTTTCTAACTTCTTTTTTAACATTTTTTTTTTTTTGGCCTTTAGATGGCTTTTCCATTTAGCTTTTTCTAATTATTGTGGTCAATTATTATAGAATGCCATGTCTGGTACTATAGCTGTTTTTTTTAAATTTAAATAAGATATATGCAACTTAAAAAAAATAAAATCTATAGGACATTGCCATTGTCTTCTAGGTTTGGCACAGGTGAGCCCCATAATTAAGGTAGTGGCCGGCTAACAAAGGATAAAGTTTCTATTCTACTATTTAAAAAGAGATTTCCTATCTAATTCTTTCTTCTATATTTTCATTTTCCAATTATTTTGAAGCTTCATATCATCACACCAGCAGGCACCACTACGTCAAAAAGACTCATAATCGACGGCCAAAGGCCGTCGATTTATAAAAAATACGACGGCAAAATCCGTCGAAGAAGCCGTCGAAAAAAATGGCGTCGTTTAAATAAAACGACGATCATTAACCGTCGGTAAATTTAAATTTTACCGACGGCCATAGACCGTCTCAATTGCCGACGGCCATCGACCGTCTGCAATGAATTTTCTAAAAATAGTTATTCAAAATAAAACGACGGTCCATGACCGTCGATTTATTTAAAAACCTTTTTACAATGAATTTTCTAAAAATACTTATTAAAATAAAACGACGGCCTATGACCGTCGTTTTATTTAAAAGACGGCCTATGACCGTCGTTTTATTTAAAAGACCTTTTTAAAAAATATTTTTTTAATTATTTTAAAAAACCTGTAATTAATTTGAAAAAATTGAATAGAGTATCAATTATAAAACCATCCATTAAATGGGCTCAAGTGAGCTAAAAACACTGGTAGTTAAAAGTTCATCCATTCATTTAATATGTAAACCTACATTATCAAAATAGTTATGAGAAATAACAAACTTAACAAAAAAAACATATTTCATATGACCACTACCGCGGTTCCACATATTAAAGTAAATACAAAAAATCAAAATCATTTACATATGTCATTGTTTGCAATAAAATTAGTCGGCTACCGTTCTAAAAATCGGCCATGAAATAATATCGCCCAAAGTCAAATCCCTAAAAGTCGTGTCTCCGCCCAACAACATTTCATCATCCTTCAAGATCCCATCTATAATAATCTTATAGCAGCCCCCCTCATCGTTCGACAAACCCATCACACGGCCAACCGCAACAGTAATCTCCTTCCTCAAATATGAAAGCAGCCTACATGAACCCTCTCTTGTATGTGAGGTGCTGTTCTGGTTCGCGCCCGTGCGTACCTCCTCACGTGGGGAACCATCTTGGGCCTGCTTGAAGAAAGAAATATTTAGCTCATAAAATTGGAAAAAAAACCATCACATAAAAGTAGACATTTCTACAAAATACATGCTCAAAAACATCACCAAACTTCAAACATAAATAAAGCAATTAGAAGAGCTGATTTTTGAATGCTGTTTCCCAAAGGCATAAAGAAACCAACCCACAGAACACTGTCTCTAGAACAAGTGCTTCCTTCCTTCTTCTTTTTTTCTTCCTCTTTTTTCCCCCTTTTGGATGTATTTTGGGGTGAACCTTGTTTTGGGCTGTTGTCTTTCTTAAGTTATCCATCAAGTTAAAGGTTTAATGAATATTCCCATGTCCCCCATGTCTGCTTTCTGTTTAGTGAATAATAAGTCAAGTTTCTTAAGTTTTAGGTTGTGTTTGAGATTCTGATTACTTGCCATAATGGGAGGTTAAAAAATTATTTCTTGATTTTCGAGCATTCCCATTTTAGTAGAATGACTCTTAAAATTCAGGAGAAATTTCTTATCTCCTGAAGTGAAAAGAAACAAAACATAAACTTCACCATGGTTTTGAATGGTATCCAATATGTACCACATTCTCTACTTAACCCAATTTCTTGGTGGCTCTTGTTTTAGTCACCTCTCTGTAATTAGTAATTTGATATTTCTCATTTGTTCAAACCTCTCCCTATGGACTTGCTCTACTTCTCTTTTAAAATATAAGAAGTAGATCATGTAGCATTAACTATCCATCTCTTTGGCAGTGTTGTGATATACTTAAAGGGTTCTCAGACAATGCTAACATACCTAGATACTTGTTAGGTACCAGAACCAGATCATGTTGATGCCAACAGCATATACTGCATGGATACTTGTTATTCTTAAATATGTCAAATTGTATTAGGATCATTAAAATGTGTGACAGCAGTCCTAGTACAGAAATTCAACATTTCAGCCTCACTTGGTTGCACTTGTACCACAGAAAAACAATTTTCAATTTCTCAAATGAGATTCTAAAGAGACAGGAGAGCACCTATTTAATTGAAGAATTAATGATGGATGCTATTGATACTGCTAAGGATGATTTGCAAACGCAGCCCAAGACAAAATTGCAAATGGGTTTAAAATCAACCTGAATAGCAACTGTAAAAATTCTAGACAAACAGTCCATACAACTAAGAAATCTCATAAACAAACAGCCCATAAACACGAATCCTCCCAAACAAGCAACCTGGAATCATCATAACCAAACACCCAAATAAATTTAAACCCCTCCTAAACAAACAACTTGGATCCTCACATCCAAACAAATTGAACAGTAAACAGGAATGAGCTCAAAACTCAAACTGGGCTGGATTTTAGCTCAAACACTTGCTAAAATTGGGCTGAGTTACAGCCAGATCTTGTCTGCAAACAGGTTGAGAACTTGGTTAAGACTAGGGCTCTAATTGGGTCAAAAGCCACCCCAAGTAGATGGATGTGGTGGGCTGAAACACAGTATAAAAGAGGGACCCAAATAGTATAAACAAGCTGAAAATCAGTTCTGTGAATAGGCCTAAAATTAGTTTAGAATTTGGCTACAAATGGACTTTAAAAACAAAAAGGGCCTGAAGCACAATTGAAAGTGGGCGAAAAATCAGTTATTTGGCTAAAAAGTTTGGGTTTAAGTAAATAAAGAACCTAAACCCCCATGACCTGGATTCAAGCAGAACATTGAACTCATTTTTAAACTGGGTTCCAAAGATTAAGGAGTGAACCTAGGCTATATATTTTTGTATTGAATCTGTAGCCAAACAATTTAACTTGGCATTATCCAACCTAAGAAAAGACTGAGATTTACACTCTTCTACCATGTATCCAGTCCTAGTACAGAAATTCAACATTAGGATGACTTCGACAGTTCGACCTGAAACTTAAAGCCTGTAGAGGCTAGACTGGAGCTGGGATCCCACGTACATACAATTATCTCATATTTGGTTTGTAGTTGTATGTTATCAGAATCCACAAGAACAAAGAAAAGGGGCTGCTGAAGTTTATCTAGTTCTGCTGCATATAGTTGTTGGCTACATAATAAAAATTAGGAAGGAGTCATTTGATTCAGGCTCTATTATCTAATAAGTTTTCAATGTAATGGGCCTAACAAACAGCTTATTAGATAATTGTTGACTTGTTTTGCTGCTGAGTTTGGGTGGCAATTCCTGATCTGACCTGAACCTGACCCTGTAATTCAGGGCTTGAGTTAACCTCACTTCTTCTTGAGTTGGGTTCAGGACCACATTTCTCACCCAATTAATATTAAGGGTTGGGTTCATGTTGAGTCCATTCTGGCTGTTTAACGTGTGAACCTGACCCACCCTGACTAATTGCACCGACCCATAAAAGCAACCTGAACATTACCTACCAAATAAAGGTTCAGTTGGTCCATTTTAACTCTAGGCTGGGGATTTGGTTTGACACTTTACTCTAATGAATGAAAGAAATAATACTCTGCCCATCAATGTATATCATCAATTTTAATAATTCATTAAATTACTGAATCAATTATGTAAAAGAAATTACTTTATACCTGAGATGAACTCTCATTATAGGTGGAAGAATGTTGCATTCCACCTTGGGAAAGAACTTGTTTGATCTCATCAATTTCCGCTTTCAACCGATTCACTTGAGTCTGAAGGTTTGTATTGGCTTCATGTTCCTCTTCCAAGGCTTTCTTATAAGGAGCCGAATGTTGTATGGCTGTCTTCGACACACCCATGCCTAAGCCGAGTACACGTCCTTTGCCATCACGACCAAACACCTATTAAAAAATTCAAAACAAAAATTTAATGTCAACAATAACACAACTTTGGCTCCATAAATGATTGGTCAAAGGTTTTAGCTAAATTTGATGAAGCACAAGCAGATAGCATTAATGATACGCATGATCATTCAGTTATGGATATAAATGTGATTTGTACATTTCAGTGACTGCTATACACAGATCTATTTACAAGAACTATACCTTCGCAACTGCATCATTGTCTATATCACTTTCCACCACGGATCTATCAGATTCACGTGCTGTAATAACGGCATCCTGCAAATTAAATGATAAATAAGGGGCAATTAAATGGTTTTTCTGCAAGGAAGAGAGTAATAATGCAAGTTTTTTTGTGATACTTTATATAATGTGACTGTCTCTAGCATGCAAGTGGCATTCTAGTCTAGGCACCTTTAACACCTAGGCATTTTGGGTGTATTGATTAGCAACTTGAGAATATTTGTAGCCCACAAAACATTTTTCCTTGTAATGTTAATATCTTAAACATATTTAACTATTCACACATCATTTACAATATATCAATGTCAATACTGTTCTTCATATGATTTTTTCGTAGTCTTATTCATCAGTTGTATTTATGTTTCTATGGATGGAAACAAATGGATTATAAATAACTTTCTATGGAATGTGATATCTTCAAGCCCAATGATGAAGAGAACACGTCATTTACACTCTGAGTATTATTTTGAATATTCCTTGAAGTTAAATTGTGCCTGATGCTATACTAGAGTTGCAGTCTGCGTACAGGATGACCATCACTATAACTTGATGCAGCATCTTATTTGAGTTGCACTTAAAATCATGGTGTTCAATACTGGTACTGGAACTCAGTTTAAAATTGAAAGTGGCCAGCCAAACACTCTATGTATAAACTATGACTCAGTTTAAAATTGGAAGTGGCGGGCCAACACTCTGTATGTAATTATGTATAGGTACAGAAAATGTGGATGTAGTAATAAAACACGATTAGGTAATTAACATAAGGAAGTGAACAGATCAGAATGTAAAGTACTTACCAAATATTCTATTAAAATAAAATGTGTATTTACCCTGATTGGGTGCTGCAGCTACCGCCTGCTTAAACCTTGATGTGAGAACATGAATGTAATTATCTAACTATAGCCATTAATATCTAAAATGTATGTTTATCATAGTCGACTTCTCCCAATCACCTATGCCTATTGAAAATTTTGTATCAGGATTTATTTATTTATTTTTAAAGCATACTGGGATATGGTTTGATCAATCAAGAAATGTTTGTTTTAAGACAAGCTCTATAATGTCTGTTGTCAACCCAGTTACAAGAGTACTGTGTAAGACACTTCCACATTCTGACATGTTGTGGCAAGCATCAAACCAAAAACAATTTCAGATCGTCCGTCTCCATTTTGGCTGACTAATCCACTAATACATTAGCTACCCTAAGAAGATGTTAAAAACCAAATACTCTCATACTACTTGAGCTTTCTTTTCCACAATCCTGTTTGTCACATTCCATGGGCATGCACAAGTACACAACCACACTTGCCCATGGAGTTGCACAAAAAGAAATCTCCCCAAAGAATAGCATCCATTGCAAGAGTCTGAACTTGAACGGGCAATACCATAACTTCAGCCTCATTTGAATGGGATCCCATGTAGAGAAATCTCATGTCAATGAGATAAACTTCTCTTATCTGTAATTCTATCTCTGCATCTAAACATCTATCCACAAAATTTCTGACTAGCTTACCTTCACGATAATGAATGGTGGCACCCCAACCCGCCTGCAAAGTCTCATGAACAAGTCAGCTTAAAAAAACCTTTTTTACCCGATTCAGGAGGTACCATGTCATAATTCTTGAATAGATATATCTGATTCCTTGCAATCATACCAGCACTGCCATAAATCCAAATCACTTATATGCTAAAGCTCCTTAGATAATTCAAAGATATTACTTTCAGTTTGGCCTCCTGGATAACATTGGCAATGAACATCATGGCGGGTCCCTTGTTGACTGTGGAGCTTCCTCTAGCATCTCTATGGCTAACTCTTTTATTTAGTACTTTTTGCCTCTTTTTTTTTTTTTTTAAGATAATTGAATTTCGTCATCTATAAGAAAAAAGAAGAAGAGGGAGGCGAAATTCTGTAATATTCAATATGATTGCTTAATGCTGAAAGGTGTCTGTGTGCGCATGCAGAGAGGTCAGGGTTTGAGGGTGCTTGGACTAAGTAAGTATTATTTTCATTTTTGCATTTTTGTGGGTTTGCTTATGAATGGGAAAGCTTGGATTGGAGGGAAATGATTCAAAAAAAAAAAAAAAAAATCAGAACTAAGAAGGAAGAAGAGTGCAGAATCCTGCACTGAACCGGACCATTTTTGGCAGCAGGGTGGGCCTGGACAGGGTCCAGGGCTGCTTTCAGGCTCATTTTCAGGCCTGATTTCAGGCCCAAATTCTGGGCTGGTTTCAGGTCTGTTTCAACCCAATTTCTGGGCTGTTTTCCAGCCCATATCAGTCCCATTTCAGGCCTGTTTCTTGCTCATTTCAGGCTGATTTTTGGCTCAATTTCTGGGTTGTTTTCCAGCCCATATTAGGCTCTATTTCCAGCCCTTTTCCCCACTAATTGAAGCCCATTTTCATATTTCAAGGCATAGGCTAGAATTCCTCACCTTTCAAAGTAAAAGTAGTTAGAGAAGCTTGGAATATTTAAGGCATGTGTAGGTAGAATAGTTTATGGAATGGGAAGGAGAAAACATTGTAAACTCTATCCTTATACAGGTCTTGACTGCTATTGGAAATGGGAAAAGAACAGATGAGATGGACCTAGGTCTTAATTGTTTGGACCCTTTTTGAGGGTTATTAGAGGGTTATGGAGGGTTATGGAGGGTTATTAGAGGGTAGAATATCATTACCCCTTCTAATTGGGTCCGGTTCAGTGCAGGATTCTGTTTTCTCCTTCCTTCTTAGTTCTGATTTTTTTTTTTGAATCATTTCCCTCCAATCCAAGCTTTCCCATTCATAAGCAAACCCACCATCAGATTATATCATTCTCATTCATTTCTTCATTCTCATCCCCAACTATCAGACAACATTCACATCCAAATATCAGACAACAGTAAGTTACCCACATTGCTAGCAAGATTGTTGGTTTAACTATAGAAAACCAAAAAAAAAAAAATTTCAAACCACCTAAAGGAATATTGGTTTAGTAGTAGTTTCAAAGGTGCCATAAAGATTAAAAGTGAAAGATTCTCACCACTTCAAGGCTCGATGATGACTCATCCTTCCTTTTGTGTGTTGCCAAGAAGACATCCGTGCGAGTGACGGGCTCATTCGGCCTTTGTGCTTTCTATAAAAAAAAGAAAGTATCAATTGGGTATATTTGGTAAGCTCAATGTGAAATGAAGATGTCTTATGCAAAACAAATAACACTTACCAACTCGGCAGCCACCCTAGCACAACCCTTCCTACCTGTTGTGTGCGGGCTCTTCATCTTCGACCTAGCAATCCTACCAACCTTACTGGCAGCTAGGGCTGCCTCAGTTGAGGATATGTCTACAAATCTAAGCCAGTCTTCTGTCTTAACATACTTGGGGACATCACTGTTAGAGTTTTTGTTTTTGTTGTAATTTGATAGGATGCATTCAATTTCATAAAGCTTGTCCTCTCATTCTTTCATGGTCTTATTCATAGGGTCATCATGCATATTTCTCTTTCTTGATCTTTGTATTTATCATTTGATATGCATGGTTTTCATTTCAATTTATCTCTTAAGATCATGGAGTTTTTGGTTTCAAAAATCATCCAAGCTTTCCAAAGTTTCTATCTTTAAAATCATTATTTTGATTTGGAGTTTTCATGGCTTTAAAATCTCAGTTTTCATCTTCTTTCAGTCATGATTTAATGCTTGGTTTTTGTGTCTCAAAGTCCCCTGGAAGGGCCCTCAAAAGTTACTAGTTTTCTTCATTTTTCAAAAATCTGGGCTGTTCTCCCAGTGTCGCCAGTCGACCGAGACCTGCTTCCCGGTCGACCGGGACCACTGCAGGTCATTTCTGCAGGTTCTGAACTGTAACCTTCCAACGGTCAGAAATGTATCCGTTATGCTTTCCCGGTCGACCGAGACCTGTTTCCTGGTCGACCGAGGACTAGCCGTTGGCAACTTTATCTTTATAAAAAGTGGCTTTTTGGTTGAAGAAAGTTGCTGACATTAGAGGGACTTTTGAGGCCAAGGATTAGCAACTTCTCAAGAGCATTTCTAAGGGGATTATGAAGCCATTCCATTAAGTCAACCTTTGATCTTCAAATGGGTGTGCTTTCTTTAATCCTAGTCTTTTTAAAATCATGTTTTGTTTCAAATCTTTGATCTCTTTCTAAACATGATTAACAAGTTGCTTTTCTTTTAGAATGTTGTCTTTCATAACATGCTTAACACTTTAGTAATCTCATATGCTATGAATACAACATATGGTCTATGTGTACACATGATTTTACTTTCTTGTTTCAAAAATCAACTTGTTAGACTTTAGAACATCTTTCTTGAAAACAAGTTATTTTTCATTGTTAATCACATGTGTTAGACATACAACTCTTTCTCAAATATATGATAAACATCTTTGCATCATTTAAGTTTTTATCTTTTCAAAGAGAAAGAGATATTTCTAGAAAATGCATTTTACATAAACTTTGTCATTCACATGCATGTTTCTAGAACTTAAGTTTTCACTTTCTAATTAGCCTAATTAGAGGCACTCAATTGCACCTCATTGTTCTCTTTATCCATGCATTCTTAGGCATATTTCTTAAGAGAAAAGTTCCTTGTTGTAAAGGTTCATGCTTAGCCTTGAAAAGCATATGTTGTAAAGGTTTATGCTAAGCCTTGAAAAGCATAGTGTTGATTGTAAAGTTTGAGGTGATCCTAAACCTTAATTGAAGTTAGTGAATACCGGTAGGTGTACCGGGAGTGGATGTAGGCAATTTGGCCGAACTACTATATGTGCTTGTGTTATGGTGCTTGTCTTTATGCTTTCATTTTATGGATTATGCTCTCTTGGTTGATTTCATTATTCTTCTTCAAAGCATAAGAGACTTAAAAGCTAAAAGAATTAAAATTGGTCTAGGACTTTGAGCGCACCCTATTCACCCCCCCCTCTAGGATTCGATCTTGGACTTTCAATCACTCTTCCTCTCCGCATCCGTGAGATATTTGTATATGTGATCACGGCGGAGAACGAACTTCCAATCCTTCCATAATTTATTCGCTCTTTGCATGATATGATGTCTATGGATCAGACCTATGGTGTAGGTGCCCTGCAAAAATTATGTAGTGGGAGTTATGAGTTTAATGAAATAATAAAATTATGAAACTACTTTAAATTAAAAGTTGCACAAGTACTCACACTAACTTCTTTCCAGATTTTCTCTTTGAGATCACTTGGTACATCTGTCCATACAACATAAACGGGGGGCACATACGTCTTCACCAGACGCCCTATTAAAGAACTCAATTGGGCAGCCTCTTGTCCGATAGGCTGGCGGTTCTCGCCAAAAGTAATAGGAATAAGCACACCTATTTCAAATTGTCCAATTTAATCATTAGTTTATTAAGAACATACAAAAGAAATATCTTTAAAATGGTTGCTTCGAAATACGTACTATCGCGGGAATCACAAACCGATGGTGTAGATGCTGCCACTGAAGAATAATGCCCCGATGATCCATCATCAGCCATACTGCCTGCAAACCACAATTTGTGAGTTTGAATACTGAGTTTTCATGAACTTGTCGATTGCCAAATTTGCAACAATACAAGTAGGGGCAGCTGCCCACTAAAACAAAGAAGGGTGTTGCAAAGCCTCATTTGCCAACCTGTTAGCAGGCCTAGTACGTCCCTTCTCTAAACATATGAGAATTGTAAATTTGCATAAAGGGGTGAGAAATATAATTCAGCCATCTTAATTTCAACTGCCAAGGTGGCAAGTAGGATGGATTCAAAAAACATTGAACCATAGGAAAGGAACCTATTTCAAAGGAAGCTTATTGACATGAACTTGTCACCTTAAATTACCGAGGGTTGTTTTCTTCATCATCACCAATGAAATTGTCCTCTATGATGTCATCATGTAATGCTGTCGTTGAAGTGTTTTCATTCATTCTTGCGGCAAAGATTAACGGATCATCATAAGAATCCACGTCCTGATTAAGTTTTTTTGGAACATCCAACACAACATGCCACTCATCCATAGGCCGACTTTGATCTTTGCAATAGAAGACTTGATAAGCTTCAGAAGCAAGAATAAACGGCTCATCCATTTCTTTTGTCTTTCTTTGCAATTTTTTTAGATTAACATATCTCAAGTTTGTTTCTGGATCAACTCTTTGACTGTTTGCGTCTAAACTCACCCAATCACAATTGAATACCACTACTTTTAAGTCATGGTAATCTAGTTCTAAAATTTGTTTGACGATGCCATAGTAAGTGACCTCCTGAGTTACAAGTCTAGTGTCCTTGATACTAGACCTAAACTTGGCAATAGCTTTTGTGGAGACCCCGCTGTTCTGTGTTGTTTTGGTCATTTCTGAATCCGCTGTACAAAAAACAAATCCATTTATTGCATATGCAATGTATGAAATAGCTTCGAACTTAGGTCAATCAGCAATCCTTTTCAAGACACTATTTTCCTCATTCAGTAATTGTTGTCTAAGCCAAGGAATGTAATCCATTGGCTTTTCTGCTCTTATGGGCCGTCTCCAATGTTGACATTGTGATGGGTGTTCCCGTACGTAACTATCATATTTCCTGCACATAAATTGACTGTTGACATTAGATGTGTTATAGGGTTTTTTTTTTTAAGCCAAGAACCGAAAGATTAATTAGGTTTTTTCTTACTCTTCCCAAACGATATTCTCCTTAGACATGCGTAATACCCATTTACGTGCTTGCTGGTACTGCACAGTGTCAAGATATTCAATCTTTCCCTTTTTATCGATCGGGAAGGCACATTCACGATCATCGTCCAGCCACGTTTCCCGTCCTTGTTTATGGCTTCCCTTTGTACCATCAGGCATGTAATTCATGGCATACATCATTGCCTCATCCAGAAGGAAGCACTCTGAAATAGAACCCTCTGGATAGGTATGATTCACTACGTATCGTTTGTATGTTTTCATCATCCTGTCACATGTCTATTTAATAAGATCTCAACAGTGAACATGAGTAAGGGAGAACAAAAAATTAAAAAAATAACTTTAAGTATAAATTTGTCTTACCGCTCAAAAGGATACATCCATCGATATCTAACAGGCCCGCCTACTTGTGCCTCCTCTGCCAAGTGCACAACGAGGTGCATCATAGATACGAAGAATGAGGGTGGGAAGTATTTTTCGAACACACATAATGTTTCCACAATGCTAACTTTCATCTTCGCCAATTCTTCATGATTGATACTCTTTGAACACAACACATTAAAAAATATCGATAATTGTTGAATAGCAGCACGTAATGGCCTGTGACCTTCAAATGCGTGCATCAATATCACCGGTAATAGTTGTTGCATGAGAATGTGATAATCATGGGACTTAAGGTTTTTTAGCTCCAAAGTATCCAAGCTAACATTATGTCTCCAATTCCCACTATACCCAATAGGAACCTTCAAATGGTATAAGGTTTTACATATCAATTCTTTCTCCGATCGGGATAGCGTGTAAGGAGCATCTGGATAGGTCAACTTGCCGTTCTTTTCCACAGGCCACAATTTTTTCTTAATCTTCATCTCTTTTAGGTCTTGGCGGGCTTGGAGACCATCTTTTGTCTTTCCCTTTACGTTCATGATTGTTCCAATTAGAATCTCTGCCACATTTTTCTCAATGTGCATCACATCCAGGTTATGACGAATGGGTAGATCCTATAGAAAATTATATATTCTTATTAGTATGCAAGCCTTTTATACCATGTTACTGTAAATATAAGATACATGAATGTCAAACATACCTTCCAGTATGGCAAGTCAAAAGAGATTGATCTCTTCGACCATGCAGTGGAATCACACTTATCAGTAGACCTCTTCCTCTTCTTACTCTTTCCAAAATTTGTTTGAATAGTCTCCATTTTGTTTAACACTTCTGATCCACTCAAACGCCTTGGATGCCTCCTATTTTCTTCATTTCCATTAAATTGTGATTTTTGACTCCGGAAAGGATGTCTTAGATTTGGTAGGAATCTTCTATGCTCCATGTAAGCACACTTCTTTCCACGGTTTAGCCACAATGAATTTGTCCCTTCACCACACACAGGACAACCAAGCTTTCCTGCAGTTCTACAACCCGATAAATGACCATATGCCGGAAAATCATGTATAGCCCATAGGAGAATTGCTTTCATTGTGAACCTACTCTTACTGTAAGAGTCATATGTTGTGGTTCCAATGGACCACAATTCATTCAACTCTTCGATCAATGGTTGCAAATAAATGTCAATATCATGCCCTGGACCTTTCTTTCCCGGAATCAACAATGTTAGCATTGTGAATTCCTTACGCATGCAAAGGGATGGAGGAAGATTATATGGAACAATCATAACAGGCCAGCAACTATAAGCATTGGTCATGGTCCCAAAGGGATTGAATCCATCTGTTGCAAGTCCTAATCTAACATTACGCGCCTCGGAAGCAAACCCGGAACTTTTACGATCAACTTCTTTCCAACATGATGAATCCACCGGATGACGCATGATTGAGTCGTTTGGTACCGAGCTTGCATTTGCATGCCATGTCATGCTCTTTACAATCCACGGTACACTATACAATCTTTGCAACCTAGGTGTCAATGGAAAGTACTTTAGTTTCTTCCAAGGCAAACGTGTACTTCTTGTCTTCGAGGGGTTTACCGGTTTCCATCTGCTAAGCTCACACTTTGGACAAGTATCCCTATTCTCATACTCTTTCCAAAAAAGTACGCAATCGTTGCGGCATGCATGTATAATCTTCTGCTCCATACGCAACGACTTGATCATCTTCTTGGCATTGTAGGTATTATCCGGAAAACTGTTGTGTTTTGGCAGAATCTTTTTTATCATTTGTAATAACTCAGTAAAACTCTCTTTTGACCACTTATGTCTAGTCTTCATGCTCAACAATCCAACTGTCACTGACAATTTCGTATCTTCAATTTGACATAAAGGATATAATGGTTGTATGGCGTCCTCCATTAACTTCTTGTATTGGA
This sequence comes from Cinnamomum chago, assembly GCA_038049695.1. Classification (NCBI taxonomy): domain Eukaryota; kingdom Viridiplantae; phylum Streptophyta; class Magnoliopsida; order Laurales; family Lauraceae; genus Cinnamomum; species Cinnamomum chago. The sequence continues at coordinate 89,337,491 of CP142452.1, read as the reverse complement.
TATTCTCCGGTGATTTATCCTGATCTTGAACATCTTCCTCATAATTATCTTCATCCATGCATGCAGTTGCATTACCCCCCATATGAGATTCAATGTTGTCTTCAATAGGAACACATGCGAACACATTATTCACCATATCAACCATTCTTGGAAATGCATCTTCATCGTGGTTAGTGGAATCCATGCTTAAACAACTTGGGGGATAGATTTCTCCATGGTGGGTCCATATCGTGTAAGATATATCGACACCATCACATATCAAATGTTCACGAATATCTCTTAATGTCTTCTTGCCTCCTACTATATTACGACATTTTACACAAGGACAACAATACCAATCATCACCTCCTAAGTTTTCTTTATTAGCTCTTAAGAACTCTAAGAATTCTTCAACCCCCTGTAAGTATTCAGTAGATAACCTTGGTGCAGTCATCCACTCCTTGTTCGAGGCCATATTCTGGAAAATAACCATTAGTAATTAAATTAAAAAATAACACATCATAATTCATCCTTTTTGGAACATCTCCATTTTTATATGCTTTGGAAATTGAATATTCATATCATTACTCTAGTAAAAACGTTGGAGCAGAATCAAGGTTCCATCTATATCTATGCCTATATCCTAAACTTCTCACCTCTTTAGTGTCCTAAACCATTTAAAAATGGACCTCATATATTACAAGAATACACAAAATCATGTCTATATATATTTATTTATATATATCCACACACACATACATGGACAATTTTCTTTCATTTATATTAATGATCACATCCAGAAGGGGATTCACTTTCACTTATGTAGATAGGATAACTTCTTTATTAATAAACCTATAATCATACCATAGATAGGCAAGTGCTAATTGGGCCAATCAAAACCCAAGTCCAGCACAAACCCGTCAAAACAAATCATAAAACCAACCCCCATTAGAGTAAAAGGTTGTATACTTTGCCATTCTGTACTTATAACCTCAGAGCAAATATAAAAGAGTAAAAGAAGACAATTAATACTACCAAAGCTGCAGCAAACATCCTGTTCATAAAGCAATCAAATATTAATGAAAAAAAGCAGTCCCACAAATTTTCTAGGTGTGAGATCCGACTGTGAGGTCAATCCTGAATAATGTTAAATTGGGTCTGATGGCAATTCTCAAGGACAGTGAGAGTTCAAGGGATGAGATCACAGCTAGGCCACTATGGATTCTCATGCAGGTCGCCTAACTAAAAAGAAAAACAGTGACTTAAGGAGAGAGTAAACTAGAAAAGGGAGACAGGAAAGAGATAATTAGAAAAGGGAGCCAGAGGGAGAATTAAAAAAACAAAACAATTGAAAACAAAACCAAAAAAGGCAAATGGTTGGAAGCAACAACATTCTAAGCTGAAAACAACCCTCTTTCATTGCATTTTTTTGCACAGAGGGAGAGAGAGGGAGAGAGAGAGAGAATTTGTCTCAGAGCTTTGAGTTTCCCTTTCTCCCCTCCATTCATTTACGTTAGAGAGAAAGTCATACCTCTCTCTTTCTCTCTCTCATATAGCCACTGTGGCTACTGCAAGGAATCTGCCATCTGATTCTGGGGCATTTGGAGAGTGGGTGGCCTCTTCTTCCACTGCCAGTTGCAGCAAAGCAGGTGAAGATCTCTGCCTAGGCGCTGGAACATGGCCTACCACTCGCCCCATCACCCTCCCTGATCTGGGCATGGTTGGCCTCATCTTCCCACATCTCCAATATCAACAACCTGACCACATCTTCTCAGATCAGCGAATCAACAACATCACCAACACCCACAATTCCAACAACAACACACCTGCACTTGGTGTGGGTGTTCTCTCCACTGCTAATACAGTCCAAGAGAGTGGAAGTCGAGAGACTCATCTGTGGCAAAGCCACCTCAATTTCCTAAAGAAACCAGTTTGTGATGTTTTCAACACTAGCAATCCTTCTAGTGGGATTGGTCAGATCACTTGTAAAGACTGTGGGAACCAAGCAAAGAAGGATTGTAGTCACAGGCGGTGTAGGAAAATTAACAAAATTCTAAAGCCCTGGCTCTGATAAATCGACAGAGAAATGCATTGAAATCAAAATACAAGAATATAATCCAAACTGCCTACAACTTATCCATCAAAGAAAAGGGAAATGCACGAATCAAAACCTAAAAAAATCAAGTGAAACTTTTCAGGGTTTTTCAAACAACACACAGAAGAAGCACCAAATTGCATCAGCACAAATTTTAGATAGGGCCTATGGGTGAATGACATGAGGGAGTTGAGTAATAAGCCTAGTTTTGGAGGTGTGGGTTCTTTGATTTGAGTTGATGATGATGATTGTATGCATAGATGATGAAAGGGTAAGAGGAGGAAGGAATAAAGAACCTGCCAAACTCTGGGGAGTCTATTCTTTTTTTTGCTAAATGGTATATTTGTATTAGAAGGGAAAGGGGGCAAAGCCCCCAGGAGAAGGAGAAGAAAAAATACAACCATATGGCAATAAGCAAAACAAAAAGGCCATCTCTAAATAAAGGATGGATAGAGCAGGGAGCAAAACAGCAGGAACTAAGAACAAAGATGAACAGGAAACCAAGCAACAAAAAAAGAAAAAAACAAAAATACTAATCAACTTGAAGCTCTACGGAAGCAACTGTGACTTGCTGCAGCAATTCACTATCAGGACAGAGATGATCCCCTAGCTGAACAGAGCAGCGGGAGCAGCACAGAACAAAAAAAAAAAAAAAACCAAGGCTGAGAGCTGAGCACAGGAAGAAACAGAAAGGCTGAAATGGGAGGAAAAGATCCAACTCTTTGCCCAGAACAAAGAGGAAAAGATCCGGATCACAGCCCAAGAAAAACCTGAAACTGCACTACAAAATCCATCACAACAGCAACTAAGAGCAACTCAGCAAAAAGAAGAGAGCCACCACCAAACAAACTGCATTCAAGGCATTGCAGGCGCTGCTCACAGCAAGACTCTACTAAAGGAAAACCAAACCACCACATACAAAATGGAGCTCTGAACAGGGCTGGAACTTCCCCAAACCACTGAAGAGCTCTGAGAAAACCAGGGAAGCAGCCGCTACAAGGCCCCACCACAACAGAAATTACCACTGCTAAGCAGCTCCAGCAACCCAGAAATCGGACAGCACAAAGGAGCCTACACAAAGAAAAAGGCACACTCTTCACAGCCACCACAACTCTAATCTCCAATAACTAAAACCAGCCACTGAGAAAATGAGCAGATCAAACCTCCCCGGAAGCTATAGAACAGAGAGGGAAGGGAACCTCTGGCCAGAGACTGAAGCAGAACACTGGGAGACAAAAAAAAACTGCCAATACCTCTGGGGAGTCTATTATTGGCGTTTGCTTTTCAGGTGGGTGTGAGTTTAATACTCTTTCATACCAATCCACCAGAATCGTGTTTTTCACCCAAATGCTCCCATCCCATATGCAACATGCATGAATGACCGATTTCCTACCAAGATTTCTTCATGTTAGGAAATGGGTTTCTCTTAGTACATGAAACCCATTTCCTAACATGACGAAATCTTCTTCATACAGTTTTACTGAAATTTGCTCTTACTCCCATGAATACCCACATGAAACCCATATCCTATCTTCATCAGATTCTCATATTCAGTTGAGAACTCAAACTCACAAAAGATAAAGAGAGAAATCGAACAGAAAATCCATAAAACTCTAAAAACTTCGTACCTTGGAGATGCCGGAGATACAAAGAGAGAGGAGGTCCAGAAAACTGAAGACGAAGAAGACAAAGGATGGGCTCGTTGCTTTGGAGAAGCAGAGGATGGGCTCGTTGCTTTGGGTTGAGGAAGTTCAGAAAAATGAAAATGGAGAAGACAGGGGATGGGCTCGCTGCTTTGGAGACAAAGCCAGAGAAGGTCTAGAGAAATGAAGACGGAGAAGAGAGAGGATGAGCTCGTTGCTTTGGAGATGCTGGAGAGATGAAAATGAAGGAGGAGATGGGAGATGAGAAGGGTTAGGGTCCAACCATTTGCGACCTTGATGGAGGAGCCTTGATGGAGGAGGAATCGTCTATTGGAAGAGAGGGGAGGTGAGGGGTGAGGGGTTTCGTTTTTGGAGGGAGGGGAGGGAGTTTTTTTTTGGAGGGAGGGGAGGGATTTTTTTGGAGGGAGGGAGCGTTGGGTTTGCTGGGGTAACAGTGGTGAGATGATGTTTAGTTTTGTTAACTTAAAAGATGAGAGGCTGCCCATGACCGTCGTCGATTTAAAATAATCCGTCACAAAAATGTGACGGCCCTAGTGAGTCGACCACACAGTGATACATGAGTCGGGAATTTCAACTTTTGACGTAGTGCACTTGCATGCGATTTTTTTTCACCCCATATGAAAGAATCATGAGCCTCTACTTAAAAGATACTGTCCCTCCCCTTGTTTTTTTAATACGACACTTGGCTTAGTTTGTGAAGCCTACTTCCATAAGAATCATGAGGACTCCTACGATCTATTCAATGGGTCATTAAACATTATTGTTTGTCTAGTCTAAAGCTATAAAATAGGTTGTCAATAAATGAAGGGCAATATTCTATTTTGACCATTCATTTCATCATCATAGACTGAAAATTCATTAGCATTTGTGGAACCTGATCTTTTTCTAAATTGATAGGTTCAAAGACCTGCTTATATGTTGCAGGGCTACGAGAGACCTACAAATTATGCCCTAGGCCTCATTTTAAAAAGATTAGAATGAATACCTATAAAGGCATGTAGGTATTCACAAACACGCGCGGCTTGGATTGTAAATGAATTGTGATCAGGTCAGGTTCATTGTGGACCCGATCCTGACCCGATTACTATTATGGGTGTATGATCCAGACCCTAACACTCACAACAGACATGTCATGTATCAGCCCTAGAACCAATAGCGTTTGAGTCAATTGGACGGGGACCTGACTTCATACCTGATTCATGGCAAACTTTGTTAACATTATATATTATATATTTCATTACATAATATACAATTCCGTTAATATAATACATTATCAATATAAATATTTTTTGCTAGGTTGGCCTATTGCCAAGAGTGATACTATTCACCTGAGGACTCAAGAACTGATATGCAGGCATGTATATGTGATGCTTAGATGCCAACACCACTCAACTATGAGTGTGTTGGCCATCATTAATATATTTATTTATATTGCATATAACTTACAATAGCAAGTACAATACGTTTTGAGATAATACCTTATTGTACATTAGTTTTATTATACATGAAGGTATCGGGTCCGTACCGGATATGTTAATTGGACCCAAACTAATTATCAAACTTGTCTTATAAATAATTGGTTTCATGCCTATATTTTTTTGGGTCCGGTCATAGAGGAGACAGGGTAATTGGAGGTCTATTAACAATCTCTTTTGGATTCGTAATAGGCGGGCTTCCCGCGACAATGTTTCTTCTGGTTGAATCTTCACTAGGGATATATGGTGGTCAATTTTACCGTGGGACCAACTATTCTAGTGAATTGGAATAGATCATAGCTATCATGATCACTGCACTGCAATTTATCTCTACCTAAATTGTATTGCATTCCGCCTTAATAGATTACTATATCTCTAGATATAGATAGAGATGTAAATGGGCCATCGATTCTCTGATTACCCGAAGGTTTCAATCCATTAAAAACCGGGTTTGGGTCCTTATTTAGGTCCCGATAAATAAATCGGTCCGGGTTCAGTTTCACCTTGGTTTAGACCCGTGGGCCCGAGACCCGACATATTACCTAAATTTCGAAAATCTCTCCTAAAAGTTATATATTTTTAATATTATTCTCTACTTAGATTCGGACCCGTCCCATATATAGTTATGGTTCTAGTTCCGGTTCCGGAGTCAAAAATCTTGTTTTGAAATAGATTCGGATTCAGATCCAGTTCCACCTTTTCTTTAATGGTTCCGGTTCCAAGTCTACCATAGACCCGGAGAGGAGCCGACCCATTTACAACCCTAGATATAGACTTCGTTTTTTTTTTTTCCTCTCGAAATTAAAGAATGTTGGCACGCTTTGATGAGTACTTATGTGCCCTCTGAAATCTCTTCCTCAATCCTACAGTATTTCTCCTAAATTCTATATCCCACGTGGGGTCCTACTTTAAAACTCTTTATTTGTTAAAGTTGGAAATAAGTCTCCTTATTAAGTACTAAGGAGACGACACCCGGTGGAATGTGGGGAAGGGAACAAGAGGACGAGAGGGTGGGATGTGGGGAACCAGGGGATTGGATTTATCAATGTGGGGCTCCACTATATATAAAAAAAAAAAAAGAAAGAAAGATAGAGAGCTCTAAAAAGAGCGCAGATACTAATATTTCGATTTGAAACGAAATGGATCAATTTAAATACGTGCAAGGCCATCCTTCGAAAACCAATTCAAAGGGTTTTTTTCCTGCTAGGTTGGTCAAATGGTTAGGATTAATTATTCAAATTTGAATGCCCATAAATTGATCTGTGGATATATGTGTGATATCAATGTGGCAACACCATTTAATTATGAGTATGTTGGCTTTAAAAATATTACATCCCGGTCGTGAAATTATCCCGCCTAGAATAACCCCCGAGGTGTGACATGCGCACTCTCTGTGAAACCGTACCTATCTTGGGGTCAAATAATAAATCACGAAGGATAAAATTCCAGTATCCACATGTGAAGCTTGCCCACTAACACCTATCGAATTATATTAGTGGAATTTTATCCTTCAATTTCGCATTTGACTGGAGAAATATACGATTTTATAGGAGTACGCGTATCACACCTTGAAATTACTTGCTAAGTAATTTCGAGAACGTACATAACTGAAAGTCTATTTAGATTTTAACTTTTTTTTAGAAAAAAGTTGATAAGACTGCTGTCCTAAATTGACCCACCGACCAAAGGCAAATGAGGGACGAGACCAACAGACCAAAGGCAAATGAGTGTGTTGGCGTCAAAAGTATTACATCCCGTTCTTGAAATTACCTCACCTTGGATAACTCCCGACGTGTGACACGCATACTACCCGTGAAATCATACTATCTCGGGTCAAATACGAAATCACGAAGAATAAAATTCCAATATCCATATGTGAGGCCTGCCCACTGACAACTCTCGAATCATATTAGTGGAATTTTATCCCTTGATTTCGTATTTGACCCGAGACACACAGGAGTATGCTTGTCATATTGTGAAGTTACATGCCCAAGTAATTTTGGGACCGGACATTGTGTGACCCTATCTTTTTTTTCGGTATACGAAATTCGAGCGTTACAAACATGACCGAAAGTCTATTTGAATTTGAACTTTTTTTTGAAAAGAAGTCTGATATGACTGCTGTCCTGAACCGACCAACCGACCAAAGGCAAATGAGAGAAACGATCACAAAGAAATAAATGTTTGTGCGTTTTTCCTTTCGCTTTTTTGAATGGAAAAGAGAGATCCATTCAACAGAAATCAGAGACAAAGAAAACGGAAAGGAAGACCCGGCCGGGAGAGAAAACATGATTCACCATGTCGGTGCAAAGACTTTGCAGGGTGCCAGCAACATGAATTCATGTGAGACAAACATCTACTCATATAGTATTGATATGTAGTATATATTCATGGATGTAATCAAGTTTTTGTAGAAAATTTTAAGAGATGTGTAGTGCAGTGGCATTTATTTAAGTTGTGGACTGCTTGAACCTTTCAACGGTTTTACATCTGCATGCAAGTTCTAAGATCTTTCTATAATAATGGCGAAAGAAGACGAAACAATAAATGAAAGCACTATATAAACAACTGCAGTGAAGCTCTCTACTCACCTCTCTCCATGTCCAGGAACTAGAGAGCTCCAGTCGATATGTCTCCAACAATTCTTTTACTTGTCGTTGTGCTTTTCTTCTGTGATTCCCCTGCTCACTCATTTTCCTTCAATTTCTCTATTTTTGATCCGTCCGAAAATGTAATTCTCTACGAGGGTGATGCCTCGAATTTTAATGATTCCATCCAACTCAACCGAGTTGATGATATAGAACGTGTGGGACGAGCAACTTTGGTCAAACATATCCACTTTAAAGATGGTGCTACCCGAAGCCTGTCAGATTTCACCACCCATTTCTCTTTTACAATCGACGTGATGAATTCTTCTGTCTACAGCGATGGTCTCACCTTCTTCCTTTCTCCGCCTTCTTTTCAACTCCCACCCAATTCGGCTGGTGGATATCTAGGCCTCTGTAATAGCACAACCTATAACCTCAGCTCAAGAAACCGTTTTGTTGCGGTCGAATTCGACACTTATGTCGATGAGTGGGATCCAAATGTTCAACATATTGGAATCATTATTAATTCCATGGCTCCAGTTGCACATGTGAGTTGGAATGCTAGCTTGCACAGTGGGCAGGTTGCTAATGCTTGGATTCATTACAATGCTACAGCTAAGTTGTTGAGTATAGTTGTAACATATGAAAATAACCCCTCTTCTAGTAGTAACTATGATCTTTCATATCAAGTTGATTTAATGCAGGTTTTACCAGATTGGGTCCTGGTAGGATTCACAGGAAGCACGAGTAGTTTCGTAGAGAAACACATGATTCATTCATGGGAATTCAGTTCGACTTTGACACTAAAGGAAGCAGGGAAAACAACTTCTATACTTGATAGGAAGAAAGCAAGAAAGTTCATATGGGAGGTGATAATGGTGATTGTTGTGGCTGTTTTGTTGGGTGGGGTCGGAATAGGTTCAGTGATGGTAGTGAAGAGGAAGAGAAGACGAGCAATGGAAGAAAATGTCACTCTCACATCCATGAATAGTGTCTTTCAAAGAGGAGCAGGGCCTATGCGGTTCTCATATGAAGTGTTGGCTTCAGCTACAAGTAATTTCTCAGATGAAAAGAAGTTGGGGCATGGAGGGTTTGGAGATGTGTACAAGCGGTTCTTGATCGATCTAGATATGGTGGTGGCCGTGAAGAAAATCTCCAGGCGATCCAAACAAGGCAAAAAGGAGTACATAACTGAAGTAAAGATCTTTAGCCAGTTAAGACATCGTAATCTAGTGCAGCTTGTTGGTTGGTGCCATGATCGAGGAGAGTTCCTACTAGTATACGAGTTCATGCCCAATGGAAGCCTTGATTCTCATCTCTTCGGCAAGAGAAGCCCTCCTCTTACATGGGCAATTAGATACAAGATAGCAACAGGGCTAGCCTCGGCATTGCTTTATCTTCACGAGGAATGGGACCAATGCGTGGTGCACAGGGACATCAAATCGAGCAATGTGATGTTAGATTCTGGTTTCAATACCAAGCTCGGAGACTTTGGTCTTGCAAGGCTCGTGGACGATGAGTTGGGTGCCCAAACGACTGCACTGGCAGGAACATTTGGCTACTTGGCACCTGAATGCGTCGTCACTGGGAAGGCCAGCAAGGAATCAGACGTCTATAGCTTTGGAGTTGTAGCCTTGGAAATTGCATGTGGGTGGAAACCCCTGGAAAGCTCTGAAGATGAACCAATGATGAGGCTGGTAGAGTGGGTCTGGGAGCTCCATGAAAATGGAAGGCTCCTTGAAGCTGCTGACAACAGATTGAGGAGAGATTATGATGAAAAACAGATGGAGTGTTTGATGATGGTTGGGTTGTGGTGTGCTCAACCAGACCCCAGTTCAAGGCCTTCGATCAGGCAAGTGATGCGCGTTCTTAATATGGAGGAAGCAATGCCAGTTCTTCCAAACAGAATGCCCGGTCCCATGACCATTTATAACATTCCATCCGAAACAGTTTACTCCAATCCTCCCTCAATGTCAAGTGTTGGCTCAGGCCGATGATCTCTCTCTCGTGAATCCATCTCTCACTATAGAATGAGGGACACTTACATGGCTTTCCCTCTTTGCACATGAACTTTCTCGTTTTTTTTTTTTTTTTTTTTTTGTATATGACCATATATGGCTTTTCTACTTTTGTAAATGAATATTTCTAATTATGTAACTATCTCTCACCTTATAATGAATGATTGATGCACTTGAATATTTTTCATCATTATGTATGTTGATTTAGTTTCATAGAGCTTTTTATTTTGTAAGTTTCTATTGTTTTTATTGTGATGTATCCTTGGAATGAGACCTGTAATCCATGCAGTCGTCATGGTCGAACACCTGCAAATCAACTATTACTTTTACTCATTGCAAATTTACATGACCAATGTAACTTTAGCATGTGGATGTCCTACATCAAGAACCTCAATTATAGTGTTTTATAGTGCTTAATTAGATGCATGGAAGATATATACGTCATTGTGAAGAAGTGGAAAGATAATGGGGTTGGCGTGTGTGGGGCCACGTAGACCCAACAAGTGGATTCTTGAGTGAGGGATCTTTGCAACATTTAATTTTTGTCCACCATCTGGTTCCAGGGACCGAACCAGGATACAGGCATTTTGGGATTGGGAGTGGTATGCTATAATAAGTTTCCTTAGCTAACCAGTCTAACCAAAACCTAGATGCATTATATAAAGGCCACCAGGTGGAAGCCCAATCCTCTAGAGTAAAACGCTATTCAGCCATGTGTGTGATCAGCGATCGCGAATAGTACCAATTATATCTGACACAGGCGTTATCCTAGAGCTCTTCCAAGTGAGCCCATTTATCTCTTGGGCCTTAAATTCAGGTCTGGATCCAGGTCATGGGTCTAAAATCAGGAACAAAATGCGCCCATTTGCAAATTATAATACACTCCTTGTATTAAATAGTTTGGGCCGGGCCGGGCCAGGCCTTTAGGAAATATAGACCTCCATACCTGAGATGGAGGAAAGCAGCAATGAAAACAGTTCAGACAAATCCGAAGATAGAATCTACTCCAATCAAGTTGAGATTTCACAGAAATGAAGAGTTCTTAAACCTCTAAAGCCCTAGATATCAATAGAATCAGCAAGAAGTTTAACCAGCTAGCAATGATGCCAAAAATTTAAGCCTGGCTACACCCTAGCTACAAGCCTAAAAATAGAGCCAAATCCAGCCCAGTGTGGGCTGGGTCTGACTCGGCCCTTTGGCGCTCATACCTGAGACTAGTTTCAGATGTTATGGTCAAACCACCTCTCTTACGTCGATGGATGGTAGAAAGCAATGCTCATGCTAACAAACCAACCTTTTCAGATAAAGAAAGGGTCTCATGGGCCAGACAAGTGGGAGTTTGGCCCAAGGTTGGCTCCCATGGGCACTAATTTTAGGCCGTGGGCTGGATGCAGACCAAAAGTTTCTATATTGATAGTCAAACAAACAGAGAGTTTATTTATGATTAAAGGCCCACCTCAACACTACATTTTTCCGAATGGGCTGAGCCTAAGCCTGACTATTAGGCCCATGGCCTTGAACTAGGCTTGAATATAAACCTGACGTGATCAAACGGTCTACGTTTTGGACAAGCTTGACCTCAGCCAATGAAAACACAAATCAAAAGGCCAAAGGAGAAATGACACATGTAGGTGGCCCACGTACATCACCATATCCAAGAGGGATTTGTGAACAAAATACCAGCTTTGACATTGTTCGCCACCTGATTTGGAAGACGAGAAAAAAAAAGGAGTAAATGGTGAAAACCAAAACAAGGGAACGACTCAACTAAACTACACATCCCTAAATCTGATGGCTTTTATTTTTCGTTTGACAATTATCAAATCCTCAATTGTCCCTTGTAGCTAGTAAAGCAAATGGGCCTGTCTCAAATGCTACAAGCCCACTTTCAAGCTTTCACCCAGTTAGTTGGGCACCCCGCCTTTCACCAATATAAGTACTAGGATTGCTAGATGCCCATGTCTCTCCTTCCTCGGATGTGCGAGTCTTCCCTCCATAAGTGTGTGGTGCCCTCTCTTTATATATATGCAAGTACTCCCTCTACATGTGTGCAAGTGTCTACTCCTCACCTACCAGAGTTCTTTCTCTACATTTGCACGGGTGCTATTACGAGTCCCAAACCCTTTAGCTTGGGTGGGGATGTAAATGAGTCTCCGATTCTCCGATTACCTGGAGGTTACGACACATTAAAAACCGAGTCTAGGTCCTTATTTAGGCCCCGATAAGTAAATGAGCGCGGGTCTGGTTCCACCTTGGTTCGGACGCGTAGATCCGACACCCGACATATTATCTCAATTTTTGAAAATCTCTCCTAAAACTATATTTTTTTAATATCATTCTCTATTTAAATGCGGACCCGGATCCAGACCCGTCCTATATATGGTTCCGGTTCTGGAGCCAAGAAACCGGTTACGAAATGGTTCCATGTCCCAATCCAATTCCACATTTTCCTTAATGGTTTCGGTTCCAGGTCCACTACGGACTCGGGAAAAAACCAACCCGTTTACAATCCTGGCACTCATAAACAAATTTTTTAAAAGCATTCATCATGCTGATTTTTCCATAAGATATGACAAAAGGACACCATTCAATGTGGAACCTGGCCATCCGATTTCATTTAAATTCCATGGCACGTTGCTTGACTTGAGTTGACTAAACTGTTAGGAGAGCAACACTGGTCATGTACAGCTCTAACCAAGGTCAATTTGAACATGTGAGTATAAAATAAGTTTTTTTTTTTATAAATCACATTGTTGGTTGATACTTATTTTTCAAGAAATCAATACACAGAATGTTGGCGTGATATTCGAGTTGAATTCCTTTTATCACTCACATGCAAATACATATAATTATCATGTGTCTATGGAGACTATTATTTTATTATTTCAGCTGAAAATGAAATGATCATTTACATGTACAACTCGCCGAAAAACCTGTACGTATGTGTTCGTTGTTCCTTTGCTGATTAGAGGAGTTATGGTGTGATATATATATATATATATATATATATATATATATATATATATGAGAGCTTCTCTCCTCAGCGTTAGCTGAGGAGAGCGTCCGCTCATCACGTGTGTATCCCAGCTACGTTAACAGATTTCAAATGTTTTACGTGTGGAGCCCGCCCATCCCATTTTCGTTTCCCCGCTCTCCATCATAGGCCAAAATCAAATCCCACCTTCCAAAAGAGGCATATAACTCATTTCCTTCGCTGCTGCACGGGCTCTCCCCTCTCTCTTCGTTTCGCCCTGAACCCATTTCCTTCGCTGGAGGCATGAATCCTCTCTCGCGCGATCGATTCTCTCCGGCGAGACTGTCCTCTCTCCGATGACGCTCCTCTCCTCAGGCTTGAGCTTTTCTCTCCAGCGCCCTTTCCCCATTTCCATCTCTCTCTCCATTCCTTTTGTTAGCCACGGACGGACGCGATCCGTTCTCTCCTGCAACCCATTTCCTTCGAAAAAAAGGAATAGAAAAAACGAAGGAGGAGAAGGAAACCCAGTCGCTCGATTTCTATGGGTAGTTCTGTCTCCCTCTCTCTGCAACCTGCCCCTCCCCAGTCTTTCTATATCTTATTTTTTCTCTCTTTCTCTATCCCTCTCTCAATCTGCTCTCCTCCACAGTCGATTCTCTCTGTGTGCGCCCAGCCAACACCTACTACTAGTAGTCTCTCTCCAGATTTTTCTAGGGTTTCAGGATTTTAATGAAGGGTTAGGAGTTGGGGATTTTGAGTTTTTTGGATTGATATGGAGGTTATGGTGTTAAGGATTTTGAAGTTTTGGGGATCCCTTTCTATGTTTCTCACCTCCCATATCTCTCTCATTAGTGTTTACATTTGGTGGACACCATCAGCGATTTTGTTTTTCTTTTTTCCTACTTCTTGAATCTGAACCATTCAAAAACTCGATCATTTTCCTTTTATGTTTGACTGTTCACTTTTAAGGTTTCCCACATTCCCGTTTAGTTGAACGAAACTTAGGATGTTCCAGAAGAAGAATATTGACTTATGGCATAGTGTTTATCAGATCAAATTAATAAGACGAATTTTCTATAATAATAAAAAAAAACACAAATTGATCTGTTGGTGAGTTTAGTATCGTTTGATTGAAAGATTTAAGAAAGGCCTGAGCTGTTAGCTGTTGCTAACAGTAGATGTCACGTCCTCCAAAATACGAATTGGGAAAAAACCCTGAGAAGTGCTGTTGAACGAAAAGGGTTAGGGAATTTGTAGTCTGGGTGGTGCACTTTGGACTCGTTTTATCGATGTAGGTTTTACGCCTATAGATATTAGGGATAAAGCTGTACGTATACCTTCTGGTTTTTTTTTTGGTATCCCAGCTAAAAAGGGCTTGGACCCAAGAGACTCCACACAAGTGGGAAAATAAGTCCACACTAGTGGGAAGAGTGGCATACCTTGTGATAAAGGGGTAGATGAAACCTCAACTATTTATATATATGAAGCGAGATTTCAAATTGAAATCACTTCCAATTGATTTTGACCAGTTTAATTTAGTTTGACCCTAGAAAACGGGTACTAGGATCGGATCGGGGTAATTTACATCGGGTCAGAGATGAGCACACTTTTTAGAACCAACTCGACCCGTGTATTTTTAAAAATTAATTTGGTTTGTGCCGAGACTTGAACTCAAGACAATATGGATTTTAAAGGAAGAACCCTACCATTACACCACAAAGAATCTTTTTGCTAATAGTTATCAACAAAAACTTAAAAATAGTTAATGAGACAGGGACTAGGCGCCCCCACTTTGGAATATTGACCGTGAGTTGGAATTTATGTACGAGGTATTTATAAAAATAACTATATTTTTAGAATATTGACCCCTATAAATACTGTTGTTATTATTTTCATACTTATGCATTGTACTTTAAGCATAAATGATCAAACTTTTGAAAAAACTATTTATATGATTTCCTATATAGTCATTAATTTTCTATTACAATTATTTTACAATAAAACTAAACTCAAATGAATATATAATATATGAATTAATTAACAAAAATAATAAGTTTCATAGTTAATAAGAAATTGACAATATTATTGAAAAAAGAAAAACTTGCTACAACTGCGTGAAGCTAAAGAGGAGGCGAGAAACTTTCCCTGTAACTGTGCTACAATGCACGCTTGCCGAGGGAGAAATGGTGAGTCTGGTTTTTTTTTATTTTTTATGTGTGTGGCTTTACATTTTATAAATTGTGTTGTAAATGGAGTGGAACACTATGATAGACCCCATCTATTAAAAATCACAATCATTCAGGCAAACATCCTTGCTATTTATGAGATACCTCAAATTCTCACCTCATTTTAGGTTATTTCCACAGTCAAATTCATTCTCTGATAAAAAAAAATACAAAATACTTGAGTTTTCCAAATAAAGTCTTTTTTTTTTTTTTGTGATTTGGACTCTCTATCATGCCTTTTGTCTATTAATAAACTCTCAATATTATTCTATATCTATCAAGCAATAGCATTTGAGTGTTAATGGGTCCTAGTGTCTATAAGTGCCACTAATCTAAGGAATTTCAAGTATTTTTGTTTCTTCTGATTATATGATTTTTTTTCTTTCTTTTTAGAATGTGAAATGCTGAATTCTGGGTTGTCTGGTTTATTGAATCCTTAGAGCATCTCCAAGAGATACTTCAAATTTTCATATGCCTTTTTCAAAATGAAGGCTTATGTGGCAAAAAAGGCATATGTAAATTTGAAGTCTCACTTGGACAACTCCAAGAGAGATGTCAAATTATTATTTTATTATTTTTTCATTTAATCATCATTTCCTTTATTACATATATCTTACTTATATTTAATGGGATTTGGTACGATTTAAATATTATTAAAGTAATAAATTATTAAAAAATAAAAAATGCACGAATTGTACTTGAAACTCATTTTTCATTGAAAGGGTAAAATCAAATTACATAATATTATAGTCAATCACAAGCTTCTTCATATTGACCTTGGAAATGCCACAGGTGCTCCACCAGATCGGCTTGGAGTTGAGAATGTGTTATCTTGTCACGAATACGCAAGTGGTTTTGAATGAAATCCTGAAATTCTGCAGTGTGGTCACGTGACACAGGAAGGTCACTGCATTCACCCTCTCGTGCATCGTAATTGGGTGGAAGACTTTGATCGCGTTCATCTTCGATAATCATGTTATGCATTATGATGCATGCCTTCATTATATGTTGAAGTGTTTGACGATCCCAGAAACGAGCAGGCCCACGAACAATTGCAAAACGTGCCTGTAGCACTCCAAACGCACGCTCCACATCCTTCCTTGCGGATTCTTGAGCTGCAGCAAAATTTGTGGCCTTTGGCCCGTTAGGACATGGTATTGTTTTGACAAATGTCGCCCACGATGGATATATGCCATCAGCAAGATAGTAGCCAGTTGTATATTCATGACCATTGATTGAGTAGTTGGCGGAAGGAGCTCGGCCTTCAGCGAGATCGGTAAATATAGGAGATCGATCCAACACATTGATATCATTGTGTGATCCCGGTAGTCCAAAAAATGCATGCCATATCCAAAGATCATACGATGCCACAGCTTCAAGAATCAAAGAAGGCTCGCGGTGGTCTCCACGAGCATACATGCCTTTCCACGCAACTGGACAGTTCTTCCACTTCCAGTGCATACAGTCTATGCTACCCAACATCCCAGGAAACCCGCGTCTCTCACCTTCTGATAACAATCTACAGATGTCAGCATTATTTGGTGTTCTCAAATATTCGTTGCCAAAAACATCAATGATCGCTTGAACAAACTTTTTCAATGATTCTATAGAGGTACTTTCAACGATCCTGACGTAATCGTCCACAGCATCCGCCGCAACTCCATAAGCAAGCATCCTCACCGCAGCTGTGACCTTTTGAAGAGCTGATAAACCAAGATTGCCTGCACAGTTTCTTTTTTGTTGAAAGTATGGGTCATGAGCTTCCACTGCATTTACAATTCGAAGAAAAAGAGGTTTGCGCATTCGAAACCTCCTTCGAAATTGAGAGGGAGTGTAGACAGGGTTTTCACTGAAGTAGTCATTGTAAAGCCTATGATGTCCTGAGATTCGTCCTCTGTGGATGACTGCGTGACCTTGAGTAGAACCACGATGCACTCTCGTTCTCCTTCGTAAGTTTTCTCTTTCTTCTTCCAGAGCAGCCCTACACAACATCTGCAACTCTTCATCCGAATCGGAATTTACGACGGTATGCCATAGCTCATCCGTCGTGTCAGAAGAGGAATCAGTATAATTTTGAGACATCTCCGAAGTGATGAACCAAAGATTTTCCTATTTTGAGATGAAGAGAAGTAAGAAGTTGGAGTGTAAGAAATTTTTTCCAGAATGGTTTGTATATATGAAATATTCCAACGGCTATAAAACGGCTAGTTTTCTCCAACAGCTATAAAACGGCTAGTTTTCTCCAACGGCTATAAAACTGCTAGTTTTCTCTAACGGCTATAAAACGGCTAGTTTTCTCCAACGGCTATAAAACGGCTAGTTTTCTCCAATATTATATTTAAACAAACAATAATTCATTAATTAAAATAAAAAATACATATTAATTCTAAAATAAAATACAATTCAGAAATCACCACCTAACCCTCCTCTCAGAATTTCAATTCTTTTTTTAGCATAGTATTGTTGTTGCTCCTCAGACATATTGGACGTATCCATACTCATGATCTCCATTTCCATATGTATTTGCTTTAATTTCACCTTCTTCTCATCTTGCTCGATTTTTTGCTTAAGAAGCTCTAATTTTTTTTCATCTCTTTCCTTTTTGTCATCCATCATTTTTTGGATGAGATCTGCAACGGGTGTGGGCTCGTTGATAGTGGTTTGCTTCATCTTTCTTTTCTCAGCCTTTCTGCCTGGTGGTCTCGTCATGGGATCATAAGCATAGTTAATTGTCTCATCCTCCTCAATATTTATGGGAGTGCTTGGATTAGAAGATGATGAGTAGCCAGAAGTTGAAGATTTTGCTCTTTTTACAGATGTCTTCTCTAGTACTTGTTGCTGCAGTTGTATCCACTTTGGTTGGTACCTCAACAAGATCCAAGCATGGTCCAAGGTGAATTTTGATCCATATAGATGTTCGTAAATTTTTTTTGCTTCTGCAATCTGAAAATTAAATGTAAGCTCAAATTAAGAAAAAAAAAAGTATTCTCTCACACACACACATATATAATTTTACCTTATCTTGTTCATTCGTGCCACTTTGATTTCTGGAAATAATTGTGGCGAGACATCCACAAAATTTGTTGACAGAAGCTTGAATCTTTTGCCATCGTTGTGACAACATTTTGTCTGTTCGATCACTGGGAAATTGCTTATTGTTGTGATAGTATTCTCCCACTCGTTCCCAAAAAGCCCTAAGTTTTTGCTCGTTTCCATGCACATCATCCAGACTGGTGTTCAACCACGCACCGATGAGAAGACGATCTTCTTCTATACTGAAGCCGGCACCTCGACCAACTGCCTTTTTCTTTGGAGCATCATCAGTAGGGAGTTCAGATGCCTCACCGAAAGATTGTGAATATTGGGTAGAAAAATTAGGAAATTGAGAGAATTGAGAATCCATAGTGTGAATGAGGAAAAAAAAGACTTCAAACACTCATAATTTATAGACATCCAAGCTCAAGAGTTTCACAAATTTTTACAATTTAAAATTACCTATTAAAATTCAAAAAACTAAAAAAAAAAAAATGCAACGGCTATTAATGTATCCGTTTTTAAAACGTTCACTGACTACATCAACTGTGCAAAAAATTGCAACGGATAAAAAGTCCAATCCGTAGCTGACTCCAAACGTTCACTGCCTTCTCCATTTGATTGTATCATGCATTATTATATTAAAAAGAATGAAATGAAGTCTTCTCCATGCTATGCCAAAAAAGGCATACCAGGCCCTATGCCTTTTGCCATGTGGATTTGAAGTAGCTGTTGGAGGGCAGCAACCATGTTATTTTGGACCGTTCCTTGTCCAATCAAGGATAACTTGGACAAAAAGCATAGCTGTTGGAGTTGCTCTTAGTCTTTTTTATTTAATCCACTCTCAATTCTGGGTTGTCTGCTTTCTTTTTTATCTATTGATTTTGATTGTTTACTTTTTTTTTTAAGAATGCGGAACTAATGGTAAAAGGAATCTCCAATAATATTGGTCCATCTAAGTAAAGAATTAAGTTCATTCTTATTATTATCATTTTCTACTTTCTCCAATATAATTCTATTTCTCTATGTCAACAAGAGAACTTTCATTTTTTCCATTCATTTACTTTTAAGTTCATTATATTTGTTTAGAGCAACTTTAATAATTTTTTTTGTTTTCTTTGTGTCTCTTTTTAGTACCGTCTCATGTCTCAATTGCATGCTTATTTTAGATCAGTGTTCAACTCATTTTAAAATGTGAGCACCTTAAGACAATTGGTGCAATTATAAAACATTTCGATTTGAGAGGTAAACCTTTTTTAATTCATTTACTTTTGAGTTCATCATATTTTATTTATGTCATTTTAATATGATTTATATAAAAGAATCACCATTTTAAAATTTCTATAGATTTGCAATATTTTTATGGTTTGTATTTGTATGGTTTTCATAGATTGTGAGTTTCTTCCCCCCCCCCCCCCCCCCCCCCCCCCCCCCCCCTTTTTTTTCAACTTTTGGGTATTGGGTTCTTCTTGGTTTTTTTTTCTTTTGAATAACCTTTTATCATGAGATTTTCTGTGAATTCTCATTTTTCTGTTCTATTTTTTAAATCTTTTTAATACTTATCATTATGAGTTAATTAATTATTTTCCTTCCATTGGGTTCTTTAAGTTCTCTTTGTGAAATCTTTTTATGGATTTTTCTTATTTCTTTTGTGGCTTCATATTTCCATTTTTGAGTATTAGATTATCATAAGTTGGTTTGGTTCTTCTAAATTTCTTTTATCATTGTATTGTCTATGAATCTTTGTTTTTATATATTTTTATAGCCTTTTTAATAAAATTTATTTCATTTTATTTTGTATTTCTTACATTATAATTTCTCACTTGGGATGGGTTTTTAGGTTTTTATTTTATTTTATTTTATTTTATTATGATGGGTTTTCATGAATTTGTGGGTTCTTTTGTCTTTGCCCTTCTGTGCTCCATTTTTTAGGTTTTTTTTTCCTCATGAGTGTTTTATTCTTTTAAATTGCTTATATTATTGGGTTGATTATGGATTTTCATTTCTATGTTTTATTTCTATGTGTCTTTCAAATTTCATTGGATTTATTTATAGTCTATATTGTTTGCTAATTTTGATTTTTTTTTTAGTTTTCTTTATCATTAATCTTCAATTTTCATGGGCTTGTGTTTTTTTTTAAAATTATATGGTATTCGGTATTGAATTCTCATGGACTTCTCTTTTCTTTTTCTTTTTTCTTTTCACTCTCTTAGACTAAAACCTTTTGCATTTAATTTTAAAGAAACTGATCATAATTTTTTTTTATAAATTTTAATATTATAATTATATTGGCACAGGCGTGTTTTTCTAGTATTATAATATGATACTAACAACAATCGATTTTGAAGCTGCCAAATTATGAATTTTTAAGTGTGCTTATTTCTGTAATTAAGACAAAGTGGTTAGGGGTTGGATAAGTGACAATGATTATTGCCAATCCATTAGAGGTGAGAGAGTGTGAATGAATTGGATTTATCTATGTTGGGTTCCACTATAAAAAAAGATAAAGACGTCTAAAAAGAGCACAAATACTAAAGTTTTGATTTGATATGAAATGGATCAAATTAAATATGTGCAAGGCCATCTTTCAAAAACCAATTGAAAGGTTTTTTTTTACCCTTCTAGGTTGGTCTACTGGCTTGGATTAATACTTCAAATTTGAATGCCCAGCAATTGATCCATGAATATATGCCTGATATCAAGGTGACAAGATCACTCAATTATGAGTGTGATGGCTTTGAAAGTCTATTTGGATTTCTTACTATATTTAGAAAGAAGTCTGATAAGATGGTCCCAGTTTGTGCATCTCGTGTTCCTGATTCAAGACTGTCCTAAACCCACCAACCGACCAAAGGCAAATGAGAGAAAAGAGGTTTCTCCCTTTACGAAGAAATAAAGGTTAGTGCGTTTTCGCTTTTTCTTTTTTAGGGGAAAGAGAGTTCCATTCAACAGAAACTAGAGACAAAGAAAACAAAAAGACACCCAAGAAAAGCAACATCTAAAAAAGGATTCACCATTGTTGAGGTTAACATTCCTGAGCGG
Organism: Cinnamomum chago; assembly: GCA_038049695.1. Taxonomy (NCBI): domain Eukaryota; kingdom Viridiplantae; phylum Streptophyta; class Magnoliopsida; order Laurales; family Lauraceae; genus Cinnamomum; species Cinnamomum chago. Next base: position 89,316,398 of record CP142452.1, on the reverse strand, counting down.
TTATAATTATAGTCGAGCTCTCGTCTTCACCATAAAATTATTGTTGTGGTAGCTCAATGGGGTGTAAGATCTATAAATTGTATCAGAGCCTAGTAGGTCGGAGTCCACTCTTGCTCTTGAGCTGTCAGAATTGTAGTCGAGCCCTCGTCCTCACTCTCACCATAAAACTATTGTTGTGCCATTTTCTATCACCATTGGTTTTGGGATAAGTGGTAGCCCATGTAGATGCGAGTACTGAGGTATGATGCACTTCAGCCTTAACTTCCACCAAGTAAATTTTATGGACATGCATGTGGTTGTAAATAGCATTTGAAAACTTTAAGCGCCGGATTAACCAAATTTGTTGGCAAGGCCATCTTCCACCTTGTTATGGGATCGTCTGCAATACTTTATCTCCCACCATTCGAAAGCAGATAACATGAATAGGCTATGCGAGCCTTTGTACCAGTAGTACTAGACAATTTGAAGGATAGAAAAATGCAAAATACACAAGATCAGCATCAAGGTTGGTGCCTTGAAAGAAATCATCTTACATTTTTTAATGAAATCTTTGTAATCGGATTTTGTCCTCAAATGAATGAAATTTGTTTCTATCAATTATCAGCTAAAGTGGATTTGGGAACTGTGAAGTGGGGGTATTTCTCTTCATCTCATTCTTTATTTGTTGGGATTTACTCCTTTTACTCTGCTTTACAACACCCAAATACCAATTTGAAAGGATTGTGAATCAGTTTGTGATTTTTGAAACTTTGATTGTAAGGCATACTGTGGGTTGCTGGTAGTCACCTTTGAAAGAGAAGACAGGATGGTGATGGAAGGAAGAGGAGGAGGAAGAAGAGAAAGCAAAGATGACGATGGAGAAATCCCCATTGTTTAAAAAGGGTTGAGTTGTCAACAGCAACTTGATTTGGTCTATAGTTTTTTTTTTTTTTTTTCTAATGAGTCAGAAATTTAAGGCCTTTTCTGAAATTTTTCAAAAAAATAAAAATAAATCTATATGTTTTATAAACAATGACGTTACTGACTTCTGTTTCAGCACCTCTCTCTCTCTCTCTCTCTCTCTCTCTCTCTGCCATGGCCTTTTGCATCTCAGTAACTCCACTTCCATTTCAAAAAGCCCTTACTCTCAGAATCATCATCACCATCATCATCCCTTTCTTTCTTCTCCCCCCTGCTCACTCTGCCTACTTCAATTTCTCCCACTTCAAACCAAACGACCCAAGCCAAATAAAATACATGTTAGATGCTTACCCTTCTAATGGATACATTGAACTCACCAAGAACGAGCTCGCTGAAAATATCGACAGAAGCACCGGACGCGCCATTTACAGCGACCGAGTGCGCATCTGGGACTCAAAGACTCGAAATCTTACCGACTTTAAAACCCAATTCTCCTTCATCATCAATGGGCTTAATGAATCCAAGCCCGGTGATGGCTTCGCCTTCTTCCTCTCCGCCAATGGTTCCAAAATACCTTCATATGCTTCACTCGGCGAAAGCCTGGGCATATATTCACGCTCCAACTCTTCAAAAAACCAACTTGTTGCCATTGAATTCGACACTTTCAATAACACCTGGGATCCAAGTTTTCCTCATGTGGGCATCAACATCAATTCGAGAGTGTCAGAGATTACTTCCTACTTACCGACAAGTAGCAAAGATAAAGTTTGTGAAGGCAATGCATTGGTAAGTTATAGTGCGAGTACCAAGAATTTAAGTCTCTTTCTAAGTTATGATGAAAATCCGAGCTTTGGGGAGGATCCTGATCTCCGTTATACTGTGGATTTAAGAGAGATACTACCTGAATGGGCTGATTGCGGATTTTCAGCAACAACAGGACAGGCTATCGAGCTGCATCAAATTCATTCGTGGGAGTTCAGCTCTACTCTAGAGATTAGTGAGGCAAAAGAAAACTCTACTTCGCAGACTGGTAATAACAGTGGAGAACCTAGAAAGGAGGCTAAGAAGACTGGATTGATAGCAGGCTTGGTTGTAGGTGCGGCTGTTTTAAGCTCTGGGCTGGGTGCACTGGTCTTATTTGGATTGAAGGAGAAGTGGAGGAAAAGAAAAGGAAATGAAGAGGGTGTAGCCTTTGATGTGGAAATGGACGATGAATTCGAAAAAGGGACAGGCCCTAAGAGGTTCTCTTACAGTGAGCTAGCTCTTGCAACAAGAGATTTCTCAGAGGATGGGAAGCTCGGGGAAGGAGGATTTGGAGGGGTCTACAAAGGATTCTTGAGCGAAGTGAATTTGGATGTTGCAGTCAAAAGGGTCTCAAGGGACTCTAAACAAGGAAGAAAAGAATATGTATCTGAGGTAAAGACCATTAGCAGATTGCGTCACCGGAATTTGGTTCAGCTCTTTGGTTGGTGCCACGAGAATGGCGATTTCCTTCTCGTTTACGAGTTCATGCCAAATGGGAGCCTAGATTCTCATCTCTTTCATGGGAAAAGATTGCTCGAATGGGCGGTGAGGTACAAAATCGCAATGGGGTTGGCATCAGCATTGCTTTATCTGCATGAAGAATGGGAGCAATGTGTAGTGCATAGGGATATCAAATCGAGCAATGTGATGTTAGATTCCAATTTCAATGCAAAGCTTGGGGATTTCGGGCTTGCTAGGCTTGTGGATCATGAAAATGGTTTGCAGACAACGGTCCTAGCCGGGACCATGGGCTACTTGGCACCAGAATGTATTACCACAGGCAAAGCGAGCAAAGAGTCTGATGTCTATAGCTTTGGAATTGTTGCCTTGGAAATTGCATGTGGGAGAAGACCTGCTGAGCCAACGGCTGAAGCTAGTAAAGTGATGATGGTAAAGTGGGTATGGGATCTCTATGGAAGAGGAATGCTTCTTGATGCTGCCGATGAGAGGCTAGCGAAGGAATTTGATGAGGAACAGATGGAGAGGTTGATGATTTTGGGTCTATGGTGTGCTCACCCAGATCACAATTTAAGGCCTTCGATCAGGCAAGTGATCCGTGTTCTTACTCTGGAAGCTTCACTACCTAGTCTTCCATCTAAGATGCCTGTGCCCATGTATGTTGCTCCCCCCATGATATCTCTCCTCCCATGAACCAGAGTTCAATTTCGATTGCACCTGTTGAGGTCAACGTCCACCCTCGCTCCTGAGCAGTCATAATTGTGGTCGAGCCCTCGCCCTCACCATAAAACTATTGTTGTGCCGTTTCCTATCACTAATTGGTTTTAGTATAAATGGTAACTCAATAGGGTGTAAGATCCTACAAGTGGGATCAGAGCTTGGTAGGTCGGGTGTTCGAGTCACGGGACACGTGTTTTGCGACTTCGTAGTAGGAGTCGCGGCGAGTGTGCCGTTGAGGGAGGGATTGTTGAGGTCAACATCCACCCTCGCTCCTGAGCGGCCATAATTGTGGTCGAGCCCTCGCCCTCACCATAAAACTATTGTTGTGCTGTTTCCTATCACCAATTTATTTTGGGATAAGTGGTAGCTCAATAGGGTGTAAGATCCTACAACACCATGTGCTTATGCTACTAATTCGTATAGAGATGAAAGCCAAGGTTCACATAGCAGTCAAACCACTTCTTCAAATGGCACTTTGTCTTCCAACTTCTTGAAATAGAGCTCTCTTGCGTTGAAACAAAATAATGGTGAAAACTAGTTCTTCTTTTCCAATAGGGTATATTTGTTAGTTTAAATTACTGAATATATGGTTTGTGTTATGGATGTATTTCTTATCTAAGTTATGGTCTTTGATCTCCAAGCAGTGGAGTTTGTATTCACCATCTTATCTACCATTCTGCCAATCAAGTATAAAAATTTTCCTCTACTATTTTGGATGTTGAGCTTGGTTTGCTGTTTGCATGGGGCATCTTTAATTCTAATATCTTGAGACTCTTTCGATCAATAACAAAAATGAAATAAACTAACGGCATTTTCTTATTCCCGATTTGTGAGACATTAGTACGGACTCCTCCAGTGATTTCCCCCATCCTATTTTCATTCCAACATCGGATTATTTTAACTATTGAATTTCAGATATTGGTTTAGAGTCTTAGGCACATTATTAATTGATAATTTTGAGTATTTCGGTCTAACGGTCCAGTCAATTTGAATCGGTGATAACTTTGAAGGATTCGATATAATTTAGAGAGTCCCATATGTGTGGATGGTTTAGATGGATCATATTGTCAGCCCCATTATATTAATTACAAAGAGAGATGTAATCATTGAATATTTTCAATATATAGGGCTTATCTCGTGTGCACAATGTGCATGGAAGCTTTCATACACTCTCTAGTGGGGCCTGCATAGTGACCCATTTGAATGGACCATACATAGGACCTCTTGAATTATACTAATCCCCTTTTTTACACCCATTTGAATGGACTATATATACTGCTGGAGGGAAAAGTCAATTTTTAAAGGAGTTAAACCAATTAGCCGCGATGAATGGGTTACGGTGATGAGATGGGCCCATATTTATATATAGTTGGGCACAACCAAATGAAGAGATCCTCCCATTTCCATCCGTAAGTGGGCCCCACAACAAGGTGTGCATGGAAGCTTACAAGCACACAGTGCATTGGGAGCGCCCCCCCCAACCCCAATGGCTATCAAGTTGATAGGTCCCACAGTAGATCTTGAAGGCTCCCCCAGTTCCATCCCCAAGTTGGGCCCTAAGTGGGCTACATAGCCTGGAACGCGACACTCACGCTGGATGACAATGACGAATTCTACAAAATTCCCATCTAAGAAAGGGGTGTTTCTGCCCCTATCCATTCCGGAGTAAAACATATCCAGAGACTCTTTCGCCTCCAACTTTTTCTCTCTTTAGGATAAGGGCATTTATTCTAAGTGGGCCCATAATAACTTGTGCAAATCGCCACTTGCTTTTATCTTTTTTCATTTTCATGAGTGGTGCTGTCACTTCCGCACTTAAAAGTAAAGTTATAGGCATCCAGAAAGAGTAGGAAACTTCATGAATGGTTTTTAGTTCAAACAAGGGGAAATCAAGAAGTTATAAAATCATTAAAAGGACTAAAATTAGGAAACATCATGAAAGGTTTTTAGTTCACACAAGGGGAAATCAAGAAGTTATAAAATCATTAAAAGGACTAAAAATAGGAAAATCATGAATGGTTTTTAGTTCACACAAGGGGAAATCAAGGAGTTATAAAATCATTAAAAGGACTAAAAGTAGGAAACGATTCTTTCTGAAAACTCTACTCTTATTCATTGAAACAATTGGGGCGTTTAAGTTTTAAAAATAGGTTGCCACCATGTTGCCACCATGTAGTGTCATTATAAAAAAAAAAGCCAAACTTTTAGCTGCAGATGAAATTTAATTGCCTTTAATTGTGGGTTTTTTCTCCGCCAAAAGTGTCGTAAATGCATATTAATCTAATGTCCAAATTTAAAAAAATCTGATATTAGTAGCAGAAAACATTTTATGCATTGAAAACATAGTTTTACCCATGGAAAAGCAACCATCACTATAAAGACAGATTCTTCCACTACCAAAAATATCTTTTTGTCTTAGTGCATTATGCTTCATGTCTATATCTATATTTATATCTATATGTGTATAAACTATATATAAAGTCATGCTCGCATGCATACGGGTGTTGGAGCTGTGGCATAATCCTCAAATATTACTTCAGTAGCATTTGGTTCCATCAATAGATTCAACACATGATTTGATAATTTCATGTGATTATTGCGTTAATGTTTGGTGGCCAACCAACCTCAAGTGGGGAGAATATTTTCCTAAACGCAGCCCACACGATACGCGCAAGTGAGCATTTGGGAGGACGATTTCCACGCCGAGTGGTCCTGCTTCCGTTCATTGGCAATGAATGCAAGCATGTAGTGTCATTATAAAAAAAAAAAAGCCGAACTTTTGGCTGCAGATGAAATTTAATAGCCCTTGATTGTGGGTTTTTTCTCCGCCAAAAGTGTCGTAAATGCATATTAATCTAATGTCCAAATTTAAAAAAATCTAATATTAGGCCGTGGGCTGGATGCAGGCCAAGTTTTCTATATTCAAACAAACTGAGAGTTTATTTATGATTAAAGGCCCAGCTCATCACTAAATTTTTCTGAATGGGCTGAGCCGGTGCCTGACTATTAGGCCCATGGCCTTGAACTAGGCTTGAATATAAACCTGATGGGATCAAACGGTCCGAAGGAGAAATGATGCATGTAAGTCGCCCGCTTACATCACCATATCCAAGAAGGTTTTTGTGGACAAAATACCAGCTTTGACATTGTTGGCGACCTGATTTAATAGGTGCAAGACGGAAAAAAAAGGAGTATATGGTGAAAACAAAAACGTACAGGGGAAAGGCTCAATTACACATCCCTAAATCTGTTGACTTCGAATTGTCTAATCCTTAGTTGTCGCTTGTAGCTCTTAAGAAAATGGGCCTGTCCGAAATGCGACAAGCCAACTTTCAAGCATTTATCATAAGGTTGCTCAATTGGTTGGGAACCTGCCTCTCACTCGGATAGCTAAGGATAGATGCCTGGGTCTCTTCCTCCTCACGTACATGTGCTAGTCTTTCCTCCATAAGACATCTCCTTGTATGTGCAAGTTCCCCCTCTAGGTATATATGCGCGCAAGTGTCTTTTCCTTGCATGTGATAGTGCTCTCTCCCCATTTGTGTGGGTGCTCTTATGAGTACCAGCCAACCCCTTTGGCTGGGTCACCCAAAAAAAATTAAAAGCATTCACCATGTTAACTTTTCAATGAAATAATGGTAAAGTGACACCATTCAATGTGGACCCTGGCCTTCTGATTTCATGTAAATTCCATTGCTAGTTGCTTGACCTTCCTGAACTGTTATAGGATAGCAACCCTGGTCGTGGACAACTCTAACCTAGGTCCGTTCGAACATGTGAGCATAAAATACATTTGTTTATAAATCACATTTTAAGTTGATACTGTTTTTTCAGAGAAGTCAAAAGAGAATGCTGGCGTGACACTCGAGTTGAACCTTTATCACTGATATGTTAATACATATAATTATCATGTGTCTATGAGACTATTACTGAAAATGAAATGATGATATACATGTACAACTAGCCAAGAGGTCATTTGTAAGGCATCACTGTTTTCAAAGACTCGTTGTTGCTTTGCTGATTAGAGAGAGTTATGTAGTGTGAGAGTGCAAGTGTGTGAGATAAGCATATATATATTAAAGGAAACAAAAACATCGAAGAAAAGGGAAGAGGTGGTTAAGATCATATGAGCGGCAGCGTTGATCATTTTTGTGGGTGTTCTGCTGAGTGGGGTTGGTATGGTAGATGGCTTGGGTTATGTTAGTGTAGAGGAAGAAGAGCAGAGGAAAAAGTTTTTAACAAGGGGTGAACCTCAAATCCATGAATAGTGTCTTTCAAAGAGGGGCAGGGCCTATGCAGTTTTCATATGAAGAGTTGGCTTCAGCTACTATTAACTACTCAAGTTGGGGCATGGAGGTGGGTTTGGAGATGTTTACAAGGGTTTCTTGATCGATTTAGATATGGTGGTTGCCATGGAGAAAATCTCAAGGGGATTTAGACAAGGCAAAAACAGGGGAAGGCCTAAGTATAGGCATGTGCAGCCACACCCATCAAACCGCTGTGTGCCTTCAAAATCCATACAAAAATTCTACGTCCACTTCCAAAAATCCAATAAAAACCATGGCCCACCCTCAAAATCTATATGAAAATCCTTAGTTGGCCCCCAAAATAAAACTAACTATTAGGGTCAGCACCTTTGAAACAAATAACCTGAGCCCGTCTCTGGGCAAAAGGAGTATATAACCATAAGGTCATAAGTAGGGATGTCAATGGACCGGGGCGGGGGCGGGGGGCATGGTCTCCATCCCCTTACCCGCTTAAAAAATCTTCGTCCATCCCCGGTCCACCCCCGCTAACGGGTATAATTTTCATCCCCATCCCCGTTCGCGGGTAAATTTATAATCCCCGTCCCCGCTTCCCCCGTACCCGCCTAAGCCTAAGCCTTTTTTTTTTCTAGCCTTCCCCCCAGCTTCCTTGCAATAGGAGATCACACCTGAATCAAGAGTATGAGAAATATTATGACACTTTCAGTACACGAACATCAATAGAGAACTACTCCTATAAAATCATATACATAACAGCGAAATCAAACCAATCATTGCTGCCACGAACACCTGGTACATACATTCCTATGAAAAACAACAGCACCTAAATCACTAAATGTCATAACACCATAGGTACACTACATATATATTTATTTATTTATTTAGCGGGTAACGGGGACGGGGCGGGGCGGGGCGGGTACGGGGCGGGGGTAAGGATAAGTCCATCCCCACCTCCATCCCTGCACGGGTTTATACGGGTATCCCCGTATACGTCCACCGTCCAATACGTATAGTCTATCCCCGGTCCAAACGGGGCGGGTTTGGACGAATACCCATTTTTCCCCGGTCCACTGCCATCCCTAGTCATAAGCCAGCTGAGGCATCACAATCTAGTGGAGCTCATTGGCTTATGCCCCCATTATCATGGGGAGTCTGTACTCGTCCACGAGTTCATGCCCAACGGAAGCCTCGATTCTCATCTCTTCTGGAGGAAAAGCCCTCTTCTAGGGACAATGAAGCAATGTGGTGTTGGATTCGAGCTTCAACTCCAAGCTTGGAGACTTTGGGCTTGCTAGGCTCTTTGGCGAAAGGCGGACCCAAGTACAATGGTGTGAGGGCTGAAGCTCCCACCCATACGTGAAAAAAGTTGAAAATTCTTAAAAACCTCCCGTAAATTCTGAAAATTAATATATATATATATTTTACATTTGCATATTTTCCTAATATCTCTTTTACATAGAGCCCCGCAAGTTGAATTTCTTGTGCTCAACCTACCACATGGACGATGAGCTGCGCGACCAAAAGACTGCACTTGTAGGGACAATTGGCTACATGGCGCAAGCATGCATCATCAATAGGAAGGTGAGGAATCATTCTATAGCTTTGGGGTTGTGGCTTTTGAAATCCCATGAAATCCACAGTAGAAAAGAAAATGATGACTCCGAGATGAGGTTGGTAAGAGTGGGCTTGGCAGCTCCATGCAAATGGAAGGCTTCTTGAAGCAGCTGATAAAGATTTTTCTTTTCTTTTTTTTTCCCCTTAAAAAAGGCTAATGGTTGGGTGGATTGGATTTAGTAGTTTATGGGCGAGTGAATATTACATCTACATCCATTGGGTCCGATCTAGATGTGTAGATGTATCTTTCATTAGTGAGCCCTGGAATATCTGTTCAAATTTTTATTTTTTTAAGCCCTCTTGTGCGGGAGTAGACTTCGAGTGAGGTGAGGGAGAGAAGAAGAAAAGAAGATGAACAAGAAGAAGAATAGATGATCCGGAGAAAGAAGAAGAGATAATAGGAAGAAAGATGAACAGAGAACCCTAGAAGAGATTTTCTCATTCAATATAGAATCATACAAATCTTGTTTGCTTTTATAGACACTTTAACACAATAGAACCAAATAATAAAGTTCGTCACAACTGACTTGCTGACTTGTGAAAAACTAACTTAATTAATACATTTACAACGAAACTGAAACTAAGACTGCAATGACTGGCTGTTACTTGTGTTTTGAGTTTTCTGTGTGATTCTGGCAATAGGGAGCCCTCTGGTGAGAGAAGAAGACCTCGGGTGAGGTAGCACCCTCAGATGAGCTCTATAGGATCTTACACCCCATTGAACTACCACTTATCCCAAAACCAATTGGTGATAGGAAATGACACAACAATAGTTTTATGGTGAGGGAGAGGGCTCGACCACAATTATGACCGCTTAGGAGCGCGGGTGGACGTTGACCTCAACGGCACACCCGCCGCAACTCCTGTTGCGAACTCGCAAAACGCATGTCCCGTGACTCGAACACCCGACCTACCAGGCTCTAATACTACTTGTAGGATCTTACACCCCATTGAGTTACCACTTATCCCCCAAACCAATTGGTTATAGGAAACGACACAACAATAGTTTCATGGTGAGGGCGAGGGCTCAACCACAATTATGACCACTCAGGAACGAGGGTGGATGTTGACCTCAACAAACTCACACTACACCAAAAATCGGAAATTGGAACGGAAAAGCGTTCCTAATCCTTCCGTTCCTAATCCGTTAAAGTGTTCCAATTTCCGTTCCAATTTGGTACCAACCGTTCCTAATCCAAATTGGAACGGAAATTGGAACACTTTAACGGATTAGGAACGGAAGGATTAGGAACGCTTTTCCGTTCCAATTTCCGATTTTTGGTGTAGTGTCACATTAACATTAGGGTAAAAGACGGTTCTTGACAAAGCTGTTCAAGTTAAAATAGGCAGGAACAAATCTAAGCAAAATGGCCACAGACCACCTGAAAGCATGCGAGTGCACGTGCAAGTCTGTAGGTTTGGCACAGGTCGTCTCCATGCATGAGGCCGGCCGATATAAACACGATTCACATTTTTTTCAATGGATGGCTTCTCTAACTTCTTTTTTAACATTTTTTTTCTTTTGGCCTTTAGATGACTTTTCCATTTAGCTTTTTCTAATTTTTGTGGTCAATTATAATAGAATGCCATGTCTGGTACTATAGTTTTTTTTTTTAATTTAAATAAGATATATGCAACTTAAAAAAAATTAAAATCTATAGGACATTGCCATTGTCTTTTAGGTTTGGCACAGGTGGGCCCCATAATTAAGGTAGTGGCCGGCTAACAAAGGATAAAGTTTCTATTCTACTATTTTAAAAGAGATTTCCTATCTAGCTAATTCTTTCTTCTATATTTTCATTTTCCAATTATTTTGAAGCTTCATATCATCACACCAGCAGGCACTTGCATGCGATTTTTTTTTACCCCATATGAAAGAATCATGAGCCTCTACTTAAAGATACTGTCCCTCCCCATTTTTTATTTTTTTTTAATATGACACTTAGCTTAGTTTGTGAAGCCTACTTCCGTAAGAATCATGAGGACTCCAACGATCTATTCAATGGTTCATTAAACATTATTGTTTGTCTAGTCTAAAGCTATAAAATAGGTTGTCAATAAATGAAGGGCAAATATTCTATTTTGACCATTCATTTCATCATCATAGACTGAAAATTCATTAGCATTTGTGGAACCTGATCTTTTTCTATATTGATAGGTTCAAAGACGGACCAGGATGGTCCAAACAGGAAAACCCTGTTTGGACCAACGAAGGGGAGCCACATCACAAGCAAATTTTTTTTTTTAAAGTTGGAGGAGAGGAGATGTCATTCATACGACATCTCCCCCATATGTGGCATCCCCTGGGTGGTCCAAACAGGGTTTCCCTGTTTGGACCAAACATGGGATCCTCTTCCTTCAAAGACCTGCTTATATGTTGCAGGGCTACGACCTACGAGAGACCTACAAATTATGCCCTGGGCCTCATTTTAAAAAGAAGCAATAGAGACGCAGTTCATTTAAGACCTGGGCTGGCTTTAAAAAACTCTTATTGCATTTCAATTGCATGAGCAGAGGAAATAAAAAAGGTCTTGGCTTGGCTTGGGATATGGGTGTGTAACTAGAGTGTCAGATCGTTCGGATCCCTAGTCGTAAAAAAAAGGTGAAAAACGGTATGGCGTACTGCAGGTATTGGCTAAATATTTCTTGATTTTGACTATCTTATTTCTTAATTTTAAGACATTGACATTTAATAATTTTAGCAATGCATTATCTCTTTTGGTTTAAAATAATTAAAAATGGTTAGATTAATGTCAAATTAGAATGAATACCTATAAAGCCACGTAGGTATTCACAAACACGGCTTGGATTGTAAATGAATTGTGATCAGGTCAGGTTCATTGTGGACCCGATCCTGACCCGATTACTATTATGGATGTATGATCCAGACCCTAACACTCAAAACAGACATGTCACGTATCAGCCCTAGAACCAATAGCGTTTGAGTCAATTGGACCGGGACCTGACTTCATACCTGATTCATGGCAAACTTTGTAAACATTATAAAATATACAATTCGGTTAATATAATACATTATCAATATAAATATTTTTTGCTAGGTTGGCCTATTGCCAAGAGTGATACTATCCACCTGAGGATCCAAGAACTGATATGCAGGCATGTATATATATGTGATGCTTAGATGCCAACACCATTCAACTATGAGTGTGTTGGCCATCATTAATATATTTATTTATATTGCATATAACTTACAATAGCAAGTACAATTCGTTTTGATATAATACCTTATTGTACATTAATTTTATTATACACGAAGGTATCCGGGTCCGTACCAGATATGTTAATTGGACCCAAACTAATTATCAAACTTGTCTTATAAATAATTGGTTTCATGCATATATTTTTTTGGGTCCGGTCATAGAGGAGACAGGGTAATTGGAGGTCTATTAACAATCTCTTTTGGATTCATAATAGGCGGGCTTCCCTCGACAATGTTTCTTTCGGTTGAATCTTCACTAGGGATATATGGTGGTCAATTTTACCGTGGGACTAACTATTCTAATGAATTGGAATAGATCACAGCTATCATGATCACTGTACTGCAATTTATCTCTACCTAAATTGTATTGCATGCCGCCTTAATAGATTACTATATCTCTAGATATAGATAGAGATGTAAATGGGCCATCGATTCTCTGATTATCCGAAGGTTCCAACCCATTGAAAACCGGGTCTGAGTCCTTATTTAGGCTCCGATAAATAAATCAGTCCGGGTTCAGTTTTACCTTGGTTTAGACCCGCGGGCCCGAGACCCGACATATTATCTAAATTTTTGAAAATCTCTCCTAAAAATTATATATTTTTAATATTATTCTCTACTCAGATCCGGACCCGTCCCATATATAGTTATGGTTCCGGTTCCGGTTCCGGAGCCAAGAAACCGGTTCTGAAATAATTTCGGATTCAGATCCGGTTCCACATTTTCTTTAATGGTTTCGGTTCCAAGTCCATCATAAACCCGGAGAGGAGCTGACCCATTTACAACCCTAGATATAGACTTCATTTTGTTTTTTTTCCTCTTGAAAGAATGTCGGCACGCTTTGATGAGTACTTATGTGCCCTCTGAAATCTCTTCCTCAATCCTACAGTATTTCTCCTAAATTCTACATCCCACGTGGGGTCCTACTTTAAAACTCTTTATTTGTTAAAGTTGGAAATAAGTCTCCTTATTAAGTACTAAGGAGACGACACTCGGTGGAATGTGGGGAAGGGAACAAGAGGACGAGAGGGCGGGATGTGGGGAACCAGGGGTTGGATTTATCAATGTGGGGCTCCACTATATATATATAAAAAAAAAAAAAAAAAGAAAGATAGAGAGCTCTAAAAAGAGCGCAGATACTAATATATTTGATTTGAAACGAAATGGATCAATTTAAATACGTGCAAGGCCATCCTTCGAAAACCAATTGAAAGGGTTTTTTCCTGCTAGGTTGGTCAACTTGTTAGGATTAATTATTCAAATTTGAATGCCCATAAATTGATCTATGGATATATGTGTGATATCAAGGTGCCAACACCATTTAATTATGAGTGTATTGGCTTTAAAAATATTACATCCCGGTCGTGAAATTACCCCGCCTAAAATAACCCCCGAGGTGTGACATGCGTACTCTCCGTGAAATCGTACCTATTTTGGGTCAAATAATAAATTACGAAGGATAAAATTCCAGTATCCACATGTGAAGCTTACAGTATCCACATGTGAAGCTTGCCCACTAACACCTATCAAATCATATTAGTGGAATTTTATCCTTCGATTTCGTATTTGATCGGAGACATATACGATTTCACGGGAGTACGCGTATCACACCTTGCCAAGTAATTACGAGACCGTACATGACTGAAAGTCTATTTAGATTCTAATTTTTTTTTAAAAAGAAGTTTGATAAAACTGCTGTCCTAAATTGACCAACCGACCAAAGGCAAATGAGTGTGTTGGCGTCAAAAGTATTACATCCCGGTCTTGAAATTACCTCATCTTGGATAACCCCCGACGTGTGACATGCATACTACCCGTGAAATCATACTATCTCGGGTCAAATACGAAATCACAAAGAATAAAATTCCAATATCCATATGTGAGGCTTGCCCACTGACAACTCTCGAATCATATTAGTGGAATTTTATCCTTTGATTTCGTATTTGACCCGAGACACACAGGAGTATGCTTGTCACACTGTGAAGTTACATGCCAAGTAATTTTGGGACCGTACATTGTGTGGCCCTATCTTTTTTCTCTGTATACGGAATTGGGACGTTACATACACGACAGAAAGTCTATTTGAATTCTAACTTTTTTTTGGAAAGAAGTCTGATATGACTGCTGTCCTTAACCGACCAACTGACCAAAGGCAAATGAGAGAAACGATAACAACGAAATAAATGTTTGTGCGTTTTTCCTTTCGCTTTTTTGAATGGAAAAGAGAGATCCATTCAACAGGGAAGAGGATCCCCTGTTTCGTCCAAACAGGGGAGCCCTCTTTGGACGAATCAGGGGCCGCCACATGCGGGGGCAGAGAAAGAGAAATGCACTTTTCTTTCTCCGCCCCCCTTTTGCCCTCGCGCGTGGCGGCCTCTGTTTCGTCCAAACAGGGATCCCCTGTTTGGATGAAACAGGGGATCCAGATCCATTCAACAGAAATCAGAGACAACGAAAACGGAAAGGAAGACCCGGCCGGGAGAGAAAACATGATTCACCATGTCGGTGCAAAGACTTTGCAGGGTGCCAGCAACATGAATTCATGTGAGACAAACATCTACTCATATAGTATTGATATGTAGTATATATTCATGGATGTAATCAAGTTTTTGTAGAAAATTTTAAGAGATGTGCAGTGCAGTGGCATATATTTAAGTTGTGGACTGGTTGAACCTTTCAACGGTTTTACATCTGCATGCAAGTTCTAAGATCTTTCTATAATAATGGCGAAAGAAGACGAAACAATAAATGAAAGCACTATATAAACAACTGCAGTGAAGCTCTACTCACCTCTCTCCATGTCTAGGAGCTAGAGAGCTCCAGTCGATATGTCTCCAACAATTCTTTTACTTGTCGTTGTGCTTTTCTTCTGTGATTCCCTTGCTCACTCATTTTCCTTCAATTTCTCTATTTTTGATCCGTCTGAAAATGTAATTCTCTACGAGGGTGATGCCTCGAATTTTAATGATTCCATCCAACTCAACCGAGTTGATGATATAGAACGTGTGGGACGAGCAACTTTGGTCAAACATATCCACTTTAAAGACGGTGCTACCCGAAGCCTGTCAGATTTCACCACCCATTTCTCTTTTACAATCGACGTGATGAATTCTTCTGTCTACAGCGATGGTCTCACCTTCTTCCTTTCTCCGCCTTCTTTTCAACTCCCACCCAATTCGGCTGGTGGATATCTAGGCCTCTGTAATAGCACAACCTATAACCTCAGCTCAAGGAATCGTTTTGTTGCGGTCGAATTCGACACTTACGTCGATGAGTGGGATCCAAATGTTCAACATATTGGAATCATTATTAATTCCATGGCTCCAGTTGCACATGTGAGTTGGAATGCTAGCTTGCACAGTGGGCAGGTTGCTAATGCTTGGATTCATTACAATGCTACTGCTAAGTTGTTGAGTATAGTTGTAACATATGAAAATAACACCTCTTCTAGTAGTAACTATAATCTTTCATATCAAGTTGATTTAATGCAGGTTTTACCAGATTGGGTCCTGGTAGGATTCACAGGAAGCACGAGTAGTTTCGTAGAGAAACACATGATTCATTCATGGGAATTCAGTTCGACTTTGACACTAAAGGAAGCAGGGAAAACAACTTCTATACTTGATAGGAAGAAAGCAAGAAAGTTCATATGGGAGGTGATAATGGTGATTGTTGTGGCTGTTTTGTTGGGTGGGGTCGGAATAGGTTCGGTGATGGTAGTGAAGAGGAAGAGAAGACGAGCAATTGAAGAAAATGTCACTCTCACATCCATGAATAGTGTCTTTCAAAGAGGAGCAGGGCCTATGCGGTTCTCATATGAAGTGTTGGCTTCAGCTACAAGTAATTTCTCAGATGAAAAGAAGTTGGGGCATGGAGGGTTTGGAGACGTGTACAAGGGGTTCTTGATCGATTTAGATATGGTGGTGGCCGTGAAGAAAATCTCCAGGAGATCCAAACAAGGCAAAAAGGAGTACATAACTGAAGTAAAGATCTTTAGCCAGTTAAGACATCGTAATCTAGTGCAGCTTGTTGGTTGGTGCCATGATCGAGGAGAGTTCCTACTAGTATACGAGTTCATGCCCAATGGAAGCCTTGATTCTCATCTCTTCGGCAAGAGAAGCCCTCCTCTTACATGGGCAGTTAGATACAAGATAGCAACAGGGCTAGCCTCGGCATTGCTTTATCTTCACGAGGAATGGGACCAATGCGTGGTGCACAGGGACATCAAATCGAGCAATGTGATGTTAGATTCTGGTTTCAATACCAAGCTCGGAGACTTTGGTCTTGCAAGGCTCGTGGACCATGAGTTGGGTGCCCAAACGACTGCACTGGCAGGAACATTTGGCTACTTGGCACCTGAATGCGTCGTCACTGGGAAGGCCAGCAAGGAATCAGACGTCTATAGCTTTTGTAACGCCCCAATTCCGGATACCGATATACTCGTTCGAATACCCGAAATTGGCGCGCTACTTCCCGAAAAATCCGAGAACTTCCAAGATCGTAGGCCGCAGTGAGGTCCAATTTAAAACTTTTTGACCAATAGAGTTACAATATTTAAATTGCGGAAGCATAACGATTTAAACAATGCGGAAGCAATAGTATCGAGATATAAATTTAAGTGTGAGCAAAACATAGTCTATTAAAATGATTCAATGTTAATCAAGGTTATACATTTTCATTCTACCCTTCTCACTACAGAATATCTCTCAAAAACCCAAAATAACAAAGTCCCTCAAAACCCTGGAATGAACTCCTCGCCCTCCGGCTCGACGTCCGTGTCGGCCGGGCCCCAAGCGTACTCTCCTCCCACGGGTGCCTCCACTAGGGCTAATGCGTCGTCGGGAATCTCTGGGTCAAGGCCTAAGCACCATAGAATGGGTCAGATCTAAACGATCTGGCAAGATACAGCATACTACTAACATAGCATATATATATCAAAGGAAATAAAGACGGGTACATAAGTTAAATGAATAGCAAGGGAAAAGAACTAGGCAGTTGTGCATTTAAATCATAAGGGATCAGTATAAATAGAAAACATCTAAACTACTACAAACAAGGTGGCACATTCACACGAGCTGGAATACCGCGGGATATTATGCCGCGGCCCTCCCATACTGAACACAGTTGCGGCGGGGAAATCTCACTAGTGTTGGGAATTACTAATCCCACAAATCATCTCATCAACTCATCATCTCAACACTCCAGATCGGCACGGTATGACACCTTGCCGTCTTAACCACACAGCTCATCATGATAGCTCCACAACACTCAACTAGCTCCTACCGGGGATGATCAGTCCACAGGCTGAGCTTAAATCAACCGAGTGAATGTTCATGCCGACTCAAGAATAACTCTAAGGTCTGTGTCTGTCTAGGCTTTGCCTTGCGTGAACAAGGTCCTATCAATATCCCTAAGAGGTCCAAACATCTCAACACAGTCTCTGGATCTCATTCAAGGTCCAGGCCCACTCGTTGGATCCATACCAAGGCCCATCAGTACATGGCCTGGTCTATAACCGTCCAAACGAGGCAACAATCCATCTACTACTGACAAACAGTTCCATACAATCTATAACATCTTAACAGTCCAATAGAAACTACCTCTTCAGCTAAAGGGTTCACATCTCCACACTTAGGCCCAATAAGGGCCCGCCTAGACACAGACACGGGTCAATGATCTCCGAAATCACACCGTCGGGTCACCTCTAGATACCCTAGGTTCAGGTCTTCCAATTATGATTAATTAATAGCAAACAGCTAATCTAAAGATCTAAGAATGACAGAGTAATAATAATGAAGTATAAACTTCAATCAGAGAATCAACGGGAAAAGCAACGGTCCAATCCTAGGTAAATGGGCCACTTTAGGTTTGGGTCTATCTCCGGTAATTCGATCTCTAAACGATGTCATTAATGCCGTAAAATATTGTATTTGGTGCTTAGTTAGTTAATGGCATCTATGACAACTCTTAGAGGTCGAATCATCTTAGATTATCAACCAAAACACTAAACAGTGGTCCCCACGAGTCAAGGTCGAGCCACGCCATTGACTCGTGCTTGGCACATTGATGGAAGTTCATTTGGATGGTTAATGGGGTCCCACAATCGATTAATTATAAAACAATGCTAAACTCACACCCTAGAGTTCACAGTGTGGCAGGTCGACCTGGCAAGGGTCGGGTCGATCTGCTCCACTGGAAATCAAAGTTGGGACTTGGTTTGGATTCTGGAATTTCCAGTGTACCCGATTGACCAGGTGGCCAGCCGGTCGATCTGGTACACGGGTGTACCTGAGTCAACAGACCCCAGGCCAAATCTCAACTTTTGCACTGCGGTCTGGGTCTGATAGAAATATCCAAGTCATACACAAACTATACGAATTCGGTTCGTAAAAATACCAAGGGCTTAATCAAATTATATAAACTAAGGATATTTATAAAAGTGTAAAACTAAAGGGTCCAGATTAATTTAAATTAATTTAAAGACTAAAGGGTCTAGAAATATTAATTTAAGGGGGGTAACAAGTTAATTTATTTTAATAGGGTTCCATAAGGCTAAGGTCCTACTCTTCTAAATTTTCTAAAGCTAATGGTCCCATAGTACACATTAGAAACTAAATGTTTTGTTTAATTAATGAAGCTAGTGGGTTATGGAAATAGTGGGCCCCACTGGCCCAGCTCCGATTTGGTCCAAAAAGATTAAAGGATCTAAATTTCTAATTTATGAAAATTAATGGTGCTAAATAGAAAATATTAAAACTAAGGGCTAAATCAATTAGTAGAGAAACTAGTGGGTTATAGATTAGTGGGCCCCACTGGGCCCAAAGCCCCAAACAAAACCCAAGCCCAAACCCACAACAAATCCAAGCCCAAATCCACGTGGACAGGACCCAAGCCCAAATCCACGTGGACACACTACTCTCATCAGGTCAACTCTCTTAATTTTCTCACCTACCCTCACCCATGACATCACCCTCCCCATGGGCCACACTCATCAAGTACACATGTCACCTATCCCCCTTTTCTCTCTTGCCTTCCCATCTCATGTTATAAGCTACATCAAGTTACAGAAGCTACAGAAGTTACAAAACCCATTGAAATAGTTCTACGACAGCAACAACAAGACACTACGGTAGTGGGCCCCACTATGATTGATGCCATGATCAGCCTACTCTATCAAGATCGCCCAAGGCCCATCTAAAAGATGTGTGGCCTGGATTCCAAGGGTGGCCCACCTGGGCCCCATAGTTACAAAGAAAGAAAGGGAAAAACACTCACGGTTTCTTGTTTCACAGGTTAATATACAACACCTAACCTATGGCCCACCTCTGATCAAAACCAGATCAGAGCCCTACCCCTAGGTCGCCCCACCCACTCGGTTCTGATGGACGGGCTAGATCTGTGCCCAGATCACTCTGGGGGGCCCCACAACCTGATTAATTAAAATGAAAACCCACCTCTATAAGTCACGCCTGATACAGAGAAAGGTAATGATCGTGGGCCCCACTGATCAAGGGCCCACGATCAGCCCCCAACCTCTGAGTCGCCCATGGACCCTCCACAAGATGTGGGGTCCGGATCTGCCAGGGTGGCCCACCTGGGCCCACTGATCCCAATACACAGTAGACCAAATGACTCCCTGCATCGACACAGTAACTGTTACATAATCCCTGCAACAGTCTCCTTCCTCATCCCTCCATCCAATTCTAATCAGTTGCTTCTCAAACTAAACCATTAAATTAGATTAACAATTACAAATTATAGAGACACTACAATGCCCCTCCATCAACGTCCATTTTATCCAATCAACACAATTAGGCTCAGGTAGAATTCTAAAACTCAATAATCATAAATCATGAGATGAAACCATAGAAATCAAAGGAAACACATACATTCTATGTTAATCAGTAGGTGCACTTGCCTCTTTATCTTGAGAATTGATTTGTAGAGAGAAGAGAGAGCTAGAAATGAGGAATCAGCTGATGAAGAAGGTGTTACAGCAGCAGTAGCAGAAGTGAAGTAGCAGCAACAAGTGAAATTTCCAGCAGCAGAAGGACCTCCCAGGTGGGTTCCAGCAACAGACTTAGTGGGTGGAGTGATTTAATATGAGAAATTCCACCCAATTAGTGAAAAAGAAGAAGAAGAAGATGCACAGCAGAAGCTTATTCCCCAGCACAGAATGGTTGCAGCTCACTGGAGAAGAAAGGGAGTAGCAGCAGTTGCTTCAGGTGGTGCTTCTTCCAGCACAGTAACAGAGGAGGGAAGTGAAGAGAGAAAGGAAGAGGAAAGATGGGGTGCCAGCAGCTACAGGTGGAAGTTCTAGCAGCAGGGGAAAATGAGAAGATGGTGAAGTGGCTGCAGGAGTCTTCTCAGATGGGATTCCAGCACAGCAGGGTGATGTGGTTCAGGTGGAGAATGAGAGGGGAAGGAGGTGAACCAATGGCTGCTGCTCCCAGGGATAATGCTCCCAGCTACAGAACCAGTCCTGTAGCTTCAAGAGGATTTCAGCACCACAGTAGCAATGGTGGTTCCTTGTTCAGACGTAGGATGTGAATTGAAATTGGAAGTTGGGAGGAACAGTGAACAGGGGCTGGAGCTTATCTTGGGAAGGGGGCTGCTTAGGGTTTAGGGTTTATTGCAAATGGGGATTAAGGGATATTATATAGGTCTAGGGGGAGTGATTAAGGACCAAGATACCCTTAGGGTTTAGTGGGATTAGGGTTAGGGTTTGAGGGTAGTTGGGTCATTAGGGGAGAAGCTTCTAGAGGAGGACCCTCTTAACACTAACCCACACTAATTAGCTTAATTAAACTTAAGTAAGAGCCTAACTAACACCAAGAGCCTAGGTTTAACACTAACACCCAACTAATTGAAAATTCTACACAACTAAGCTAATCTAACTAGAAACTAGGAGAATCTAACTAACCTCTCTATCAAATCCTAATTAGCACAAAATAAAGAGTAATTAACTAATATTAACAAAGATTAGCAATAATTAGTAGTAATTAGCAAAGATTAGTGAAGATTAACATAATTAAACAATAATTAACATCAATTAGGGTTAATTAGTCTATAAAATAGCCCTTAGAGGGCCCACCAAGGGTGGGACCTCACAGCTTTGGAGTTGTAGCCTTGGAAATTGCATGTGGGAGAAAACCCCTGGAAAGCTCTGAAGATGAACCAATGATAAGGCTGGTAGAATGGGTCTGGGAGCTCCATGAAAATGGAAGGCTCCTTGAAGCTGCTGACAACAGATTGAGGAGAGATTATGATGAAAAACAGATGGAGTGTTTGATGATGGTTGGGTTGTGGTGTGCTCAACCAGACCCCAGTTCAAGGCCTTCGATCAGGCAAGTGATGCGCGTTCTTAATATGGAGGAAGCAATGCCAGTTCTTCCAAACAGGATGCCCGGTCCCATGACCATTTATAACATTCCACCCGAAACAGTTTACTCCAATCCTCCCTCAATGTCAAGTGTAGGCTCAGGCCGATGAACACTCTCACTCTCTCTCTCTTTCATCCATCTCTCACTATAGAATGAGGGACACTTACATGGTTTTTCCTCTTTGAATATGAATATTTTTTTTATTTTATTTTTTCATGTAAGACCATATATGGTTTTTCTACTTTTGCACATGAGTATTTCTAATTATGTAAGTGTCTCTCACCCTATAATAATGGATGGATGCACTTGAATATTTTCCATCGTTGTGTATGTTGATTTAGTTTCATAGAGCTTTTTATTTTGTAAGTTTCTATTGTTTTTATTGTGATGTATCCTTGGAATGATCAGACCTGTAATCCATGCAGTCGTCATGGTCGAACAACTGCAAATCAACTATTACTTTTACTCATTGCAAATTTACATGATCAATGTTACTTTAGAATGTGGAAGTCCTACATCAAGAACCTCAATATAGTGTTTTATAGTGCTTAATTAGATGCTTGGAAGATACGTCATTGTGAAGAAGTGGAAACATAATGGCGTTGGCGTGTGTGGGGCCACGTAGACCCAACAAGTGGATTCTTGAGGGCTCTTTGCAACATTTTATTTTTGTCAACCATCTGGTCCAGGATACAGGCATTTTGGGATTGGGAGTGGTATGCTATAATAAGTTTCCTTAGCTAACCAGTCCAACCAAAACCTAGATGCATTATATAAAGGCCACCAGGTGGAAGCCCAATCCTCTAGAATAAAACTAGAGTAAAACACCACTCAACCATGTGTGTGATTAGTAATCGCGAATCGTACCAATTATATCTGACACAGGCGTTATCCTATAGCTCTTCCAAGTGAGCCCATTTATCTCTTGGGCCTTAAATTCAGGTATGGATCCAGGTCATGGGTCTAAAATCAGGAACAAAACGCGCCCATTTGCAAATTATAATACAGTACTCCTTGTACTAAAAAGTTTGGGCCGGGCTGGGCCAGGCCTTTAGGAAATATAGATCATCTCCATACCTGAGATGGAGGAAAGCAGCAATGAAAGCAGTTCAGGCAAATCCGAAGATAGAATCTACTCTAATCAAGTTGAGATTTCACAGAAATGAAGAGTTCTTAAACCTCTAAAGCCCTAGATATCAATAGAATCAGCAAGAAGTTTAACCAGCTAGCAATGATGCCAAAGATTTAAGCCCGGCTAGGCCCTACAAGCCTAAAAATAGAGCCAAATCCAGCCCAGTGTGGGCTGGGTCTGACTCGACCCCTTGGCGCTCATACCTGACACTGGTTTCAGATGTTCACGTTACGGTTAAGCCTCCTCTCTTACGTCAATGGATGGTAGAAAGCAATGCTCATGCTAACAAACCAACCTCTCCAGATAAAGAAAGGGTCTTATGGGCCAGACAATTGGGAGTTTGGCCGAAGGTTGGCTCGCATGGGCACTAATTTTAGGCCGTGGGCTGGACGCAGGCCAAATTTTCTATATCGATAGTCAACAAATTGAGAGTTTATTTATGATAAAAGGCCCAGCTCATCACTAATTTTGCCGAATGGGCTGAGACTGAACGTGAGCCTGACTATTAGGCCCATGGCCTTGAACTAGGCTTGAATATAAACCTGACGTGATCAAACGGTCTACGTTTTGGACAAGCTTAACCTCAGCCCATGATTTAAAGGCCAAAGGAGAAATGACGCATGTAGGTGGCCCACTTACATCACCATATCCAAGAGGGATTTCTGGACAAAATACCAGCTTTGACATTGTTGGCCACCTGATTCAATAGGTGGAAGCCGAGAAAAAAAGGAAAAAAATAAAAAAAGGAGTAAATGGTGAAAACAAAAACAAGGGAACGACTCAACTAAACTACACGTCCCTAAATCTGATGGCTTTGATTTTTTGTTTATCAAATCCTCAAATGTCCCTTGTAGCTCGTAAAGCAAATGGGCCTGTCTCAAATGCTACAAGCCCACTTTCAAGCTTTCACTATGGGTTTGCCCAGTTGGTTGGGCACCCTGCCTCACACCAAAATAACTAGAATAGCTAGATGCGCATGCCTCTCCTTCCTTGGATGTGCGAGTCTTCCCTCCGTAAGTGTATCATATCCTCTCTTTATATGTGCAAGTACTCCCTCTACATGTTTGCAAGTGTCTACTCCTCACCTCCAGAGTTCTTTCTCTACATTTGTACGGGTGCGATCATGGGTTCCAACCCCTATATTTTAGGAAGGGATGTAAATGAGTTCCCGATTCTCCGATTATCCGGAGGTTCCGAGCCATTAAAAATCGGATCTGGGTCCTTATATATTTAGGTTTCGATAAGTAAATGAGCCTGGATCCGATTCCACCTTGGTTCGTACCCATGGACCCGAGACCTCACACATTACCTCAATTTTCAAAAATCTCTCCTAAAATCATATTTTTTCAATATCATTCTCTACCTAAATCCGAACTCGGATTTAGACCCGTCCCATATATGATTCTGGTTCCGGTTCCGGTTCCGGTTCCGGAGCCAAGAAACCAGTTTCGGGTCTGTATCCGATTTCACCTTTTCTTTATAATAGTTCCGATTCCGGGTCCACCAAGGACCCGGAACATAACTGGCCCGTTTCCGACCCTAATCTAATCTTGTGGCACTGAGGGAAAAAAAAAATTTAAAAACATTCATCATGCTGATTTTTCCATAAGATATGACAAAAGGACACCATTCAATGTGGAACCTGGCCATCCGATTTCATTTAACTTCCGTGGCACGTTGCTCGACTTGACTTGACTGAACTGTTAAGATAGCAACACTGGTCATGTACAGCTTTAACCAAGGTCAATTTGAACATGTGAGTATAAAATAATTTTTTTATAAATCACATTGTCGGTTGATACTTATTTTTCAAGAAATCAATACACAGAATGTTGGCGTGAAATTCGAGTTGAATTCCTTTTATCACTGAAATGCAAATACATATAATTATCATGTGTCTATGGAGACTATTATTTTGTTATTTCAGCTGAAAATGAAATGATCATTTACATGTACAACTCGCCGAAAAACCTGTACGTATGTGTTCTCGTTGTTCCTTTAGAGAGAGTTATGTAGTGTGTGAGATAAGTGTATATATATATATATGAGAGAGGCTCTCCTCCACTGCAGTGGAGGAGAGCCTCAGCTGCAGTCACGTGGGAACGGGCCAGCTCGTGTGGAAACTAAAATGGGATGAAAGTGAAACAGTGTTGCCGCCCAAAATCGATTTTAGTGAAATGAGGCCAAGCAGAAGCCCAAAATCGAGGCCCTTCCTCTCCAGCCGATCTCTCTCTCTCTGCGCCCTTCCTCTCCAGCCGATCTCTCTCTCTGCAATCGCTCTCTCTCTCTCTCGCTCCCACGCGTTCTGCTCACGATCTCTCTCCCTCCCGATCTGCTTCTCTCCCTGCAATCGCTCTCTCTCTCTCTCTCTCTCACTCCCACGCGTTCTGCTCACGATCTCTCTCCCTCCCGATCTGCTTCTCTCCCTGCAATCGCTCTCTCTCTCTCTCTCTCTCTCTCGTCTGCTTCTCTGCGTCTGCTGCTGCGTCGAGAGCTTCTCTCCCTCCCGATCTCTGCTGCTGCGATCACTGCTTCCTCCCTCGTCTCTACTGCTGCGCGATCAGACATCCTCACTCACCTGCTGCTGCGATCGCTGCTTCCTCCCTCGTCTCTGCTGCTGCGATCGCTGCTTCCTCACTCGTCTCTGCTGCTGCGATCGCTGCTTCCTCACTCGTCTCTGCTGCTGCGATCAGACATCATCACTCACTCCCTGCGTCTCTGCTGCTGCGATTTCTCGCTCCCTCTGTCCTCGAGATCTCTCTCTCGCCAGAAGCTCTCCCTCTCATCACTGCACTCCCTCCCGATCTCAGGTCTTTCATCTCAGGTCTGATCTCCTTTTAATATCTTAAATGATATGCATGTTATTAAAATTCTTGTGACTCAAATATGGTTGAAATGAAAGGGGCTAAAAATAAAAAAAACCTCGATCAGGTTCTCCATTTTGGAAGAGTGCAAAAGAGCACAATACCTTATCTTTTATTTGATTCAATGGATTCTTATTCTTTTATATAGGAGGTTGAGTTTTCGGCAATTTTCCTGCCGAGCCCTCCAACTCACCATTTTGATCACCAGAGCCCAAGATCTCACCATTTTGATCAGCATAATACTCTAAGTCACCATTTTGATCATTTCTAGTATGAGGACTCTTCAGGACTAGTATGAGGTTTTTTTGCCAGGACCTCATTTCACCATTTCTCCACCTGTTGGACTTGTCAATAGTTGTAGCTTTTTCTCTGACTTCTACTCCATAAAAGTCATCTAACTACCAAATCCTATATGGATTCATGGCATTTTTCTTTCCTTTCTATACCATGTACTCTCTCTCTATCTGAAAATGTGGTTTACAACACAAAGCAAGAATACAGAAATTGGGTCATCAACTTTCCTTCAGGACTAGTAGTTTTTCTTTATGAGTGTTATATGTCAAACACATGGATGCTCTGATTTTTTTACCCTTTCGTTGATTGATCTCATGTTGGATACAACCTGACAATTTCTTTTCTTTTCCACATTATCATGTTTGCTTATGTTGTTGGAAATGAAAAAAAAATGTCGTACGAATACGGTTGGTCTAATTTTTTCTTTAGATCTCCTTTGATTCAATGAAATTATCATATTTTTGCTTGTTAAGTCAATATATTTCTGATTATATGTGTTCTAAAGTCTCCATCTGCCAATCCTTTCTTTTGTTTGTGAAGATCTTGAAGTAAATGGCTTCGTATGCCTCTTCTGGAAATTCGAACTGGCCTGAACGTTTATGTCGATGTGGTGTTGGCAACTGCGTAGTCAAGGTTTCGCGATCATCAAATAATTATGGTAGACATTATTATTCATGTCCACGACCATTGGTAAGAACGAAATAAACTTTGGCCATTTCCTTATTTTCAATTCTTATTTATTTTCGCATATAGACAAATATATACCAACTAACGACATATATTTGCCATTCTTTGAGAGAAAATAATAGGCTTGCAATAACTTCATTGGTTGGTGTGATGAATATGTGAGATCGACGGTCAATCACCCATACCCTTGCTAGAGTACTCCGCACTATGCCCCCCCGAAGCTGAGAGCCGTGTGGCAAATGTTGTTACAAGATTGGAGAAGCTTGAACAAATTTGTCGAGTCTTCACGGTTGTTATGATTGTTTATGCTGTCCTGCTTGTGATATTATTGTGTCAAATGTAGCATCCAAGCTTTACTCTTCTAGATTGGAAGCTACTATTATGTAAGGGGTTGGTTGATAAGTGAAATGATAAACTCCAAATGTTTTTTGTTTTTTTGTCTTTGTTGGATAGCTGAATCTGAATGCTTGTGTTGATATGAATGATAATGTTGATATTCCTTGATATTCAATGGAAATAGTTTGTGTTGATGTTGAATGTTATAGATGATGGACAAAAACAGGTTGAGTTTGAATGTGGAAGTTATAGGTGAATGAATGGTTGGTTTGATGTTGAGTAAGAATGGAAAATGTTGATGTTTTAAGTGATGGGCAAAAACAGGTTGAGTTTGAATGTGGAAGTTATAGGCGAATGGTTGGTTTGATGTTGAATAAGAATGGTGAATGCTGATGTTTTAAGTGATTGGCAAGAACATGTTTTTTTGTTTTAGTGATGCTGAGTACCCCTGTTTGGGGCACTGGTTAGCCCACTTCCCGAAGGAATTTTTGGACGATATTTGGGGGTTTCAAAGTCTATATATTGAACTTGAAATCTGCAATTTTTCATTAAAAAAAATCGCGTTTGCCTAGCGTTCCAATCGCGCACTTTTGGAACCCAGTCAATCAAATCTGCCAAAAACCAATCTGAGTAGCCCTGTTTAGGTCACTGTTTGACCCACTTCCGGAGGAAATTTTTTCTTGAAAATTGGGGAACTCGAAGTCAATATAATGAAGTTAAAATCTGCATTTTTTCGTTAGAAAAATATCGCGTTTGCCTAGCGTTCCAATTACGCACTTTTGGAACCCAGTCAGTCAAATCTGCCAAAAACCAATCTGAGTAGCCCTGTTTGACCCACTTCCGGAGGCAAATTTTTCATGAAAATTGGGGAACTCGAAGTCAATATAATGAAGTTAAAATCTACATTTTTTCGTTAAAAAAAAATCGCGTTTGCCTAGCGTTCCAATCGCGCACTTTTGGAACCCAGTCAGTCAAATCTGCCAAAAACCAATCTGAGTAGCCCTGTTTAGGTCACTGTTTGACCCACTTCCGGAGGCAATTTTTTCATGAAAATTGGGGAACTCGAAGTCAATATAATGAAATTAAAATCTGCATTTTTTCGTTAAAAAAAAATCGCGTTTGCCTAGCGTTCCAATCGCGCACTTTTGGAACCCAGTCAGTCAAATCTGCCAAAAACCAATCTGAGTAGCCCTGTTTAGGTCACTGTTTGACCCACTTCCGGAGGCAAATTTTTCATGAAAATTGGGGAACTCGAAGTCAATATAATGAAGTTAAAATCTGCATTTTTTCGTTAAAAAAAAATCGCGTTTCCCTTGCGTTCCAATCGCTCACTTTTGGAACCCAGTCAGTCAAATCTGCCAAAAACCAATCTGAGTAGCACTGTTTAGGTCACTGTTTGACCCACTTCCGGAGGCAATTTTTTCATGAAAATTGGGGAACTCGAAGTCAATATAATGAAGTTAAAATCTGCATTTTTTCGTTAAAAAAAAATCGCGTTTGCCTAGCGTTCCAATCGCGCACTTTTGGAACCCAGTCAGTCAAATCTGCCAAAAACCAATCTGAGTAGCCCTGTTTAGGTCACTGTTTGACCCGCTTCCGGAGGTAATTTTTTCATGAAAATTGGGGAACTCGAAGTCAATATAATGAAGTTAAAATCTGCATTTTTTCTTTAAAAAAAAATCGCGTTTGCCTTGCGTTCCAATCGCTCACTTTTGGAACCCAGTCAGTCAAATCTGCCAAAAACCAATCTGAGTAGCACTGTTTAGGTCACTGTTTGACCCACTTCCGGAGGCTATTTTTTCATGAAAATTGGGGAACTCGAAGTCAATATAATGAAGTTAAAATCTGCATTTTTTCGTTAAAAAAAAATCGCGTTTATCTAGCGTTCTAGTCGCGCACTTTTGGAACCCAGTCAGTCAAATCTGCCAAAAACCAGGCACTTTTGAAACGCGAATTTTTTTTAACCAAAAATTGCAGATTTTAACTTCATTATATGGACTTCGAGTTCCCCAATTTTCATTAATTTATCATTTGATATGAATCTGTGTAGGGAGAAAGAGGCAAACGCGAATTTTTTTAACCAAAAATTGCAGATTTTAACTTCATTATATGGACTTCGAGTTCCCCAATTTTGAAATGAGCTTCACAGTGTTTACAAATGTGGAAATGAGTAGTAGTAGTTAATGGAGTCAGCTACTTGACTGTGTTTATAACTCTAGATCTGATCTTGACAAAAGAAGTTTTCATCAGTTTTTTTTTACCGAGTTTCATCAGTTTTTTTTGACTGAGTTGAAAAAGTGCGCGAGTTGAAAACCGATCAAACGCGATCGTTCCTTGAACAAATATAGCATATTTTAAGTCCAGAATATGGTCTTCGCATACCCCAAGTTTCAACCAAAAATTCCATCTGGAAGTGGGTCAACCAGTTGCCCGAACAGGGGTACTCAGCAAGGTTTCATCAGTTTTCTGCGACTGAGTTGAAAAAGTGCGCGAGTTGAAAACCAATCAAACGCATTCGTCCGTTGCCCAAATATTGCAGATTTTATGTCTAGAATATGGTCTTCAAATACCCCAAATTTCATCAAAAAATTACATCCGGAAGTGGGTCAACCAGTTGCCCGAACAGGGGTACTCAGCAAGGTTTCATCAGTTTTCTGCGACTGAGTTGAAAAAGTGCGCGAGTTGAAAACCGATCAAACGCGATTGTTCCTTCTCCAAATATATAAGATTTTAAGTCCAGAATATGTTCTTCGCATACCCCAAATTTCATCGAAAAATACCATTCGGAAGTGGGTCAACCAGTTGCCCGAACAGGGGTACTCAACAAGGTTTCATCAGTTTTCTACGACTGAGTTGAAAAAGTGCGCTAGTTGAAAACTGATCAAACGCATTCGTCCGTTGCCCAAATACAGCAAAATTTAAGTCCGGAATATGGTCTTCGTATACCCCAAATTTCATCCAAAAATTACATCCGGAAGTGGGTCAACCAGTTGCCCGAACAGGGGTACTCAGCAAGGTTTCATCAGTTTTCTGCGACTGAGTTGAAAAAGTGCGCGAGTTGAAAACTGATCAAACACATTCGTCCGTTGCCCAAATATAGCAGATTTTAAGTCCGGAATATGGTCTTCGCATACCCCAAATTTCATCCAAAAATTACATCCGGAAGTAGGTCAACCAGTTGCCCGAACAGGGGTACGCAGCAAGGTTTCATCAGTTTTCTGCGACTGAGTTGAAAAAGTGTGCTAGTTGAAAACCGATCAAACGCATTCGTCCGTTGCCCAAATATAGCAAAATTTAATTCCGGAATATGGTCTTCGTATACCCCAAATTTCATCCAAAAATTACATCCGGAAGTGGGTCAACCAGTTGCCCGAACAGGGGTACGCAGCAAGGTTTCATCAGTTTTCTGCGACTGAGTTGAAAAAGTGCGCGAGTTGAAAACTGATCAAACACATTCGTCCGTTGCCCAAATATAGCAGATTTTAAGTCCGGAATATGGTCTTCGCATACCCCAAATTTCATCCAAAAATTACATCCGGAAGTAGGTCAACCAGTTGCCCGAACAGGGGTACGCAGCAAGGTTTCATCAGTTTTCTGCGACTGAGTTGAAAAAGTGCGCGAGTTGAAAACCGATCAAACATATTCGTCCGTTGCCCAAATATAGAAGATTTTAAGTCCGGAATATGGTCTTCGCATACCCCAAATTTCATTAAAAAATTACATCCGGAAGTCGGTCAACCAGTTGCCCGAACAGGGGTACTCATCAAGGTTTCATCAGTTTACACTGCACACATAAACCCATCACACTGCACAATATTACACTGCACACATAAACCCATCTCTGCACAATATTACACTACACACATAAAAACATCTCTAGACAATGTGAAAGAAATAAATCCATTCATTCATTAAACCCATCTCTGCACAATGTGAAAGAAATAAATCCATTCATTCATTAAACAGTAATGTTCATCAAAATATTGATCAGTTTATCAACGTGTCAATCTCACACATAATAAACTACATAAACAAAATTCCTGCTTTTCCATGTTTTTCTTCATCAAAAGTACAGGAACAAAAGGTTGGCATAACAAAGAAGATGAATGGAGTCTTCATGTCTCATTCTCTGCATAAAGTCTTCATAAGCTTACAAAGAAGATGAATGGAGTCTTCATGTCTTCATTCTCTACAACAAGTCTGCATATCTGCATATAGTAATTGAGCTGCAATAGACATGCAACTTGTGATAAGTTATGGAGGGAAATAAAAACATTAATGTGGATCATGGTTCATTTCACAAACTATTCATACATATGGCAGTCTGCAATAGATGGTTATGAAAGAATTCCATCCAGTAGTATCCAGTAGTATGAACACATTTTTTTATCTGCTCTATTAAACCCTCATTGTGAATATGAACCCCTCCTAAATTCGTAGGCAACTTATCCAAAATGTGCCATAGGCAATACCGATGAACGGTATTTGGCGTGACATTCTTTATAGCTTTTGTCATTGCCAGATCTTGATCTGTTATAATACCCTTTGGTGGACCAAAGGACATGGCTTCAAGCCAGGTGTTAAACAACCACTCAAAAGACTCTGTTTTTTCATTTGGAAGAAACCCACACCCGAATAAATAGTTTGCCCATGGTGATTGCAACCTACAAAAGCGGCGAAAATAAGTTCGTAACAATTTGTCTTGTAGGTTGTATCAAATGTCACCACATCACCAAACGCTTTGTAAGCCGTACGAAATGATCCATTTGCCCAAAACACATGCGTTATCTTCTTTTCTGCATCTCGCTCAATGGTATATGTGAAACCATTTCCCATTTCTCTGCGGTTTTCAAAAAGTTGAAATAACAACTGTCCATCTAGCCCCCTTCTCTTTTCCTTTTCATCCCTACGGTAATTCTTGGCATCCTTATCTGTAAATCCCATTTTGTCTAGCCCCCCAGATTGAGATGCAAACACTTGCATTTGTTGTTTGTTGCGCACGTTTGCTGAATCATATGTGTTTATAAGTTGCCGCTTTGATTCTGGCACTTCACGATGCGACTTCAGCATAAATCTCTTGCTAGGAGCAGCGGGGACATGAGAGTGTTCTGGTACAAACATGGATACCACATAACCACCTGACTTATCTTTTTTCACTTGCATCTTAGCCTTACAATCGAATCTTGTTTCCATTCGACGTCTTTGAACAAGTTCCTTATCAATCCAGTGTTTCTCATCTGTTTTACCCTCCTTTGAACAAACAAATCGCTTCCATACAACTTCCCCATCTTTGCCTCTATTACTGGATTATTTTCTTATACTAAATCCAGCGAGTTTTCCATATGCATTGTAAAAGTTATATGCCTCGTCTAAATCATCGAAATGCATGCCCAATCTTGGTGTCATGGCTTCATCCACAACCGGGTAATGGACAGCTGGTGATGAGGAGGAGGCCATATCCATATGCAATCTGGATCACAAATAATTAAAGCATATTCATGAATAACAAACCAAAATTCATAAGTTATAAAACCATGACTAAATAAAAGACAAAAACCCCAAATAACATGTACAAAAGACAAAAACCTCAAATAAATTACCCTGTTTTCTGTGGGAATTATATTGCAATAGGCATGAGTTAGCTCTGTTTTAATTATTAATGCAATGGGGCAATCTGGCTTTCAGCTCTCAATCCAGACCATGGAGAAGGCCGAATTCAATTGGGGTTACATGAAAACTGATCTGGAAGGGGATAGTTGAATATTTTCTTAAGATTTGAAAATGGTTCCATGATTTTGAAAATAATTTGAGCCTTCTCAACTTGGAATTTGAGCCTTCTGAACTTGGAATTTTTAGTGCAATGGGCTGGGTCATGAAATAATTAAAATCAATCCATAATGGGGTACCAAATCAATGGCCAGGATCACAAAACAATTAAAAATGCACGAGGAAGATGACAAAGTGGTGTCTTACATCAGAAAGGGAGTGGCTCATCCAAGGTTGGAAATGCAATAGTAAAAGTAAAGGAGCAGATCTCAAAGTTGGAAAAACATGTAAAAGAAAATCTACTGGGAGAGAGCACTTTTGTTGCTCTACTAAAAAAAATCTACTGGGGCAGAGAATGCAATTTCCATCTCACATTCCCGGATACAAAACAAATTAAAGAAACAGTCGTTAGCCAGAAGTGTTTTCTTACTCTGTTTTGTGTAGAAGAGTTGCCGAGGGAGGGGCTTGGTCCGTTGTAGAGAAATCCAAACAGAGAGATGACTTCAGGGAGGTGGGGGACACGATGCCAGGCAGACACAGCTGCAGCAAGGTCAACGTCCGAGAGTGCAGTGGCGAGGGATGAGAGCACCTCAGAACCCTCTGGAGAGATGAGAGCACCTCGAAACCCTCGGCAGAGGACCAGCGGGAGAGACGACTTTTGAGAGGAAATGCAGCAGCAGAGATCGGGAGGGAGTGCAGTGATGAGAGGGAGAGCTTCTGGCGAGAGAGTTAGATCTTCTGGCGAGAGAGAGAGAGAGATCTCGACGAGAGAGGGAGCGAGAAATCGCAGCAGCAGAGACGCAGGGAGTGAGTGAGGAAGGAGAAATCGCAGCAGCAGAGACGCAGGGAGTGAGTGAGGAAGCAGCGATCGCAGCAGCAGGTGAGTGAGGATGTCTGATCGCGCAGCAGCAGAGACGAGGGAGGAAGCAGTGATCGCAGCAGCAGAGATCGGGAGGGAGAGAAGCTCTCGACGCAGCAGCAGACGTAGAGAAGCAGACGAGAGAGAGAGAGAGAGAGCGATTGCAGGGAGAGAAGGAGAGAAGCAGACGTAGCAGATCGGGAGGGAGAGAGATCGTGAGCAGAACGCGTGGGAGCGAGAGAGAGAGCGCGATTGCAGAGAGAGAGATCGGCTGGAGAGGAAGGGCCTCGATTTTGGGCTTCTGCTTGGCCTCATTTCACTAAAATCGATTTTGGGCGGCAACACTGTTTCACTTTCATCCCATTTTAGTTTCCACACGAGCTGGCCCGTTCCCACGTGACTGCAGCTGAGGCTCTCCTCCACTGCAGTGGAGGAGAGCCTCTCTCTCTCTCTCTATATATATATATAGAAAAATATTCAAGTGGGGGATTCCCTCACCATGTGTGGTGATGGACTCCCATTTTTTGGGAGGTTTCAAGTACAAAAGGGCTTTTGTACTTAAAGGGAGTACACCATTTTGTACTTGAAACCTTCCTAAAAAAGGGAGTCACTCACAACACATGGTGAGGGAATCCCTCACTTGAATACCCCCCATATATATATATCTATATCAAAGGAAGTAAAAACCTGTATGTATATGTAAAGGGTCTGCATATAATTTTTTTTCTCTATTTATGGGCTGAACTTCGCTCCAACCAAAATTAAGCCCACACCTAAGTTGACAACATTTTTCTTTTTCTTGATAATTATTATTATCACTGTGACACAGACATATTATGTTATATATATTATAACAGCAGCCTCTCGTGAGGGAGCGACACGTGGTGCTCTCTCTGAGGCTTTTACAATGACATGTGGCATACTCTCTTAGGGAGAACCCTTAATTATCTCCATCTTACCTCCATTAAAATTTTAAACTTTACTTGACCAATCAATATATATCCCTATTATCTCTCAAAATCAAATCCCTAGTTTCTCTTTATGTTATCTTTATATCAATCTCTATCATCCTTGTTTATAACCCTATTTTAAATTTTATTTATGTTTTCTTCGAGATATATATATATATATATATATGGGAGGGGATCACACAGGCTGCAGCTATGGGTAATACAAGCTGGAGGCGTGTGTGAGCATGTGAGGCCCAACGCTGAGGCCCAACGGTGATTTTATTCCATTTCCCGCTCTCACGAAACCCTTTTCCCCCAACTCATTTCAAAATCACCTCTCCTCTGTTTTCCAAAACTCCTCTCCTCCGTCTCTCGTCTCTCCTCTGAAACTCGCCTCTCCCTCTCGGACGACGATCGCTGCCTCTCGGACGACGACGGCCAGCCCTCCCTTATTTCTCTTTTCTCCCTTCTCACTCTACATTTCTCAGACCTAATCGCTGCTCTGCCTCTGTCTCTCGTCTCTCTCTGCCTCTCGACTCTCTTTCGCATCTCTCTCTCTCGGACGACGAAGATCGGACGGCGACTCCCCTGAGATCTCTCTCTCACGACAACGATCTCTCTCGCTCTCCTGATCTCTCTCTCTGCGAAGCTCTCTCGTTCGCTGCTGTGTCTCCCTCGCCTGATCTCTCTCTCTCAGCTCAGGTCTCTCCCTCGCTACTGTCTCTCCCCCGCTGCTGCTCATCTCTCTCTCCCTCTCTGCGGCGAAGCCCTGCTGCTGTTGCGCACATCTCCCTCTCTCTCGCCTGACCTCGCTGCCCAACTCTGGATTGCTGCTTCACGCCAGGAACTCTTCAAATTTCTTCATCAGCGTCCGTCCGATTAACAGGCCTGCAGCTGAATTGCTGCTCCCTCGCCTGATCCCTCTCACCCCCCTCTCTCTTGCTGCAGGTAAGAATAGTTCCTTCTTGAGTTGAAATATGAGAATGCTAATGTTTTTTTTTTTTTTTGTTTTTTTTTTTTAGTTCGTTGTATGGAATAGATGGAATTTGTGAAAATGATTGGAATGGAATGGCAGTCTTTAAATTTCCCTGTCTTTCATCGTAGATCTCATTAGTGCAGGATTTTGGTTGATTATGGAGTGGTAACTTTGGTTATTCATCATTTTGTATAGCATATAGACATGTCATATACTAGACAAGTGAGGGATTTCATTGATGTGTTTGCACATCAGTTGAACTAAAATTGCTCTAATCTCCAGTGGGAAAATCCCATGGCAGAAGCAACATGTGCTCTTAGGAAAAATCAGACTTCATAAGTTTTTAAGTATCCAAAGAGAAATCATATTGTAAGATGTGAGTGGATGTACATGTTGAAGCATAAGCGAAGCAGATAAACTAAACTGTATAAATACTGGTTGCAAAATTGGACTTAATGCTAGTTTTATCATCCCTTGGAGCTACATACTTGGCTTTTACATCAGTTCAATGTAAATAACTCTTTCCTTTGTGGGGGATGAAAGAAGTTTATATGGACCTTTCTCCTCAGCTTTCTCTCTTAATTGATGAAGGTATGGTTTTTAAGCTCAAAGAGAAACTGTTACCTCCCGAAAATAGTATATTCTAGATCTACTTCATGATACAGGGAAATCAACGCCACCATCAATGTACATGTTAAATTGCTTTTCTTGATCCTTTGGGTTGTCATCCCATATCCCAAGTATAATGTTTATTTTTGCTGAACAGATGATATGGTCTATCCATTGGTGCTACCCTGAAACATAACTTGCATGAGGTGGGGCACTATTAATCACATTATCATGTATGTCTCCTGTCCTATGTGTAATTTAATGGATCCCTTTTTTGGGGGAAAGCATACCGCTCCTGAATTTCTTTGCATCTAAACATTTCAATTTTACACTTACATTCTATCTGAATTTTCTTTGCTCCAGATGAGGAAGATGCTAGTGATTTTGAGGCAGGCGAAGAGAATGGAGAGGATGAAGATCTTGATGATGAAGATGAAGATGACAATGCTGGGAAGGATAAAGCATCGACAAAGAGGAAGAGGTCGAGTAAAGATGACTCTGATGATGATGATGGGAAGAGGATAAAGCATCGACTCGAGGAAGAGATCTGTAAACCCACTATGCTCTTCTTTGCAGAAGGGAAGATGTCTATGGATTCTTTTTCCTTCTCTTGTAACAATGATGGGGTTGAACGTTTAATTATGTGGGTTTTTTTTTTTTTTTTTTTTGTCTTATGAAAACTGGTTTGCTTATGTGGAAATGTTGTGCAGCCTTGTACAAGGTAGGAACTTTGATGATATGTGAAAGAGGTTAATCTTGTTATTTAGATAGCTCATGGATGCAACTTTCCTTTCTTTAGTTATTATTCGTTTTGTTCTTTTGAATAGTTTGGCTTGCTGCTTTATTAGGAACTATTTAATGTGGAGAGAGATCATGTTTATCCATGTGCCTCATGAGAAACAGTGATAAATGGGAGCGCTTACAATACAGGTCTCTCACCATCATCTGAAGTGAATTCTGCGAATTAAAGTCACTTCCGGAGGGATTTTTTTCATGAAAATTGGGGAACTCGAAGTCCATATAATAAACTTGAAATCTGCAATTTTTCGTTAAAAAAAATTCGCGTTTGCCTAGCGTTCCAGTCGCGCACTTTTCAAACCCAGTCAGCCAAATCTGCCAAAAACCAATCTGAGTAGCCCTGTTTAGGTCACTGTTTGACCCACTTCCGGAGGAATTTTTTTCATGAAAATTGGGGAACTCGAAGTCCATATAATAAACTTGAAATCTGCAATTTTTCGTTAAAAATAATTCGCGTTTGCCTAGCGTTCCAGTCGCGCACTTTACCAACCCAGTCAGCCAAATCTGCCAAAAACCAATCTGAGTAGCCCTGTTTAGGTCACTGTTTGACCCACTTCCGGAGGGATTTTTTTCATGAAAATTGGGGAACTCGAAGTCCATATAATAAACTTGAAATCTGCAATTTTTCGTTAAAAAAATTCGCGTTTGCCTAGCGTTCCAGTCGCGCACTTTTCCAACCCAGTCAGCCAAAATCTGCCAAAAACCAATCTGAGTAGCCCTGTTTAGGTCACTGTTTGACCCACTTCCGGAAGGGATTTTTTTCATGAAAATTGGGGAACTCGAAGTCCATATAATAAACTTGAAATCTGCAATTTTTCGTTAAAAAAAATTCGCGTTTGCCTAGCGTTCCGGTCGCGCACTTTTCCAACCCAGTCAGCCAAACCTGCCAAAGTGCGGGACTGGGTTGACTGGGTTGGAAATATGGTTTGCCATAGTGCGCGACTGGGTTGACTGAGTTGGAAATATGGTTTTTGGCATATTTGGCTGACTGGGTTGGAAAAGTGCGCGACTGGAACGCTAGGCAAACGCGAATTTTTTTTAACGAAAAATTGCAGATTTCAAGTTTATTATATGGACTTCGAGTTCCCCAATTTTCATGAAAAAAAATCCCTCCGGAAGTGGGTCAAACAGTGACCTAAACAGGGCTACTCAGATTGGTTTTTAGCAGATTTGGCTGACTGGGTTGGAAAAGTGCGCGACTGGAACGCTAGGCAAACGCGAATTTTTTTTAACGAAAAATTGCAGATTTCAAGTTTATTATATGGACTTCGAGTTCCCCAATTTTCCTGAAAAAAATCCCTCCGGAAGTGGGTCAAACAGTGACCTAAACAGGGCTACTCAGATTGGTTTTTGGCAGATTTGGCTGACTGGGTTGGAAAAGTGCGCGACTGGAACGCTAGGCAAACGCGAATTTTTTTTAACGAAAAATTGCAGATTTCAAGTTTATTATATGGACTTCGAGTTCCCCAATTTTCATGAGAAAAATCCCTCCGGAAGTGGGTCAAACAGTGACCTAAACCGGGCTACTCAGATTGGTTTTTGGCAGATTTGGCTGACTGGGTTGGAAAAGTGCGCGACTGGAACGCTAGGCAAACGCGAATTTTTTTTAACGAAAAATTGCAGATTTCAAGTTTATTATATGGACTTTGAGTTCCCTAATTTTCCTGAAAAAAATCCCTCTGGAAGTGGGTCAAACAGTGACCTAAACAGGGCTACTCAGATTGGTTTTTGGCAGATTTGGCTGACTGGGTTGGAAAAGTGCGCCACTGGAACGCTAGGCAAACGCGAATTTTTTTTAACGAAAAATTGCAGATTTCAAGTTTATTATATGGACTTCGAGTTCCCCAATTTTCATGAAAAAAAATCCCTCCAGAAGTGGGTCAAACAGTGACCTAAACAGGGCTACTCAGATTGGTTTTTAGCAGATTTGGCTGACTGGGTTGGAAAAGTGCGCGACTGGAACGCTAGGCAAACGCGAATGTTTTTTAACGAAAAATTGCAGATTTCAAGTTTATTATATGGACTTCGAGTTCCCCAATTTTCCTGAAAAAAATCCCTCCGGAAGTGGGTCAAACAGTGACCTAAACAGTGCTACTCAGATTGGTTTTTGGCAGATTTGGCTGACTGGGTTGGAAAAGTGCGCGACTGGAACGCTAGGCAAACGAGAATTTTTTTTAACAAAAAATTGCAGATTTCAAGTTTATTATATGGAGTTCGAGTTCCCCAATTTTCATGAAAAAAATCCCTCCGGAAGTGGGTCAAACAGTGACCTAAACCGGGCTACTCAGATTGGTTTTTGGCAGATTTGGCTGACTGGGTTGGAAAAGTGCGCGACTGGAACGCTAGGCAAACGCGAATTTTTTTTAACGAAAAATTGCAGATTTCAAGTTTATTATATGGACTTTGAGTTCCCTAATTTTCCTGAAAAAAATCCCTCCGGAAGTGGGTCAAACAGTGACCTAAACAGGGCTACTCAGATTGGTTTTTGGCAGATTTGGCTGACTGGGTTGGAAAAGTACGCCACTGGAACGCTAGGCAAACGCGAATTTTTTTTAACGAAAAATTGCAGATTTCAAGTTTATTATATGGACTTCGAGTTCCCCAATTTTCATGAAACAAATCCCTCCAAAAGTGGGTCAAACAGTGACCTAAACAATGCTACTCAGATTGGCTTTTGGCAGATTTGGCTGACTGGGTTGGAAAAGTACGCGACTGGAACGCTAGGCAAACGCGAATTTTTTTTAACAAAAAATTGCTGATTTCAAGTTTATTATATGGACTTCGAGTTCCCAAATTTTCATGAAAAAAATCCCTCCGGAAGTGGGTCAAACAGTGACCTAAACAGGGCTACTCAGATTGGTTTTTGGCAGATTTGGCTGACTGGGTTGGTAAAGTGCGCGACTGGAACGCTAGGCAAACGTGAATTTTTTTTAACGAAAAATTGCGGATTTCAAGTTTATTATATGGACTTCGAGTTCCCCAATTTTCATGAAAAAAATCACTCCGGAAGTGTGTCAAACAGTGACCTAAACAGGGCTACTCAGATTGGTTTTTGGCAGATTTGGCTGACTGGGTTGGAAAAGTGCGCGACTGGAACGCTAGGCAAACGCGAATTTTTTTTAACGAAAATTTGCAGATTTCAAGTTTATTATATGGAGTTTGAGTTCCCTAATTTTCCTGAAAAAAATCCCTCCGGAAGTGGGTCAAACAGTGACCTAAACAGGGCTACTCAGATTGGTTTTTGGCAGATTTGGCTGACTGGGTTGGAAAAGTACGCCACTGGAACGCTAGGCAAACGCGAAATTTTTTTAACGAAAAATTGCAGATTTCAAGTTTATTATATGGACTTCGAGTTCCCCAATTTTCATGAAAAAAATCCCTCCGGAAGTGGGTCAAACAGTGACCTAAACAGGGCTACTCAGATTGGTTTTTGGCAGAGTTGGCTGACTGGGTTGGAAAAGTGCGCGACTGGAACGCTAGGCAAACGCGAATTTTTTTTAACAAAAAATTGCAGATTTCAAGTTTATTATATGGACTTCGAGTTCCCCAATTTTCATGAAAAACATCCCTCCGGAAGTGGGTCAAACAGTGACCTAAACAGGGCTACTCAGATTGGTTTTTGGCAGATTTGGCTGACTGGGTTGGTAAAGTGCGCGACTGGAACGCTAGGCAAACGCGAATTTTTTTTAACGAAAAATTGCAGATTTCAAGTTTATTATATGGACTTCGAGTTCCCCAATTTTCATGAAAAAAAATCCCTCCGGAAGTGGGTCAAACAGTGACCTAAACAGGGCTACTCTGATTGGTTTTTAGCAGATTTGGCTGACTGGGTTGGAAAAGTGCGCGACTGGAACGCTAGGCAAACGCGAATTTTTTTTAACGAAAAATTGCAGATTTCAAGTTTATTATATGGACTTCGAGTTCCCCAATTTTCCTGAAAAAAATCCCTCCGGAAGTGGGTCAAACAGTGACCTAAACCGGGCTACTCAGATTGGTTTTTGGCAGATTTGGCTGACTGGGTTGGAAAAGTGCGCGACTGGAACGCTAGGCAAACGCGAATTTTTTTTAACGAAAAATTGCAGATTTCAAGTTTATTATATGGACTTCGAGTGCCCCAATTTTCATGAAAAAAATCCCTCCGGAAGTGGGTCAAACAGTGACCTAAACCGGGCTACTCAGATTGGTTTTTGGCAGATTTGGCTGACTGGGTTTGAAAAGTGCGCCACTGGAACGCTAGGCAAACGCGAATTTTTTTTAACGAAAAATTGCAGATTTCAAGTTTATTATATGGACTTCGAGTTCCCCAATTTTCATGAAAAAAATCCCTCCGGAAGTGGGTCAAACAGTGACCTAAACAGGGCTACTCAGATTGGCTTTTGGCAGATTTGGCTGACTGGGTTGGAAAAGTGCGCCACTGGAACGCTAGGCAAACGCGAATTTTTTTTAACAAAAAATTGCTGATTTCAAGTTTATTATATGGACTTCGAGTTCCCAAATTTTCATGAAAAAAATCCCTCCGGAAGTGGGTCAAACAGTGACCTAAACAGGGCTACTCAGATTGGTTTTTGGCAGATTTGGCTGACTGGGTTGGTAAAGTGCGCGACTGGAACGCTAGGCAAACGTGAATTTTTTTTAACGAAAAATTGCGGATTTCAAGTTTATTATATGGACTTCGAGTTCCCCAATTTTCATGAAAAAAATCCCTCCGGAAGTGTGTCAAACAGTGACCTAAACAGGGCTACTCAGATTGGTTTTTGGCAGATTTGGCTGACTGGGTTGGAAAAGTGCGCGACTGGAACGCTAGGCAAACGCGAATTTTTTTTTACGAAAATTTGCAGATTTCAAGTTTATTATATGGACTTCGAGTTCCCCAATTTTCATGAAAAAAATCCCTCCGGAAGTGGGTCAAATAGTGACCTAAACCGGGCTACTGAGATTGGTTTTTGGCAGATTTGGCTGACTGGGTTGGAAAAGTGCGCGACTAAAACGCTAGGCAAACGCGACTTTTTTTTAACGAAAAATTGCAGATTTCAAGTTTATTATATGGAGTTTGAGTTCCCTAATTTTCCTGAAAAAAATCCCTCCGGAAGTGGGTCAAACAGTGACCTAAACAGGGCTACTCAGATTGGTTTTTGGCAGATTTGGCTGACTGGGTTGGAAAAGTACGCCACTGGAACGCTAGGCAAACGCGAAATTTTTTTTACGAAAAATTGCAGATTTCAAGTCTATTATATGGACTTCGAGTTCCCCAATTTTCATGAAACAAATCCCTCCAAAAGTGGGTCAAACAGTGACCTAAACAATGCTACTCAGATTGGCTTTTGGCAGATTTGGCTGACTGGGTTGGAAAAGTACGCGACTGAAACGCTAGGCAAACGCGAATTTTTTTTAACAAAAAATTGCTGATTTCAAGTTTATTATATGGACTTCGAGTTCCCAAATTTTCATGAAAAAAACCCCTCCGGAAGTGGGTCAAACAGTGACCTAAACAGAGCTACTCAGATTGGTTTTTGGCAGATTTGGCTGACTGGGTTGGTAAAGTGCGCGACTGGAACGCTAGGCAAACGTGAATTTTTTTTAACGAAAAATTGCGGATTTCAAGGTTATTATATGGACTTCGAGTTCCCCAATTTTCATGAAAAAAATCCCTCCGGAAGTGTGTCAAACAGTGACCTAAACAGGGCTACTCAGATTGGTTTTTGGCAGATTTGGCTGACTGGGTTGGAAAAGTGCGCGACTGGAACGCTAGGCAAACGCGAATTTTTTTTTACGAAAATTTGCAGATTTCAAGTTTATTATATGGACTTCGAGTTCCCCAATTTTCATGAAAAAAATCCCTCCGGAAGTGGGTCAAACAGTGACCTAAACCGGGCTACTGAGATTGGTTTTTGGCAGATTTGGCTGACTGGGTTGGAAAAGTGCGCGACTAAAACGCTAGGCAAACGCGACTTTTTTTTAACGAAAAATTGCAGATTTCAAGTTTATTATATGGACTTTGAGTTCCCTAATTTTCCTGAAAAAAATCCCTCCAGAAGTGGGTCAAACAGTGACCTAAACAGGGCTACTCAGATTGGTTTTTGGCAGATTTGGCTGACTGGGTTGGAAAAGTGCGCCACTGGAACGCTAGGCAAACGCGAATTTTTTTTAACGAAAAATTGCAGATTTCAAGTTTATTATATGGACTTCGAGTTCCCCAATTTTCATGAAAAAAATCCCTCCGGAAGTGGGTCAAACAGTGACCTAAACAGGGCTACTCAGATTGGTTTTTGGCAGAGTTGGCTGACTGGGTTGGAAAAGTGCGCGACTGGAACGCTAGGCAAACGCGAATTTTTTTTAACAAAAAATTGCAGATTTCAATTTTATTATATGGACTTCGAGTTCCCCAATTTTCATGAAAAACATCCCTCCGGAAGTGGGTCAAACAGTGACCTAAACCGGGCTACTCAGATTGGTTTTTGGCAGATTTGGCTGACTGGGTTGGAAAAGTGCGCGACTGGAACGCTAGGCAAACGCGAATTTTTTTTAACGAAAAATTGCAGATTTCAAGTTTA
Organism: Cinnamomum chago; assembly: GCA_038049695.1. Classification (NCBI taxonomy): domain Eukaryota; kingdom Viridiplantae; phylum Streptophyta; class Magnoliopsida; order Laurales; family Lauraceae; genus Cinnamomum; species Cinnamomum chago. The sequence continues at coordinate 89,272,992 of CP142452.1, read as the reverse complement.
TTATATGGACTTCGAGTGCCCCAATTTTCATGAAAAAAATCCCTCCGGAAGTGGGTCAAACAGTGACCTAAACCGGGCTACTCAGATTGGTTTTTGGCAGATTTGGCTGACTGGGTTTGAAAAGTGCGCCACTGGAACGCTAGGCAAACGCGAATTTTTTTTAACGAAAAATTGCAGATTTCAAGTTTATTATATGGACTTCGAGTTCCCCAATTTTCATGAAAAAAATCCCTCCGGAAGTGGGTCAAACAGTGACCTAAACAGGGCTACTCAGATTGGCTTTTGGCAGATTTGGCTGACTGGGTTGGAAAAGTGCGCCACTGGAACGCTAGGCAAACGCGAATTTTTTTTAACAAAAAATTGCTGATTTCAAGTTTATTATATGGACTTCGAGTTCCCAAATTTTCATGAAAAAAATCCCTCCGGAAGTGGGTCAAACAGTGACCTAAACAGGGCTACTCAGATTGGTTTTTGGCAGATTTGGCTGACTGGGTTGGTAAAGTGCGCGACTGGAACGCTAGGCAAACGTGAATTTTTTTTAACGAAAAATTGCGGATTTCAAGTTTATTATATGGACTTCGAGTTCCCCAATTTTCATGAAAAAAATCCCTCCGGAAGTGTGTCAAACAGTGACCTAAACAGGGCTACTCAGATTGGTTTTTGGCAGATTTGGCTGACTGGGTTGGAAAAGTGCGCGACTGGAACGCTAGGCAAACGCGAATTTTTTTTAACGAAAATTTGCAGATTTCAAGTTTATTATATGGACTTCGAGTTCCCCAATTTTCATGAAAAAAATCCCTCCGGAAGTGGGTCAAACAGTGACCTAAACCGGGCTACTGAGATTGGTTTTTGGCAGATTTGGCTGACTGGGTTGGAAAAGTGCGCGACTAAAACGCTAGGCAAACGCGACTTTTTTTTAACGAAAAATTGCAGATTTCAAGTTTATTATATGGACTTTGAGTTCCCTAATTTTCGTGAAAAAAATCCCTCCAGAAGTGGGTCAAACAGTGACCTAAACAGGGCTACGCAGATTGGTTTTTGGCAGATTTGGCTGACTGGGTTGGAAAAGTGCGCCACTGGAACGCTAGGCAAACGCGAATTTTTTTTAACGAAAAATTGCAGATTTCAAGTTTATTATATGGACTTCGAGTTCCCCAATTTTCATGAAAAAAATCCCTCCGGAAGTGGGTCAAACAGTGACCTAAACAGGGCTACTCAGATTGGTTTTTGGCAGAGTTGGCTGACTGGGTTGGAAAAGTGCGCGACTGGAACGCTAGGCAAACGCGAATTTTTTTTAACAAAAAATTGCAGATTTCAAGTTTATTATATGGACTTAGAGTTCCCCAATTTTCATGAAAAACATCCCCCCGGAAGTGGGTCAAACAGTGACCTAAACAGGGCTACTCAGATTGGTTTTTGGCAGATTTGGCTGACTGGGTTGGTAAAGTGCGCGACTGGAACGCTAGGCAAACGCGAATTTTTTTTAACGAAAAATTGCAGATTTCAAGTTTATTATATGGACTTCGAGTTCCCTAATTTTCATGAAAAAAAATCCCTCCGGAAGTGGGTCAAACAGTGACCTAAACTGGGCTACTCAGATTGGTTTTTAGCAGATTTGGCTGACTGGGTTGGAAAAGTGCGCGACTGGAACGCTAGGCAAACGCGAATTTTTTTTAACGAAAAATTGCAGATTTCAAGTTTATTATATGGACTTCGAGTTCCCCAATTTTCCTGAAAAAAATCCCTCCGGAAGTGGGTCAAACAGTGACCTAAACCGGGCTACTCAGATTGGTTTTTGGCAGATTTGGCTGACTGGGTTGGAAAAGTGCGCGACTGGAACGCTAGGCAAACGCGAATTTTTTTTAACGAAAAATTGCAGATTTCAAGTTTATTATATGGACTTCGAGTGCCCCAATTTTCATGAAAAAAATCCCTCCGGAAGTGGGTCAAACAGTGACCTAAACCGGGCTACTCAGATTGGTTTTTGGCAGATTTGGCTGACTGGGTTTGAAAAGTGCGCCACTGGAACGCTAGGCAAACGCGAATTTTTTTTAACGAAAAATTGCAGATTTCAAGTTTATTATATGGACTTCGAGTTCCCCAATTTTCATGAAAAAAATCCCTCCGGAAGTGGGTCAAACAGTGACCTAAACAGGGCTACTCAGATTGGCTTTTGGCAGATTTGGCTGACTGGGTTGGAAAAGTGCGCCACTGGAACGCTAGGCAAACTCGAATTTTTTTTAACGAAAAATTGCTGATTTCAAGTTTATTATATGGACTTCGAGTTCCCCAATTTTCATGAAAAAAATCCCTCCGGAAGTGGGTCAAACAGTGACCTAAACAGGGCTACTCAGATTGGTTTTTGGCAGATTTGGCTGACTGGGTTGGAAAAGTGCGCGACTGGAACGCTAGGCAAACGTGAATTTTTTTTAACGAAAAATTGCGGATTTCAAGTTTATTATATGGACTTCGAGTTCCCCAATTTTCATGAAAAAAATCCCTCCGGAAGTGGGTCAAACAGTGACCTAAACAGGGCTACTCAGATTGGTTTTTGGCAGATTTGGCTGACTGGGTTGGAAAAGTGCGCGACTGGAATGCTAGGCAAACGCGAATTTTTTTTAACGAAAATTTGCAGATTTCAAGTTTATTATATGGACTTCGAGTTCCCCAATTTTCATGAAAAAAATCCCTCCGGAAGTGGGTCAAACAGTGACCTAAACCGGGCTACTCAGATTGGTTTTTGGCAGATTTGGCTGACTGGGTTGGAAAAGTGCGCGACTGGAACGCTAGGCAAACGCGAATTTTTTTTAACGAAAAATTGCAGATTTCAAGTTTATTATATGGACTTTGAGTTCCCTAATTTTCCTGAAAAAAATCCCTCCAGAAGTGGGTCAAACAGTGACCTAAACAGGGCTACTCAGATTGGTTTTTGGCAGATTTGGCTGACTGGGTTGGAAAAGTGCGCCACTGGAACGCTAGGCAAACGCGAATTTTTTTTAATGAAAAATTGCAGATTTCAAGTTTATTATATGGACTTCGAGTTCCCCAATTTTCATGAAAAAAATCCCTCCGGAAGTGGGTCAAACAGTGACCTAAACAGGGCTACTCAGATTGGTTTTTGGCAGAGTTGGCTGACTGGGTTGGAAAAGTGCGCGACTGGAACGCTAGGCAAACGCGAATTTTTTTTAACAAAAAATTGCAGATTTCAAGTTTATTATATGGACTTCGCGTTCCTCAATTTTCATGAAAAACATCCCTCCGGAAGTGGGTCAAACAGTGACCTAAACAGGGCTACTCAGATTGGTTTTTGGCAGATTTGGCTGACTGGGTTGGTAAAGTGCGCGACTGGAACGCTAGGCAAACGCGAATTGTTTTTTAACGAAAAATTGCAGATTTCTAGTTTATTATATGGACTTCGAGTTCCCCAATTTTCATGAAAAAAATCCCTCCGGAAGTGGGTCAAACAGTGACCTAAACAGGGCTACTCAGATTGGTTTTTGGCAGATTTGGCTGACTGGGTTGGAAAAGTGCGCGACTGGAACGCTAGGCAAACGCGAATTTTTTTTAACGAAAAATTGCAGATTTCAAGTTTATTATATGGACTTCGAGTTCCCCAATTTTCATGAAAAAAATCCCTCCGGAAGTGACTTTAATTCGCAGAATTCACTTCAGATGATGGTGAGAGACCTGTATTGTAAGCGCTCCCATTTATCACTGTTTCTCATGAGGCACATGGATAAACATGATCTCTCTCCACATTAAATAGTTCCTAATAAAGCAGCAAGCCAAACTATTCAAAAGAACAAAACGAATAATAACTAAAGAAAGGAAAGCTGCATCCATGAGCTATCTAAATAACAAGATTAACCTCTTTCACATATCATCAAAGTTCCTACCTTGTACAAGGCTGCACAACATTTCCACATAAGCAAACCAGTTTTCATAAGACAAAAAAAAAAAAAAAAAAAACCCACATAATTAAACGTTCAACCCCATCATTGTTACAAGAGAAGGAAAAAGAATCCATAGACATCTTCCCTTCTGCAAAGAAGAGCATAGTGGGTTTACAGATCTCTTCCTCGAGTCGATGCTTTATCCTCTTCCCATCATCATCATCAGAGTCATCTTTACTCGACCTCTTCCTCTTTGTCGATGCTTTATCCTTCCCAGCATTGTCATCTTCATCTTCATCATCAAGATCTTCATCCTCTCCATTCTCTTCGCCTGCCTCAAAATCACTAGCATCTTCCTCATCTGGAGCAAAGAAAATTCAGATAGAATGTAAGTGTAAAATTGAAATGTTTAGATGCAAAGAAATTCAGGAGCGGTATGCTTTCCCCCAAAAAAGGGATCCATTAAATTACACATAGGACAGGAGACATACATGATAATGTGATTAATAGTGCCCCACCTCATGCAAGTTATGTTTCAGGGTAGCACCAATGGATAGACCATATCATCTGTTTAGCAAAAATAAACATTATACTTGGGATATGGGATGACAACCCAAAGGATCAAGAAAAGCAATTTAACATGTACATTGATGGTGGCGTTGATTTCCCTGTATCATGAAGTAGATCTAGAATATACTATTTTCGGGAGGTAACAGTTTCTCTTTGAGCTTAAAAACCATACCTTCATCAATTAAGAGAGAAAGCTGAGGAGAAAGGTCCATATAAACTTCTTTCATCCCCCACAAAGGAAAGAGTTATTTACATTGAACTGATGTAAAAGCCAAGTATGTAGCTCCAAGGGATGATAAAACTAGCATTAAGTCCAATTTTGCAACCAGTATTTATACAGTTTAGTTTATCTGCTTCGCTTATGCTTCAACATGTACATCCACTCACATCTTACAATATGATTTCTCTTTGGATACTTAAAAACTTATGAAGTCTGATTTTTCCTAAGAGCACATGTTGCTTCTGCCATGGGATTTTCCCACTGGAGATTAGAGCAATTTTAGTTCAACTGATGTGCAAACACATCAATGAAATCCCTCACTTGTCTAGTATATGACATGTCTATATGCTATACAAAATGATGAATAACCAAAGTTACCACTCCATAATCAACCAAAATCCTGCACTAATGAGATCTACGATGAAAGACAGGGAAATTTAAAGACTGCCATTCCATTCCAATCATTTTCACAAATTCCATCTATTCCATACAACGAACTAAAAAAAAAAACAACAAAAAAAAAAACATTAGCATTCTCATATTTCAACTCAAGAAGGAACTATTCTTACCTGCAGCAAGAGAGAGGGGGGTGAGAGGGATCAGGCGAGGGAGCAGCAATTCAGCTGCAGGCCTGTCAATCGGACGGACGCTGATGAAGAAATTTGAAGAGTTCCTGGCGTGAAGCAGCAATCCAGAGTTGGGCAGCGAGGTCAGGCGAGAGAGAGGGAGATGTGCGCAGCAGCAGCAGGGCTTCGCCGCAGAGAGGGAGAGAGAGATGAGCAGCAGCGGGGGAGAGACAATAGCGAGGGAGAGAACTGAGCTGAGAGAGAGAGATCAGGCGAGGGAGACACAGCAGCGAACAAGAGAGCTTCGCAGAGAGAGAGATCAGGCGAGAGACAGAGAGCGAGAGAGATCGTTGTCGTGAGAGAGAGATCTCAGGGGAGTCGTCGTCTGATCTTCGTCGTCCGAGAGAGAGAGATGCGAAAGAGAGTCGAGAGGAAGAGAGAGACGAGAGACAGAGGCAGAGCAGCGATTAGGTCTGAGAAATGTAGAGTGAGAAGGGAGAAAAGAGAAATAAGGGAGGGCCGGCCGTCGTCGTCCGAGAGGCAGCGATCGTCGTCCGAGAGGGAGAGGCAAGTTTCAGAGGAGAGACGAGAGACGGAGGAGAGGAGTTTTGGAAAACAAAGGAGAGGTGATTTTGAAATGAGTTGGGGGAAAAGGGTTTCGTGAGAGCGGGAAATGGAATAAAATCACCGTTGGGCCTCAGCGTTGGGCCTCACATGCTCACACACGCCTCCAGCTTGTATTACCCATAGCTGCAGCCTGTGTGATCCCCTCCCTATATATATACATATATATATTTCTTTTATATTGAAATATATGTTTTTTTTTCTTTTTTAGCTTGTATTGGAGTCGGGCCTCTCACACTAGTTTAATCTATAATTGGTATCCTACTCCAATTAGAATAAAATTTGGTGATGGAACAAGTCAATGTGGAAAAATTACTTTAGTGATTAAGGCCCTGATTCTTTAGTGGAATTTTTGCCAGGAATTCACCATATCCCAGAATTTTTGGACATGATGTGAGAGCCTGTACCCTGAAATTTCTAAATTCCATGTTTCTTTACAAGCATTTCTGGATTTCAATGAAATGAAAAGTCTCTTTTGACCTTTGGGAATCCAGGAATTCCACTCCCTATGCATTTTGACAGAATTCCTGGATGCTCAAGCCGAAAGGGCCTGTTTCTATGTTGAAATTCTAGGAATTCTAGTGAGCATTCAGGAATTCCACTAAAATGCAAAGGGAGTGGAATTCCTGGATTCCCAAAAGTCAAAAGAGATCTTTCATGTGGGTAGAATTCAGAAATGCTAGTGAAGAAATATGGAATTCAGAAATTCCAGGGGATAGCCTATCACATCATATGCCAATAATTCCTGGACATGGTGAATTCCTGGCAGAAATTCCACCAAAGAAATAGGGCCAAAAGGGTATCCATGAATTTCACTTTGTCTGGGAATAAGGAATTCCTCATATGGGAATGCCTGGAATTTCAGCAAAGAAACATGCCAGCTCTATTGATAGATGCATGTATGGCATTACCTATAGGACTAAAAGCTTTGGGGATAGCTTGTCCTGTTGGGTCCCTCTCTATATAATCAATGGAAGCCCCGACCCAAGACTTTTGGACTGGGTCTATTGAGATATTTTTAGGAGATCTGCACACTCTACTGTAATGTCGCATTTCAGTCATCATCGTAATAACACAGGCTATGTCCTCTTCCATGTAGAGGTCTCACCCTTGGGCCTACCAATAAGAAAGAGAATTCATTGATCAATTAGGTTGCTATAAAAACAAATCAGTCTCCTTAATGTTATTTATTTATTACCTGATCAAAGGGAATAAAAACAAATGGAGAGAAGTAAACAGATTTAAGCCATTAATACACCAAGCAGCATTCAACAAGGCCAATTTTATGTAGTTAGACTAGTGAACCTTGCTTAATTACATGTGATACTAACCATCTAAACTAGTAGCATTCTGTGGTGGCTTTCTAAGGAGAATTTTATGCCATTCACCCCTGGATTCTTTTTTACTAGCTTTATTGAGGGAGGAAATTTTACTAGCTTTATAATATTATATATATATATATATATGTATATATTAAAAGGGTCAAAATCAGAAAGTTAAACACAATTTCTCTGAGTGAATTCTTGTGCCAGACTGTGAGAGAAGGGACAAATTTTTTTTTTTTTACTTATATATTGCTTTTATATTGGAATTTTTTTTTCCTTCATGGGCCTCTCACATTAGTTTAATTTATAATTGGTATCTTGCTCCAATTAGAATAAAATTTGGTGAAGAGACAAGTCAAATGTGGAAAAATGACTCTGTGATTAAGAGCTCTATTGATAGATGCATGACTTAGAGGAGGACTCAGAGCTTTGGGGACAGCTTGTCCTGTTGGTTCCCTCTCTATATAATCAATGGAAGACCCGAACCAAGACTTTTGGCCTGGGTCTATTAATTGAGATATTTTTAGGAGATCTACACACTCTAATGTCATGTCGCATTTCAGTCATCGTAGTAATAACACAGGCTATGTCCTTTTCCAAGTAGAGGTATCGCCCTTGGGCCTACCATGAAAGAGAATTTATTGATCAATTAGTTTGCTATTAAAACAAATCCGTCTCGTTATAATGTTATTTATTTATTATCTGATCAAAAGGAATAAACACAAATGGAAAGAAGTAAACAGATTTAAGCCATTAATACACCAGCATTCAACAAGGCCAATTTTATGTAGTTAGACTAGTGAACCTTGGTTACATGTGATACTAACCATCTAAAATGGTAGCATTCCGTGGTGGCTTTCTAAGGAGAATTTTATGCCATTCACCCCTTGATCCTTTGTTACTAGCTTTATTGAGGGGAAGGAATTTTACTAGCTTTATAATATTTAATATATATATATATTTGTATGTATATATTAAAAGAATTAAAATCAGAAAGTTAAACACAATTTCTATATGAGTGAATTCTTGTGCCGGACTATGAGAGAAGGGACAAATTTGTTTTGAACAGTTTAGACTTTTTATGACTAAGTCCATCAATTAGCCTTGTAAACTTTTGTTTAACCTTAATTAGAGGATCTAGAAGCTCCCCCAAAACGTTCAATAGGACCAGTAAGTTTGCTTTCTGGGTCTTGACTGAAATGGGGATCAGATGGGACCAGTAAGTTTGCATTTCACAATGGTTTTATTTGAATATCAGAAGGGACTTTTAAAACATTTTATTAAATAACAAGAAGCACCTCTAACAAAAATTAACTAAAAATTCTATTTCCTTGGAAATCCAAGATGCCTGTGCCCATGTATTTTTCTCACACCATGAACCCGCGCGAGTTCATTTTCTTATGCATCATCTGCTTATGCTATTAATTCGTCCAAGGGTTGAAGGCAAGGTTCTTATAGTAGAGGCAGCGGAAATAGTTTTCAATATTCCCTTTTTGGGTGGAGCACACTCCTCAATACGCCCCACGTTGAGTCGTTCCTCCTGGGATTCAAACTTAGGACCAGTAAGCTCGGATACCATCTTGAATTTCTTTAGTTAGCCATTGCTACCAAAACCTCAAGGCATTAGTATAGGCAACGGAAATACTTTTCAATATTCCCCTTGGGTGGAGCACACTCCTCAATGCTTATAGCAGTCACGCCACTTCTTAAATGCCACTTCATGTCTTCGTCTTCAACTTCTTCAAATGTAGCTCTTTTGCATTAAAACGAAATAATGGTGGAAATTAGTTCTGCTCTTCCAATGGATTCTGTTTGTGGTTTAAATTACAGACTTATGATTTTATGATGTATTTCTTATCTAAGATATGGTCTTCCATCTCCAAGCAGTGGAGTTTGTATTCACTATTTAAACTACCTCTTTTATCCAATCAAGTATAAATGCATGGTTTTCTTTCCGATTTAGGATGTTGATCTTGGTTTTGTGTCTATATATATGAACATTTTCAACTCTGATATCTTGAGATTCTTTTAGCAAAAATTAAAATAAAATAAAATAGTTGCATTTTTATTTTCTTCATTTGGTGGACATTAATTAAGAATTCCTCCAATGATTTTTCCCTATCTATTTTCATTCCAACACTAGATTTAACTATTCAATTTCATATAAAGGTTTATCGTCTTAGGCATGTAGTTTATTTATAATCTTGAGGATATTTTCTACTTGAGGATAGAATGCAATTTTGAGGGTACATATTATCAATAAGTGGGCCCAAAGGCGGAGTTTGACACATTCCACCACGGGAATCGTGTCAGCACCGCTAGGGAGGATGTGCTCAATTTTTCGGTGGGACAACTTTTATTGAAGTAAATTTTGAGGATATATGCCATTAGAGGGGATGATATTATTCGATTTTAATGATTTGGATTATCATAGTTGGGCCATGGTGGAGTTCGTTATATTCAACACATGAGAAGCATGTAAGAGACCGCTCAAGGAGTTGTGGGGCCCACCCATTGATAGTTGGGAACTGTAAAAATTGGATGTCATCGTTATGGTGGCACCTTCTCTAATTTTACTTCAACAGGATATCCTTCTACTATGAGATTGAATATATGATTGATAATGTAATTAATGCATATGCTTATGGCCGGCCTCAATGCTTGGTAACCAACTTGCAGTGGTCGTGCCTCCATTGACTACAGTTGCAAGTGGGCAGACTTGACTCGTATATGGGGCCTGTGACTCGGTCTTTTTAAATCCTATAAATGGCTCAAAAACTAAGTGAAAGTATTGAGCCTTTTAATACATTTATTAAATAAAAGAAAAGAGGAATTTTGAAAACAAATCGAAAAGTCCACTTCGCACCTTCAATAAAAAAAAAGAAAAAAAGAAGGCCTTTCTATCTTTCTTACGTGATACCAGGAAATTCAATAGAGCTATATAGTGACGGTCAACTATTTTAAAATTTGAAGTTTGAAATGATCAAATTAAATTCTTTTTTTTAATGTATTTTGTGTTTACTGTAAAATTTATTAAGTATCATATGATAGAATAAAATAAAGAAATATGCACTAGATGAAAAATATATATGTGGTCAAAACCCAAATAAAGAAATATGCACTAGATGAAAAATATATATGTGGTCAAAACCCAAAGCAAGAAACACCCAGATGAAAAGTATATATATGTGGTCAAAACCCAAAGCAAGAAACACCCAGATGAAAAGTATATATATGTGGTCAAAACCCAAAGAATTTATTGAATTAGATTGCTAAATTTTTGAAAAACCATCTCTAATTACTTATTTAGCCGTGGAAAATTCAAGCGTTCTTCATTCTACTTTATCCGACACCATTCAATTTTGGTGGCTGAATGGGGACCCTGCTCTTCTTGTGGTTTCCTTCAATTCCTGGACATGTTGCTTGACTGGACTGTTATGGGATGGCAAGACCGATCAGGGATTGCTCCAACCGAGGGCCATGTGTACATCTGTGTGGAAAAATAGGTTTTTCTTGTCACATTGGTGGTTGATAGTTGATACTGATTTTTCAAGAAATCAATACAGAATGCTAACATGATGCTCAAGTAACATCTTTAACACTGAAATGTTCATTAGCGTGCATCGATATATACACAAGGAAATTCTCAAAATAAATGCTTTTTTTCTATTTTTGTATGGAGTGACAAATTTTACTGTAATATATCTTGGGTTCACCTAAAATCTATCAAGTATAATAGGCTAGAATAAAATAAAAAAAGAAAACATGGTTGCAGGTCCTTGTCAACAAGACCCCATTTTTTTTGGAAAAAATCAACAAGACTCTTTAAGCAACAAGAAAAAAGAATTCTGTGATATTTATTTATATACAAGCCAAAGAATTCCTTTGGCTATTCTAGCAATTTCAGCCATGGCCTTCTGCATCTCCACAACTCAACTTCCACTTTGGAAAGTCCTCCCTCTCATCATCATGCTCTTCTTCTTCCTTCTTCCCTCTGCTAACTCAATTTACTTCAATTACTCATATTTCCATGCAAATCATCCGCCAGAAATAGAATACATACCAGAAGCATACCCATTTGTTGAAGCCATTAATCTCAACCAAAACGTAATCGATCTAGATCTAAATGGAAGTACCGGACGCGCCATTTACAAAGACTCGGTACGCATCTGGGACTCTCAGACTGGAAATCTCACAGATTTCATTACTCGGTTCTCATTGACAATTTCTAGTGATTCAAACGTCTCCCTTGGTGACGGTCTCACCTTCTTCCTCTCACCCAATGGTTCCACAATAGAATCATATGGGAGACGCGGAAACCTGGGCATATACTCAGACTCCGATTATTCAGAAAATCAATTTGTTGCCATCGAATTCGACACTTACCCAGACGCTTGGGATCCAGGCTCAGCTCATGTCGGCATCAACATCAATTCGAGAGTGTCCAATGCTACTTCCAAGTTACTGTGGAACACTAGCAGCACTGACGTTACAGCCAGTGCGTTGGTAAGCTACAGCGCCGGTACAAAGAATTTGAGTGTCTTTTTAAGTTATGATGAATTCCCAGTTTTTGGGGAGGAACCTGATGTCTCCTGTACTGTGGATTTAAGGCAGATATTACCCGAATGGGTTAATGTTGGATTTTCGGCTGCAACAGGAGAGAATGCCGAAGAACATGAAATTGTTTCATGGGAGTTTAACTCTACTCTAGAGATAAGTCAGAGTGTTGCAGTCCCTCCTCCGCAGACTGGTGAAGGTGGAGTAAACTCCACTAGGCAGGCTAGTAATGATGGATTAAACCCTACCCAGGGGATTGGTAATGGTAAAGAACCCAAGAAGATTGGATTGATATCAGGCATAGTTGTTGGTGGGGCTGTTTTAAGCGCTGGGCTGGTAGGTTCGATCATATTTGGCTTTGGAGTTGTAGCCCTGGAAATAGCATGTGGGAGAAGACCTGTGGAGCAAAAGGCTGAAGCTGGTAAGGTGATGATGGTGGAGTGGGTGTGGGAGCTCTACGGAAGAGGATTGCTTCTTGACGCTGTGGACGAGAGGCTAGGAAAGGAGTTTGATGAGGCGCAGCTTGAGAGATTGATGGTTCTGGGGCTATGGTGTGCTCACCCAGATCACAACGTAAGGCCTTCTATCAGACAAGTGATCAGTGTTCTTAATTTGGAAGCTCCACTCCCTAGTCTTCCATCCAAGATGCCTGTGCCCGTGTATTTTTCTCCCGCCATGAACCCGAATTCATTTTCTTATGCATCATCTGCTAATGGTACTAATAATTCTTCCAGAGGTCGTAGCCAAGGTTCATATAGCAGTCACACCACTTCTTTACATGTCACTTCGTCTTCAACTTCTTCAAATGGAGCTCTCTTGCGTTAAAACAAAATAATGGTGGAAATTAGTTCTGCTCTTCCGATGGATTCTGTTTGTGGTTTAAGTTACTGCATTATGATGTTATAGATGTATTTCTTATCTAAGATATGGTCTTCCACCTCCAGGCAATGGAGTTTGTATTCACTACCTCTTTTTCCAATCAACTATAAATGCATGGTTTTCTTTCCAATATCGGATATGTTGATCTTGGTTTTTTGTGTGTGTGTGTGTCTCTCTCTCTCTCTCTATATATATATATATATATATATATATAGGGAGGGGATCACACAGGCTGCAGCTTGTTTTATCACAAGCTGGACGCGTGCGAGAGCCCAACGGATCCTATGACTGAATTGCTCCCCTGCAACCATTTCCCGCTCTTATGAAAAAGTTTTCCCCCCTTTCTCATTCCTCTCCTCTGTCTCTCGTCTCTCTCCCTTTCTCTCATCATCGAGTCGCCTGAGTTTGTTCTCGCCTCTCTCTCTCGGACGACAACGAGAGGCATCAACGACCACCAGCCCTCCATCTCTCGTTTTCCCCCTTTCTCATTCCTCTCCTCTGTCTCTCGTCTCTCTCCCTTTCTCTCATCGAATCGCCTGAGTTTGTTCGCCTGAGTCAAACTCGCATCTCTCTCTGTCGGACGACAACGACGCGGCAGAGACGACCACCGCCTGCTCTCTGTCTCTCACGACGACGATCGGACGACGAGGGGAAGCTCTCTGTCTCTCGTCTGATCTCTCTCTCACGGCGACGCCGGACTCTCCCTCGCTGCTTCTCTCTCTCTCAAAGCGACGAAACCCTCTCCCAGCGAAGCTGTCTCCCTCCCTCGCCGGTCTGAACTCAGGTCTTTCATCTCATGTATGAACTCCTTTTAATATCTTGTGACTCAAATATGGTTGAAATGAAAGGGGCTAAAAAAAAAAAAAGAAACGATCAGGTTCTCCATTTTGGAAGAGTGCCAAAGAGCCCAATACCTTATCTTTTAGTCCATCTAATGGATTTGTATTCTTTGAGTTATCGTTGAGTTTTCTGCAATACCCTGATCACCAGAGCCCACGAACTCACCATTTTGATCAGCATAATCCTCTAACTCACCATTTTGATCAGAAGAGTTTGCTGATGAGGTTGTGGATTTCCTTGTTCTCCTGGACATGCTAAGGTCATAATGGCGTTTATTTGGATTGCATTCACTTCCCATTGAGGCTCAAAATCTCTGAGTAGAGATAGTATTGATGATCGTTTATTTATTCCTTTTTTTTTCTCCTGACTTGAGTAAGGAAGCTGATAGTTTTTGGGCTGTTAAGAAAGGAATTTAGCTATCAGAACTTTTCTTATTGCATAATTATGTGGTACTATGAAATAATAAAGCAGGGTAGAATGTCCGTATCAGTGTCTTAAATAATTGAAAGATCAACAGCCAAATGGCCTGTTGACTGAACATGAGCTGATACCAACCACCAATTTTCAGAAACAGAATAAATGGTCTTGTGCCTTAAGTATGTAACTGCATAGGAATAGAAGTATTACATGTTCATACTGAAACTTGGGGTGTGTTTGGATGCAACCTTAATTTGGGAATTGGGATTTGTCAAGTGCAAACAGTGATGCTGACGAGTAGTGCCGTGTGTTTGAAACAAAGAAAAGGGAAACCGCAATACAAAGGGTTCTCTTTTCCTGCTTTCTCTACCCAAAAACGATTGAGAGAAGATACAAATAAAGGCAAGCATGAATAACAAAGTCTATTATTTGATTCAACCATAACCACAAGTTTCTCTGTGTGTGTAATAATGGCAGTTTTATAGGTGACTCGGGTCATCTTAATGAATGAACCTTGATTTTTTGCATAAACTAGTGTTGGGTGGTAGATTTTGAGTTAGAACTAATATATCCAAAATTCCTTGTTGAAATAATAGGCAAATGCTTTTTAATCTTTTCTTTCCCGTTGCATTTCATATGGTTGATTGATAGGTTTTCTTAAATATTTGATACTATTGTCATTTTAGAGACACGATAATTGTAAGAGGTAGCAAAATTGTTCAAAAAAAATAACATGCCCATTTCTTTATTTGGGTCCGTTATTCATGTCCAATTTTAATTATTTGTCATCCAGATTGCAAATGGATATGACCTCATGCTCCTCATCACCAATTTGCCACTGTCCGGTTGTAGATGAAAACATGACACCAAGATTGGGCATGCATTTTGATGATTTAGAGGAGGCATATAACTTTTACAATGCTTATGGTAAACTTGCTGGATTTAGTGTAAGAAAAGAATCTAGTAATAGAGGTAAAGATGGGGAGGTTGTATGGAAAAGATTTGTCTGTTCAAAGCAGGGCAAAACAGATGAGAAACACTGGATTGGTAAGGAAGTGGTTCAAAGACGTCGAATGGAAACAAGATTCGATTGTATGGCTAAGTTGCAAGTGAAATTAGATAAATCAGGTGGTTATGTGGTGTCCCAGTTTGTTCCTCAACACTCTCATGCCCCCGCTACTCCAAGTAAGAGATTTATGTTGAGGTCGCATCGTGAAGTGCCAGAATCAAAGAGAAGACTTATAAATGCATATGATGATGCAAATGTGCGAAGCAAACAGCAAATGCAAGTGTTTGCATCGCAGTCTGGGGGATTGGACAAAATTGGATTTATAGATACGGATGCCAGGAATCACCGTGGGGATGAAAAGGAAAAGAAAAAGGGGCTAGATGGACAGTTGCTATTTCAACTTTTTGAAAACCGGAAAGAAATGGGAAATGGTTTCACATATACCATTGAGCGAGATGCAGATAAAAAGATAACGCATGTGTTTTGGGCAAACGGATCATTTCGTTCCGCTTACAAAATCTTTGGTGATGTTGTGACATTTGATACAACCTATAAGACCAACTGTTATGAACTTATTTTTGCCGCATTTGTAGGTTGCAATCATCATGGGCAAACTACTTTATTTGGATGTGGCTTTCTACCAAATGAAAAAACCGAGTCATCTGAGTGGTTGTTTAACACATGGCTTCAAGCCATGTCATATAGTCCACCAAAGGGTATTATAACAGATCAAGACTTGGCTATGACAAAAGCCATTAAAAATGTCATGCCAAATACTGTTCATCGGTATTGTCTATGGCACATTTTGGATAAGTTGCCGACGAATTTGGGAGGGCTTCATATTCACAATGAGGGTTTAATAGAAAAGATAAAAAAATGTGTTCATAACTCAGGCACTACTGATCAATTTGACAGTTTTTGGAATCAGATCATAACAGACAATGAGCTTATGGAGAATGATTGGTTGGCGGATATATTTAGAATTCGTCATATGTGGGTTCCGACATATTTAAAGAAAAATTTCTTTGGTGGCATGTCGACGACTCAACGAAGTGAAAGCATGAATGCATTTGTGAAGCAATACGTAGAGTACAAGAATTCCCTACTTGATTTCATATTGCGTTTTGATGCCGGGGTGGAACGTTTAAGGTATCTTGAAAAGGAGGATTTTGAAAATAGTAATGGGAGGCCTAAAATCAAGACATTTTCACCAATGGAAAAGCAAATGGCCGAAGTATACACAAGGAACATATTTTATAAGTTTCAAAATGAGTTATTAACCACCATGTCAGTTGCAGAAAATATTGTTTACGAGGATGATGTCAGTTGTAAGTTCGTTGTGAAAACTTATTCCGACGAAAAGGAAATTCAAAGAGAGGTTTTATGGAAAAAAGACGAGAAGCATGCATATTGTTCTTGCCACAAGTTTGAATTTGAAGGCATCCCTTGTTGTCATGTTTTGTGTGTCTTGAAGAGATATGCTATATTCTTTTTACCTGAGCGTTACATATTGAGAAGATGGACGAAGGGTGTTACAAGAGATGCATTTGTAGACATGGTGGAGTCGGGTGGATCAGAAGGTGTTGACCCATGCTTGGCTAGACATAGTCACTTGTCTTGTATGTTTGCAGGGCTTATTGACACAGCTAGTCAATCTAAAGAAGGTTTTGAATGTTTAATTAGTGGTCATAATGAATTGGAAATGAAATTAAAGCAGTTGATGTTAAACAATCCGGACAATTCAACCATTGATAAAGGGAAGGCAGTTGTGGATAGCAATGTGGTTGAGTATAATGAGCCAGGTCATGTTGTGACGAAAGGACGCGCGAAGAGACTCAAGTCGTCCAAGGAAAAGGCAACAAAAGGGCGTCTATGTAAGGGTTGCAACAAGCGCGGTGTATCACATGACAAACGTAATTGTCCAGTGTTGTTGAACAGGTACACAATTTAATTTGATTTATGTTGTTATCCCCCATATAAGTCTAATATTTATACACAATTTCATATAAGTCTAATATTTATACAAAATTATTTCAGGTTAGTTGATGCTAATCCAAGCCAGTCATTGGCCTCTATCGATGAAAGTAGAGAAAGCTCTGATGAAGATATCCAAGCCATTAATCATGGTAATTTATTTGTTGCTTTAAGATTGTTTATGATAGAAAAATTCTTTCATAAGCCTTTTCCATGCATAACTCACCTCATTAAATTGTTTCAGTTCGTTGTATGAAATGGATGGAATTTGTGAAAATGATTGGAATGGAATGACATTCTTTAAATTTCAGTGTCTTTCATATTAGATCTCATCACTGTAGTCTTTAAATTTCACTGTTTTCAAATTTAGTCATGCATAAAGGCCGATCTGAGTACAATATAGGATGGAATATAGCTTTGGGTCAGTTGAGTGACTTTCATCTACTAAAACAAAAAGACCCAGATGGGTAATAAAGATCTGATGCAATGACACAACACCCAGATCAAGAAAACTAATAAAATGAAGAGAGATCACCCAATTTGAATCAAGCTGAAAAATAAGGAAGATGGTGATAATAGGGGAAGAAGGAAGAGCAAAGAACTGATCTCAATTGAATCTTAAGTTTCAACAAGAAAGAAAAAAACACCCATCAACTAAAAATATGCCTAATGTAATAAAACATCATCTGAAACAAGAAGAATATTGAAGATAGTTACAGATTTGAGCAAACATCCAATTCAAGGCTAACCTTTTTAGCACTACACTTAAAAGAGGAAAGTGTAAAAACAATGAAAAAATCTGAAAACTCAAGTAAAACAAGCATTGAAAGTTACTAGATAACCCCACCACACCAAACCCATGGAAGAAGAGCCACTCCCACGCCCAAAACAAGCCAAGATCAGCCACATCTGTATAAACACATAGCATCTGAACTGCCAAAGACTTCCCTTTGGTTCTCCATCTTTCTCCTTTTTACCCACTTCCTCTCCTTCAGAGCCCATCAAATCAAAGACCCCCCCATAATCGGAAAACAACCCCAGAACACCAATTTACCAGAATTTATAGCTTTTTTTTTTTTTGTTGTTGAAAACAACCCCACTAACAACATGGTTCTACAAATAAGCCACGATCAACAACACTAAAAGAAACTGCATAACTGTTTCCTAAAGACTAGGACAACAATTTTAAAAACAAAACAAACACATAAGCTGCACGTGGACATGTTTCAGTCCTGAAGCATTTTCCTAACACTCCTCCTTGCTTTAGGAACTGCAAACACCAACTTTCTGCCTTAGAAACTCGAACCTGCTCACTGGAAGTGGCTTTGTAAACAAATCTGCCAACTGATCTTCAGACTTGCAGTAAACCAGAGTCACAGATTCTTCTTTCTGCACTTCTCTTACGAAAAATAACTTTCTGTTGAAATGCTTAGTTTTCCCATGAAACACAGGATTATGGGAAATAGCAATGGCAGCTTGGTTGTCAACAAAAATCTCAGTGCTTTCTTTCTGCTCCAGATTGAGATCCATTAAAATCTTCCTTAGCCACAAAGCTTGATTAACAGCAGTTGTTGCAGCAACAAATTCTGCTTCAGCAGTGGATTGAGCCACGGTTTCTTGCTTCTTCGAGCTCCATGAGAAAACACCAGATCCAAGAGTGAAATAGTAGCCTGAAGTACTTCTCATATCATCAATGGAACCTCCCCAGTCACTGTCAGAGAAACCAACCATCTTGAACTCCTTGCTTGTTGTGAATTTAACACCAAAACCTTCAGGCTGTTCAATGTAAATTTCTTCTTGCACAACACCGTTTAAAAATGCTGATTTTACATCAAGATGATACACTCTCCAATTCATTTTACAGTTGTCTTTGATCAGGTTCGATCCTGGTGCACAGTTGTTACTGATACATTTTGTAACGCCCCAATTCCGGGTACCGATAAAACCGTTCGAATACCCGAAGTTGGCGCGCTACTTCCCGGAAAATCCGAGAACTTCCAAGATCGTAGGCCGCAGTGAGGTCCAATTTAAAACTTTTTGAACCATATATTAATAACATTTAATTTGCGGAAGCTTAAGAAATAAGCTGAAGCAATAGGTATCGATATATATTAAGTGTGAGCCGAACAATAGTCTAATTAAAAGATTCGGTGTTACTCAAAGTTAATACATTTTTTATTCTACCCAACTCACTACAAAATTGTTCTCACAAAACCCAAAATCATAAAAGTCCCTCAAAACCCTGGTAAGTACTCCTCACCCTCCGGCTCGACATCCGTGTCGGCCGGGCCCCATGCGAACTCTCCTACGACAAGCACCTCCACTTGAGCTAATGCATCGTCTGGGATCTTGGGATCAAGGCCTAAGCACCAATGAGTGGGTCAGATCTAAAAGATATGGCAAGTTACAGTATACTACTAACATAAAACGCATGTATCAAATGAATAGAGACAGGTAAAATAATTAAAGGATGACAAGATAAAGATCTAGGCAGTTGTGGAATAATATCATAGAGAATCAGACTAAATAGATAGCAACTAAACTACTACAACAAAATGGCACATTCACACGAGCTGGAATACCGCGGGATATTATGCCGCGGCCCTCCCATACTGAACACAGTTGCGGCGGGGAAATCTCACCAGTACTGGGAATTACTAATCCCGCAAATCACTCCTCATCCCATCATCATACTCATCACTCGAAGACCGGCACGGTATCACACCGTCCGTCTTAACCACACAGCTCATCATGATAGCTCCACAACACTCAACTAGCTCCTACCGGGGATGATCAGTCCACAGGCTGAGCTTAAATCAACCGAGTGAATGTTCATGCCGACTCGAGAATAACTCTAAGGGTCTGTGTCTGTCTAGGCTTTGCCTTGCGTGAACAAGGTCCTAACCAACAACTCAGTCTATAGATGATATTCCAAGTCCAAGCCCACTCGTTGGATCCACACCATGGCCCATCCACACATGGCCTGGTCTACAACCGTCCAACGAGGCAACAAATCCATTATCACTAATAAACAGTCCAGTCTAATACATTTGACTTAAAAACCCAATATAAACTACCTCTTCCAACTAAGGGTACACATCCCACACTTAGGCCCAATAAGGGCCCGCCTAGACACAGACACGGGTCAGTGATCTCCAAATCATACTAACGGGTCACCTCTAAGATATCCTAGGTTCAGGTCCTCCAATTTCATTAATTAATAGTTAACAGCTACTCTAAAGATCCTAGAATGATAGCATTAAACAAGGTGAAGTGTGAACTTCAACATGGGAATCAATAGGGAAATACAACAGTCCAATCCTAGGTAATGGGCCACGTTAGGTTCAGGTCCATCTCCGGTAATTTGATCTCCAAACGAAGTCATTGATGCCCTATAATACTGTGTTTGGTGCTTAGGAAAGGTACGGGCACCATTGACAACTCTTAGAGGTCAAATCATCTTAGATTAATAACCAAAACCCTAGTCGGTGGTCCCCACGAGTCAAGGTTGAGCCGCACCATTGACTCGTGCTTGGCACATTGATGGAAGTTCATTTGGATGGTTAATGGGCCCCAAAATCGATCAAACATAAAACAAAAGCTAAACCCACATCCCCGAGTTCACAGTGTGGCAGGTCGACCTGGCAAGGGTCGGGTCGATCTGCTCCACTGGAATCAAAGTTGGGACTTGGTTTGGATTCTGGAATTTCCAGTGTACCCGATTGACCAGGTGGCCAGCCGGTCGATCTGGTACACAGGTGTACCTGAGTCAACAGACTCCAGGCCAAATCTCAACTTTTGCACTAAAGTCTGAGTCTGATGGAAAAAATCCATGTCATACACAACTATTCGAATTTGGGTTCAAATTATAAAATCTAATGAAATTCCTAAAAGTATAAATCTAAAAAGGGGGGTTCAAACTAATTTAAATTAATTAAAGACTAAGGGGTCTTTATTTCCAATTTCTAAAATTAATAGGGTTCTACTGTACACATTAAAAACTAAATGTTTTATTTAATTAATAAAGCTACTGGGATAAGGATTAGTGGGCTCCACTGGGCCCAGCTCCAATTTGGTTCGATAAAAACTAAGGAGGTTTATATTTCTAATTTATGAAGATTAATGGTACTAATAATATACATTCAAAACTAAGGGATTAATTTTAATTAGTAAAATTAGTGGGTTAGTGGATCAGTGGGCCCCACGGGGCCCTGTCCTAGATCGGTCCTCACTATCAAGGTCACTAAGCACCCCCTGGTCCCATGTCCAGACCTGATATGAAACCGGGGACCCACCTAGGCCCCACAACCTCAGCGGACCATACTTTCCCATAGTCTTCTTTTCTATCTAATTCCCGTACTCCCTCGAACTACCATACCACCATCTTATCTCTTATCAACTACCCAGGCCATGTCATCACCACCCACCCCTCTCCTTACTTTTCTACCCCACTCATCTCCTACTCTTACCTTTAAAATCTCGTCAGGTCCGTGGAAAACATCCACATACAGAACCTCTTCTGGGATGGGCTGGAACGACAGCATCAACGGGAAGGCTTGGATGGTGGGCCCCACTGGATCAAACTCAAATCAGGCTGCACCACTAGTGTCGCCCAAGGACCCTCCACAAGATGACCGGGTCTGATCTGCAATCAATGGCCCACCTGGGCCCCACAAATTCCAAAAACGGAAAGAGTGATCCACGGTTTTGGGTTTAACAGGTTAGTATCCAATGCATGGACTAGGGCCCTACCTCTGATAAAAATCCGGATCAGGCTTCACCCCCATGGTCGCCCCACCAAATCAGGCCTGATGGTCGGACTAGATCTGTGATCAGATCAGTCCGTGGGTCCCGCAACCATACAAGGCAAAAACTGGGTTTCTCTTCTACAGACGATTTCTCCTCTGATCAGCTAATGGATTAAGGACATGGGGACATCCACACACTGTGGGACCCACCCCTCTAGGGTCGCCCGTGGGTCCTCTATCCTATCCACGGTTCAGATCAGCCATCGGGTGGCCCACCTGGGTCCCGGTCTCAACGCAACAAAACGAGTTCTCACCGTTCCATATCCTGGAACCTGAAACAGAGAACCAGTCTCTGGATTTCTTCTTCCTAATCCATTTATCCATCCAATCCTCTCCAATTCATTTCCAACCAACACAGAATCAATCTCAAGCATTAAAATACTTCAAATTAACAAATCCACATCTCCTAGGCCATTAATCATCCAAATGTGTAAAACCATCCATCAAGGCCATTCATTCCACAGAAACAGCTCAACTGGGTAGAACTAATGGTAATACAATATCAAACGATTTGAAATGACAGGAAAACAAAAAGGGAAGCATGCATTCTATGAAATCTATACAGGGTACTTGCCTTTTAGCTTGAGAGAAGGTTTGTAGAGAGAGATAATTAGAGAAAAAAGAGGATCCCAACTGAACAGAGAAGGAGAAGAAGAAGATGATACAGCAGCAGTTCCTTAATGCTAATTCCAGCAGACAGGGGAAATGAGAGTAGTGAAGAAAGAAGAGGTAATAACAGCAGCCACAGCTCCCAGGTGAATGAAGAAGAAGAAGAACACAGCAGTAGCTCCAAGACTCCTCCCAGCACAAAATCAGTAGCTCAGGTGAGGAAGGAGAATGAAAGAGGAAGAAGGAAGATGTAGTAACAGCAGCACCCAGGGAAATCCCAGCAACAGATTCAGCACAGTAGCAGTGGTTGTCTCTGCTCAAACGTAGGAGAGGAAATTGAAATGGAAGTTGGGAGGAACAGTAGTTGGGCTGGAAGTTTTCTTGGGAAAGGGGCTGGCTTAGGGTTTTGGGTTTGCATTGGGTTAAGAGACATTATATAGATTAGAGGAGGGGTGGCTTAAGACAAGATTAGCCCTTGGGTTATCATGTGATTAGGGTTAGGGTTAGGGTAGATTAGGTCTTTTGCTGGAATCTTCTAGAAAAGGAGCACCATTAGCATTAAACCCACCCTAAATAATTAATAATCTATACTAAGGCCTAAATAGCCTAGGATTAATCCAAAACCCCTTACTAATTAAAACAAATCCAACTAAGCTAGTCTAACCAAAAACTTAGGAGAATCTAACCAATCTCTCTAATCAACCCCTAATTAGCCCAATTAAATAGTAATTAGCCATGATTAGCAATAATTAGCATAATTAACCAATAATTAGCATAGATTAGCATAAATTAGTATTAATTAGCCTATAAAATAGTAATTAGAGGGCCCACAAAGGGTGGGGCCTCACATCATTCCCTCCTTTTAAAACATTTGGTCCCCAAATGAAAAACAAGATTAGAACATACCTGAGGTAGAAGATGTGGATAGTCCTTCTCCACTTGGTCGCGTAGCTCCCATGTAGCCTCCTCCGGAGTGTGAGATGCTCCCACTGAACATTCACCCAATGAATGGTTCGGGTCCGGAGCACCTGCTCCTTGGCGTCGATGATCGCAACTGGCTTGGCAACGTACGAAGCGTCTGGCTGGATGCTGAGTGGCTGGTGATAGAGAATGTGTGTCGGGTCCTCCACGTACTTCTTCAGCATAGAGACGTGGAACACATCGTGCACTCCTGAAAGCTCTGGGGGTAACTGAAGCTTGTAAGCAACATCTCCAACTCTCGACCTGATCTCGAACGGCCCAACATATCTCCGCGCGAGCTTACCCTTCTCACCAAACCTCAGGGTACCTCTAGCTGGAGAAACCTTCAGGAAAACTCTGTCTCCCTTCTCGAACTCGAGGGGTCTGCGCCGCTTGTCTGCATAGCTCTTCTGTCGGCTGCGGCTGACCTTCAGGTTCTCAACTATCTGCCGAACCTTCTCGCTGGTGTCGCTGACTATGGATGGACCATGGAAACTCCTGACACCAACTTCTTCCCAACAGACTGGGGTCTTGCATCTCCTCCCGTACAAAGCCTCGTACGGTGCCATCTTGATGCTCGCATGGTAGCTGTTGTTGTAGGCGAACTCGCAAAGCAGCAAGGAACCCTCCCAGTTCTCCTTGAAGTCCAAGACACAGGCTCTCAACATGTCCTCTAGTGTCTGGTTGGTGCGCTCCGTCTGCCCATCTGTCTGAGGATGATAGGCTGTGCTGAAGCTCAACTTGGTGCCCAAGGCTTGCTGTAGACTCTGCCAGAAGTGAGAAGTGAAACGCGGGTCTCTATCCGAAACAATCGAAGCTGAAACTCCGTGCAACGAGACGATCCTGTCCACATACAGCTTAGCAAGGACATCGAGTCCTGCTCTCATCCAGACTGGCAAGAAGTGGGCTGACTTAGTCAGTCGGTCCACAATCACCCAAATGCCGTCGCGGCGTCTCCTGGTAGCTGGAAGTCCTGCGATGAAGTCCATGGTGATATGCTCCCACTTCCACTGAGGTATCTCGAGCTGATGAAGTAGTCCTGGCAGCTTCTGGTGTTCGACCTTGATCTGCTGGCACGTCAAACACCTGGAGACATAGCGAGCTATCTCCTTCTTCATGTTGTTCCACCAGTAGTAGCTTCTCAGGTTCTGGTACATCTTGGTGCTGCCGGGGTGAATCGAATATCTGCTGTGGTGTGCATCTGCTAAGATCTCGTCCTTCAGCTCCTGAATATCTGGCACGCACAATATGTCCTGGTAGTAGAGCACTCCACCAATCAGTCTGAACTCTGGCCTCTGGTCAATCTGCTCGATCACTCTAACAAGCTTCGGATCGTTGCGTTGACTGTCCTTGACCTTGCCTAGCAACTCTGGTTCCCACGCTGACATGGTAGCAAGCAAGACTCTCTCGCTGAGCGGCTGAAACTGAACGTCTAAACTGCTGAAGACGTCGGTCCACACACCCTCTGCTGCTAGAAAACTGACGAGGGCGGTCTTCCTGCTCAATGCATCCGCTACGACATTCGCCTTACCAGGATGGTATTTGATAGGGAAGTCGTAGTCCTTGATGTACTCTGTAAGTCCATGGGGATCCGAACCCTAGAGGGGGGGTGAATAGGGTGAGCTTCAACTATGACCAATTTTAATCAATTTTAACTTCTTTAAAACAAACTAGTCACATGTGATGATTAAACATACAAGATGCGGAAGCTAACAAAAGAATCACCACAAAGCAATCACCATTACACAAGTATTTATAGTGGTTCGGCCTCAATGCCTACATCCACTACCGGCTTGTGATCCAACACCCCACCGGATTTCCACTATTTATGCTTTTCAATAGGCTAAGCAATAACCTTTACAATGATGCTTTTCCAAGGCTAAACATCAACCTATACACTATGCTTTTAAAGGCTAAGCAATAACCTCTTCAACCACAAGGTTGGTTATCTCTCTAATTTAGTGTCTATCATACACTTGATGGAGATTCTATTTAGCTCATTACATTGCCTCTTAATTAGGCGGATATGGAAGTGTAATTCTAATACACACTCACACCATGAATGCAAAGATGAAAACATATGAAGTGTGTGTGTGTGGTCCTCAATCATTTTGAAAAAGAAAGCTCATAAATGTAAGCCTAAGGCTTTTGAAAGTTTTAGCTTATAAAACATTTATGATTGAGGATATAATGCAATCACATGTTAAAAGTAACAACTTGTTAATGATATCAAAGTTACACAAGTTGTATGAAACGGATTAGCTCTAAACATGTGATGCATAGGGATGTCAATCAAATCAACATGAAGCTCAAAACATAAAAATAGATTTGATTGAAAAGAGGGGACAAATCATATGTAATTATAAGGACAACTTGAAAATGATTTACCAATCAAAGTGATGCAAGTTGTGAAACTTTAAAACAATAATACACATATGATTTGTAATGATGTTGGATCCAAAACATAAGATACATTTGAGAGAGATTTTCTTATGATGGAAAAACAACAACCAATGATTCAACAAAGTATATGAATCATGTTACATATTTCATTAACATGATCTACTTAGATTTACCAAAGATAAAGTACTACTTTGATGAATCAATGGTGATGTATCCAAAACAATAGATCTATTCAAAATATAGAACATGCTAAGGATACAACAAATCATAGGTTAACATGTTACTAAGATTTACCAATGATAAAACAAAACATGAAAACATATGATTTGTAAAGAAGTTGAATCCAAAACATAAGATAGTTTTGAAAGAGATGTTCTTATGATGGAAAACAACAACCAAAGATTCAACCAAGTATATGGATCATGTTACATATGATTTACCAAAGTTCTTTCATTAACATGATCTACTTAGATTTACCAAAGTTAAGTACTACTTGGATTGAATCATGTGATGTTGTATCCAAAACAATAAATCAACTCAAAACATAAAATATGTTAAGGACACAACACAAACATAGTTTAACATGCTAGAAATGATTTACCAAAAATAAAACAAAGCATGAAAACATATGATTAAGGAAGGAAGAGCCTACTTGGTGGTTTAACTTCATTAATCCAAGCTTTAGCTTTCCTAATCATCCCCTTCATCCCTTGGTTCTTTTCCCTTTTGATATGCCTCAATACCTCTCAAGGAGGGGCTTAAAAATCCCAACTTTTGGCAAGGGAAAGAACTCATTTTTATAGCCAAAACAGCCCAACGGCTAGTTTACCCGGTCAACCGGCCATAACAGGCAGGTTAACCGGCCAAGCACAACGGTCATAAAAAGAGCCGTTGTGTTTTGGGTCATCCTGCACTGTGGCCGGTTAACCGGGCTAACATGGCCGGTTAACTGGCTACACTGCGGGTTGACCACCCCGGTTAACCCCATGGTTAACCCCGCAGCACCAAAATTCCCAAAAAATGCATTTTTCACAGTTTTGCTTGGGGGAACTTTTTGGCCACTAAATCAAGCTTGGAAAACATGTTTTAAAGATTCTAAAGGTTTTTAAAACATGACATAAAAAGCCTAAAAAGTTTCAAAACTTTTAAAACAAAGGCTTGCTTGATTTCTTGAAAACTCTTTTCAAATGAAATTGCATACACAAATGATTCTTTTTGTGATGAATGTATGCAAAACTCAAACCTAAATTCACAAGATGATTTTCCAAATATAATGCACAAGGAATTAGGTTTTCAAAAGAGTTTTGGGTTCTAAAACCAATGCATCCAAGTTTAGAACCAAAACATGCATATAACACAAACTTTTCCAAATCTAAAAACCAATGCATGTATAAAACTAGATTTCAAGTTTATTTAAAAAACCAATGCAAGTGTGTAAATCACATGATGCTAGAATGATAATGCATCTATCAAATTGCAATCTATAAAAACCCTAACATCTCCATCCATCTCCTCTGCCGGTTGTTGAGGTCGTTCTGAGTGAACAGGTACTGCAAACTGCGATGGTCTGAATGCACTTCGAACTTCTCACCATAAAGGTAGTGCCGCCACAACATAAGTGCAAAAACGACCACTGCTAGCTCCAAGTCGTGAGTGGCGTACTTCTTCTCATGCTCTTTCAACTGGCGCGATCCATAGGCAATGACCTTGCCCTCCTGCATCAGAACACATCCAAGACCGGTCCCTGAAGCGTCGGTGAAGACTACGAATCCACCATTGCCGGTAGGTAGAGACAAGATAGGTGCTGTCGTCAATCTCTCCTTCAGCTCTTGAAAGCTGTTCTCACAAGCATCGGACCAAACGAACGGTACATCCTTCCGTGTCAGCTTGGTCAACGGTGCTGAGATCGTGGAGAAGCTCTTGACGAATCTGCGGTAGTAGCCTGCTAATCCGAGAAAACTCCGAATCTCCGTGGCATTCTTCGGTCTCGCCCAGTTCGTCACTGCCTCTATCTTAGGTGGATCCACTGCTAGTCCATCCTTGGAGATGATGTGTCCGAGGAAAACTACTTACTCCAACCAAAACTCGCACTTGCTGAGCTTCGCGTACAACTGGTTATCGCGCAACAACTGCAAAGACGTCCTCAAATGCTGCTCGTGCTCCTCTCTGGACTTGGAGTAGACCAAAACATCGTCGATAAAGACCACTGTGAAGCTGTCGAGGTACGGTGCGAAGATTTTGTTCATCAGGGACATGAATACTGCTGGTGCGTTCGTCAACCCGAACGGCATCACAAGAAACTCATAATGGCCATAACGGGATCGGAACGCTGTCTTCTGCACATCCTGATCTCTGACTCGAAGCTGATGATATCCCGATCTCAAGTCTATCTTCGAAAAGAACTGCGCACCCTGCAGCTGGTCGAAGAGCTCGTCAATCCGGGGAAGAGGATACTTGTTCTTCACTGTTGCCTGTTTCAGCTGCCGGTAGTCGATGCACATCCTCATCGATCCATCCTTCTTCTTCACGAAGAGCACTGGCGCGCCCCATGGCGACACACTCGGCCTGATGAGGCCTTTCTCTAGCAACTCCTCCAACTGGGTCTTCAACTCTCGCAGCTCTGCTGGAGCCATGCGATAAGGAGCTCTGGAAATCGGTGTTGTGCCGGGTGCAAGCTCGATGGCGAAGTCGATCTCTCGAACAGGGGGCAATCCCGGGATCGCATCGGGAAAAACATCTGGAAACTTGCAAACAACTGGAATCTCCTCGACTCCCTTGGACTCCTTGTCCTCTGAGACGAATGTGATGTAGCCCTCGCAACCTGATCTCATCAGTTTCTCGGCCTTCAGTGCCGAAATCATCCGGGTGCTAGGTGATCTCCTCTCATCCACAAACTCGATCGCGTCGTCTGAACCTTCGATGGAGAGTCTGACTGTCTTCTGGAAGCAATCCATCACTGCTCGGTATCTGGCCAACCAGTCCATCCCCAAAATGACGTCGAAGTCATGCATGGGTAGCACGATCAGATCTGCAAGCAAAATGCACTCCCCGATCTGCACTCGGCATCTGGGGTGGTAAGTCTGACACATCACACTCCTGCCCATCGGAGTGGACACAACTAAGGTGCAGGGCATGGTGGTCGTGCTGTCGCCGGCACCCAAATATAATAAAACCTTTACTCCAAAAATAAATGTAGTAGTGCGAGTAAGGATCGTTCCCACGGAGAGTGTTTAGTCAAATTTTATGCTATGTGATAAAAAAAAGGGAGGTTTTGATTATACTGAAAGCAAAAATAAATAAAAGCAAATAAAAAGCAGTAAAGTAACGAGTTCAATCAAAGAAGCAAGCATTGGTCAAAGTTAACATCCACCATCGGAAATTCAAAACTGATCATTGATGCAAAAATAAATCAATTAACACTTTGAATATTCATCGTTGGAATTAAATTCCTACCTCCTTAATTAGTTAATTAGAAAACACGCGCTCTAATTAACCCTATTTACTAAACAACCTAAGACAAGCGCTATAGATTTAATTTAGCAAAAGCATTAAAATCAGAGAGATCGATGAACCCAAATAACACAAGCACACGCGGTTGCATTTAATTTAGCCAAGTGTTCTTCCTAATATTTAATATTTACTAACGCAGTAAATTATTAAATATCAGTTGCTTCACAAATTAGAGGGATCAAACAATTACGGATTTGATTTCTAATTTAGCATTAGATTGCAACGAAAAATATACTAGTATGCATCCTAGCAATTAAACGAAATAATCATGATAATAAATTAAACATAGAAGAACAACCCATATTCAAAGCATAAATTAAACAATGAAAATAAATTAGATCTCACAGTATTTATTCCGAGGCTTCAGTCTCCTTCAACCAATTACAGAAAATTAGCCACGCAGGGCCATACTAACTTGCAAAATAAATTAAATGGAAAAATAATGGAAAAAGAAGAGAGAAAGAGAGAGAATTCGTTGCTGTAGAAGGTGCATCCGTCTGAATGGTTTGGGATCGGAATTTATAGAGATGGGTTAGGTTATAGATGGCAGCAGAGAGAGGAGAGAAATAAGGTGAGGCGGCGTTGGAGTTGGAATAGGAGAGAAAAAATTGGTAAGTGGGCCACCTGATGGAGAGAAAACGTTGGATGGGATTTAGAGAGAGTGAAAGATTAGGAACTCTGTATCCCAATCATGGAAGGAGAGTGACGTGAGGTAGAAATTGCAATGGCTTGGGATTGGAGATAGAATTTAATAAAATAAACAATTAAATTCTAACTTAGTCAAAATCTTCTTTTTGACCATATCTTCTCGTTCGGGCTTCTGTTGGACTCGACCCAAGAATTAAAGTTGCACTATTTTTCGTTCTGCACATTATGAGCCCAACATTGGATATGTTTCGACGAACTTCTGATTTCTTCAAATTTACCATAATGCCCTTCTACTTGATTTCCTCTAAACAAGACCCGGTTCTGAATCAACTCCGTCCAATCAGCATCAAATATGATCACCTTCTTTTAACGTTTCACAGTATCTTGAATCGTCTCTACCGGAGCTCGGATGAAAGTTATGCCCAACTTGCGAAGCGATGTGAAAATTCATCTAAAATCGCCCAATTAGCTTTGTTTTGAGCTTAGCCCTCCAATTGCATCCTAAATCAAAATATAAGAATAATGAGTGCAATTAGACATCAAATAGGTACAAAGGACTAAATATTAATGGAGAAAAAATATAACAAATTTCATTCTTATCAAATTCCCCCACACTTACCTTTTTGCTCGTCCTCGGGCAACACTTAAATTCAATTTTTTTTTCAAGAATACCAAGGTTGAATGCCATTAATAAAGAACAACCAAACTCTTCAAAACTCATAACATATCATGAACAAATTTTCTTAGTAGGCATTTTCACTTAACGATGGAGTAAACTAAATACATAGACCCTCACGGATATAAACACTCGACTCTCATGTGTTTGAAGGTTAGATGTTTCGCTCAAATTCATTCCAATGGACATGATCTACCATAGGCTTGCATATCTTCTCATTCTCCACCACTGGAATCACATGCATAACACGAATCATAAGGACTTTTCAAGGGTTGTAATGGGGTTTAGGATCAAGGTGGGAAATATTTGGGAATGTAGCTTAAAAGCCATCAAAACTAGTGAAGCAAAAATGAACCAACTTCAATCTTGAATATATAAGACATAAAACCAATCACTCCATTTAGTAGCTTCTTCAATTTGACTTCAACGCATTTAAACCATGTAAAACTCTAGTATTGAAAAAGAGATCATTCAAAATGAACACTTTTCATTTGCAGCAAGGAACGATTCTTCGCAACAACTTCCACCTTTGTATGTATCACATATGAACATACCCTTTCTTGGAACTTTAGGAGGATTCATGAACATGGATAGTTTGTAGCAATTTCCTCCATCACTTCATAAACCCCTTCTTTTTTTTTTCTTTTTTTCTTTTTTTTTTTTTTTTTTTTTTTGTTTTGTTTTTTTTTTTTTTTTTTTTTTGAAGAAACAATGGAACTCATAAATTGAGAATGGACACATGTTCCATTACACTAGTCATAGTCATACTGCAAATTCCGACACCCCCACACTTATTTCTTGCACACCCATCATAATGATAAACAATGCTTCACTAGCCCTACGGCTTAGGTAAAGGTTTTTTTTTTTTTTTTTCAGGTTCAAAGCTTGTAATGTGGGTTTACAATAAATGAAAGATATAAAGCTCAAAGGGGTTCAACAAAGGGAAAATTAATTGCAAGGTAGGCCATTTGGCTTATGTAGCTTATACAACGACGGCCTCAATCATGTTCATGCATGCTTGTGTCGATGTGACCTCGAAGAGAATCAAGGCAAGTTCTAGAGAAACAAATCTATGGAAGAATATCTCTCATGAAAGAATATAGTGGGACTGATATGGATGTGTCAGTCGAAAGGCTCAAAATCTCACCGGCTTTTTGTCTACCAAATTTAGTCACTAACATCCTCAAGGAACTGTACTAATTAATCACAAGTTGAAAGATTACTTATTCAATCATGTTATGAATTTCTCAAGCTCAATTGAATCTTGCTCATGACATATATAACCAAAAATCGTTGAAAACCACAAAAAAGCCAAACTTTTTTTTTTTTTTTCGAAATTGTTTTTTAAAAATTTAAAACACAACCTAAATCCCTTCCCCCACACTTAAAACTTGCATTGTCCTCAATGTAAGGTAAAATGTAAAGAAAAGGCAAAAATAAGCAAAAAATAAATGCGAGAATAAAAAGAAAAGGAACGAACTCCCCTTGGGTTGCCTCCCAAGCAGCGCTTTTGTTTATTGTCGTTGGCTCGACTCAATGCTTCCTTCTCAATCAGGATAGATCGGATTTGCAAGGTCTAATTTTTCTACATTCTCTATTTGGAAACCTTCATAGAAAGGACTACAACAAAAATCATTTTTCGCGGCGAATATTTCACGACGTTTTGAGAATTTGTCGCTAAATATTGGTTTTTGTGACGAAAAAATCATTTCGTCGCTTAAAATGGAAATACAAATGATTTAACGACGATAATTTTTAATCGACGCTAAATGTTGTCGCGAAAAATTGGGTGCCAAAAAATGGGGATGGCGCCACAAATTTGGCGACAAAATGATTTATTTTGCGACGAGTTTATTTCATCGCTAAATCATCAACGTTGTAATTTATTAAAGAGATTTTGCGACAAAAATATTTCGCCGCAAAATCCCTTTATAATATTCCGCAATGAATTTATGTCGTCGCGGAATGCATAAAATTTGCAAACGCGGGCTCGCTTCGCGGTTTATTTTTGGAAAGGTATTGGCGACGAAATGAGATGGTGAAAAGAAGGAACGCACGCAGAACTCTTCCGTTTCTCTCCCAGCCGAACGAACACGCAGCACTCACCTCCTCTCCCTCTCGATCTTGCCCCCCCCCCCCCCCTCTCTCTGCATCTCGCAACCCCCAGCGCTTTTTCCCTCATTTCGTTCTCTCTCCTCTCGAAATTCCTATTTCCCTCTTTTCCTTCTTTCTCCTCTCCCCATCTCCTCTATCTCTCCCTCCCTCTCCACTGCACGACGACTACAGTAGCACTGCCAAGGGAGCGCAGCAGCCCCTGGACGCCTTCATCTTCCTCCTCGCGCCGCGGACCCCTCCCCTGCACCAGGTACACCCCTCCCTCTTCCTGCACTCACGCACCATTCCCCCTCTCCTCTCTCTTTCTTTTCTGTTCTCTCTCCCTCGTTCCCCATCACTATGTTTCCTCTCTGTCTGCTCTTCTCCCTCCCTTCCTCTCATCTTCTTCCTCCCCTGTCTCCCCTCGCCTGCTCTTGCTGCAGCGCCCACCTGCACATCACTCCCTCTCTCCCTCGGTTCTCTCTCTCTCTTCCTCTCTTCTCTTCTTCCTCCCCTGTTCCTCTCCTCTCCTCTACCCTGTGCAGCAGCCCTTTCCTCCTCCTCCCACTACGTCAAAATTGGCTATTAACCACACAAACAAGGTCGGTAAAACCACAGGTTTGGGCTGTGGTTTTTTTAGACACATGTATTTTTATAAACGACAGCTCCTCTTTGTTGTTGTTTTCATCTGAAAAATCAAACCCTAAAATCAAATGTTTCAATGAGCTTCCAAGTGGCCCGCGCGCTCTCTATTCCTCTCCCGCCCTCTCCCACCTTTCCCTCCCGCCCTCTGCTCTCTTCTTCTCAAGCTCGCCTCAACCTTGACTCGGAATCTCAGAGGGGTGAGACCGAGAGCCACATATTGCTTAGGTTGCTAATTGGATCGATCTTCACACTTGCTGGTCTGGTGTTGGTTGTTGGGGTGGACTGGTTCTATTGGAGGTACCGATTTTCTTTCTTCTTCATTTTTCCCCAAACCCCATCTCTCCATCAGTAAGCCCCATCTCTCATTTCCTTTCTTCTTAATCGGTTTGTCATAAACCCATTTTATCATCAAGGGGCATGACGAGCATGAAGAATAGGGTTTTATCTATTGTTATTGTTATTGATTTACATGAAGCTGTTCAGATTCCATTTTCTGAGCTTTCGGTGCTTGGAATCATTCGAATTGGGTGTTTTTAACCTGACCTAAGTTGGAAGGATCCTTTTTCATGCAAAGCGATTTTGTTGGATCTGAAATTTTTTTTTTATTTTGTTGGAATCGTTGATTGTGTTTTGATGTGTTGGAATCGTTGATTGTGTTTTGATGTTTTCATTTCTCTGTATGTAGGTTCTGTTTGTTTCTGACTTTGTATCTCTTTATCTTTTGATTCTCTGTATATGCTTTTGATTCTCCTGAACATCCAGACGAATTTGCCTTTTACTTTTACTTTATCTTTGCTTACTTTGTTGTTTTTTTTTCTTGTGTGTGTTGTTGTTTCCTGTTTCTTCACTCTGTATCATCTCTTTGAAACGATCTGGTGATTGTACTCTGTTTCTGTGGTTTCACCTACTGTGTTGTAAAAGGGAAAAGGTCACATAGCTCAATGCAGTAAATCTGAATATACTGCAGCATAGGTTCTGAGATCCTTATTGGTGCTAAATGCAATCATTAAGTTTTCTTCTAGCGTCTGATTTTCTAAGGATCAAAACAAACCAGTGGGTGATTCAAAAAAGGACATTATTAATCATGGCCCTTGTTGCTCACCTCATTTAATGAGTAGCCCGTGTCAATAACTATCAATAACAGCCATTTCATTGATGATGTGCCTGTTCTTTACATGATCATGGCTGAGCTTTCCAACCTTGTGAATGGAGAGAGAGAGAGAGAGAGAGAGAGAGAGATGGATGGTCAATGTCATTTGCATACCTTGTTTGTGGGTTCTTTGGATCTTGCATCAACAAGCAATGGAGATGAATGACAGAGGTGGAGGACAAGAGTGATGGAGTTCATCTGGTTCTAGAAGGATGGCCTTTTGCTTGAATTTGTGAGAAGAAGATAGGGTAGAGAATGCCTCTTTCCATTTTCTCTTTCTTTATTCCACATGCTTTTGCTTTTGCAGGATTCCTTTAGAGAGATGGAATGAGAGAGAGAGAGAGAGAGAGAGAGATCAAAGATGCCAAGTTGAAAATTGAATTTGAGTTCTCAAAAGAAAAATTATGCTTTTCATGCTGTTTCTAAAGTTCCCTTCTCTAAATATAAGAACTGCTTTAGTTTCATGATCACTATATAGCCACACTCAATCATGTCTTACTTTATTTTGGACTACACAGAAGAACCATGTGGATGGTTTTCATCCAAGAATTTGTGTGTATGTATATATATATGTGCATGTATAACCTCTCTGTTATTTTGATGTTAAGGTTGGATTAGTTTGGACCAAACCCCTTTCTAATGGATTACTCTTGGGTTCAGCTTTTAAAGTATTGATGTTTAATAGAATATTAACAATGTTCATATAATTGGCCATGGGTGCCTAGCAAAACATTTACTTCCATGAATGTCTAATTCCTTGAAATGGTTCTCTTTAGAATATAAAAAAGAAAGATAGCACCAAACCACAAGGTCTAAGATTCATTAGGTGAAAAAAGACTTCCTCAAAAGTAAGCAATTAAAAAAGATCATGCCTCATTATTTTGTTTTAACATGATCTTTATATATATATATTGCTGTAATTTGATAACCCCAAGCTGAGGTTTCAACTTGCATCATGTCAAGGTCCTTTCTTTTACTAAAAACCAAAGACAGTCTCATTATCTATGTTAGAAATGATGAAGAGTGTTAATTGCCTTTTGGGAATGTATGGCAGGCCACAACTCTTTGTAACTAAAACCAAGGACATTTTCATTGCCAATTAATGTTAGTTGTCATAACACTGATTTTAGTTTACAGAGAGAAATTCCAGTTGATCATCACTGTTTGAAAAAAAAGGTCTTAAAGAGTTTCAAATATTTAAGAATTTAAAAGTATGGCTTTGAGGTATGACTGATAAATTTGGGTCTTGTACTACTGGTCTGGGGGGCCTTTGGGTTGATTGAGGGTGTTGGGCTATCAAGGTAGGGATGGGGGTCTAGCCTGAGTTTAGGTTTATGGTGCTATGGATGTTAGAGTGGTTGTTCAGGGGTTGAGTTTGAGCAAGGGGAGGTAAGTTAATCTGGCTTGTAGATGCAGGGACAGGGGTGATAAGGAAGGAAGGAGCTGCTGGTTTGGTTGTGTTTGCAGGTTTGGAGAGATTGGAGGATGGGCAAGAGTGGTTGGTGTGACTTGAGGAGAGACAGAGTGAACAAGGGATGTTTTGACTCCAACAGTGATAGGGCAACCCTATTAGTCTAATCCAGACAGGAGCAAAGGAAGGCCTCTCTGTTTCTTCGTGTCCAGGGGACCAGCCAACGTTAATTTTTATTTTTTAAGAAATAAAGGGTGTTGCCCTCACTTAAACCCAGTCCATTAATTTTCCATATAGTATCATTTTGCTTCTTCAATGTCCTGTTCAAGGGTTTCCATGGCCTTTGAAGCATGATGGCCATGAGTATTTCTTATGTGTGGTGAAACCTGCGCTCAAATGCCTGCTTCAGTTGTATGTATGCTAACTGGGAACTTTGCGGATGCTTGCGGATTGTAACTTGTAAGAAAGAGAAGGCAGGGAACATGGGCTTTGAGAAAATTGATAGCGTAGAAGATATGTAGATGCATGGTTGCCACCAATGCAAGAAAGCCTTTAAGAGAAGAATCTGATTTCTCTTCCCCTTCTGCCCATAAATCTTGCCTATGTTGGTTCTTTGGTGGGGTTTCATCTGGAAGGCCGAAATTATAGGAGTCTATTCGCCTCAAATTGCTGGCAGCCAGGAAGAAACAAGACCAATTTCATCTCTGGAATATGATACAGAAAAAAGAATAGAGCCTGTTTGTCTCCAAAGATTGTTTCACCTCAAACATGCATGAGAGAGAACCGAGCCTGTTTCACTTCTGACATCCTGTATAGTTGAAAGAACTGAGTCTCTTACTCTCTCTCACCTCACATTCCACGTAGCGAGAACAAAACCTATTCATGAGAGAATACGAATGACAATCTTCTTTAAATAATCAAACACTGCTGGCCAGCTGGGGTGCTGCCAGGACGGGCAGGCTTTTTTCTTGTGACAGTGTGGCCCCTGTAGTGGGGCACTGTCGGTGTCTCACAGAGGAGATGATGGGCATCTGGTTTGGGCTTCATGGCTGATGGAGACTGATATGCTTTTTGGTGGGCCTCCAGTACTTGTAAAGCTCCATGGTGGTAACCGGATGTGGTTGAGTTTGTGGATTTAGCTCAGTGGCCTCAGTCTGCCCTTGCTTCCTTTGTGTATGTGCATTGTCAGCAAATGTGAAAGTGGATATCTTGGTTAAGCAGGGAAATAGGAAGTTGAAATGGCTTTGGCAATGTAGTCCCTCTCTTGGTTTTAATTTATTTACTTCTTTCCATCTTTGGCAAGCAGTTTTGTATATTTTATTCAGGATGCTTGAGTGAGGCTTGTGTGCTCCTATTTTTGTTTGGGCCTCGTCCACGTCTTTTGTCATATAGTCATCTTATACCGCACATTATCTCCTTATTAAAATCATTACTGTTAAAAAAGGAGAGGGAAAAAAATAAAGATGAACTTGACATTAATTCCTTGAAAGGAGCCATGCCCCATCTGATAAAGAGTAACTTTGAAGTTGGATTTATACCCCATCTATGAGTGTGTTTTTCGGGATCTTTGTTCTCCATTGCTGTAGGAATGCGTTGTGGGAATTGCTAATCTCCCCCATCCATGAGCTTTCTAGCTTTTGTTGGGTCCTATTTTGGAATATCTTTAGTCTCTGGGGACGAAAGCGTGTTGCAGAAAGGGTGTTTCATAATCATTTTAGTTCTTTGATTTGTGCCTTGAACTAATCCAATTTTTTAAGCCACATTTAACGACCGTGCATTATTTTCATACCTATTGGGCCCAGCTGATGAGTGGATTGGCTTAATCAATGGTGTGGCATTTTAGATCATGTATTAAAACAATTGTGCATCACTTATGAATTGAAATATGTTTTCTTCCAGGTGCTATTTAGTATTGTTCATGTTGTTGTTTGAATGTCTTTGAAAACAGCCTTTGTCCATCTATGCAGGAAAACCAGCTGCAATTCAGTATGGAAGTGGATCAATCTCTGGGTTTTTAAGCCAAGACAATGTTCAAGTTGGTGGCCTCGTTGTGAAGGATCAGGTAAAATTCTGCATCAGTTTGTTTTTAGTATGTTAAGATGAAATCACAATTGAATCTAGTTGGTTTTTCTTTTTCATGCTCGGTTTTGTTGTCAGATTTTCATTGAAGCTAGTAGTGAGCCTGGAGCCGCATTTATAACCGCCAAGTTTGATGGCATACTTGGGCTTGGATTTCAAGAGATCTCAGTTGATAATGTTGTCCCTATGTGGTAATACAGTCATGCATCCATCAAGAAAACTTGATTTATCTTTTTGCAGTCTTCTAATAATTACCTACTATTTGTTTCTAGGGATTCTCATAGACTAAGATTACCTCTTAAACACAGTTTCCATGGCTAATGCCAAAAACTTTAAAGATGTCACTAGAGTACGTTGACTGGACTCTTTTTTTTTTCCCCAACAGTCATGCCCCTGGGTTAGAACCCATGATATCGTTGACTACTTATTGAATGTTAAGTTTGATATGGGAGATCTCATCATTGATGGAAAAGCTACTGGTAACAATGGTTAAACATATGTCCTGATGATTTTGCTTATACTGGCTGAGATATCTCATTTGAGATTATGGTGTATTTCAGGATTCTGCTCAGGCAGCTGTAAAGCAATTGTTGATTCTGGAACTTCCTTGCTCACAGGTCCATTGGTATGTAAGCTATATTAGCACATATTATGTTCTAAATTACTAGACCATCATAACCCAGTTTTGTTGTGTTCCATCTTTTGACTTTTGATTGCTATCCTTCTCTGTTCAAATTATTTACAGAGCATCATAAGTCAAATTAACGATGCCATAGGCGTTACTTCAGTTAAGAGCCATGAGTGCAAGGCAGTAGTATCACAATATGGGGAAGTGATAATTGAAATGTTACCGTTAGAGGTGAGCCCTGATGTTTTCCCCACTAATATTTATCAAAATCCAACCTGCGCTTTTGATGCTACATTGCTGCTTCAAGAAGCTTGCTTACTGTTTTGATCCTTTTATTGCTTTCATATAGGCACAACCCAAAAAAATCTGCTCTCAGATCGGTTTGTGTGCTTTCGATGGGAGTAGAGATGTTAGGTATCTTCAATTTATTGTATTGCATTTTGTTGTCTCCTTACCAAAGGAAAAATAAAAAAAGCAATGATATACAATGACTTCATATATAAATTTACGGTGGAATGTGCTTGTGTGTTGCAGTATCAGCATAGAGAGTGTAGTGAATGGGGACAAATCAACTACTGGTGAGGATGACAATAGGTGCTCTGCGTGTAAGATGGCAGTTGTACAGATGCAAAATGAGCTTAAACAGAACCAGACAAAGGAACGAACATTGAACTATGTCAATCAGGTGGTGTAGCTTAAACTCATATCTTCTTTATATATCTTAATTACTCATATTACATGGCAAGGTACAGGAAGTTGACTCAAGCACTTTGCCAGTTTGCCCTGCTGCAGCTTTGTGATCGACTACCAAGCCTCAGGCAAGAATCTTTAGTTGACTGCAGTAAAGTATCTTCCATGCCTACTACCTCCTTCACTATTGGTGGTAAAACGTTTCCCCTCACTCCAGAGCAGGTATGATCTAATTCCTCGTTTCCCTTAGACTAACTTTGCATTTTGTTTTAATATAATCAATCATTTATCCTATAGCCAGGTGGCATCCTTAACTCAGTCTCATCTCATGTCTAAAGCCTAAACTAGTTGTTATAGGATCCTGAATTTGTTGAGGTGCTCCGACCTATAATTCTCCATTACACTTCTTTTCAGTGTTGATTCATTTGTTTTGCTTCCTTTGAGAGAGAATTCCTATTCAGAGTGTTATCTGTAGAGGCATGGATTGTCGTATGGTACAGACCTAATGCACTTTGAAGCAATTTAGACTTACAAGATCAATATCTGAAGGGTTGTCGAATCCTCGATCAACCAATCCACGTAGTTGAGGGAATTCTTCGATGGCAAATAATACTGGAGCTGTTATGATTCCCTGAAACATGAGGAAATTCAGTACAAGTACAACTATCACTAGAATGTTGTATTCAATAATAATCCTTTTGTTCCTTGCACAGTCAACATTCTTTAAACTTGGTATATAAACTTTGGTTGTTTGTTCATTTTAGTCAATTTATTGTATTGTGGTTACGTCACTCTTTAAATGTTATGTGTTTGAAAGGCGATGGTCTCGGCGATTGGTAGTTCGAAGGATTATACATTGAAGCAATACCTTATATTTTCAGAGAAAAGTTGCAGACAAAAGCAATGGTTAGGTTTGTGATTCTGTACTAATTACTAAGAGGTTTCTTATGATTCTCATTTTCGCATTTTGGGTTCCTTTTAAAATAAGTTTAATGAGAAATTGCGATTTTGTTTATTAGATGCAGGGGAAATGAATTTATATTAATAAAAGGAGCATTTGATTTCTTTTGCTTAATTGGCCAGTCTCCACTGTAGGTATGAAATTCCAAGAAGGAAATTTCACCACTTAATTTATGCTAGATTTCAGGTTCAAGCTCAGTTTTAACAGAGCTTGAAACTGATAGGCTTTCAATACAAGTAACAGATATCTCTGTTCTCCCTCAGGTGAATCTGAATCTAGTGCTTGATTCCATTACAGGTCATGTGGTCGTCGTTTGTTCCCTTTATTCCCAACAGCATTTTGCCTGGGCTCCTCACATTCATTGCAGCAGTGGCTGCTGTTGTTATGGTAAGCCTTTTTGTTTTTATATTTTTATTGCTTTTTATGTTGATTGCTCTCATTAGTAGGATGCTTCTTCTATATGTTTAACAAATGCTAAAGGATGACATGCCTTTGTGGATTGGAGTTTGTTCTGCTTCTTGTTTGATGTGTTTGTACCATTCCCAGATCTGAATCTTGAAGATGAACCTTTCCAGCCCAAATCAGGTGAGGCAGAGTTCTCAAGTAGAAATTAGTTTGCTGGAACTTGCATTTTGGAGAAAATACTGCCATTCTACTTTGTTTGGGTAGACAGAGAAATTAGTAAGTGCTTTTGTATATTTGCTCTAATCGAATAATGTTTCTGGTCATTCTCGAGTCTCCTGGAAAGAAGAGGAAATACATCAAACCCCCACTGGGTTGCATGTTCCTGGAATCCCCAAAAAATAAAAGAAAAGTCTTGTTTCTGGAATTGTTCAGGAAACTAATGTGTTTGATGTTATCATGCTAATATTATGTAACTGGTAGATGATTATAAGGTATTATCACTTTCTGTGAAAATTAGAACCGATTGCTTTTTTCCCTGAATGGTAACATAACCAAAACTTCTTTCTTTCTTTTTTTTAGCCTCCTTTTCATGATATCCATGATGCATCATGCCGAGTATGTGTCATCTATATGAGCATCTAGAGGAATTGAAGCGTACATTTTGTCTTAGGCATTCTGTGAAGCCTATATGAGGATTTGATAGGTTTAGTAATCCGACTATGGTATTCGGGCCAAGGAGTTTCTCTCTGAATGTTTGTGAAGCAGTGTAGGGAAGAGGAAGGATAGCCCAATGGGCTGGTAGACCTTGGGTCTAGCCTGCATCAGTTTGGTGGGTCTGTATTATATGTATATCTTGATTTAAAAGAAAACAACACTATGCATCTTAATTTAGTGTTCATGTTGAGTGGATTGTGTGCTTAGTGTCGGTGGTTAGATCTAGAGGGTTCTATTGTCATGTCATGACATATCAACTGTAAGGTTACAGAACTTTTCAGGGTAATTGGATATCATATATGTAGGTGGATAGCAATGTGGACAACTGCTCGGTTTACTAGTGGAATCTTATCAACATTTTGTTGCTTGGAGTTCTCTGGGTGGGATGAGTATGTCCTTATAGAGAGATGCATGTATCAAGCTTTATGAAGATGGAACACCTTTGAAATTGAAGCATTTAAGTGCATTTGGTATCCTTAAAATGCCCAACATGATTTTGCAATTTTCTTCTGCATTGAAAAGGAATATCTCTGTACTCTGTAGAACATCCATAGTTTTCATCATTTTTTAATTCCAAGTTAATCATTTTGCAGATTTTTGGTATAGGTTGTTGCCTGATGTTAGTTTCTAGTGGAAGAGGATGAAACAGTGGTATGGTGATATGAAAATGATGCTGATTTGTTGTGGTTCATGTTCTTGTTGTGGAAATTTCACTTTGTTCATGATGGTGTTTCTACTTCAGTATGATGAACATTTTGAGGATTTGAAACTGTTAGACGACCACTAGTCAAGAATGCAATTTTCTTACTTCAATTATGTTTAGGAATAGTTATTAGCTGCTCTAGAGAATGATATGGAGTGAGGATGAATTTTCTAGTTATTTATATAAGTGGTTTTCTGTACACTATTCAGGAACACTCAGATCGCTAAAGAGAAATTAGTTTCCTTCATACTCTTGTTGAGAATATCAAGGCTGAAATTGTTCTATGAACTTGTTTGTTGGAATGAAGGTAGCTTATGTGCTAGGCGATTCTGTAGTTTAGATTTAGCACAGGGTTTGGCTACATGTACATGGTGATCCTGTTTTATTTTCTTTATCCCTTTTTTTTTTAGCTTTTCTGCAATTCTGTGTAATGTAGCCCCTTTTGTATGCCTTTCTTTAGCAATATAATAATTTCCTCTTTACAACAGGGGACAAATAAGTTCTAAGTCCTACTTTGTAAACCTTATAACGTTTAATGCTGAACGATCTAGGAAAGGCCTACTTTGTATCCTCATAGCTTATGTAACTTCTGTTAATTTTTATATGGGGGCGGTTTGGTGTTTGGGATGTTGATTCCTTTTTGTGCAGACCATGGAAGAGGAAACCCCACGGCTCTGCATTCCTGACAGGTAGATGAGAAAATCTACTGAGGATATGGGCGGCGCGGCACCCCATTTCTGCTGAAATGGGCTCTGCACAAACTGACCCTAAAAGAATTGGCATTTTTCATAATACTTACCTTTTGGTACTTTGGATGGGCCTTTGTTGGTTACTTCAATGCAAGCGTTTGTTTAGTCGTGTCTAGGAATGAAGATAATGCATTCTATCATAAAATGGTTTTTATTTTATGCTATTGTTGCAGAAATAGAGAAGGCTATCTGTTTCGATCATTTTCACTTTTACAGTACCCATTCATAAAGTTACTCAAATGGATGAGTACACGGAACAAAGAGGTGGTGGTGGG